>CM042840.1:113959781-114559781 GCA_023653725.1 Bungarus multicinctus
GGGACTGATGCCATACAGTCTAACATTTGAATGGACCAGAAGCACACTGGCAACCAGTGCAGTCATGCACAACTGGTCTTACATATGCCCCACTCCTAGGACCACCAGGACTGTCCACGGCTGTTGAATGCTGTACCACTTCTACTTCCAAATGCCTTCAAGGATGGCCCCATATAAAAAAATGCTCTCTATTTATTTATTTTTTTGTTTTATTCAAACCTATTGTCACTCATCTCACTTGGAAATTTGCAGGTTCCAATTGATACACTACCAAGCTAAGTGACTACCTGCAGTCTCATATTTCATGAAAGATGCTAACTGGTACACAATATGATTGGGTGCAAAAATTCTGCTAGCCTGTCTTTGAGAAGTAGTCATGGGCAGGACAGTGACCCAAAGTTTTGGGCACCGAGGTACTGGAGTGACAGCAGTACTTCCCTGGTCCAAGATATGTGGTTCTGTACAATGCCTGATCCCATGCATACATGTATTGGGCTTTCACAACAGTTTGCCTTCTTGTGGCCTTGTTTCCTGTAAAGCTGCCTAACTACTGCCAATTTGCAGCTATGAGTTGGGGAGCCCTTTTCTAGGAATCTCCAGATTGTTCATAGAGACTATATATGTCATATAATAGTTGCTTGAAATTCTGTGACATTGTTTTTGTTTCTTTGTATGTTTTTTAGTGATATAAGTAAAAGCTTATAAGAATTTCCCAAATATCATGGGATAATTTCATGACGTATGTTTCAAGAAGGAAAGGGAATAAACTCCTAAGTACCTGGCCCTGACTTGGGGGGGAGAAATTTGTTAATTGATATTGTTAATATAACCCATACGAGAATCAATGGATCCAGTTTGAGTTGAAAAATCTTTAGAAAAAAATCATTTTTCTATGCTAAATAAAGCTTTAATAAAGCACCACTACTTTACAATGTATTACAATCATTTTACAGTTTAAATTTTCACAATTTACTCATTAAAAGTTTTGGTGTACAATGCAATTTACTCTCAAAAAATTGTTTAATTATTTATTACCTAAATTGAGACTTTTGTAATACTCACCTATATGCAACTATTTTGCACAAAAGAAACCTTGCTTTGCCCTGGGAAAGTATATCTATATGCAAACATTTTGCATAAGTTTAGTCTATATGAAGGCCATCTTTGTGCTACAACAAAACCCAAAATCTTACATTATCTCCAAATAGAAATCCTATTCAAACACTTTTTAAGAGTAGGGAACACTTAAATTTCATCTGACAGCGCTTTGATAATTTTTATTTTTTTATTTATTTTTTAAATAAATTTATTTGGTTTGTCATTGCTTACAATATAATAGGTGTAAGTAAAAAAACATAGTTATGAATACATATAAGAAAAATAAAAGAAACAATAGACAGGGATGGGTAGCACATTGGTGCGCTTATGCATGTCCCCTACAGGCCTCTTAGGAAAGGGGTGAGGTCAATAGTAGAAAGTCTAAGGTTAAAGTTTTTTGGGGTTTGGGGAAGAACTACAGTCAGGTAGAGTATTCCAGACATTGATCACTCTGTTGCTGAAGTCGTATTTCCTGCAATAAAGTTTGGTGTGATTACCTTGAGTTTGTATCTATTGTTTGCTCTTGTGTTGTTATGGTTGAAGCTGAAGTATTCATGACAGGTAGGACATTGCAATGTATGATTTTATATACTATACTTAGATTGGACCGAAGTGGTGTAGTTCTAGGTTTTCTAGGTCTAGAATTTCAAGTCTGGTGGCATAAGGTATTCTGCAATGAGTAGAGGAATGGAGAACTCTTCTTGTGAAATATTCTGGACTTTCTCAACTGTGTTAATATCAGATACATAATGTGGGTTCCAGACTGATTAGCTGTATTCGAGTATTGGTCTAGCAAATGTTTTGTATGCTCTAGTTAGTAGTGTGATTATACCAGAGAAAAAGCTATGTAAAATTAGGTTTACAACTCTTATGCCTTTTGGCTATGTAGTTACAGTGGGCTTCTAGCACTTAGGTCATTAGAGATGAGTACTCCAAGATCCTTGACAAAGTTTGGATCATCAACAAGGTCTTAACTATTCAGCCCTGTACTTTTTTCCTGATTTTTTTTGCCAATATGTAGGACAGAGCATTTGTTTGTTGAGATTTGAAGTTGCCATTTGTTTGACCATTCTGATACATAGTTAAGGTCTTTTTGAAGGGTAGCAGTATTGTCTGTGGTGTTGAATAGCTTTACATCATCAGCGAAGAGGACGCAGTTGCTCTTAACATGATCACAGAGGTCATTTATGTAGAGTATGAAGAGAGTTGGTTCTTGACACTGCCTTGGGGACACCACTGTTGACAGGTACAGAATTTGATAAGGACGCTCCCAATTTTGACCATTTGTTGTCTGTTTGACAGGAATGCTTCTATCCAGTTATGCAAGTGTCCAGAGATACCATAAGATTTTAGTTTTAGGAGTAGTTTGTCATGTACAGCTGAATCAAAGGCTTTACAAAAGTAAGAGTCATTGTGGGCCTCAGATACCACTATATACAGATCCAAATGCTTCCAAGAAGGCCAATGATTAGGATCCAAAATGTTGGCTCAGAAACTTTCAGTTACAAAAGCTTTAGCTTCCATCTCAGTCTTGACTTCTTTCTGCAATTTCTTTATTTAGCAGGAACGTGAAAATAAAAGATAAAGGTACAGTTATATAAAACACATAAGAAAACATCAATGAAATAAATTTTCAAATTTCCCTAATTTAGACAGAATATTCTTATTTCTCATACTATAGATGATTGGGTTGAAAAGAGGTGGAATAATGGAATATAAGACAGTTAATGCTAAATCTAAGTAACATACGGAATTTGAGGCAGGTCTCAGGCAAAGCTCACAGTTATTGTAAACATAGAAACAACTATAAGGTTGGGAACACAAGTAGAAAAGGCCTTTTGCCTTCCCTGTACAGATGGAATTCTCCACGTTGTGTTGAAGATAATGACATAATTTACAATGATAAAAATAAAACAACCCACCAAAAGCACTTGCCACAATTATTCCAACTTCAACTAGGTTAAAGCCAGAGCAAGATAGATTTAGTAAGTATGGAATTTCACAGAAAAACTGATTGAATATATTAGAACAATAATGGACTGAAAAGGTGCCACTGGTATGTAGCATTTCATAGAGAAGACTGGCAGCTCAAACCAGAATCATTATTTCAGTGCAGGTTTTCCAATTCATCACGATCTCATAGTGCAGCGGTTGGCAAATGGCAACAAACTGATCATATGCCATTGCTGTGAGAAGAAAGAAATCAGAAGCTACGAAAGAAAAGAGGAAGCCTTGAGCAACACAACCAAAGTAAGAAATGCACCTGGTGTCGTTGAGGGAATTTATCATGGATTTGGGAACAATAGCAGAAATCAATCCCAGATCTTGCATAGCCAAATTTACCAGAAAGAAATACATGGGTGTATGCAGTCAATAGTCAAAAGTTATTGCAAAAATGATTAAAAGGTTTCCTATTATTGTTGCAAAGTAAAATACTAAAAATAAGAAGTGTAGAAGTTGCAGCTATCGAGTTTTTGAAAATTCCAGGAGCAAAAAATTATAAGGTACTGTGGTCATATTATCCAATTTTCATGCATAACCAGACTAGAAGCACATCATATTTCATTTCATTTATTAGTTTTCTATACCGCCCCTCTCCCTTCCGGGACTCGGGGCGGTATACAGCCAAAGTTAAAAAATGATATAAATACAATATTTAAAAAACAATTAAAAAGATTAAATATAGTGGCTCCATATAAAATTCAATCAAGAATATAAAAGATTAAAACCCATTAAAACCAAATTAACCCTATAAAACCTAGGCCACCTGGCTGGATGAAATAAGTATGTTTTCAACACGCGCCGGAAGGCCAACAGGTCAGGGATGGTCCTCATCTCCGGGGGCAGCTCATTCCAGAGGGAGGATGCCCCCAAGGAGAAGGCCCGTACCCTCGGGGTTGCCAGCTGTCCAGCCAGCGGCATCTCAAGGAGGCCCACCCTATGGGAGCGCACTGGGTGACTAGAGATAGATGACGGCAGTAGGCGGTCCCGTAAGTACCCAGGTCACAAGCCATGGAGCTCTTTAAAGGTCGTCACCAATACTTTGAATCACACCCGGAAGGCTACCGGGAGCAATCAGCATCTTGAAAAACAGGAATTAGCACCAGACAAAGAATCAAGTAGAAAACAATATCCTAATTAAGAAACTACCAAAGAGAAAGGCATGTCCACACCAACACTGACAGAACAAACTACTATATTTAAACAGAAAGCAAACTCACATTTACTAGCAATGATTGCATTCATTCTTTTATTCACTCACTCACTCACTCACTCACTCATTCACTCACTCACTCATTCATTATATTTCTATCCACTTATCTCATTTAAGTGATTCTGGGCATCTGATGATGTTATCTAATCAGTTAATAAAAGGTCTGCAAACAAACAACTAAGTTGACAGACCATTAAGAAATATAAAATTAATGTATGTGTTTAATATTGCATTATTTAAAAATGAAAGAATTTTACTTACTTAAATGTAGCTACAAATCTTTTCTATATAACAACTTTTATGATAATGCAACATTGTAAGTAATATCACAACATTAACAAGCTAATCATTAAAGTAACATCATGCTCTCAAATGAGATGCAAGAAAAATAAACTAAAAATAAATATTCTTAAAATCCTCCAGTGACAGAGCACCCAAAATTCTGAAGGCAAGCCATTCCATTGTTGCTCTCACTGCTAGGAATTTTTTCCTTAGTTCTAGGTTGCTTCTCTCAATTAGTTCCCATTCATTGTTTCTTGTCTTTCCTTCTAGTGCTTTGTAAAATAGGTTGACCCCCCCCCCCTCTTCTTTCCAGCAGCCCTCAAATATTGGAATACTGCTTCAGGTCACTCTAGTCCTTCTTTTCACTAGACTAGATAACCCAATTCCTGCAACCGTTCTTCATATATATATCTTGCAATGATTTTATCAATACAATTAGGGCTTAAACTCTAACAGTATTCCAAATTGTGAAACATAGATCAAAAGAGATAATCCTAGAAAATAAGTTTCATCACTCAAGACTTTATTTTAACTTTAGTTTTTCTTTTAAGAAATTCCACCCTCTATCTCTGGGATGGGAAACTGTGATCCTTTTATAACCTGTGGACACCATGGCTAGCTCAGGAAATCTGGGAGTTGAAGTCCACAGACCATAAATGGGCCATAGTTCTTCACTTCTATTCTATCAGAATGCCATCTAAATTCTTGGCTATCTTAATAGTGTTATATAGTGGTTTCCCCATATTTATTTAGCTGTATTGCATAGAGTGGAAACCTGGATGTACTTGAAAGTAACACTTGATTCAAAAATAGAAGTATTTATGAAATTTGATCATGGAGACAAACCCCAGAAGACAAATCACATCTATAAAGACATCAACAATCAGCTATGATTGTAAGAAAATTTCCAGATCAGAAATGAAAAAACAGTGACATCAAAGTTCCAGGAGCAGTGATGCCAGAAGCAATGGACAATTGGCTGAAAAGAGGGAAAATTTGAATCCTTACCAATCCATGCTGCCATCTCATATACCTCACCTATTCATGTGGCACTTTTTGCACACCTCATGCATCCTTCCTGACCCACACAGCAGATCCCACACATCCTTACATGCTCTCCCTGATTCATGCAACTTCTGCACATACTCACTCCCAGCCCATGCTACCCAGACTGACACAGCACTTCTTGTACAGTCATAAGCATGCTCGGGCAACCTTTCCAATTCACATAATCATCCCAAGTATTCTTCCTAACCCCCATGGCACTTCTCATATATACCAGAAAACCCTGTTTTTTTCTTTCCTGCTCTATTCTCTATGTGCCCTCCTCAAACCATGTAGAACCTGATGGGGGCAAATGGCAGGGGCAACAGCGGGACTGGCCGGCCCGAAGGACGCCGATGACCTCGGTGGTGGTCCCCGATCCGGCGACGGCGAGGGTTAGAAGATCATACTCCTCGGCGGAACTACGGACTCTCGGGAGGGTCCCCCACTCCCTGGAGTGGCCCTCCGGTCTATCGATGGCCTACCTCAAGGACGGTTCCTGGGATCCGGAGAGGTGGCATGGCCATCAAAAAAGGATTTTTAGAGGGGTTTTTAAACTTTTTAAATTTTTATTCGGGGTTTTATCGAGGTTGGGGAGGGTGACGAAGAGAGGGTTGGGGGATGGTAACTTATTGGGGTTAGGGAGGATACCCGGTCCGGGTTTGGGGGATAACCCGGGGGGGGTTGGAGTCAGCCAGGCTGGAGTGCACGTCTGGGAGGGCCCAGAGGGTCGTGAGTCGTGGGGGTGAACACAATTCGGACAGCAGGGGGCGGGTCTCATTGGCACCATAAGTGGGAGGGGCAGATATGACGGGGGTAGAGGGCCATATCAGGTTAGGGGATCACGTGCCCGCTGTCTCCAAGCGGTGGCACGCTCCGACCCTCCCGACCCATCTGGCAGGCCTGGTTGTGCAGAGTCTCAGGCCCTGAGTACCCGGCTGATGTTATGTAATGCCAGGTCCGTCATTAACAAGGCCCCCCTGATTTGCGATCTTATTCAGGAGGAGGGTGCAGACCTGGCGGGGGTCACCGAAACCTGGTTGGGCCCAGAGGGTGGCGTCCCTCTGGTAGAGATGTGCCCACCAGGTTTCCAAGCATTCCATCGACCGAGGTCTCAGGGAAGGGGTGGTGGGGTGGCGGCGATTATTAGAGAAGTCCTTTATCCTAGGGAGGCCACTGTTCCTCAGACAGCTGGTTGTGAGTCTCTCTTTGTGAAGTGGGGTCGGGGAGTTCAGATGGGCCTGTTGATAACGTACCTGGCTCCCTGCCACGTATCATCGGCCCTGCCCGGGCTCCTCGAGGTGATAGCCGGGCTGGCGGTTGAAACCCCCAGGCTTTTAGTCATGGGTGATTTCAACCTGCCTTCGCTCGGGGAAACCTCTGGGGTGGCCCGGGAGTTCCTGGCTTCCATGACGGCCATGGATCTGACCCAATTAGTTTCTGGCCCCACTCACACGGGGGGACACACACTGGACCTGATTTTCACCTCTGGTCAGTGGTTGAATGATCGTGCTGGGGACTTAGTTATAAAACCCTTGTCATGGTCCGATCCTTCTCTTCTTAGACTGGACTTTGGTGCCGCCACCCCCCCATCACAGGGAGGCAGAACTGAGGAGATGGTTCTGCCCCAGGCGCCTGATGGATCCTGAACGGTTTCAGATGGAGCTTGGGCCATTTCCTGAAACTCTGGCTCATAACTCGGCCACAGACTTGGTGGCCACCTGGGATAGGTTGGCCACTGAGGCTCTGGACCACGTTGTGCCTTTGCGACCTCTGACTCGGCATAGATCCCACCTGGCTCCGTGGTTTACGGGGGAGCTGAGGGGGATGAAATGCCGGAAAAGACGTCTGGAGGGCATCTGGAGGGCCAGTCGTGCTGAGTCTGACCGGACACAGGTGAGGTCCTATATTAGGACCTACCTAGTGGCGATAGAGGCGGCGAAGCGTTCACACCTCTCCGCCCTTATTGCGTCGGCAGAAAATCGGCCTGCTGCCCTGTTTAGAGTGACCCGCTCCCTGCTTGAGCCGAGAGCGCGGGAGGACCTCTTGCAGGGTAGGGCAGAAGAGTTTTCCCGATTTCTGCATGATAAAATCGCTCAGATTCGGGATGGGCTGGACTCCAGTTGGGTGGTCCTGGGGGAGGTGTCCGGAGCAGGTCTTGAGACGGTTATCTGGGAGGAGTTCGATCCTGTGACCACCGAGGGTGTGGACAGATTATTGGGGAGGCTGAATGCCACCACATGTTTATTGGACCCGTGCCCTTCCTGGTTGGTTTCTACCTCCAGAGAGGTGACACGAGGCTGGCTCCAGGGGATTGTCAACGCTTCGTTGACAGAGGGGGCTCTTCCTACCACCCTGAAAACGGCGGTGCTGCGGCCCCTCCTCAAGAAGCCTTCCCTGGACCCGGCTCTTTTGAATAACTATCGTCCTGTCTCCAACCTTCCCTTTGTGGCGAAGGTTGTTGAGTGTGTGGTGGCGCGTCAGCTCCCTCAGTATCTGGAGGAAGCATTCTATTTAGATCTGTTCCAATCGGGCTTCAGGCCCGGGCACAGTACCGAAACAGCATTGGTCGCGTTGGTAGATGATCTCTGGAGGGCCCGTGACAGAGGTTATTCCTCTGTCCTGGTCCTCTTAGATCTGTCAGCGGCTTTTGATACTATCGACCATAGTATCCTATTGCGGCGGTTGGAGGGGTTGGGAATTGGGGGCACCGTTTTGCGGTGGTTCTCATCCTTCCTCTCGGACCACTCGCAATTTGTGTTGACGGGGGGGGAGAGGTCCACCCCTAGGCCCCTCATGTGTGGGGTGCCTCAGGGGTTGGTCCTCTCCCCTCTTCTGTTCAACATCTATGTGAAGCCGCTGGGAGAGATCATCCGTGGTTTTGGGGTGAAATGCCATCTTTATGCTGATGATACTCAGCTTTACATCTCCACCCCAAGCCACCCCAACGATGCTGTGGAGGTTATGGCCCGTTGCCTGGAGGCTGTGCGGAACTGGATGGGCGAGAACAGGCTTCGACTCAACCCTTCCAATACTGAGTTGCTGTGGTTTCCGGCGGCCCGATATAGTCAGCTGACTCCGTCGCTGGCTATTGGGGATGAGATCTTGACCCCCACAGAAGGGGCCCGCAATCTTGGTGTCCTCCTGGATGTACGGCTGTCTTTGGAAGATCATATTACAGCCGTCTCCAGGGGGGCTTTTTATCAGGTTCGCCTGATACGCCAGATGCGGCCCTTTCTTGATCGGGACGCCTTACGCACAGTCACTCATGCCCTGGTCACCTCCCGTCTGGACTACTGTAATGCCCTCTACATGGGGCTCCCTGCGGGGAGCACCCAGAGGCTTCAACTGGTACAAAATGCGGCCGCGCGGGTAGTTATGGGGGCATCGAGATACTCCCACGTGATGCCCCTCCTGCGCGAGCTGCATTGGTTGCCGGTGGCCTTCCGGGTTCGCTTTAAAGTACTGGTTTTGGTCTTTAAAGCGCTCCATGGCATCGGACCAGGATACTTACAAGACCGCATTCTGCCAGTAGTCTCCCACCGACCGGTGCGCTCCCACAGAGAGGGTCTCCTCCGGGTCCCGATGTCTTCTATGTGCCGCCTGGTGACCCCGAGCAACAGGGCCTTCTCTGTAGGGGCACCCACCCTTTGGAACGGGATGCCCCCTGGACTACGAACGACCAGTGACCTGAGGGCCTTCAGACGTGACCTGAAGACCTGGCTCTTCGAGCAGGCCGGCCTGAGCTGACTCAAATGGGATTTTTAAATGGGGTTTTTAGATTAGTTGGGATGGGGTACAAAGTTTTAATTTATTTTAATTGGGGGTTTTTAGATTTTTATAGGGACAGCCTAGGATTTAATTCTTTTTTAACAATTTATATTTGTCTATATGTATTTTAGTTGGCTGTTCACCGCCCTGAGTCCTTCGGGAGAAGGGCGGTATATAAAACCTAAAAATAAATAAATAAATAAATAAACCTCTTGCACACTCCTTTGCACCTTTTCCTATCAGTACTATCTCTCTGTGCACTCTCCCAAACCAGGAAGCATGCCTGCACACTGTTCCAAATCTGTTTGGTGGGTCTCACACACATTTGCTTCTTCTCCGCCCACATCCAAATGCACTCTTTCACACCTTGCCACACTTATTGGCAGTCATTTACCTGCCTGCTGACCTTGGACTTGCAACTTCTTCCTGCAAACTTCTCACAAGCAAAGTAAATGAAGAAGCCAAAAGAAATTTGAGAGAGCGGGGAGGGGGAGAGAAAGAGAAAGAGAGAGAGGAAAGAAAGAAAGAAAGAAAGAAAGAAAGAAAGAAAGAAAGAAAGAAAGAAAGAAAGAAAGAAAGAAAGAAAGAAAGAAAGAAAGAAAGAAAGAAAGAAAGAAGAGTACAGTTATATTTTGTCTAATACTTCTCATAAAACCTGTTAAGGTTCAGTAAAATTTTCTTTTCTTTCATTTGATAGCCCTTCTGCTTTTCAATATTGCCATTGTGAAGATCCCTAACAGCTTAGAAATAGTCAATGGGCAATTTCCAAAACCAATTAGAAGGTGAGTTTTGTGAACTTAGTGTCTTTTTTGTCTCCCAGCATTCAAACCCACAGAAAACCACTGTCCTATGGTCTCCTCACAAGAAGCAACAAAACAAAGCACATTTGGTTGATACCTATCTTCTCCTTATCTGATGAGATTCCAAGGACCTGTTCTCCTCACCAATTCTTTGGTCTTTATGGCAGTCATTGGCTCATCTTTCACAAAACTCTCTACCTCCCCAGAAAACCAAGCATTGTCAATTCTAAAGGTGAATATTTTACGTATTCCCATTAGCAACAACTTCTATATATTTAATTGTAATCCTACTTTAATTATATTCCTTGATTTTCTGATCATTTGCACTTACAGATATTGTCATTAACATACAAGAAGCTACTGGTTTTTCTTCTTTCAGATTTAAAACTACAGTATAATCTTCCAATTCAACTTCACTCAATATATACACAATACACAATCTGCACTATGGGTTCCTGACTGTGTATAGACTGTACATTAGGACAATGAGATGTTCTTGAATTTCATTTTTCTAAACACATCCCACAGTTTAACATGATCAGCACAATCACCACATTCACAGTTAAACACTGCAAAAGTATTAGTAATAGCAATTTAAGATTTTTCCAAGTTGAAAGCACTCTGCCATTCTAGACTGAATTACAAGTTCATCCTCACATTCTGCTAACATTTTCATAATTGTTTTTAAGAACATGTCATCATAACATCATCCATGTTATTTTTAGAGCACTACAGATGTATTCTAAATTTCTTCCAGATCTTATTTCTTTCACTGCCATTGTGAGATTATGCAAACTCAAGGGGGGCACAATTTTCTTTGGCTGATTTACTTTATTCCCTACTAGCAAAGTAAATGAGGAAGCCAGCAGAAATTGGAGGCAGGGAGGAAAGGAGGGAGAGAGAAAGAGGAAGGAAGGAAGGAAGGAAGGAAGGAAGGAAGGAAGGAAAGAAGAAAGAAAGAAAGAAAGAAAGAAAGAAAGAAAGAAAGAAAGAAAGAAAGAAAGAAAGAAAGAAAGAAAGAAAGAAAGAAAGAAGGAAGGAAGGAAGGAAGGAAGGAAGGAAGGAAGGAAGGAAGAAAGAAAGAAAGAAAGAAAGAAAGAAAGAAAGAAAGAAAGAAAGAAAGAAAGAAAGAAAGAAAGAAAGAAAGAAAGAAGATATTTCATGGCAATGCACCCAAAAGTAAGTAGAGTGTTATAAAACAAAATTTGAGATCACTTTATTTTAATGTAGTTTATCAGAATTTATTTTCCATAGTTATTTTTTCCTTTTATTGTAATTCTGAAAATTTTATTGTTGAGTTAATTCCATTGATTAGAGCTGAGAAGTTAGGATTTCACTATCCTCTGCCTTGCCATGCTTGGATAAGGTTCTATCAGTAACCACACCACATTCATTTACTGTAATCCACTCTTCACTTTAGAGTCTTTTGGGACCCTGCCATGATAAAAAAAAAAAAATTAGGACCAAAAATGAATGTCACACCATCATGATAGAAGTTTTCCCCTTTTGTATATGCATTGTGATCATACACATACAAGCAAAAGAACTTGTGTATCACTGGCATGATGCTTACTTGATAATTTTGAAGAAATAGCTAGATTCTGCAAAAATCTTGGATTGCAAGGTTACCAACATATCTCATAAGGTGATGGTTGCAGGGAAAATATGAGGAGGAAGTTGTATTGTATCACAACTTTTCCTCTTTGTTATTTTTATAAATAATTCAGTGCAGCAAACCTTGCATATTTACCAAATCTACTGTATATGTAAGGGTCTAATGCTATCTATGCCACACAAAAAGCAAATATTATAGTTAATGGGGAATATATACGACCAATAAAAATAGAGAAGGGAGTTAGACAGGGCTGTCAATTCTCACCCCTGCTCTTCATATTATCCTTGGAAACATTACTAATACAAATTAGACAAAACTCAGATATAAAGAGACTAAAGGTTAAGAAAGAAGAGTACAAGTTGCAAGCATTCGCTGATGATTTTTTTTTTTATTGAAGAACCAATAGAAAGAGATCAAGAACTGATGAATGAACTAGAACAATTTGGAGCAGTGGCAGGACTTAAAATCAATAGAAAGAAAATGAAATTAATGACTAAAAATTGAACAGAAAAACAGAAATTAGAATTAGAAAAGGAAATGGGAATTCAAGTGATAAAGAAAATTAAATATTTAGGAATATGGTTGACATCACATTTAAGACATTAAAGGAAAACAATTATGATAAATTAATGCAACAGGTAAAGAAAGATTTAGAAATATGGGGTAAGCTACAATTTTCTTTATTAAGTAGGATTGCTGCCATTAAAATGACTATTCTTCCAAAATTCTTCTATATATTTCAGACGATACCAATCAAAATTCATAAAAAATACTTTGTGGAACTCAATAGGATAATTTCAAGATTTATCTGGCAAGGGAAAACACTGAGAATAAATTTAAAGGCAATGCAGGATATGAACAGCAGGGGAGGGATGGCTCTTCCAAACTGGAAGCTGTATTACAGTGCAGCCTCCTTAGTATGGTTGAAAGAATGGATGAACTTAACTAACAAGAGAATTCTAGTCCTAGAAGGTCATGATTTACAGAGGGGGTGGCATGCCTTTTTATGGGATATAGGGAAAACTAGTCAGAAATATTTTCACAGACACCTAATTAGAGATGCCCTCCTGACCAATTGGAAGAAAGTAAGGAAAAAATATTATTTAAAGATCCTGATCTGGATCTCAACTATGGAGGCGATGATACACCCTAATAATTTGGATATTACCAAGATGATTAAATATAAGGATTTATTGGATTTGCAAGGAAATTTGAAATCATAGCAGGACCCCCAAGATCAGGGACTACAAATTGACAGTTGGGCATACCTTCAAGATTTAGACAGGATAAGAAAGAATTCAGAATTTATAATAAACCTCAGCAATTGGGCAAAATTCTCTTAGGCCCAGACAAACAAAATATAACAAAATTTTATAATTATCTATTAGAGACAGAATTAAAGGAAGAAATAGTTAAAGGAAACATGATTTTATTATTTTATTCATATTCAGGGAGGTTTAAAATGACTTTAGTGGTACTGAATTATCTATTGGTGATCATTTCTCCCACTTAATTAATTTCTCTTCAAAAAATTTTTACATGCATCAATATTTTTGGTCTAAATTTCTGCAACTTTGAATTGTCTTAAGGATCAAACACATTACTTATCTAATTCATTCATTCTGTATTGTGTACATGGAAATCTCACTAAAATCTATTCTCTGAAGTCCAAATATTTGGAAAATAATTTTTAAAAATCCTTTTGTTGTTCATCCCAAGATAGCCTAGCTTCTTATCCCTCTATATAACAGTATGGAAAGATTTGATTAAATTATTTTCCCAGTGGCAAAATTGTAAAGCCAAGCCAGAGTTATGTCAGAAGTATTTAAATAAACATTGGTTTGTTCAAGAAAAGAGGGAAATGCCTTTGCTATTAAACTTTCAATTTTGAGAGATTTTTTTCTTGTGTTATATAACACAAGAAAAAAATTAATATATAAGAATATTAAATCTCACTCTCTCTCTGTAGGAAATAAATGCTGTCTCAGGAATTTACATGTAATGAAACTACTATTTAGAGTCAAAGAGGTTTCTATTTTGAATGTTTATTAATATCTGTTCTCTTTCTCTCAAGTGTCTTGCACAAAATCCCCGACTTCTGTGTACTTATTAACATAATTGGGTATTAGCAACTCTGTAGTTATTTCTGAATGCTTCAGTACCAGTTAACACATTGCATAATAATATCTCAGAATGATGTTAATGGAATTGATATTATACCAGCAGTCAAAATTGCAAGAACTGAAATATGGATTCAGGGACAAACCCTGTCTGAAGCAATTCTCTTGTGCCTCTAGCTTTTAAGATTGACCATCTTCTCTTCTGTCCACCATGATTAGGGGAGAGCTGAGAACTGGACTAGTAAAACCTATATCATTACATAAGATGTAAAATTGAAGCTTTCTGCTAAATAAAAAATAGAAAAGACAGTGGAGATTTAATTATAATCCAGAGAAAGATACTGGAATGCCAATAAGACAATAAACCATACCCTTGACATTTATGAAGAAAGTCCAAAAAAGCAAGATTGTTGTTGCAATGTTATATTATGGGCTGTATTCCTTTGGAGGATGCATTTGGCTGCATGAAAATACTTAAGATAGGACTTCCGGTGGTGAGGCGGAGACGAATAGAGGCATAGAAGTCTGCTCGTAATTCTTCTTGCCTCTTCTTGCTGTTGGTGCGACCCTTCGGGGTGCACGACTCCAGAAGAGAAACGTGCCTATGTGAGGAAACTCGAGCTGTGGTGAGGGGAAGACAACTCCCATTACAGCAAAGAGAAATCCCTCACAACCCGACAAGCAAGAGACTGCTGTTTCTTTAATGGCAGTCCTGAAGTCCGATCTGCCACAGATGAAAAGAAGCAAGTGAGAGACAATTTATGGTGATTAACGGTGAAAGGTGAGGGTGAAAGAAAGCCTTTTTTGAATACTGTGGATCCACAGGAAACTGTTGATAGAATTTGATCGGAGCCCTAAAAGGAAGCGACTAAGGAGCAGAGGCAAGGTGGACAAAAGTGAAAAGGCTGGATAGAGAGAAACAAGGACAGCAACAAAAGTAGCATAGAAGATGGGTAGGTTAGTGAGATTTGCTACATTGTCATTAGTGGAAAGGAACTGAGCTGCTGGAAGGTCTGGGGGATTTGGATTATTTTCTTTTGGAAAGACTGCATTAAATTTGATGAGAAGATCAGTGTAAGTGAAATAAACGGAGATAACGTGGAGCAAAAGAAGATACTTTTTGGAAGTTTTTGAAAAAGTCTTTGACTGTTGATTCAAGCATGTATTGATCTAGATAGATAGACAAATTCATTAATTACTGTATTGATTAATTTAGTTTATTGGTTATTTTTATGATATATTATTTAATAGTAAATATTAATCTGGGACAATATAATTAATATAATACAAAAACAAAAACAAATCTTAGGAGAAATGACCTCCATAACTTCTACAACACTCAAAGCTGGAAAGAAAGCTACATTAACAACTCCGACAACAACACCCTCACCAATGTCACAGAAGACAATTGAGGAGTCATTAACATTGGAAAAACAGTCTTCTATTACAAATGCTAATATTCATTCGACACTGCTCACCCTACAAGATTCTATGTCAAAGTTACAAGAAATAATGCTTAAAAATCATACAGAGATGAGAGCAGATACAAATGAATTGAAAGAACAAATGGGGAATCTAAAAGTAGAAATGAAAATGGACATTTCTAAATTAGATTAAAAAATTGGAACATTACAGCGAGCGTTGGAGAAAAATGAAGGAATAATAAAAGAAGTAGAGAAGAGGACAGAAAAAACTGAAAAGAAATTGGAAAGAGTTGATGAACACTTAAAGAATATTAGTAAGGAAACAGAAGACTCCCTGGTGCTTTTAGAGATACATAAGGCTGCAACGTACCTAAGATTCCAAAATATAATGGAATCAAAAGAAGAAGACTTAGAACAGGTGATTGCAGAAATCTTGGCGGAGGTATTGGAGAGAGACAAAGATGAGATTTTGAAAGAATTAGAGGAAGTCTACAGAGTAAGTACTAAGTACACAAGATGACATAAGTGCCCAAGAGAAGTGCATGTACATTTTACAAGAAGAAAGGTTCAAAACATTATATATAAAATATCGAGAGATGAAACAATCAAATATAACGATAAAGAAATCCTAGTTCTTAAACAAATTCCAAGAAGAGTTAGAGAAGCAAGATGAGACTATAAATCTCTGGCAGCCCAATTGAACTGAAAAGGTACTATATTTAAATGGCTTGCCCTGAAAGGGATGTTAATTACTTGGGGGGAAAGAAAAATTAAAGTAGACTCTTTTGAAAAAGTCCAAGAATTCTATGAAAGAGTGGTAAGCTCCGAAGAGCAGACCAGCAAAGATGAATTAGAATCAGAATCTCAAGAAGACCAAGAATACCAAAAGAAGGGACAGAAGATTGCAGAAAACCTGAAAAATAACCAACAATAAGAAGAAGGAAAAGAAGGAAATAAGGTACAATATCAATCACAAGTAGAATTTAGAGTAACTACAAGGCAAAGAGCAAGAAATAATTAAACCCAAATCTTCAAGAACAAGATTAATTAAAATAAAGAAGAAAAATAAGAAGTAAGAAAAATCATTCAATAACAATAAGAGAAGATATTAGATTAATAAACATAGAGTACTAGAGAGAAAGTGATCAAGAGATAAAGATATAGCCAAATTAGAACTATGGAAAAAGAGGTGAAACTCCTATCTATTAATATAAATGGTTTAAACTCAAAAATAAAAAGACAAAGGATTCTGGCAAAGTTGATAAAACAAAATGTAGATATTGTTTGTTTACAGGAAACACACAAATTTTGAAAGCACAGGAAAATTATTTAGTCTGCTCCAAATTAGGTACTGTGTTCACGGCTTCCGCAGATAATGAAAAAAAGAATGGAATAGCAGTGTATATTAAAAAAGAGATAAAAGCAACATTATTATTTGCAGACCCCAAGGGAAGAGTTCTGGCAATAGAAATACAGATAAATTTGAAAAAAACCTTACTGGTAGTAATTTACGCTCCTAATGTTAACCAAAAAGAATTTTATAAAGCTTTATATGCTAAAATTATTGAATTGGAAAGGAAAAATATTTGTATTATTGGGGATTTCAATGCTGTAACAGATTATCAAAAAGATTATAATGGGGGAAATAAGAAGAGAAGGGAAAAAAGGAAGAGAGAATTACCTAAAATTTGCGTAGAAATGATAAAGGAATTAAATTTAATAGATGTATGGAAAAACTAAACCCAGATAAGAAACAATTTACTTTTTATTCAAACCCCCACCATTCATGGTCGTGCATTGATACGGTATGGATGAGTGGAGATCTAATACATGATGTGACAGAAGTAGAAATTATATCGAACACTTGGGCAGACCACAATCCTCTTAAAATTAATTGGCAGGGTAAGAAAAAACCAAGAAGAAGGTGAACTTTAGAATCTCAATTATTAAAAGATGAGGAATTTATAAAGAAACTTAAGAAAGAATTAAATTTCTATCTTAAAGAAAATAATAATTCAGATACAACTATTCAAAATTTATGGGATGCGATGAAGGCCGTTATAAGGGGAATTATAATATCTTATACCGTTCAAAAAAATAAAGAAAAACATGCTCAGCATAACAACCTACACCAAACAATTAAGAAATTAGAAACTGAATTACAGGAAGTACCACAAAAGACTAAAATCCAAGAACGATTGATTTATTATAAACATAAACTCAATTTAATGGAACAGGAAGAATTGATTAGAAATTTGAAAATAACTAAGCAAATAAATTTTGAACACGCAAACAAGCCTGGCAGATGACTTTCTTATAAGTTCAAAAAAGAGAAAGAGAAAAAAACTATTTACCCATTACAAGATGAAAGCGGAAATTATCAGCATACAATAGAGAAGAAAAAAGAGATTGTATACAAATATTTTGAGAAGCTGTATAAAAAGGAGAGAATAGATGAAGATCAGATAAGGAAATATTTAAGGGAAAAAAGTACTCGTGAAATTAAGGATGAGATGAAAGAGCTGTTGATGAAGGATATATCTATGACAGAATTAAAACAAGCAATTAGAATCCAGAAAAGTAACAAAACTCCAGGCCCTGACAGCTTCCCAGCAGAATTTTATAAAGTAATAGAAGAACAGGTAGGACCAATAATGGTGGATTTATTTAATAAGATAATAACATCTGCTAAAATGCCAGATACATGGAAGGAATCATTAATTTCGCTAATCCCGAAGGGGAACTCAGATCCCAGGATGATACAAAATTATAGACCAATCTCTTTATTGAATGTTGACTATAAAATATTTACTACTATTATTGCTACCAGATTAAAGATAATCTTGAATGAGTACATACACCCAGATCAAAAGGGATTTCTCCTAAATAGACAAATTAGAAACAACTTAAGAATAATAATGGACATTTTGGAATATTATGAAGCTCATCTGGGGAAACAGGTAGCTCTTGTATTTTTGGACACTCAAAAAGCTTTTGATAATCTCAATTGGCAATTTATGATTCAACAAATTTATGATATGAATTTTGGCACTAAATTTGAGAATATTATAATGGCAATTTACTCAGTACAAAAAGCAAATATAATAATAAATGGAGAGAATACTCAAACTATAAATATAGAAAAAGGAGTACGACAAGGTTGTCCATTGTCCCCTCTCCTCTTAATATTATCATTAGATATATTATTAGAAAGAGTGAGGCAAAATTCTGAAATAAAAGGATTAAAAATCAAAAAGGAAGAATATAAATTTATTTATTTATTTAATATATTTATATACCACCCCTCTCCCGAAGGACTCAGGGCGGCGTACAGCCAACCATAAAACTTTTTACAATTATAAAAGTTAAAAGAGAATTAAATATCTTAAGGCTGCCTAAAATTATACCCTCCCCCAATAAATTAATAAAACCCCAAATTTTAAAATCCCAATTTAAAACTCGAATATTAAATTACATTTAAAATCCCATTTCAACCTAGGCCGGCCTGCTCAAAGAGCCAGGTTTTTAATGCATGTCTGAAAGCTCTCAGGTCGGTGTTATTGCATAACTCCGGAGGCAGACCATTCCAGAGGGCGGGAGCCCCCACAGAGAAGGCCCTACCTCTAGGAGTCGCCAGACGGCACATGGAAGCCGTCGGCACCCGAAGAAGGCCCTCTCTGTGGGAAAGCACAGATCAGTGGGAGATTACTGACAGAACGCGGTCATGCAGATAACCTGGTCCAATGCCATGGATCGCTTTAAAGTTCAAAACCAGAACCTTAAAGTGAACCCAGAAAACCACCGGCAACCAATGCAGCTCGCGCAGGAGAGGCGTCACATGGGCGTTTCGTGATGCCCCCATAACCACCCGCATGGCCACATTTTGTACCAGTTGAAGTCTCCGGGTGCTCCCCGCAGGGAGCCCCATGTAGAGAGCGTTACAGTAGTCCAGGCGAGAGGTGACAAGGGCATGATTGACCGTGTGTAAGGCGTCCTGATCCAGAAAGGGCCGCAACTGGTGAATCAGGCGAACCTGATAAAAAGTCCCCCTGGAGATGGCCGTAATATGTTCTTCTAAGGACAGCTGTGCACGCAGGAGGACGCCCAAATTGCGAGCCCTGTCTATGGGGGGTAAGATCTCTCCCCCAATAGCCAGCGATGGAGTCAGCAGACTATATCAGGGTGCCGGAAACCACAGCCACGCAGTCTTGGAAGGGTTGAGCTGGAGCCTGTTCCCACCCATCCAAATCCACACGGCCCCCAGGCACCGGGACATAGCCTCCACAGCATCATTGGGATGGTTTGGGGTGGAGATGTAAAGCTGAGTATCATCAGCATACAGATGACACTACATCCCAAAACCACGGATGATCTCCCCCAGCGGCTTCACATAAATGTTGAACAAAAGAGGGGAGAGGACCGACCCCTGAGGCACCCCACAAATGAGGGACCTAGAGGTGGACCTCTCCCCCCCCGTCAACACAAATTGCGAGCGGTTGGAGAGGAAGGAGGAGAACCATCGTAGGACAGTTTCCCCAATCCCCAACCCCTCCAACCGCTGCAATAAGATACTATGGTCGATAGTATCAAAAGCTGCCGAGAGATCTAACAGGACCAGGACAGAGGAATATCCCCTGTCACGTGTCCTCCAGAGATCATCAACCAACGCGACCAATGCTGTTTCGGTACTATGTCCGGGCCTGAAGCCCGATTGGAAAGGTTCAAGGTAAGTCGTTTCCTCCAGGTACTGAGGGAGCTGATGCGCCACCACAGTCTAAACAACCTTCGCCAGAAAGGGAAGGTTGGAGACTGGACGATAGTTATTTAAAGGGCAGGCTTCTTGAAGAGGGGTCGCACCACCACCATTTTCAAGGCAGTAGGGAGCGACCCCTCTCTCAACAAAGCGTTGACAATACCCTGGAGCCAGCCTCGTGTCACCTCCCTGGCAGTCGAAACCAACCAGGAGGGACATGGGTCCAACAAACATGTGGTGGTATTCAGCCCCCCCAGCAACCTGTCCACACCCTCAGTGGTCACAGGGTCAAACTCCTCCCAGATAATAGTCTCAAGACTTGCCCCAGACACCTCCCCCGGGACCACCCAATTGGAGTCCAGCCTGCCCCGAATCTGAGCGATTTTGTCATGCAGAAATCGGGAAAACTCCTCTGTCCTGCCCTGCAACAGGTCCTCCCACGCTCTTGGCTCAAGCAGGGAGCGGGTCACTCTAAACAGAGTGGCAGGCCAATTTTCTGCCGACGCTATAAGGGTGAGAAATGTGAACGCTTCACCGCCTCTATCACCACAAGGTAGGTCCTAATATAGGACCTCACCTGTGTCTGGTCAGAGTTGGTGCGGCTAGCCCTCCAAACACTCTCCAGACGTCTTTTCTGGCACTTCATCTCCCTCAGCTCCTCTGTAAACCACGGAGCTGGATGGGACCTGTGCCGGGTCAGAAGTTGCAAAGGCACAACTCAGTCCAGAGCCTCAGCAGCCAACCTATCCCAGGTGGCCACCAAGTCTCCAGATGAATTATGAGCCAGAGTGTCAGGAAATGGCCCAAGCTCCTTCTGGAACCGCTCAGGGTCCATCAGGCGCCTGGGGTGGAACCATCTACATGGCTCCGCCTCCCTGCAATGGGGGGTGGCAGTACAGAAGTCAAGTCTAAGAAGAGAATGATATGACCATGACAAGGGTTTGATAACTAAATCCCCGAAGCTACAGTCATTCAACCACTGACCAGAGACAAAAATCAGGTCCAGCGTGTGTGTCCCCATATGAGTGGGGCCAAAAAATTAATTGGGTCAGGTCCATGGCCATCATGGAAGCCATGAACTCCCGAACCACCCCAGAGGTTTCCCCGAGTAAAGGCAGGTTGAAATCCCCCATGACTAAAAGCCTAGGGGTCTCAACCGTCAGCCCGGCTATCACCTCAAGGAGTCCGGGCAGGACCAATGATATGTGGCAGGGAGCCAGATATGCTATCAAAAGGCCCATCTGAACCCCCTGCCCCCACTTCACAAAGAGAGACTCACAACCAGCCGTCTGAGGAACAGTGGCCTCCCTAGGACAAAAGACCTCTCTAATAAGCACCACCACCCCACCACCTCTTCCCTGAGACCAAGGCTGATGAAATGCTAAGAAACCTAATGGGCACATCTTCTTCAGAGGAATACCACCCTCTGGGCCCAACCAGGTTTCGGTAATACCTACCAGGTCCACGCCCTCTTCCTGAATAAGATCGTAAATCAGGGGGGCCTTATTAACAACAGACCTGGCATTGCACAGCATCAGCCTCAGGGCCTGAGACTGCACAACCAGGCCTGCAGGACGGGTGAAGAGGGTCGGAGCGCGCTACCGCTTGAAGACAGCAACTGCGCGATCCCATAACCTGATATGGCCCTCTATCCCCTCCATATCTGCCTCTCCCACTTACTGTGCCAATAGAACCGCCCCCTGGTAACCCACCCCCTGTCCGCCCCCTTAACGCACGACCTTCTGAGCCCTCCCAGATGTGCGTGCCAGCCTGGCTACCTCCAAATTCCTGCGGGTTGTCCCCCAAACCCAGTTCGGATTTCCCTAACCCCACTAAAAACCTCCTTAAAAATTTACAAACCCCAGAACTCTGCCCAACACCTTTCCTGCAGCCGCATCATCTCTCGGGATCCCAGGATCCGTCATTAAGATAGGTTTTAGAAAGTTTTGAGGGCCACTTGAGGGAAAGAGGGACATCCCTCAAGGCCCAGAGGTCTTTCATAGAGTACTTTAAAGGCTCTGATGAAAATGTCCTAGCCGTCCGAACATGCCCTCCGGTGACTTTGATGTTATCCACAGTTCCTCTGCCACCTCTACTACTCCGCTGCTGCTCTGGGGCCCCCATCCCCCTGGCCCTTTAACCACCTCTGCCACCGGTGGGGGCCTAGGGGGGAAGGAAACTCCAACCGCAGCTTCAGCTGGGTAACTCCGGGGCTTCTGGTGACTCCAGCACCTTCCAGGCCCTTCAGGGCCACCGACCCCCCCCCCCCGGTCCAACCACCTCTGCCACCGATGGGGACCCAAGGGGGAAGGAAGCATTGTCCATGGTCCCATCAGTCCTCCAAAGCTGTTGCCACCGAATGCTGGGCACAAAACCTGGTCACAGCAGGGCCTCCACCGCCCGAGAGCCACCCGGGCGACTCCAAAACGTCCAGCGACCTCAACACGTTCCAGCTACTTCGGGGCCTATGACTCCCCCCCGGTCTAACCACCTCTGCCACCAGTGGGGACCTAGGGGGGAAGAAAGCCTCAAATGAGGCCTCACTCCTCATTTGGCCTCGCCGCCACCAAACGCCGAACGCAGGATCACACCTGGTCTTGCAGCCATCCGAGGGCCCTTTTGCAGACAATATGGCCTTTATTATGGAAGATCCGATAGAAAAAGGACCAATATTAATTAAGGAACTAGAAAGATATGGAGCAGTAGCGGGATTAAAAAATTAACAAACAGAAAACAAAACTCTTAGTAAAAAATCTAACAGATCTACAAATAATAGAATTAGAAAGGGTGCTGGGACTTCAAACAACAAGGAAAATTAAATATTTGGGAATATGGCTGACAGCACACTGCAAGACGATAAAGAAAAACAGTTATAATAAGCTATTACAACAAACACAAAAAGATTTAGAATTTTGGATGAAAATGCAATTGTCATTATTAGGAAGAATAGCAGCCATAAAGATGTCTATATTACCAAAATTTCTTTATTTATTCCAAACCATCCCAGTTAAATTAGATAAGACCTTTTTCGATAATCTCAATAGAATGACATTAAAATTCATCTGGCAGGTGAATAAAAATGAAATTGTTACAAGATATGAAGACCAGAGGTGGTTTTGGATCACCAAATTGGGAATTATATTATAGGGCAGCAGCATTAGTTTGGCTAAAAGACTGGATTAATTTAAAGAATAAAAGAATATTAGTTATAGAAGGTTATGACCTTCAAAGGGGGTGGCATGCATTTCTTTGGGAAATAGGACCTACAAAACAAAAATATATTTATAGACATTTGATCAGAGATTTGCTGATAAACAATTGGATCAAGGTTAAAAAGAAACATATAAAAATCCCAATTTGGCTATCTATATTGGAAGCGATGATTCACCCAAATAACCTAGATCTGAATAAAATGTTAAAATATAAAGATCTATTGGATATAAATGGAAATGTAAAAACAAAAAGCTCCAAGAACAAGGGCTACGAATAGATTGGTGGGCTTATCTTCAAATACAAAGCCGATACAATAAGGATATAAAAGACTATGGAATATATTTGAAACCACAACAATTAGATTAAATCTTATTAGGACCAGATAAAAAAAATATTACTAAAATTTATAAGTATCTCTTAGAAGTAGAACTGGAAAAAGAAGTTGTGAAAGGATGTATGATTGCCTGGGCTCAAAACATTGGACATAATATAAAGTTAGCAGATTGGGAGGCTATATGGAATAGAAATCATAAATTAACAAAATCAGTAACATACAAAGAAAATGCATATAAAATGTTTTACAGATGGCACTTATCCCCTTCGAGATTAGCGAAAATGTACCATAAACTGAATCCCACATGTTGGAAATGTAGGAAAAAAGAGGGAACATATTATCATATGTGGTGGTCTTGCCCAGAGGCTTGAAAATATTGGCTAAAAATCCAAAAATGGCCACAGGAAATTACCAATGAACAATTAAGATTTACAACCAGAGCTCTTCCTATTGGGGAACTTCAAAAAAAAATATGTAAAGACTACAAAATATTTATTACTACATATATTGACTGTGGCCAGGATTGCTTTTGCTCAGTGTTGGAAACAATCATTCACACCTATAGAAGAACTGGTTATACAAAAAGTTATGAATTGTGCTGAAATGGATAAATTAATATTGAGTTTAAAAGATAAGGAATCTTCAATATTTTATAAAGTAGGGGAACAATGGTACAATTGGATAGATCGGAGACAGACTAAGGATAGATGATTATTAAATATAGAACATAGAATAAAATATAGTTATGTATAAATTATCACTATCGCACAAATGATTGCTATATGATAATGCACCACAAACAGCTGTTATTGAATTATATACTTTTTAATGTTTTTTTTTTCTTTTTGTAATAAAATTCAATGAAGTTTTCTTTTTAAAAAAAGAAAATACTTAAGATATATAACTGACACAAGCCTCATAGAATGAGGTACAATGTAAGTCCATGGAGACCTATATGAATATTTATAATAGAATAAGCAGTATAAGTCTGAATACAGAAATTGATAAATAAACTCAAAGAAGCAATAAACCCCAGAATAAGATTTTTTAGAGAGAGTTATATAAATACCTGTTTTATAAAATGAGCCTCCATATCCTCAATTTTTTTTAAAAAAATACCTAATTCTGCAACAAGACAATAATATAATTAAAATATTTATTATATTTATTTATATTTCACATTTCTGGTTCACCCATGTCCCTCAAATATTTTTCCTGTGGCCTGTACCACTTCCTCAAAAGAAGCTACCCATGGCCCTTATAGCAAAACAATCAGATTTTATCATTTTTTTTTCATATTCCAGCATCTTTTACTCATGTAATGAATTTTTTCAAGGATTAGAGTAATGATAACATATTTAAAAATCATGCACAATATGATGCAAGAATAAGAATATTCTTACAGGCAGATTGTAGGACCTTCCTCTGTATCTGGCAACTGATCAGAATGAAGGGGAAAATAACTGGAAAGAGAAGAAAAATGGAACATCCCATTTGGTGAGACAGAATTTGTACTGGAAAGTATAGGATGAATTTACTTTAGTAAACAAACAGAAACAAATGTAACAATGTCCATAGGTCAGGACAAGGGTAGTAGCAATGAAAAAGTATTAGTATTGTGACTGAAGTGCCACTACTTATGTAGGCACTACAACCTCATATTTATATATGAAAGGTGTATAGATCTATCATAGCACTGCAAATCTCCTTTCATTGAACAGCTTGATTCTGTTTCCTACAACTCTTGATGACTTCAAGTGGGTTTCAGTTCCTCCAGATTTTATTGTCTCTGGTCAACCTCATTTCTTCCTTGTTGATATTTCCTACATCTCTTGATGACTTCAAGTGGGTTTCAGTTCCTCCAGATTTTATTGTCTCTGGTCCACTTCATTTCTTCCTTGTTGGTATTTGGGATTGAATTTTTATCTTGTTCTTATTAAACAAACATGCTTAAACACAACATGTCTTAACATAATGTCTGCAACCGCTAGAGAAACAATGACAAAGCATGCTATGAACTAGGAAATGAGGACAGTATTTTAAAAAATCAAATTTCGTGTGTGTAAGATGAAGGAAAAAGAAAACACAATCAGTTTTCAAGATTATAAAAGTATAATTGCAATCAAAGAGGAGTTGATTTAACTGCCCTATCCCAAAAAAACT
Organism: Bungarus multicinctus; assembly: GCA_023653725.1. Taxonomy (NCBI): domain Eukaryota; kingdom Metazoa; phylum Chordata; class Lepidosauria; order Squamata; family Elapidae; genus Bungarus; species Bungarus multicinctus. Next base: position 113,985,613 of record CM042840.1, read on the forward strand.
GATTTTTGGTTAAATTCAGAATAAGATTCTATCTTACAGCATGGATTGTAGTAATAGCACCACTTCCTTGTGATATGTCAATCTCAAACACACAATGACATTGTGTCCACAAAATTTATTATTTCCTACAAGTGATGGTTAATAGAATATTGTGGGGTTAAAAAAAACCATGGCAACATGTAATATGTGAAACAGTAAGAATAAATTGCTAAATGAAATTTTCCTTCCTTCCAAGTCTTTGGAAAATCTATGGAAGACTGTAGATTCATGTGTAAATGTGCACAGATTGAACTTTAATGTTGGCTTGTTCAGAGTGTTATTGTCTTTGTTTCTGCAGAATCCAAAAAATCCCATGGAGATCTATTGGAACTCCAATTTCAGAGATTTTTTTTTAAAGTATGAATCTGGTAGAGGAATTGATTGTGATAGTAGTCTTGTGAATATCAAAATCACTTGTTACCTTAGGACACTTGAGATGCTGCTGAACCTTATACCTAGACTCCTTAAAAGTGTGGCCTACAATATTGCAGCTAACAAAGGTTTGGGTTGAGTGATTAAACCTCAATCATAGCTCTGCTTCCTTTACAGTCATTGACTTTTGATGAATGGAGGAAGCAGACAACAACAAAGGCCATTTCTACCAAAAGAGAAGAGAGGAGAGGAGAGGAGAGAGAAGGAACTGGAGGATGGATGGAAAAAGGAAGGAAGGAAGGAAGATAGTTGGCATTTTTATTTCTCAAGATGTAGATGATTGTATTGAACAGGGATAAATGAATGGAATATGGGTGAGTGGAAGACCTCCCACTGTTTAAACCTCTAAATAGAAATGATCCCTAGCTCTATTTGCTTAGAAAGATATAGTTTTATGAGAAGTCAAGTGTATTGCAGTAATGCAAAGCCAGAACTGAGAATTGTGAACTAAAATCCCTAAGTTTAATCTTCCCTTGCTAAGCTTTCTCTCATTGGCCACCCCATGTGACCGATCAAGTTCAGGCAAGATGTTTTCATAATGGTCAGTCTAAGCATAATTTGGTATGAATCTTCGTCTTTCTTCCAGCTGGCTGACCTTGCGGCACTGTCTCAAGAAGATACAGCATTTACTTTCATTTCCCCAGGCAGTCCCCCCTTCATTCCCCCTCCCCACAGTTCCTGGCAGTCTCTCAATACATAGCAATGAAGCACAAGCAGCATAGGGGTGGCAGCTCACAGTTAGATCATGCTAAATCTAAATAAATTGGGGTGCTAGAGGAAAGTTTTAGATATACAAACATACCAGTTTACAGAATAGGGAACAACTGTAAGATAGGGAACATAAGTGGGAAAAGGCTTCTATCTTTCTTGTACAGAAGAGATTCTCTACACTGTTTTGTGTTGTTATCATCTGCAACAACTCTAATTCCAATTAGACTGAGAATAGAGTAGAATGGCTTTGGCCACAATGAAATTTTACAGAAATGCTTGTCAATACCCTTAGAATAAAAAGACATTCAAACGGTAATTCTGGTAAACAACATTCCATAGAGAAGTCTGGTAACTCAAATTAGAATCTCAATTTCAGTGCAGGATATCTGACTAATTAATATCTTATACTGCCAAATGGCAACATGCTATTCATATGTCATAATTGTCAGGAAGTTTAATGGTTATGCAGAAGACACTTGTACTTTGAAGAGTTTAATGGTATATTTTTCTCCTTCATACTAAGAAAAATCTAAAAGTGTAAAACTGAGCTAACCTGCATGACTTTGACTCTTGCTTCATGAAGTGTGTGTGCGTGTGTATGTGTTTATGTGGAATCTTCCATAGCTGCAGATCTTTATCTGTGGAAAACATCTGGTTTTTTGTTCTCATGCCAGAGTCATGGACATCTCCAGATGGAATTTTATATAGAAAACCTCTTGAAGGAGTATATGTTTATTCCTTTTTGCCAAATGGACATGTAAATAGGTGGGTTCATGAATTAAAGAAGTAATACCCCCACAAATTGAATATATATATATATATATATATATATATATATATATATATATATATATATATATATATATATATATATATATATATATATATATATATATATATATATATATGTGTGTAAGGTTTTTTAAGCTGATAATTTTAAATAATAAATAAGGGAGACTAGTATAGATCTATTTCAAGCTAGTTAGCTCTCTTCAGCTAGCCATACCCTTACTGGGATTCGAACCAGGGAAGTATTACATGTGAGGCAGTTGTAATTGCCACTACACCACTGTTCTCTCCTTATCAGCTCAGGCAGGGGAATAAGTATATACTTGGTATTACAACACCCTGTTTAACCCCAATTAAGGAGCAAGGCATACCTGCTTTCTTTTCTGTCTTTCGGCTCATCACCAGCGACACATCCTGACAGAAAGCTAGTTGTTGCGTGCCTTTATTTACATGTGTGTAAGTTTTTAAGCTGATAAGTTTAAATAATAAATAAGGGAGACTATTATAGACTAATTTCAAGCTAGTTAGCTCTCTTCAGGCTAGCATACCCTTACTGGGATTCGTAACGCAGGGAGATGCATGTGATGTCTTGTAATTGCCACTAAACCACTGGTTCCTCCTTATCAGCTCAGGCAGGGGAATAAGTATATACTTTGTATTACACACCCTGTTTAAGCCCCAATTAGGGAAAGCCTACTGCTTTCTTTTCTGGTCTTTCGCTCATCACCAGAGACCATACTGACAGAAAGCTATTTGTTTCGTTGCCTTTAGTTTACATGTGTGTAAGGTTTTTTAAGCTGATAATTTTAAATAATAAATAAGGGAGACTAGTATAGATCTATTTCAAGCTAGTTAGCTCTCTTCAGCTAGCCATACCCTTACTGGGATTCGAACCAGGGAAGTATTACATGTGAGGCAGTTGTAATTGCCACTACACCACTGGTTCTCTCCTTATCAGCTCAGGCAGGGGAATAAGTATATACTTTGTATTACAACACCCTGTTAAGCCCCAATTAAGGGAGAAAGCATACTGCTTTCTTTTCTGTCTTTCGGCTCATCACCAGAGACCATACTGACAGAAAGCTATTTGTTTCGTTGCCTTTAGTTTACATGTGTGTAAGGTTTTTTAAGCTGATAATTTTAAATAATAAATAAGGGAGACTAGTATAGATCTATTTCAAGCTAGTTAGCTCTCTTCAGCTAGCCATACCCTTACTGGGATTCGAACCAGGGAAGTATTACATGTGAGGCAGTTGTAATTGCCACTACACCACTGGTTCTCTCCTTATCAGCTCAGGCAGGGGAATAAGTATATACTTTGTATTACAACACCCTGTTAAGCCCCAATTAAGGGAGAAAGCATACTGCTTTCTTTTCTGTCTTTCGGCTCATCACCAGAGACCATACTGACAGAAAGCTATTTGTTTCGTTGCCTTTAGTTTACATGTGTGTAAGGTTTTTTAAGCTGATAATTTTAAATAATAAATAAGGGAGACTAGTATAGATCTATTTCAAGCTAGTTAGCTCTCTTCAGCTAGCCATACCCTTACTGGGATTCGAACCAGGGAAGTATTACATGTGAGGCAGTTGTAATTGCCACTACACCACTGGTTCTCTCCTTATCAGCTCAGGCAGGGGAATAAGTATATACTTTGTATTACAACACCCTGTTAAGCCCCAATTAAGGGAGAAAGCATACTGCTTTCTTTTCTGTCTTTCGGCTCATCACCAGAGACCATACTGACAGAAAGCTATTTGTTTCGTTGCCTTTAGTTTACATGTGTGTAAGGTTTTTTAAGCTGATAATTTTAAATAATAAATAAGGGAGACTAGTATAGATCTATTTCAAGCTAGTTAGCTCTCTTCAGCTAGCCATACCCTTACTGGGATTCGAACCAGGGAAGTATTACATGTGAGGCAGTTGTAATTGCCACTACACCACTGGTTCTCTCCTTATCAGCTCAGGCAGGGGAATAAGTATATACTTTGTATTACAACACCCTGTTAAGCCCCAATTAAGGGAGAAAGCATACTGCTTTCTTTTCTGTCTTTCGGCTCATCACCAGAGACCATACTGACAGAAAGCTATTTGTTTCGTTGCCTTTAGTTTACATGTGTGTAAGGTTTTTTAAGCTGATAATTTTAAATAATAAATAAGGGAGACTAGTATAGATCTATTTCAAGCTAGTTAGCTCTCTTCAGCTAGCCATACCCTTACTGGGATTCGAACCAGGGAAGTATTACATGTGAGGCAGTTGTAATTGCCACTACACCACTGGTTCTCTCCTTATCAGCTCAGGCAGGGGAATAAGTATATACTTTGTATTACAACACCCTGTTAAGCCCCAATTAAGGGAGAAAGCATACTGCTTTCTTTTCTGTCTTTCGGCTCATCACCAGAGACCATACTGACAGAAAGCTATTTGTTTCGTTGCCTTTAGTTTACATGTGTGTAAGGTTTTTTAAGCTGATAATTTTAAATAATAAATAAGGGAGACTAGTATAGATCTATTTCAAGCTAGTTAGCTCTCTTCAGCTAGCCATACCCTTACTGGGATTCGAACCAGGGAAGTATTACATGTGAGGCAGTTGTAATTGCCACTACACCACTGGTTCTCTCCTTATCAGCTCAGGCAGGGGAATAAGTATATACTTTGTATTACAACACCCTGTTAAGCCCCAATTAAGGGAGAAAGCATACTGCTTTCTTTTCTGTCTTTCAGCTCATCACCAGAGACCATACTGACAGAAAGCTATTTGTTTCGTTGCCTTTAGTTTACATGTGTGTAAGGTTTTTTAAGCTGATAATTTTAAATAATAAATAAGGGAGACTAGTATAGATCTATTTCAAGCTAGTTAGCTCTCTTCAGCTAGCCATACCCTTACTGGGATTCGAACCAGGGAAGTATTACATGTGAGGCAGTTGTAATTGCCACTACACCACTGGTTCTCTCCTTATCAGCTCAGGCAGGGGAATAAGTATATACTTTGTATTACAACACCCTGTTAAGCCCCAATTAAGGGAGAAAGCATACTGCTTTCTTTTCTGTCTTTCGGCTCATCACCAGAGACCATACTGACAGAAAGCTATTTGTTTCGTTGCCTTTAGTTTACATGTGTGTAAGGTTTTTTAAGCTGATAATTTTAAATAATAAATAAGGGAGACTAGTATAGATCTATTTCAAGCTAGTTAGCTCTCTTCAGCTAGCCATACCCTTACTGGGATTCGAACCAGGGAAGTATTACATGTGAGGCAGTTGTAATTGCCACTACACCACTGGTTCTCTCCTTATCAGCTCAGGCAGGGGAATAAGTATATACTTTGTATTACAACACCCTGTTAAGCCCCAATTAAGGGAGAAAGCATACTGCTTTCTTTTCTGTCTTTCGGCTCATCACCAGAGACCATACTGACAGAAAGCTATTTGTTTCGTTGCCTTTAGTTTACATGTGTGTAAGGTTTTTTAAGCTGATAATTTTAAATAATAAATAAGGGAGACTAGTATAGATCTATTTCAAGCTAGTTAGCTCTCTTCAGCTAGCCATACCCTTACTGGGATTCGAACCAGGGAAGTATTACATGTGAGGCAGTTGTAATTGCCACTACACCACTGGTTCTCTCCTTATCAGCTCAGGCAGGGGAATAAGTATATACTTTGTATTACAACACCCTGTTAAGCCCCAATTAAGGGAGAAAGCATACTGCTTTCTTTTCTGTCTTTCGGCTCATCACCAGAGACCATACTGACAGAAAGCTATTTGTTTCGTTGCCTTTAGTTTACATGTGTGTAAGGTTTTTTAAGCTGATAATTTTAAATAATAAATAAGGGAGACTAGTATAGATCTATTTCAAGCTAGTTAGCTCTCTTCAGCTAGCCATACCCTTACTGGGATTCGAACCAGGGAAGTATTACATGTGAGGCAGTTGTAATTGCCACTACACCACTGGTTCTCTCCTTATCAGCTCAGGCAGGGGAATAAGTATATACTTTGTATTACAACACCCTGTTAAGCCCCAATTAAGGGAGAAAGCATACTGCTTTCTTTTCTGTCTTTCGGCTCATCACCAGAGACCATACTGACAGAAAGCTATTTGTTTCGTTGCCTTTAGTTTACATGTGTGTAAGGTTTTTTAAGCTGATAATTTTAAATAATAAATAAGGGAGACTAGTATAGATCTATTTCAAGCTAGTTAGCTCTCTTCAGCTAGCCATACCCTTACTGGGATTCGAACCAGGGAAGTATTACATGTGAGGCAGTTGTAATTGCCACTACACCACTGGTTCTCTCCTTATCAGCTCAGGCAGGGGAATAAGTATATACTTTGTATTACAACACCCTGTTAAGCCCCAATTAAGGGAGAAAGCATACTGCTTTCTTTTCTGTCTTTCGGCTCATCACCAGAGACCATACTGACAGAAAGCTATTTGTTTCATTGCCTTTAGTTTACATGTGTGTAAGGTTTTTTAAGCTGATAATTTTAAATAATAAATAAGGGAGACTAGTATAGATCTATTTCAAGCTAGTTAGCTCTCTTCAGCTAGCCATACCCTTACTGGGATTCGAACCAGGGAAGTATTACATGTGAGGCAGTTGTAATTGCCACTACACCACTGGTTCTCTCCTTATCAGCTCAGGCAGGGGAATAAGTATATACTTTGTATTACAACACCCTGTTAAGCCCCAATTAAGGGAGAAAGCATACTGCTTTCTTTTCTGTCTTTCGGCTCATCACCAGAGACCATACTGACAGAAAGCTATTTGTTTCGTTGCCTTTAGTTTATATGTGTGTAAGGTTTTTTAAGCTGATAATTTTAAATAATAAATAAGGGAGACTAGTATAGATCTATTTCAAGCTAGTTAGCTCTCTTCAGCTAGCCATACCCTTACTGGGATTCGAACCAGGGAAGTATTACATGTGAGGCAGTTGTAATTGCCACTACACCACTGGTTCTCTCCTTATCAGCTCAGGTTACAATCAAACCCCCACCAGAACAGAACATATCCCCAGCCAATCAGAACACAGCCAACACCCCAACCAATCAGAACACAGCCAAACCCCCAACCAATGAGAACACACCCCCACCCAATCAGAACACAGCCAAGCCCCCACCCAATCAAGTCACACCCCCACTAGTAGTTAAAAGGAAGAAGCAGCTGCAAGCTCACATCACTCTGAGAAGCACAAGACCGAAGACACAAGCCTGAAGATGATGAATGAGACTTCATCGAAACGTCGCCTAGATATTTCCAACTCTACGCGGGAGAAAACCCGAAGAACCAAAGATCCACATACAAATACCCGCGAAAATCTCCGAAAACAAATATATATATATATATATATATATATATATATATATATATATATTTCTATACACAGTTCACACTATGAATTCATGACTATGTGTACATTTCACATGATGATAATAAGATATTCTAGGATTTCATTTTTTCTTCACACATTCCACTTCTTAACATGATCAACACAATCATCACATTCATGATTAGATAAGCACTACAAATCTATCAGTAATGGCAATTCATGATTGTTCCAGGTTAAAAAAGCACTATGCCATTCTATACTAAGCTATAAACTCATCCTCACATACTACATACTGTAAGCATGAAGATCTTTGCAACTCTTTTTATGGACATGTAATCATAATGTCATCCAGTGAAACTGGATTTGATTTGCTAGTATTGCACTACGGTATGCCTTTCCATGCTTCAACTTGAACCCTTTCAGAAACTCCACCACATTCATTCACTCATTTCTGGAGGTCTTTGGGTTCACAGCAAGAGTTCCTCTGCAAGGCCAAACTAAGAGCCAACCTCAAGTAATTGTATCCCCATGGCCCAATTGGTGACAAATATTGTCCAAATGATCTTCTGTCTTGTCAGCAGAACCATATATTCCTAAAGATTTGAATTTAGATACCTAGCTTATTCATAAGGAAGGCTATGAACCCTAATAGATATGGTACTTAGGCTTTTTGTTTTAAAAAAGTATCAGTGGATATGTCAAAGAAAATGAAATAATGAAAAATATAGATAAACTACAAGTGTTGTATATGTTTAACTCCATAGTAGGACCCATTATCAAATTATGATCATTTTCTCTTTTGCTACTGCAAACAAACAATTGATTATCCTTTCTTATAGGTTATTTGCTATTTTAATAACTCTTCCATAATGAAAATGAATGAGTGTCATAACACTGTGAAAGAGGTTTTCCCCTTTTGCATGTGCATTATAGCCACACATATAGTATATACAAAGAACTTTTGTAGCACAGGCATGATGCTGACTTGATCATTTTGAAGAAACAACCAGATTCTGCAAAGCCTTGGATTTCAAGGACATTACCAGACTCAGGGTAATTTTTCCCAAATAAACATTTTCTCACAACAATAGGAATTATATTATTGCAATCTTTGGAACATTCAGTAAACATTTTTTCCAATTTATCATTCAACATTTCCACATTTATTTCTCAATATGCAAAGCTATATGTTTACAGAATGTATAAAATACAGTCGCAGAACTCACATTTCTACCTCTTATATAGAATAAATTCCATATTCCTATTTCTGATTATATTGGATTGATCAAAGGTTAAGTAAATGAATATGAGAAACTTAATGTTAATCTAGATAAGATTGAGTAGTAAAGTTCTCTGATAGGTAGAAGCATGCAGAAATAGGAAAAAGTGTAAGGTCATGGAAACTAGTAGAAAAGTCCTTGTATCTTCTTTGTATAGAAGGTATTTTCCACACTGTCTCAAGACTCAACATGTAGGATACTTTGTAGAAATAATACATTGATTAAAAAGCAGAAGTTCATTTGATACAAGAGAAATCACAGAAACAATCATCACATTTTAAAAACTACCTTTCTGTTACAATATATTTTTCTATAATGGCATTAAATCTGATCCTCATTTCCTCAATATTTAGCATCTGTGTCATTCATTGCAAGTAATTACAGATGTAGGATTTTTCCTGAGCAACTTCTTGGAGTTCTATCATTCTTCTGACTTGAGAAATTGGATTATTCACCATCCAATCTATGTAGAAAAGTCATAAAAAAGACAAGAAAATGCTGTTCTGCTGAATAAAAAAGAAGCATTCAAAGAAAATTCACAATCTCCACAGTTTAGACAGGGCAAATTTGAGGTTTTTATTCATGCTATAGATGATTGGATTCATCAGGGATGGAAGAATGGAATATAGAATAGTCAACCCAAAATCTAAGTATGATGGGGTGTCAGAGGGACATCTCATATTGGCAAAAGATGCACTTAATAAAAGTATGGACACTACTGTAATATGTAGAATACAAGTTGATAAGGCTTTTAGCCTTCCTTGCTCAGAAGGGATTCTTTGCACTATTTTGAAGATCATAGCATATGATATGGTAATAAAATTAAAACAACCTAGTGCAACAATTACACTGACCATAACAATTCCAAATTCAACTAGATTGGTTCCAGAGCAGGATAGCTTTAACAACTGTGGAATTTCACAGAAAAACTGATTTACAATATTAGAACAGAAATGGATGGAAAATGTGCCAGTAGTATGCAAAATTCCACAGAGAAGACTGGCAATCCAAACCAGACACAGAATTTCAGTGCAGGATTTCTAATTCATCAGTGTCTCATATTGGAATGGGTTACAAATTGCAACATACCTATCATATGCCACTGTGAGGAGGAAGAAATTTGAAATTGTAAAGGATGAAAAGAGAAAGACTTGAGCAACACAACCAAAGTAAGAAATGTGACTGGTGTCCATCAGATAATTTATCAAGGATTTGGGAACAATGGCAGAAACAGAGCCTAGGTCCTGCCATGCCAAATTCATGAGGAAGAAGTACATGGATCTGTGCAATCGATGGTCAAAAGCTACTGCAGATATGATGAAAAGATTTGTTGTTAGAGTTGCTGAATATAATACAAACAACAAGAAAAAATGTAAAAACCACAATTGCTGAGTTTTTGAGAATTCCAGCAACAAAAAGTAAGATATTGTGGTTTGATTATCCATGCCTCATTTATGACAAAGCTGCACAGTATAACTGCAAGAAAGCAGAGAAGAGAAATGCAATTAGACAAAGTTTGGCAAGTGGCATTCTGAATTGTGTTAAGAACTGAAAACAAAATGCAACATAAAGAATCAAGAGACTAAACACAAGATCACACCCTGGAAAGATTCATTATAAGATAAAAATATTGGAACATGCTTGGCTAATTTGTATTCAACTGTACTCAAGAATCAACCACCAACCTCACATATTTCCTTCTTTCCTCTTTCCAGTTCTGTACTTCATCTACAGATCAAAGGAATTAGGAATATCTTGCTCAAGTACTTCAATCATGAAAGATTACTGGGAATATTTGGGCTATTCACTATCTCTTACCACTTGTACAGGCTTGTAATAATGTAGCAAAATTAGAGGATGCACTTTGTACATGCCTTGTGCTTCTAGAGGAAAGCCAATGGAAATCTAGCAAGTAAATATAAACATAAATTGCTAAAGTCTTTTACTTGGAAATCTTCAGGACAGAAAATGCAACATTGTTTTGTGTTTGTGTGTCTATCTGTTTATGTGAGAAACATGTTTTCTTTGTGGTTGCCCTTGCAAGGAATTAAGAAAAATAGCAGAATAAATTTTTAAACTAATATATAAATTCTAGATTCCTAAATGTGTATTTAATGATACCGTTTAAAAGAAAATGGATCTTTACTTTCAACAGAACAGGTATCTTGATATTATTAGGTTATATTATCCTTGATTATGTCACTGTAAAGAATTTTACAATCAAAAGAAATCACAAATTAGCAGAATAAATTAATGAATTTCCTTTTGAAACAATCAGAAATATTTAAAAACAAAAGATAAAAAAGCACTACAGGACATGACTATATGCAAGCATTTGATTAATTTCTCTTCCCAGCTAAAACATTAAAAGATAGACCAGAAATAAAAGTTAAAATAAGCAAAAAAAAAAAAAAATAGTAAGAGAATACCTGTCTGATCTGATTATGTTATATATCTGATTATGTTATATATCTGATTATGTTATAATGAACATAAATCACCGGGGGCTGATGGATTACATCCCAGAGTTCTAAAGGAGCTGGCAGAGGTCATCTCAGAACCACTGCACCATACCTTTCAAAAATCCTGGAGCACTGGGGATCTACCAGAGGACTAGATAAGAGCTGATATGGTTCCCAACTTCAAAAAAAAGGGGAAAAAAACCAGACCCAGGAAATTATAGACCAATCAGCCTAACATCAATACCCGGGAAGATACTGGAAAAGATAATAAAAAAACAGATCTGCCAACATTTAGAATCAAGTAAAGTAATAACTAGCAGTCATCATGGGTTTGTTAAGAACAGATCATGCCAAACCAATCTTATTTCATTTTTCAACATAGTGACTAAATTAGTAGACCAGCAAAATACTGTGGACATAGATTTCAGCAAGGCATTCGACAAAATAGACCACAACCTACTTCTTAGTAAGTTAGAAAAAGGTGGAATAGATAGCATCACCACTAGATAGACTCACAACTGTCTGACAAACCATACTCAACTTAATGGGTCTAAGTCTACATGGAGGGAAGTAAACAGTGGGGTGCCACAAGGTTCTGTCTTAGGCCCAGTACTCTTCAATATATTCATTAATGACTTAGATGAGGGAATAGAAGGGGAACTCACCAAATTTGCAGATAATACTAAGCTGGCAGGAATAGCTAACACCCAAGAAGATAGACTCAAGATCCAGATGGAACTTGACAGACTACAACACTGGGCAAAAATAAATTCAATGTAGAGAAAAGTAAAGTTCTACACTTAGGCAGTTCACATATAGATTGGGTGAAACAAGGCTCAATAGCAGTAACTGTGAGAGGGATCCTGGAGTCTTAGTGGACAACCAGCTAAATATGAGCCAGCACTATGCAACAGCAGCCAAAAAAGCTAATGAAATCCTAAGTTGCGTTAACAGAGGGATACAATCAAGATCAAGTGAGGTACTAATACCACTCTATAAAGCTTTAGTAAGACTACACTTAGAGTACTGCATTGGTCACTACATTACAAAAAAGATGTTGAGATTCTAGAAAAAGTAAAGAAGAGCAACCAGGATGATTAGGGGACCGGAGACTAAGCCATATGAAGAATGGTTACAGGAACTGGGCTTGGCTAGTCTAGTGAAGAGAAGGACCAGGGGAGACATGATAGCAGTCTCCCAATATTTGAGGGGCTGCCACAGAAGGAAGGGGTCAAACTATTTTCTAAAGTGCCTGTAGGCCAGACAAGGAATAATGGATGGAAACTGAACAAGGAGAGATTTAACCTGGAAATAAAGAGAAACTTTCTGACAGTGAGAACAATCAGCCAATGGAACAGCTTGCCCTTGGAAGTTGTGGGAGCACCATCACTTGAGACCTTCAAGAAGAGATTGGACTGCCATTTGTCAGAAATGGTGTAGGGTCTCCCATTTGGGTGGGGGTTGGACTAGATGACCTATAAGGTCCCTTCCAACTCTGAATATCTGTTATCTGTTAAACTGTTTCAACTCCTTCCCTCAAAACGACGCTATAGAGCACTGCTCACCAGAACAACTAGACACAAGAACAGTTTTTTCCTGAAAGCCATCACTCTGGTAAACAAATAATTCCTTCAACTCTGTTCAATTATTTACAAAGTGTACACTACTACTACTGTTAATCTTCTCATCACTCCTTATCACCCATCCGCTCCTACTTGTGACTGTAACTTTGTTGCTTGTATCCTCTGTTTCCTAATATGATTTGATGTTGATTGTACCCTATGACTATCATTAAGTGTTGTACATTATGATTCTTGATTCTTAACTAATGTTCCTTCTTTATGTATACTGAGAGTATTTACACCAAGACAAATTCCTTGTGTGTCCAATCACACTTGGCCAATAAAGTATTCTATTCTATTCTATTCTATTCTATTCTATTCTATTCTATCTGTTATTAAATCAAGCCTGAGATATAAAATATTTAAATAAACCCTAATTTCCACAGAAAAAAGAGAAACTTTTCTAAACTTTCAATTTTTAGGAATTTTTTTTCTTCTGGTACATGGTTTTAAGAGTGTTAAATATTCCTCTAGGAAATAAATTCTATTTCAGTAATATTCATCTAATGAAACAACTATGTACAGTGAAATATATTTTTTATTTTAAATATCTATTAATAACCGTTCCATTTCCCTGAAGAGTCTTGCACAAAAAAGCTACAAACAAACCTGACTTCTGTGTGCTTATTAACATAATTGACAACTCTGTAGCTACTTCTGAATGCCTCGGTACTAATTATCACATTGCGTAATAATTCCTTATAACAAAACAAACAGGTTTTATCGTTTTTCATACTCTGACATCTTTTATTTAAGTAATGAACATTTGCAACAATGATGAAACAATGATGAAATATTTAAGAACTATGCACAACATGATACAAGAATCATAAGATCCTTAGAAGTAGATTGTTAGGATGACCGAAGCTTTCTCAGTATCTGGAAGCTTTGACTGAGATGAAGGAACACAATAGCTGATAGTGCCCAAAAATTGTATATTTCATTTGGGAATTCACAACATATATGGGGGGAGGTACAGGTTTCATATGTTCCACTAAGCAGATAGAGACAAAGACAGCAGTGTCCATAGGTGAAGGCAAGGATGGTCACATTGACAGAATAGCTGTGCTTCCTATGTTATATATTACAGTGTACACACCCACACACCCACAAAAACACACACACTAAAATTTCACATTTATATATGAAATCAATATAGAAAGCAAATTTTCATGACAATGCAAGTCTCATTTGATAGGACAGGTAGAATGAGTTTTCCACAACTTGATGATCTCAAGAGGGTTTCAGTTCCACCAGATGTCACTGACTCTGGCCAACCTCATGAGAAGAATAGTGGCTCATGGTTAGAAAGCAGGGTTGACAATTAGCAAGCACATGTTTGAAACTCGAGTACTGCTGTATGTTGAGGTGAGCTCCCATCATTTGCTCTAGTTCCTACTCTAGCAGTTCAAAAGTGTGCAAATGGAAGTAGATTAAAGAGATACCACTTTGGTGGCCACATTAATGGGGATAAGAAAAGAGCCTCCAACTGAACATTCCCTGGAAACAGTGATACTCGCAGCTAATCCTTTTAATCTGGAAGCACTCAGCACTTCCAACACAAAAGCAGAAGCATTGGTCACCATCATTTCATCCTTATTTGTATTTTGGATTGAATCTTTATTTTATTTTTAAGAGCTGTGGTGGTGCGGTGGTTAGAATGCAGTACTGCAAGCTAGTTCTGCTGACTGCCAGCTGACTGCAATTTGGCAGATCAAATCTCACCAGGCTCAAAGTTGACTCAGCCTTTCATTCTTCTGAGGTAGGGGGACCCAGATTATTGGGGGCAATAAGCTGACTCTGTAAACCGCTTAAAAAGTACTGGTAGATAAAGAACAACACAAGATTGATCATGGATGTCCTAGAATACTATGAGACTTATTCAAACAAACCAATGGCACTTATGTTTGTGGGTGCCCAGAAAGCATTCAGTAATTTAAACTGGCATTTTCTTATTGAACAACTATCTAAGATACAATTTGGTGGAAAATTTCTAGGACTCATCAAAACAATATATACAATACAAAATGCAAAAGTAATATTGAATGGAGAAACCACGGATGGTCTAAAAATAAATAAAGGAGTAAGACGGGGATGGCCATTAGCCCCATTGCAATATATACTATCTGCAGAGGTACTATTGATCCAGATAAGGAAGAATCAGAATATCAAAGGACTGACTATTCAAGCCCTCACCAATGATATGGTATTTGTTATAGGAGATCCAAAAGAGAAAAGTAATATACTAATACAGAAATAGAAGAATTCAGAAAGGTGGCGGGACTCAAAATCAATAAAGAAAAGACTAAAATAATAACCAAAAACTACAAAAAGGCAGAATGAAGAATTATCAAGCAAATTAGGAATGTAGATAATGAAAAAAGTAAAGTATCTTGGGATTTGGCTCACTGTGAAATGTTCTTCAATTAAAGAAAATACTTATGATAAATTGATACTGCAAATCCAAAAAGATCTAGACAAATGAGCTAAGATACAATTTTCATTACTGAGGAGGACAGCAACTATAAAAATGAATGTATTACCAAAATTATTATATTTGTTTCAAACGATGCCTGTCAAGCTAGGAAGGAATTTTTTTGAGGATTTAAACAAAAAAATAGTGTAATTTATTTGGCAGAAGAAAAAAGCCCAGATAAAATATAAGTTATTGCAAGACAGCAGAAGTAAGGGAAGTTTTGGGCTCCCAGACTTTGAGCTATATTATCAGGCAGCAGTAACCACATGGCTCAAAGATTGGATTAATTTGACAGATAAAAGAATATTAATGATAAAGGGCCATGACTTGCAGCTTGGCTGGCATGTGTTTCTTTGGGAAGGAAAAAACAAGTGTCATACTTACTTTCAAAGACATCAGATGAGAGATACTTTATTACATGTTTGGGAGAAACTGAAAAAGAACTACTATGTGAAAATACCTCTCTGGCTATCGACAGTGGAAGCATTGATATATCCCAAAGCTTTAGATCTAAATAAAATAATAAAATATAAAGAACTTTAAATAAAAAAGTGGAATTAAAAACACAAAATCAACTAAAGTCACAGGGAATTGAAATAGGCTGGTGGCCTTCCCTCCAGGTTCAAACTCAATATAAAAAGGATAAGGAACAATTTGGTTTTTGTGTACAACACAACAAGAATTAGACAAAATACTACAAGGGGTTAAGAAAAGATTAGTAAAATGTACAACTATTTATTGAATATAAAATGGAAGAGGAAACAGTCAAAGAGAATATGATAACCTAAAAACTTTGGCAATAGTATTGATTTGGAACAATGGGAACATATCTGTCAGGTAGATTATAAGTTAAGATTGTCGGTTTCCTATAAGAAGAATTTATATATAATGTTTTATCACTGGCATCTCCTCCCAGTGAGATTAGCCAGAATGTTTCCCAACATGACAACAAAATGCTGGAGATGCAATCACAGCCAGGGAATGTATTTTCACATGTAGTGGACTTGCCCTCAAAGCAAGGAGGTACTGGCTTAAAATTAAATCTTGGTTAGTGGAGCAAAGGATTAAATTTAAACCAGAAATTTTTTTGTTAGGCATGTTAGAAGCTTATTTTTTAAAAAAGCACCAACACCTAATACTTCATATTATAACTGCTTCTAGAATTTCCTTCACCCAAAACTGGAAACAGACTACAACATACACACCCAGAAATCACAGTAATTAATAAGGTATTTGAATGTGCCGAATGTGTTCAGACTGACTATGTTATTAAAAAATAAGGAAGAAGGAGAATATTACAAGATATGGGATGTGTGGTACAATTGGTTAAGAAAAAGACTCAAAAATGTCAAATGACAATGAATGAGAAATCATAAAGCAATATCGTTTATGTGTAAATATATGTATAAAAAGGTTTAGAATAAGGAAGAATTTAATATAGTGATGGATAATATACATATAAAGATTATTAACCAATGTAAACACTGTTACAATATTGTTGCAAAATGTGGAAATTTATTTAAAATTATTGAAATGCTGAATAAATAAATTTATTTTTTTAAAAAGAAAGCACTGTGAAGAGATATATAAGTCTAAGTGCTATTGCTATTTTTATTTTACAAATCATGCTTAAACAGAACATGTCTTGACACAACTAGTAGAAAAACCATGATCAATTATGACATGCTTTAAAACTGGGAAATAAGGACATCTTTAAAAAGCAAACTGCCTTGTGTATAAGATGCTATATTACAGCATGGCTAGTAATTACAGCTCCACTCCAGGAAATTTCTCCTTCTTCAGAAGTAATAGTTAATAAAGTAATGTGTCATTTAAAAAAAACATGGCAAAAAACATGATATATGAAGCCAACCAGAATAATTTGACAGACAGAATTTTCCTTTCTTCAAAGACTTTGAAAACTCTGTGGAAATTTCAGACTATACTTTCATGTGTTACTAGTTTGCACAGATTGAACTTTAATGTTAACTTGTTTGGAACTGGGGCTGCCTTTTTTTCTGCAGAAGGAAACAAATCCCACCAAAATCTCCCATTGGAAATCCAATTCCAAAGATTATTTAAGTTACCAATTCAGTAGTTAAATTGATTGAAATGTGTTACAAATTGCAACATATCGATCATATGCCATTGCTGTGAGGAGGAAGAAATCAGAAGCTGTAAAGGAGATAAATAGAAGATTTAAGCAACACAACCCAAGTAAGAAATGTATCTGGTACCTAGGAAGAAATTCACCATGGATGTTGGAAAAGTCACAGAGCCTAGGTCCTCCAGTGCCAAATTCATTAGAAAGAAGTACATGGGTCTATGCAGTCGATGATCAGAAGATTTGTTAAATATAACACAAAGAATATGAAAAATATAAAATCTGCAGATGTTGATTTTTTGAGAATTGGAGGAACAAAAAGACACTACATTTTGATTATTCATATTTCATTTATGACAAAGCTGCATGGCAAAACTGCAAGGAAGCAGAGGACGGAGATGCAATTAGACAAAATTTGAGAAGTAGCTTTTTGATATTGAGAGTAGAAAATAAAAAGAAACATAAAACATAGAATAAACAGAAGATCACACTATGGAAAATATCGACATCAATTAGACTGCACTGTCAATTTATATTCATCTTACTCAGGAACCAACCACCAACTTCAATATCTCCTTCTTCCATCTTTCAGTTCTTATGAATTCATGTACTTATCATAAGGAATACTGGGATTAGGAAAACCCTGTTCCAGTCCATTTTCAACCAGTCACAGTCTCTCACCACTTGTACAAGCTTTATTTTATTTTTATTTTTATTTATTTATTTGATTTGTCAATCGCTTACAAGATACAGGTACAAGAATAAACATAGTTTTGAATACATGAGATAGATACTTATAAGAAAATAAAAAGAAACAATGGGACAGGGATGGTAGGCACGATTGGTGCGCTTATGCATGGCCCCTACAGGCCTAATAGGAAGGGGCTGAGGTCAATGGTAGACAGTCTAAGGTTAAAGTTTTTGGGGTTTGGGGAAGAAACCACATAGTCAGATAGAGTATTCCTAACACTGACCACTCTGTTGCTGAAGTCTTATTTTCTACAATCAAGTTTGGTGCGGTTAACCTTGAGTTTGTATCTATTGTGTGCTCTTGTATTCTTATGATTGAAGTATTCATTTGCAGGTAGGACATTGCAATGTATGATTTTATATACTATATTTATTTCGGACTGAAGGTGGCGTAGTTCTAGCTTTTCTAGGTCTAGAGTTTCAAGTCTGATGGCATAAGGTATTCTGCAATGAATAGCGGAGTGGAGAAGTCTTCTTGTGAAATATTTCTGGACTTTCTCAATTGTGTCAATACCAGATTCATAATGTGGGTTCCAGACTGATTAGCTGTATTTAAGTATAGGTCTAGCAAATGTTTTGTATGCTCTAGTTATTAGTGTAATATTACCAGAGAAAAAGCTATGTAAGATTAGGTTAACGACTCTTAATGCCTTTTTGGCTATGTAGTTACAGTGGGCTTTAGCACTTAGGTCATTAGAGATGAGTACTCAAGATCCTTGACAGAGTTCAGATCCTCAACAAGGTCTTGACTATTTAGCTTGTATTTTATTTTCTGATTTTTTTGGCAATATGTAAGAGCATTTATTTGTTGAGATTTGAAGTTGCCATTTGGTTGACCATTCTGATACATAGTCAAGGTCTTTTTGGAGGGTAGTAGTATTGTCTGTGGTGTTGAATGGCTTTACATCATCAGCGAAGAGAGCGCAAATGCTCTTAGTATGATCATAGAGGTCATTTATGTAGAGTATGAAGAGAGTTGGTCCTAAAATACTGCCTTGGGGGACACCACTGTTGACAGGTACAGAATTTGATAGGACACTCCCAATTTTGACCATTTGTTGTCTGTTTGACAGGAATGGTTCTATCCAGTTATGTAGGTGTCCAGAGATAACATAAGATTTTAGTTTTAGTAGTAGTTTGTCATGTACCACTGAATCAAAGGCTTTACAGAAATCTATGTGCGTCTATTGCTTTGCCCTGATCAAGTTGTGTAGTCCATATGGTTTTCTAGTGTAAGAGTTGCTTGTGGTACTGTTGGAAATGTGGAGGATATGCTTTATATATACTTTGTGCATTTAGAAGAAAGGGCATGTAAATCTAGCAAATAAATATAAAAATAAATTGCTAGGTTTATAGGAAATCTTCAGGACAGAAAATACCACATTGTTTTATTTGTTAGTGTGCATGTATAAGTGTGTATTTCTTGTGATAAACAAATACTTTTTCTTCTTAACAGATTCTACTTATTGCATCATATGATAACTATGAATTCTGACAACGCAGCATTTCTTCCCACAATGTAGATGCATATTCCTAACCATATTTAAATGTTTAAAAACAAAGAATAAAAAAATACATCTGAAATGTTACCATCCATTGTTTTATTCATATCCATAAAGGTTTCAATTATCATTACATACCAGATGCATGAAACAGGTTTATGATGCTTCATGCCGGAAAGTGATATGAGTTCTTCAGTTTTTCCACATGTTTAGGGCTATATATTTTCATATATATTTCTAGCTAGGTTTTAAAATGCTTTCTTCAATCAAAAGTAGTAGTTTCAGATTGTCAATATAAATATATTTTATGTTCAAAGGAAGCTAATTTACCTATCAGTTTATACAGGAAATTTCATTTCAATACTCTCTTTTTTGCATGATGGTTTGAGATGTATATTTTTGTAAATTGTAAATATCTTTACAATCTCTACAATCAGCATTTAAAAGCACTAATATGATAAATATGTAATAACACCAATTTTTTAAAGATTTCCATGCTTTTATTCTGATTCATAATTATGTTAAATCCAACATTTGAAATTGAAATTTTCAGGAAAACAACTCTATTGTATTCCCCCAAATAACGTATTTTGTTCTATATCACAGCATAAGCTTGTGAAAGAGCTGATGAAATCCTCTTTTAAATCTGCAAATTATAGAAGCAAGTTTCACAGTAAAATAAATTGCTAGCAGACAAGCATTTTTTTCTTATGACTTACTATTTTCCTGCATAAAATATTTTTATTCTAATGTATGTTCTTCAGAATATTAAAAATTAATGGTATGTTGCTCATTTTCAGGAACCCATCTACAGTGAAATAAAAGGTTTATATTAAAATGTGTATATTTTTGTGCCTCTCAAAGCTCATGTGCACCAAATTAAAATTAATTTCTGCATGTTTGTTAACACCATGAACAATTTGCAATTTCATAGCTGTTTAGAATGCTCTGGTACCATTTATCCCATTACATATTAACATCTCATAATTGGATCTGTAGAATACCAGGATTTTAAGCATGGATCAATTAAAAAGACTTGCATGAAGCCTGTTCGGGACAAGTTGCGTAACATGAGATGCTATTTTATTTTCAGCTTTTAAGAGATTGTATTCTCCATTTTAGTAGCATCTTACTTTTTGATTATCTTCATATCTTGTGTCACTTGAGTTCCATAAATTCATTTTGCATAGCATAGAGGGTGCCTTGACTTCTGTCCATTTTGATAGATTCCCTCTTCCTCTATTATATAAAATAAAAGATAGATCATTCTCTTTTTGCTACTTTAAATGTTCATTATACACTTCTTTATTCAACTTTTTAAAACTAATTATAAGCTCTCAAATACCAGACAAATTCCAGTGCTAGCTTCTCCATTATTTTGTGGGTTTTTGCTATGAATGAGAAAGCTATAGCATGTAATAATTAAATGAAGCTATACCATGAATTAGGGGTCTCCAAACTTTTTGGGCAATTGGCATATTTTCATTATGTGATTTCCACATAAGAAGCAGCCATCTGGAACACATGTGGCTGATTTCCTGTACTATCCTTATCTGGAGAAATTCCAAGAAATTGGTCTCCTCATCAATTCCTTGGCTTTTTTGTGATCACTAGCTTTGGTTTCACAAAGCCATCTTCAGTTCACTATACTTCTCCTGGGAGTCCTTATCAATGTCAATTCTAAGTGTAGTCAATGTACATATTGCCATTAGTCTCAACTTCTTTATATTTAAATTTTGTCCCATTTTTTCTCATGTGTTCCTTGACTTTCATGATTAGAACTTGCAGATCAGAATAATGTTATCACTATTTCATAACCTGGTCCATTTCATACAGGTAACAGATAGCATATATTTCTGTAGATCTGGTTATTTGTAGAGATAATGTTTTATTATTTCTTCAGATTTGAAAGAAATAAAAGGAACTTTGGAAGTGTTTGAAAAGTTAGTACTGGTCCAAATTTGTCATAATGCAGTAGACTTTAATATATAGATCAAACATATAGTTCCATATTGAAATATATTTTAAATGCATCTTCTTACTGCGTCATCTTGGAGAAAAGCACTACACAAATTGCTAACAACTCCAAAGCTGATATGAATGTGCACTGCAAATAAATAGTTGAACATACAGTCATGTGAAAAGTAACTACAACCTCTTTGAATTATATCGTGCTTCTTAATTTTTTTTTTTGTAAAATAAATGATGACATGGTATAATACATCATGTGTAGTTATTCAACTGTGGTTGCATTTTCCTAAGAACTGCTAAAGACCAGATGATTTATGTCCTGATATGTAAAACCATAAAACACAACGAGATTGTATTTACTTTTTCACATAACTGTATATCAGCTACCAGGATGAAAAGTTAACTTGCCTGCTATTAAATTTAAAGCAGAGTTATAGCTTCTTTATATGGCAAGTTTGTGCAGATGTTAGGCTTCTCTTTATTCATCTTTTCTCTTATCACTTCTTTAATGCTTGAAAATGGGTAGGTAAACTACAAGGCATATATATGTTCAACTGCATAATTGGATGTCTTATTTTACAGGATGAACTTGTATTACTTTTTGCCATTACAGCCAGATAATCTATTATCCTTCTTTTATATGTCATTTGCTATTCTAATAAGGATGGAAAAAGTGGGGCAAATAATGAAATAGTGTCATACCATTGTGATATATGTTTTTTCTCCCCTTTTCATATGTATTATGGCCCCCATATGTTTACATGTAAAAGAACCTGAGTAGCACTGACATAATAAACACATCATGGTTTTGAAGAAATAACCAGATTCTGCTAAAACCTTGAATTCCAAGAACATTACCAAACTCATCTAAAATGGTTCCAATGCAACTACCTCAAAGGTTTTACATTCCGGAGTGCACCTGAGTGAAAAAATTCAGCAAAATTAACTTATAATGAAATAATTAATCCAGATTTCTTTATTTTATTTCATTTTTCAATATGCAAGTTGATATACTGTATTTACAATCACAAAAGTCACATTTTCACATATATCATATTCCTATTTTTGATGCTATAGATGATTGGATTGAGCAAGGATAGAAGAAATAAATATAAGAAAGTCAATGTTGAATCAAAATAAAATTGAATATTAAAGTGGGTTTTCAGATAAACCAGGCATATAGTTAAATAAAACATGAAAACCTAACACTCTGCCTTCTTTGCCTAGAATGTATTTTCCACATTAATAGAAATTTGTAGCTTAGCATTGAACTGTGGGGTCTTTGATGCTCTTTGAGCTTGGTGTTTTCCTTGAAAATATTTCATTACCAAACTAGATAACATCATCAATGCACTGATTATGTTACTTAGTTTGGCAATGAAAAATCTGCAAGAAAATCACTAAACTCAAAGAGCACATTTTTCACACTGTCTTCTAAATCATGATATAGGACACGTTGATAAAATTGATACACTAATAAGGGAAAGCCAATTTTATACAGGAAAGGCAAGGGGAAAATAGATGACATAACTTAAATCTTCTTGCAGTTAGAATTGATTTCTACTATCACATTATGTCACAATGTTACTTCAATAAGAAACAGGAGTTATCAGCCTGTGCCATGCCAGATCTGCCAAACATCCATATTTAACATCTATAAAGTGCATTGATAGAAAGTAAGAACATAGGATTTTTGATAAGCAATTTTCTACCACTCTCCTTGATTGAGAGGTGGAATTATCCCCCTTCATAGCTGTGTCTCCCATTTTAACTTAATTTTTTATTCAGAAAATTAAAGGGGGGAAAGGAAAAGGAAAGGAAAAAAGGAAAAGGAAAAATTGTGGTGAAAATAATAGAAATCATAATAAAGAAAATTTTCAAAATCTGCACAGTTTAGACAGGACATATTTGATATTCTTATTCCTCATGCTATAGATGATTGGATTGAACAGGGGTGGAAGAATTGAATACAGAACAGTCACCCCAAAATCTAGGTAAGAACTGGTGTTAGAGGAAGGTCTCAGGTAGGCAAAGATTCCAGTTAATAAAAACATTGATACTACTATAAAGTGTGGAATACAAGTTGATAAGGTTTTTTGCCTTCCTTGTTCAGAAGGGATTCTTAGCACTGCCTTGAATATCATGGCATAAGATACAATAATAAAAGTAAAACAACCTAATCCTGCAATAGCACTGGCCACAAGAACTCCAGCTTCAGCTAGATTGAACCCAGAGCATGATAGCTTTAGCAACTGTGGAATTTCACAGTAAAATTGATTGACCACATTAGAACAAAAATGGATTGAAAAAGTACCAGTGGTATGCAACATTCCATAGGCAAGATTAGCAGCCCACACCAGAATCATCATTTCAGTGCAGGCTTTCCAATTCATAACCTTCTCATAGTATAGTGGATGGCAAATGGCAACATACCGATCATATGCCATGACTGTCAGGAGGGATAGATTAGAACCCAGAAAGGAGACAAAGAGAAAAACCTGAACAACACAACCAAAGTAAGAAATGTATCTGGTATCTATGAGGGAATTCACCATGGATTTGGGAACAATGACAGAAACAGAACCTACATCTTGCAGAGCCAAATTCATCAGAAAGAAGTACATGGGTTTGTGTAGTTGCCGATCAAAAGCTATTGCACAGATGATGAGAAGATTTGTTGTTGTAATTGCCAGGTACAACACAAAGAATAAAAAGAAATGTAACAGTTGCAATTGCCTAGTTACTGAAAATTCCGAGAGCAGAAAATAAGGCATTGTGGTTTGATTATTCATGTTTCATTCACACCAAAATTGCATGGAATAACTGCAAGGAAGCAGAGAAGATACAATTAGATAAAAAGTAGCATTTTGATATGTGTTGAGATCAGAAAATGAAAGTAAAAATAAAGCATTGACAGAAGAAATAGACGATGAATAGAAGATCAGAGCATAGGAAAAATAAATATAGGATGGGCACATATGTTGTTAGAGCATACACTTGTCAATTTCTTCCATCTGTTCTAAAGAAACAACTACTTACTGCACATTTTCCCCCTTAATTCTTCTTCCAGTTCTGTTATTTTATGTACTTATCAAAAGGAGTACCTAAAATTAGAAAAACCCATCTGACTCAATTGTCAACCATGGAAGATTATTGGGACTATTTGAACAAGTCACAGTTCCTCACCACTTGTACAAAATTGTTAAAGTGTTGAGAAATTAAAGGATGTGTGATGTATTCTTGTAGGCAAGACAAGAAATGATGGTTGGAAACTAATCATGGAGGGAAGCAACCTAGAAATAAAGAGAAATTTCCTAATGGTGAGAGCAATTAATCAATGTAATAATTTGCTTTCAAAAGCTATGGGTGCTCCATCACTGAAGGCTTTCAAAAAGAGACTGGACAACCATTTGTCTGAAATGATATAGGGTCTCCTGTTCAATCAGGGGGTTGGTCTAGAAGCCTCTGACATCCCTTCCAACTCTATTATTCTATGTTCCATGAATGTGCTCTGTGCTTCTAGAGGAAAGATAGTGTATATTTAGCAAATAAATATTAAAATACATTGCAATCCCTTTTACTTCAAAATCTTAAGGGCAGAAATTGCCCTCTTGTGTAACGTGTGTTTATATGTATGTGTGTTTATATGAAATACTCATAGAAATATTCTTTTTTCCTCTAGCAACTTTTTGGCTGAAAAAAATTAGGATAGACAGCCTTTAAAACAATACATAAATACTAGATTCCTAAACATGTATTTAATTGTATACTATTTTTTAAAAAGAAAAATACAACTTTACTTACCAATTAACTGTTATTTTGATATTTGCTTGGTAGTATTAAACAAAACTTTACTACTGTACTGTAAAAGGCACTTAATCAAAAGAAATGAGATATTAACAGGAATAAATTAATAAATCCCATTGCCCAATAATTATAAGGAAAATGAAAGCTCAATTTGAAAAAGAAGTATCCCATTCAATATACATCTATATTTTTTCTGGGAGAGAGTGCCCAAAAAAACAATACACAATCTATTACAGTTATGAACTTGGAAATGCCAAGATTTCTTCAAATGTGAACCTATGTTTTCAACAATAGTATTTAAAGAAATAAATAGAAACAACTAAAGAAGACATTTAGACATGTTACTATTCCTTTCTCTTTATTCATATTTATGGAGATTGTGAAATGATTTTGCAATTGCTAATTTTCCTATCAATGATCAATTCATTTCAAAATTATTTTACATTCCTGGAGATCTGCTCTAAATTTCTGCAAATTATAGCTTAAAAGGTATATTTACAGCTACAATTTAGAAATCTATGCAGATTGGATTTTGATTCATAATATATTTAAATCTCCAATTTTTTAAAAAATAATGTTAAAAAATGTTGCCTGTCCCCAGAAACTCTTTTGTTTTCATTACATCAGAATACTACTTTATGCAATCATTTAATTCAATTCTCTTCTCAGTGGGAAATGTATAAAGTCAAAATTAATAATGATATCACATCAGATATATTTAAATAAATACCATTTTGCTTCAGAAAAGAAGGAAAATAATTTTCTGTTACACGTTCAATCTGTAAGAGACTTACAATTTTTCTCCATAAATTTTGTCTTCTGATCTATATGCTTGGAAGAATATTAATTATCTCTCCATTAAATAAATGCTGTTCTTCTAAATGTCATGTAGTGAAACAAGTATCTGCAGTCTAAGATGTTCTTATTCTGAATGCTTATTAATATCTGTTTTGTTTCCCTCAAGGGTCTTGTACACCAAAATAAAACTGACTTCTGTGTGCTGATTAACATAATTGACCAATAACTATAATCTCAGAATACTAGACCACTAATTACATTGCCTAATAATATCTCAGAATAATGTAAACAGAATTTGGAATGCAGTCATGGCAGTAGTCCAAAATGTGTGAAATATTGATCAAATGAGAAGACTTATCTGAAGCATATTCTATAATAGATTTCCTCACTTGAGATATCTACCTTTTAAGAACTGATCCTCTGTTCTATCCATGACAGCTGGAAAGAGCTATGAACTTAACCTATCATGAACAGAGAAATGGAAAATTTAAGAGAAAGGACAGAAAAGAAGTTTAAGGACACCCACAGAAACCTCCTGGACTCCAATTCCTGCTTAAAGAGCTAGAGCAACCATGCTTAGGAGGGATTTGCTCAGCTTCAGACTGTGCAAATCCCTCCTGAATAGAGAGGCTTTCCGCTTGGTCACATACGCCCTGGTCACCTTCAATTTGCATTATAGTAATGTTGGCTACCTACATGGTGCTATCCTCGAAGAGTATCCAGAAACTTATGCTGGTACAGAATAAGGCTGCATGCCCAAAGAAGCATAACACCCAAACTGCATTGGGTACCAGTTTGATTCCAGGTCCAATTCAAGGATCTATAGATAGAATAGTTATAAGTTATTAAAGATCTACATGGCTTGGGGCCAGGTTATCTATAGAACCATCGTCATCCACTACATGGGCCCATTTCACTTGGTCAGGCAGGGAAGGTATGTTGCAGAGCCTGTCAGTTAAAGAACTTCAACTGGTGAGGTCCAGGAAAAAAGCCTTCTTGGCTTTTGCCCCTCTCCTATGGAATATTCTCACCTCATAGGTGATGCAGGCCCCCACATTCATTCCAAAAGAGAATCAAGCATGGTGCTATAGTTTCATATGGGGAACCAGAAGAACACACATCACTGATTCTGGCCAGTGCCCTAAAAAATTTCATCTTTCAATTAATTTTATCAGCATCTAATACTAGCCTCTTTCTAAATTCTTAACTTTTTAAGCTTTTTAAAAATATTTTATTGTATACAACCCAGAGTCCATCACTGAGGGAGATGTGAAAGTTAAGTAAATGAAAAAAATAAAAATATCACCATATATTCTTCTGCTGACGTTTCTTCTAAAAGATAAATATAAAAATGTAATGGTGACTTGGGCTACTCTATAAGTAATTGTTTCCTTATTTATGCAACTTGCTAAAACATATTGTTTCTTTAGTTTGGCAGTCAATATGTTATTGTGAATCTGCTTAATAGTTTTTATAACCATGATTTATGAATTAGTTCTGATATTTTAATAAATCATAACATTCCACAATAAAATACTAATCATTATAGTGTGAAATACAAAACCATTTCTGAAGTACAATATTTCAAGCAATTTCTTCTATTTATTTATTTATGTATTTATTTATTTATTTATTTATTTGTCAAACATGTACAAGATAACAAGTATAATTATGAACATAAACAAGAAAAAAGGAAGTAAATACAGATAAATGGGACAGTAAGACAGGACAGTAGGCAAGCTAGAGCGCATATGCACCACGCCTTTAAGGACCTCTAAAGAATGGGGTGAGGTCCACGGTAGACAGTTTGAGATTGAAGCTGTGAGGGTTTGAGGCTGTAACCACAGAGTCAGGTAGAACATTCCAGGCATTGACCACTCTGTTGCTGAAGTTGTATTTTCTGCAATCGAGTTTGGAGTGGTTTACCTTGAGTTTATATTGGTTGTTTGTCCATGTATTATTGCGATTGAAACTGAAGAAGTCATTGACAGGCAAGATTTTACAGCAGACATTTTTGTGAATTATGCTTAGATCGGACTGCATGCAGCACAGTTTTAGATTGTCTAGGCCCAAAATTTTGAGCCTGGAGACATAGGGAATTCTATTGTGAGTGGAGGAATGAAGTATTTTCCTCGAGAAATACCTCTGAACCCATTCAATTGTGTTAATGTCTGATATACAGTGTGGGTTCCAGGTGGACGAGTTGTATTTCAGAATTGGTCTGGCAAATGTTTTCTATGCCCTAGTGAACAATTCAATGTTGCTGGAGAAGAAGCTTTGCAAAATAAGGTGAACAATTCTTAAAGCTTTTTTGGCAATGCCATTACAGTGAGCTTGGGGGCATAGATTATTTAAGTATTCCTAGGTTCTTGAAAGACTTCAAGAATCTTTTGATTCTTGATAGAATGCTACTTGCTTCAGCATACACTAATGGCTCATGTTGACATCTCTAGATAGAACTAGAATTAGGAAAAACAACTCTTGAAGGATTTGGACACATTCCTTTCTGCAACACACCAAATGTGAATAAAAGGTTAATGCATTAGAAAATAATATCTGTGCAAAGGTGATCATTAAGTAAAGCAGAGAAAAATAACAACTTTAACTGCAAAGTATAATGTAAATAAGAAATATTCACAGATCAGGCAGGAATGCAAGACAGCAATATTCAATAGATGATTATAATTGTAGGAGAAACTGTAATACCTCTTCAGCTGAAATCCCTTTAGCCATCAACCTCCTCAAAGGATGATACTGATGTTGTCTAAAACGTATATGGCACCTTTCCCAAATACACTCATTCAAGCCCCAAAATATTTAGCAAATCTTCCATCTTTTATTCATTTATAAAAGTATTGGTCAGATGGAGGCAGAGATAACACCAAACCTGAATATGGCTTTGATATACTGCATCTTATCACTAACTTGAATGAAACTCAATATTTCTCAATCACATTTCAATAAGATATCATTCTTGGTGTACTTCTATGTATGCTCCCTTCCCCAAGTGTTGCACAAGGATGCATGCATTATCTTTTCCAATTTACATCAAGTTGTGAGATTTCTGAATGATGCAGTGCAGTGCTTATGCTAACTGGCTGGAAACAGGGAGACTGTGAGTTCTAATCCATCTTAGGAATGAAGCCACCTGTGTGACTATGGGACTCTCTCACAGACATATCTCTTTCTCCCCCCCGCCCCCCAATGGCAATGGAAACCACTTCTTGTCCTGGCAGTCACCAGGAATTCAGGCTGTCTCAAAGATGAAAAAAATTCAATGCGTGCAGAAAATTACCATTTAAAGACAGAAGAATTATGGAGATTGATGTTTGTTGTTGTTTCTTTGAAAATCTGAAACTTTAGCTAGCCATAAACATTGGAGAGGGAGGCATTTTATAAAAGAAAAAACAGTGAATATTTGGCCATATTGTTTAAACCTCCACTCCATTAAAGTTGTTTTTTTTCAATTGCATTACACCCTGATCCTCACTCCAGTAAAAACCAGGATTTGCTAGCTTGTGACATAACTGCCAAATATCCAGATTTAGGATCTCTAAAGCACATTGATAGTAATTAGAGATGCATGACATTTGCTCAGCAACTTCTTCAGTTCTACTATTCTTTTGGTTTGAGAGGTTAGCTTCACCTATGTCCCAATTATATACTTCTTTCTAACTTATTCCTTTGCTCAGAAACATAAAAGTCAAGAAAAAACAAAATTGTAATGACCAGAGTAGAAGCAATATTCAATTTTTTTTTTCAGAATCTCCACATTCTAGAAAGGACACATTTGATATTCTTATTCCTCATGCTATAGATAATTGGATTGAACTGTGGTGGAAGAAGGGAATACAGAATAGTCAATCCCAAATCAAAGTATGATGGGGTATTAGAAGGAGGGGTCGAATAGGCAAAGCATCCAGTCAATAAAATCATAGACACTACTATGAGGTGGGGAATACAAGTTGATAAGGCTTTTTGTCTTCCTTGTTGAGAAGGGATTCTTAGCACTGCCTTGAAGATCATGGAATAAGATACAATTATAAAAGTAAAACAACCAATTCCTGCAATGATACTGGCCACAAGAACTCCAATCTCAACTAGATTGAAGCCAGAGCAGGAGAGTTTTAGCAATTGTGGAATTTCACAGAAAAATTGATTGACCACATTAGAACAAAAAAGGAATGAAAATGTGCCAATTGTATGCAACATTCCATAGAAAAGACTAGTCACCCATACCAGCATCAATATTTCAATGCAGGCTTTCCAATTCATTACTGTCTCATAGTGCAGTGAATGACAAATGGCAACATACCGATCATATGCCATGAGTATCAGGAGGGATATATTAGAACCCAAAAATGTGA
The DNA here is from genome assembly GCA_023653725.1 of Bungarus multicinctus. Classification (NCBI taxonomy): domain Eukaryota; kingdom Metazoa; phylum Chordata; class Lepidosauria; order Squamata; family Elapidae; genus Bungarus; species Bungarus multicinctus. The sequence continues at coordinate 114,016,046 of CM042840.1, forward strand.
TAAAGAGAAAGACTTAAGCAACACAGCCAAAGTAAGAAATGTGTCTTGTGTCCAGGAGGGAATTTATCATAGATTTGGGGACAATGACTGAAACACTGCCCACGTCCTGCAGAGCCAAATTCATTAAAAAGAAATACATGCCGCTGTGTAGACGATGGTCAAATGCTACAGCACAGGTGATGAGAAGATTTGTTGTTACAATTGCCAGATATAACAAGAAAAAGAAGAAGAAATGTAAAAGTTGCAGATGCCGACTGTTTGAAAATTCCAGGAGCAGAAAATAGGACACCGTGGTATGATTATCCATATTTCATTTATGATAAAGTTGCAGGCTTAGCTGCAAGAAAGCAGAGAAGTGAAATGCAATTAGATAAAAGTTTGGAAATGGCATTTTGATATATGATGAGAACAGAAAACAATGAGAAACAATTAGAAACCATGGACTGAATGCATAGAGGATCAAAGCCTGAAAGAAATATAAGTAGGGTGGGCATTTTAGAGCATACATTTGTCAATTTTTATCACTAGCCACACATTTTCCTTACTTTCCTCCTTTACATGTACATGAAGTTTTGTTACTTCATGTATTGATCAAAATAATTGTCTAAGATTAGGAAAATATTGATCGTCCAGTTTCAATTATAAAAGAGTACTGGCAATATTTAAATCCATCATAATCTCTCACTACTTGTACAGATTTGTGATAGTGTTGGAAAATTGGGGAACATCCTATGTATAGTGCTTGTGCAATAAAAATCAAGCAAATAAATGTAAAAATAAATTAAGTGTTTTACTTGGAAATTTTGAAGGCAGAAATTTTCACTTGTACAATGTGTGTGTCTGTGTCTTTGTCTCTGTGTGTGATGTGCCAGACAGATAGAAATATTTTCCATTACCTTAGCAGGTAGCAAAAAAAATAACCACCATATAACGTTTTAATCTAATAGATAAATTACCAGAATAAATCAATACATCCACTTTTCTAACAATCATAAGGAAAGTAGTAGCTTACAATGAAAAAGTGATGTCTCATCAAATACAAACCTATATTCCCTCCAGGAGAGTTTGGCCAGAAAATGAGAAACACATTATTACAGCTATGAACTCTAATATCTCAGCATTTATTTAAACAATGTGGAATGCTATGTACCCACATTTTCAATGATAACATTGAAATGTTTTTTAAAATAAAAAACAGAAATATTACTGTCCATTTCTTTAATTTATATCCAGAGAAATAGTGAAATGACTTTGCTGATGCTATTTTCCATATTAGTGATCAGTTCACCCATTCAATTAATTTCATTTGAAAATTATGTTACAGGCCTGAATGTTTGATCTAGATTTCTGCACATTATAACTATATTTCATTCTTTATAATGATAATGTGGGAAATATATCAACATGTTAATAATTTACTTAATTAATTGTTTACTATCTGCATTGAAATCCTTAACAAATTGAATTCTGATTCATAATACCTTTAAATCTACTTTCTTAAGTCCATAATTCTGAATAATAATCTTTAAGAAACTTTTGTCGTGTTCCCTAAAATAGCCTAACTTCTATTGCTGTCATATCTGAACACTATTTTATCATTTAATTAAATTCTCTGCAAAATAGAAAAATTATGAACCCAAGGCAGAGATATAACAAGCCAGACATATTTAAATAAATGCCAACATGCTGCTTTAAAGAAGGAAATGCCTTTTCAGTTAAGTTTTCTGTACATAAGTAACTTATTATTTCTTCTATAGATTTTGTCTTCTGTTACATGCTTTAAGAGTGTTAATATCTCTTCACTGAACAAAAGCTGTCCCACTAATTTTCATGTGATGAAATAGCAATCTGAAGTTGAAGAGATTCTTATTATATTTTTTAATTAAATCTATTTTGTTGCCCTCAAGAGTCTATACACCAAAATAAACTTCTGTGTGCTTGTTAATATAATTAGCAAACAAAAATAAAATTGACTTCTAGGTGCTGATTAACTGAATTAGACATTAACAACTGCACAGCTGCCTCCTCCATGACCTTTTATCTTATAGCATAATACTGTCTCAGAATGATATTAACAGAATTGGGGCTACCATCATAGTAGCAGTCCAAACTGCAGGAGGCAAAATATGGATCAACTGAAAAGACTTGACTGAAGCAAGTTCTACAGCAGTTTCATCATTTGGGATTTATATCACCTCCAATTTTAAGAAATTTCATCCTTAATCCTGCCCACCATGGATGCGGGAAGAGCTAAGAATTGGTCTAATGATAAGTCCATATCATTAACACAGGGATGGAAAATTCACACTTTTTGATGGCTGGTGGTCATTCTTGGCCTGATCTTTCTTGCTCTTTTTAAATCTTCAATTTGACTTTAGCCCTACTGTTGGAATGCAACTCTTTGTTTCTTTTTTGTTTCCCTTTTAATACCATTTGTGGATTACTGTTATATATTTAAAGATTCTTTCACCCTTTTCTTGCTTTTTATGTTTTTATATTTTAGTCTCTCTGGATATTTGGATGAAATTGGTTTTTCTTCATAATTTTTTTCTTTTCTTTTTCTTTTTATTTCCAATCCTTTCCCACGCTATAATGGCATTAAGGTATAGAAGAAAATTGTTCCAGGTGTTGCAAGCAGATATTTTTGACTAGGATTGTAATCAATCAGAAATGAGGAAGACAGCTACTACAGGCTTATCAATTCCTACCTCCTCCTCTCTAAGCCCAGCTAGGCAGTGGCCAATTTACACCATGTTACAGTAGGAGAAAGAGAAAGAGAGGGAGAAGGAGAAGGAAAAGGAGGTTACATTACATATGATAATATAAGCAATACAACACTTGGAAGATAGAATGGAAAGAATAGAAGAGAGAACAGGGAAAACAGATGAGAAAGTAGAGAATATATAAGAAATCATGATGAAGAATGAAGATAGATTTCAAGAAATAGAAGAAAAAGGAGACCAGACAGAGAAAAAAGTTGGAGAAATTGATAATAGGCTTATAGCTATTGAACCAGACAAGGAAAAAGGAATGATTACCTGGGAGATGAACAGGGCAGATTTCTATTTGAGATTTCAAAATACCGAGGAAAAAAGGAGAAACTCTTGCAGAAATAATGATAGAAATACTGGCAGGAGCCTTGGAGTTATCCAAAGAAAAAATGATGGATGGGATAGTTGAAGTTTTCCAAATGTATACAAGATATGCCATGAAAAACAAACTACCTAGAGAAGCCCATGTGAGATTTACAAAGAAAGCAAATAAAACAGAAATACTACAGAGAGCAAGGGATGACCCATTGAAATTTAAAGGAAAGGAGATAACAGTCTTAAAACAAGTATTGAGAAAAATGTGAGATTTGAGAAGAGAATATCCATTCTTGATGAAAATTTAAATTAAGAATGGAGTGAATTATAGCTGCAAGGAATATAAATCCTTCCATTCCCCACTATCCTGTCAGAGCTGAAGAAGCTTTATTTATTTATTTATTATTTATTTATTTATTAATCAATTTTATATACTGCCCCCTTCTCCCAACAGGACTCGGGACGGTGTACAGCCAAATAAAAATACAATCATAAATACAATGAAGTTAAAAAGATTAAATAGGTGGCTGGAAAATAAAACAATCAAAGGAGTTGAAAAGCTAAAACCATTTAAAATCAATTAAAAGCCCTACAAAGTAACTCTAGGCCAGACCGGCTTGATGGAATAGGTGGGTCTTCAGTGTGCACTGGAAGGTTAATAGGTCAGGGATGGTCCTCATCTCCGGGGGTAATTTGTTCCAAAGGGAGGGTACTCCCACAGAGAAGGCCCACACCCTTGGGGCTGCCAGCTGGCACTGTCCGAAGAGGCCTGCCCTATGGGAGCGCACTGGCCGACGGGAGGCTGATGGTGGCAGTAGGCAGTCCCGTAAGTACCCAGGTCCCAAGCCATGGAGTGCTTTAAAGATGACCACCCGGAAGGCCACCAGGAGCCAATGCAGCTCACGCAAAAGTGGTGTAACATGGGAGCTCTGAGAAGCCCCAAAACCACCCACATGGCTGCATTCTTCACCAACTGGAGCCTCCGGATGCTCTTCAAGGGGAGCCCCATGTAGAGAGCATTGCAATAGTCTAGGTGGGAGATGACGAGGGAGGATGAGGCCAATCCAGAAAGGGCAACAACTGGTAGATCCTACGGACCTGACAAAAAGCCCCCCTGGTGATGGCCGCTATATGATCTTCTAATGACAGCCATACATCCAGGAGGACACCCAGATTGTGCGCCCTCTCCGTGGGGGCAAGAATTTCCTCCCCCACGGCCAGCAATGGAGTTAGTTGGCTATATCGGGGTGCTGGAAAGCACAGCCACTCGGTTTTGACTGGGTTGAGCTGAAGCCTGTTTCGCCCCATCCAACCCCACACAGCCTCCAGGCACCAGATCATCACTTCCGTGGCTTCGTTGGGGTGGCCTGGGGTAGAAATGTACAGCTGAGTGTCATCAGCGTACTGATGAAACTCTACCCCAAAGCCATGGAAGCTTCTTGGATGAGAAGCAAAGATCTTCATAGAACAAACAAGAAAGTCCAGTTGCCTCCAGGTAAATTACCTTTGGGACAACCATGACCTAGACAACTGAGAATCTCTACAGACTTCAGTATTTTTATAGAAAATCTTAATATTTACTTGGCAAGAGCAAAGGCACAGATTGGACTCAATACAGAGAGCAGAATTATTTTATGATGAATATTTCAGAGAAAAAGAAAAAGATACATGAGACAAGGAAATTGTTAAACTTCGAGAGGAGATGGTTGAAGTAAGAGATAAAGAAAAAAGAGATGAAAAGATATGAGAAGAAGGTGCAGTAGGTGGAAGGGTAGAACCAAAAGATCCAAAAGATCAAAAGATAACAAGAACACTAAACCCTACATATAAAGTATGAAAAATAGAAGAAAATAAATTGATTACAATAAATATAAATGGAATGAATTCGGCCATCAAAAGGAATAAAACAAAATTAATTAAAATTAGATATAATCTGCTTGCAAGAAGTTCATATTAAAAAACAACATGTCCAAGTATTAAACTATCCTAGAATTGGGAATTTATACACTTCATTGGCGCAACAAAATAAAAGAGGAGTAGCTCTATATATTAAAAACACAATCAAAGCTAAATTAATTTATATGGATGAAGAAGGAAGAATATTGATGGTGGAAATAATTGACAATAACTTAAAGATACTTTTAATAGCAATTTTTGCACCAAATGAAAAGCAAGAAGAATTTTACAAAAAATTGCATAAGAAAATAATGGAATTGGAATATGAAAATATATGTATTTTGGGAGACTTTAATGTGATAGTAGATACAAAGTTGGATTATAAAACACAGAACACTAATAGACAAAATAGAAAGACAATCCTGAAATCCTTTTTCAAAATGGTAGAGAAATTAAGCATCCAAGATGTTTGGAGAGAAATGAACTCTAAGAATGAATAATATACATTTTATTCCAATAGATATTTATCATGGTCAAGAATTGATATGATTTGGAAATCAATAGAATTGATCTCCAACATTCAAGAAGTAACTATAGAAACAAGTACTTGGGTGGACCATAACCCAATATATGTCAAATGGCAGGGTCAAAAGAAAAGATCAAGATGGACTTTGAACAACTCAATCCTGAAGGAAAAGGAATTTATATAAAATATAGAAAAAGAACTAGCTTTCTTTTTCAAAGAAAATAACAAGGAAGAAACTTCACTACAAATGTATGAGATACCATGAAGGCCTTCCCCAGAGGTTTGATTATAAATTATACAAGAAGAAGGAATATTAAAAAAAAGACAAACACAACAAAAATTGGAGGAAGACTACAAGAAACTGGAGGAAGAACTACAAAGATATCCTCAAAAGAAGGAGATTAAAAACCAAATGGAAATAGTTAAATACAAATTGGGGTTAAAGAAAACGAAGAATTGGCACAAAAAATTAGGAGAGCTAAACAGAACTTCTTTAAAAATTCAAACAAACCAGGCAGATGGCTAGCATATAAATTGAAAAAGGAGAGAGAAACAAAAAGGATAATAGAATTGATAGATGAGCATGGAATGGTTTCATTGAAATGGGGGGGGGGGGGGGAGAAATAGTACAGAAGTACTATGAAAAATTATATGATTGAGAGGATATTGAAGAAGAAAAAGTTAAACAATATTTGCAAAAAGCAAAGTTATCCCAAATACCTGAAGAAACTAAGAAAATGCTAGTAGGGAAAATAACAATGATGGAACTGATAGAGGCGATAAACAGACAAGATGCTGGAAAGGTTCTGGGCCCAGGTGGGCTACCAATGGAATTTTATAAGACTTTGGAGGAATCTTTAAATACCATAATGCTTGAAGTAATGAATGAGGTTTTAGCCAAAACTAAAATACTCAATTCATGTACAGAGCTTACATTACTCTTATACCAACTTACAACAAATAAAAAACTATAGACCTATATTCCTACTGAATGCAGACTATAAAATATTCACCTCAATAATGGCAGAAAGACTTAAAAGATATTTGAATCACTTTATACATACTGATCAAAATGGATTTCTGCCCAAGAGGCAAATAAAAGATAACACGAGAATAATTCCAAATACACTGGAATACTACGAAGCACATCCAGAGAAGCAAATGGCCTCAGTATTTTTAGATGCACAGAAAGTTTAGTTTCATTTAGTTTATTGAACTTATATACAGCCCTATTTCCCTGACAGGACTCAGGGCAGTGCACAGCTGAAGAAAGCCTTTGATAATGTAAATTGGCAGTTTATGTTATTGCAAATGGAAGAGATGGGCTTTGGAAAAAGATTTATTACAGTAATTGAGACTACATATCACAAACAATCTGCAAAAATAATGATAAATGGAGATTTGAAAATAATATTAACATCAGAAAAGGAACTAGGCAAGGATGTCCTCTGTTGCCACTATTGTTTATATTAACTTTGGAAGTACTTAATAGAAACTTTAGGAAAGATAAAGAAATATAGGGAATGCAAATAAAAAAGGAAGAATATAAATTACAAGAATTTGCAGATGATCTGGTCTTTATATCAGAAGAACCATCAGAAACAGCATCTAAATTGATACAAAAGATAGGAGAATATAAAACAATCAGTAGCAGGACTAAAAATAAATAAAGATAAAACCAAGATTTTAGTTAAGAACATAATGGAAAAACAAAAGAAAGAATTGATGGACAGATTAAATATCCAAATTACAAGCAAAGTAAAATATTTGGGAATACAATTGACTGCAAGATACGGAACATTAAAGGAAGATAATTATTATAAACTTAAACAACAGATTGCAACAGAATTGGATCACCCAATTGGGAATTATACTACCAGGCTGTAACACTGGTGTGGTGAAAGAATGAATTGTTTTGAGAAATGTTAGATTGCTAACTCTGGAAGGCCATGATTTACAATTGGGGTGGCATGCATTTTTATGGTGTAAGAAAAGTAAAGTACATGGGTATTTTAGGAGATATTATATCTGAGACGCCTTGCTATCAACTTGGGAGAAAATAAGAAACAACATTATCTGAAAATACCAGTCTGGTTATAAACAATAGAGGCATTTGCGTATCCAATTATTTTTAAAATGGAACATGTTGTTAGATATAGTGAGATTTTAAATGAAAAGCGTGAACTCAGAACAAAGCAAGAATTAGATGAGCAAGGGATAAATATGAATTGGTATTCATATCTGCAAATACATTCTAGATATGATAAAGATAGTAAGATAGAAGGGTTCTATAAAGAATTTACTGAATAAGATAAAATTTTAACAGGTACTGAAAAGAAGATGATTAAAAAATTATATGGCTATTTACAAGGAGTGAAATTGTAAGAACAACGTTATCTGAAAATACCAGTCTGGTTATAAACAATAGAGGCATTTGCATATCCAATTATTTTTAAAATGAGTGAAATTGTAAGAACAAGTTAAAAAAAAAACAATAATTGCATGGAGGAAAACTTTGAATATGGGATAGAATCAGAAAAATGGCAGAAATTATGGACTGGCAATTATAAATTAACAATGTCAGCAGCACATAAAGAAAACTTGTATAAGATTTATTTATATATTTATTGATTGATTTGATTTGTCAATTGCTTACAAGATAATAGGTATAAGTATAAACATCATTATGAATACATGAAATGAATACATATAAGAAAAATAAAAAGAAACAATAGGACAGGGATGGTAGGCACATTGGTGCACTTATGCACACCGCCTACAGGCCTCAATAGTAGAGGTCAATAGTAGATAGTCTAAGGTTTTTGGGTTTGGGGAAGAAACTGGAGTCAGGCAGAGTATTCCAGACATTGATCACTCTGTTGCTGAAGTTGTATTTCCTGCAATCAAGTTTGATGAGGTTAACCTTGAGTTTGTATCTATTGTGCGCTCTTGTATTGTTATGGTTAAAGCTGAAATATTCATTGACAGGTAGGACATTGCAATGTATGATTTTATATACTATACTTAGATTGGACCGAAGGCAGTGTAGTTCTAGGTTTTCTAGGTCTAGGATTTCGAGTCTGGTGGCATAAGATTTTCTGCAACGAGTAGAGGAGTGGAGAACTCTTCTTGTGAAATATTTCTGGACTTTCTCAACTGTGTTAATGTCAGATACGTAATGTGGGTTCCAGACTGATGAGCTGTATTCAAATATTGGTCTAGCAAATGTTTTGTATGCTCTAGTTAGTAGTGTGATATTACCAGAGAAAAAGATACATAGGATTAGGTTAACAACTCTTAATGTCTTTTTGGCTATGTAGTTACGGTGGGCTCTAGCACTTAGATCATTAGAGATGAATACTCCAAGGTCCTTGACAGAGTTTTGATCATCAAATGTTTTACAGGTGGCACTTTCCCCCAGCAAGATTAGCAAAGATGTTCAAGGACAAATGGGTGAAGTGCTGGAAATGCCATCAGATACCTGGATCATATTACCATATGTGGTAGACATGTGAGGAAGCTAAAAGATATTGGGTTAAAATGCACACATGGCTGGAAAAAATGAGAAAACAACATATAGATTTAAAGCCTGAGATATTTTTGTTGGGAATATTACCTGAACATTATAACAAAGAACTGACTTATCTGATTATTAATGTTTTAACTGCAGCTAGAATTGTATTGCTCAAAATTGGAAAAATGAGAAAATTCTGAGGAAGGAGGATGTGATTAAGAAAATAATGTAATGTGCAGAAATGAGTAGATTAACATTAGCAATTAGAGAGCAAAAAGAAAAAGAGTACTTTAAGGTATGGCATTTATTTTACCAATAATTAGATAGAAATGTAGGAAATTGAAGTATAATACAATAGTAATATGTTATAATAGATTATTTTGGAATTAATTATAATATGAACTAAAATTAGTAAGAACTGAGATTTTCTCTAAAGGACAATGTGTATTTGAAATCAAAGTCTAATGATGATGTAATAACAATATAATATGATATGATAAGTTGATTAATGTAACATGAATGCTAATTTAAACATAAAAGGAAAAGACTATAGATATTGTGCACAAGAAATATGTACCAACCGATACACTGTACAATTGAAAGAAGATTTTTATTTGTTGTTTTATATTTATGTTTGTCTATTTTTGTTGTTAAAAAAATCTTTTTATAAAAAGAAAAAGAAAAAAAAAGAAATCTAGTGGAATGCCAATAAAATAAGGCACACAATAAAGCCATAGAAACTGTTGGAATTTATGGTGGCAAGTCAAACAAGCAAGATGATTATTACATTGTTTTATTCCAAGCTACACCCCTTCGTAGTCTGCATTTGGCTACTTGAGGCAACTTCAGATATATACTAAAACAAGGCTCATAGAATGAAATACAAAGTAAACCTACAGAGACCTATAAAATATCAATAATAGCATAAGAAATTCAGCAAATGTAATAGAAATAAATAAAAAAAAATCTCATAGAATAGGATATACAGCAAATAAAATTTAGAGAGTTATATAAGGACACATGTTAAAAACTAAGTTATATTGTCACGGTTTTGTTGGGAAATACTTTTTGTTTTCTGCAATAAATTGTTCCTTGCAATAAGATAATCTTAGATATTTTTTCCTGCACTAAGAGCCATAGTGACACAGTCATTAGAATGCAGTACTGCAGGCTTTTAATATTCTAAAAATACCAGTATAATTCAGGTAAACCTGAGGAGTTGGTTTCTTGACAGGCTTATCTCAAAAAACTAACATCTCCTCAAATTCAGAATCAGATTCTATATCACTACACAGTTGTAGTATTGTTAGCATTCCATCACAAGGAGTCATTATCAAACCCACAATGTCATTTTCCCAAGCAAATTTTCCAAGCCTGTGGAATTCCAGAGATACCAAATATCCATATTTAGCATTGGTAAACTAAATTGACATAATTAAGAATGCAGGATTTTTGCAAATAACATCTTGAGTTCTATGGTTTTTCTGTTTGTTGGATTTGCCTCCATCCCAACTATCAATTTCTACCTTTATTCCTTTATTAAGAGAAGGAAAAGAAATATATATATATATATATATATATATATATATATATATATATATATATATATATATATATAAATATAAGTAACATTAAAAGAATTTATCAAAACCTCCACATTTGAGAAAGAACATATTTGATATTCTTATTTCTCATGCTATAGATGATTGGATTGAACAGGGGTGGAAGGAGGGCATACAGAACAGTTGAAACAAAATCTAAGTAAGATGGAGCATTAGAAGAAGGTCTCAGATAATCAGTGCATCATTTAATAATAACATAGACACAACTGTTAGATGGGGAATACAAGTGGATAAGGCTTTTTGCCTTCCTTTTTCAGAAGGGATTCTTAACACTGTCTTGAAGATCACTGCATAAAATACAACTACAAAAATAAAGCAATCTAGTTCAACAATGATACTGGCCACAAGAAATCCAACCTCAAGTAGATTTAATCCAGAGCAGGATAGTTTTAGCAATTGTGGAATTTCACAGAAGAATTGGTTGACCACATTAGAACAAAAAAGGATGGAAAAAGTGCCAGTGGTATGCAACATTCCATAGAGGAGACCTGTAACCCACACTATAATTATTATTTCAGTACAGTATTTCCAATTCATCACCATCTCATAGTGCAGTGGGTGGCAAATGGCAACATACCGATCATATGCCATGACTGTCAGGAGAGAGAAATCACAGGCTTCAAAGGAGAGAAAGAGGCAGTATTGAGTAACACAACCAAAGTAAGAGATGTGTTTGGTGTCCATGAGAGAATTTATCATGGATTTGGGGACAATAACTGAAGCAATGCCCAGATCCTGCAGACCTAAATTCATTAAAAAGAAGAACATGGGGCTGTGCAGTCGATGGTCAAAAGCGACTGCACAGATGATTAGTAGATTTGTGGTTACAGTTGCCAGATAGAATACAAAGAAGAAGAAGCAATGTAAAAGCTGCAGATGCCGATTTTTTGAGAATTCCAGAAGCAGAAAGTAAGGCACTGTAGTTTGGTTCTCCATGTTTTATTTATGACGAAGCTGGAATACTACCTCTGACTGGAGATTTTACAGTATCCTTCCCCTGCCATACCCACCAAACCATGTCCACAGAACCAGTAGTAAAAAAAATTGAATCCCATCACTGATTAGAAAGTAATACCAATGCAAATTATATAAATGGTCAAAGACTTTATTGAGTAAAATCTAATGTAGCAAAAATTCACAAATAAGGCAAGGAAACAACAAGGAAACATTCAATATAGGAATATAAGTATAGGATCAAAATTTTATTAGTACATTTACATGGAATAAATTTTAAAATGCATTGGACAGATGATGGCATAGATAACACTAAACCTGAATAAACCTTTTAATATACCTTATTAGCAGCTTGGATGAAATCATTCTCAAGCTTATTTTAATAAAACATCATTCTGGTGTACATCTATTTACATCTGTTACAGTTTCTTCAGTTATTAGACAATGGAGTATTTATCTCTTGCAATTGACATGTTGTTGCATGTTACTGCTAAAATCAGTGAGAACCTTTTTTGTGTGGTGCTTTAGGGACCACACTAGAAACCATGAGACAATGATGTCTAGTCCTTCTGTAGAAGCAAAACCAGATGGGAAACTTTGGACCAGTCATTCACTTTCTCAGTCTTAGGAAGGAGGCAAAAATTTTATCAATAAAATGCAGTGATTTTCCCAGGTGGATGGAAGGAGTTAAGATTGACATAAAGGAACAAAATGTCAAAGTGTGTGAGCAATGATCATTTAAGGAGAGAACACATAAAATCCTGTGAACTCTTGGAAAAGTTGAAGCTTTAACTAATCATATTGTGTAAAAGTATTGTAGAGGAAATCATTTTACATAGAAAGCACAGGGAAAAACAGGCCACATAGTTTAACAACTCTCACTTAAACAAGCTTAAATAGTTACACTTGTTTTTGACAATTATATTGTATCCTGGTATGAACTTCACCAAAAATCAAGAGTAGTTATTCTATGGCAACACAGAAGCTGCCAATTACACACATTTAGCATATTTAAAGTACAGCAGAATTTTTGCTGAGTAACTTCTTCAGTTCTACAATTCTTCTGGATTGAAAGGTTGAATGTGCCTGCATCCAATTACTTCATAGCTCCCTTTTAACTTATGTCTATATTCAGAAAATTAAAAGAATAGGTAGGAAAATGCAAAATTGAGATGATCAGAATAGAAACAACATTCTCCACAGTTTAGACAGGACATATTTGATATTCCTATTTCTCATGCTATAGATGACAGGATTGAACAGAGGTGGAAGAAGAAGATACAGAAAAGACAACCACAAATCTAAATAAAATGAGGCATTAGAGTGAGGTCTCCCATAGGCAATTAATGCAGTTAATACTAACATAGACACTACAATAAGGTGGGAAAGACAAGTTCATAAGACTTTTTTAAAAAAATAAATGTTATCAATTTTACAATTAAAACAAAACAAACAACACACACAAAAAACACAAAGAAAAAGACTGGTTAAAAACAATTTCAACATCGACAGTTTGTGGTTTCTTGTTTATGTCATTATTTTGTGCAATATTTACAATTAATATTTAGTGCGAATACATATTTACTACAGCTATTGCTTATCTTCCTTTACCATTTATTATATAATCTGTCTCCGGTCTATCCATTCATACCAACAATTTCAAATCGTATAGTATTCTGATGAGTCCTTATCTTTTAGGGCTAGGGTTAGTTTATCCATTTCTGCACAACTTGTTATCTTTTGAATTATCAGTTCCTCTGATGGAATATAGAGCTATTTCCAACACACCCCAAAGGCCAATCTAGCCACCATCAATATATGTAATATTATGCATTTAACTTTTTTTGGATATTTTCCCCTAAATATCCCTAGTAGGAAGAATTCTGGTGTAAGTTCAATCTGTTCATTCGTAATTTACTCCAGCCGTTTTTAAATTCTCAGCCAGTATCTTTGGGACTCTATACAGGACCACCACATGTGATAGAATGTTCCATCTTTCTTTTTGAACTTCCAGCATTTCGGGCTCATGTTGGGGTAAGGTTTTTTTGCCTACCTTGTTCAGAAGGGATTTTTAATACTGCCTTGAAGATCATAATGTAAGATATGATAATGAAAGTAAAACAGCCTAGTCCAGCAATGTTACTGACCATAGGCACTCCAACCTCAAGTAGATTAAATGCAGAGCAAAAAACTTTAGCAACTCTGGAACAGCATAGAAAAATTGGTTGACAACATTAGAACAAAAAGGTATAGGAAATGTGCCAGTGGTATGCAACATTCCATAGAGGAGGCCTTAACCCACACTATAATTATTATTTCAGTACAGTATTTCTAGTTCATCACCATCTCATAGTGCAGTGGGTGGCAAATGGCAACATACCGATCATATACCATGACTGTCAGGAGGGACGAATCAGAAGTTATAAAGGAGATAAAGAGAAAGATTTGAGCAGTACAACCAAAGTAAGAGATTTGTCTGGTGTCCATGAAAGAAATTATCATGGATTTGGGGACAATGACTGGAGCAATGCCTAAGTCTTGTAGAGCCAAATTCATTAAAAAGAAGTACTTAGGGCTGTGCAGTTGATGAGCAAAAGCTACTGCAGAGAGGATGAGAAGATTTGTTGCTACAATTGTCAGATATATCACAAAGAACAAGAAAAATATAAAAGCTGTAGATGCCAATCTTTTGAGAATTCCATCAGCAAAAAGTAAGAAATGTTTTGATTCCTCATGTTTTAGGACAAAGATGCAGGGAATAACTGCAAGGAAAGAGAGAAGGGAGAGGCAGTTAGATAAAATTTCAGAAATGGCATTTTGACATGTGGTGAGAACAGTAAATAAAAAATATGTATGAACCAAATGAAGAGAGAAACAGATAATGGATATAAGATGTGCAAAAATGTAAGATGTGCATATTAGAGTATTAGAATACTCTCTTGTTCATTTCTATCCATTTGTAATCTACTGTCCTAAATAACCAACCACCAACTCATATTTTCCATTTCATATTTCCAGTTTGATTATTTCATGTCTCAATCAAAAGGATTGCATAAGATTAGGAAAACCCTGGAAATTTATTAGGAATATTTGGATCAGTCAAAATCTGTCACCACTTTACAAGATGGTGATTGTGTTGGAAAATTGGAAAATGTGCTATGTATGGTGCTTTGGGCTTCTAGAAGAAAAACAATGTAAATCTGACAAATAAATCAACAATAAATTGTTCCTTCTTTTATTTGGGACTCTTGACAGTAGAAATTGCCTCTGGTACAATGTCTTTGTGTGTGTGTGTGTGTGTGTGTGTGTGTGTGTATGTGTATGTGTCTTTGTGTGTGTGTCTGTGTTTGTGTTTGTGTCTGTGTGTAATTTTCTTTTTCTCAGTTCTCTTAGCACCTATTTAAAAAAAAAAAGAAAATAGTATAATAAACTCTAAATCTTAAATACTAGGTTCCTAAACATGCATTAATGATATATAATTAAATAGAAGAACAAAAACCTTTACTTACAACATAACTCATTGTGATATTAACTAGCTGTATTGTAATAATAAACACACTGAAAAATATTTTGTAAAAGAAATCATATTGTATTGACAACATGAATTAATTAATTCCCTTGTCAACAGAAGGAAAGTCATAGCTCAATTTGAAAAAGCAGTTGTCCTATCAAGTACGAAGCTCTTAAGGAGAGTTTGGCCACAATATGAGACAGCCTGTTACAACTATGAACTCTGACATCTCAGTATTTTTTTCAACAATGTAGAACAAGATTTTCAACAATAATAGTTTAATGTTTAAACATAAAAAAGACACTTGGAAATATTAACATTATTTTATTATTATCCAGAGACATTAGAAATTGCTTTGCTGATGCTAATTTTCCTACAATTCATCGAATGTTCACATAGTAAAACAGCTATCTGCAATTTAAGAGAATCTTCTGAGTGTTTATTATCCGTCTTTTTTTCCTTAAGAGTCCTGCATACCAAAATAAAACTGACTTCTGTGTGCTTATTAAGATAATTAGCCATTAATAACTATAGCTATCTCCAAATGCTCCAGTACTAGTTATTGCACAACATAATATCTCAGAATGATATTAACAGATTTGGGGCTGCAGTGATTCCAGCAGTCCAAATTGTGAGAGATAAAACAAATAACCCTAACCTATAGAAACCTAATGGATTGCAATAACATCATAAAAACTGATGGAATTGGTGTTGGAAGTGCAAACAAGCAAGATTACAGCTCGCTGTTGTATTCCAAACCACACCCCTTTCAAGGGTCCATTTCATTGCTTGATTACACTACAAATACAGACCTAAAACATGGCTCAAAGAATGTGGTATAATGTAATCTCATAAAAACCTATAAAATACCTATAATAGTTCAACTATCAACTCAGCCCCTTGGTTTTCCGGGGAGCTGAGGGAGATGAAGCGCCGGAAAAGACGCCTGGAGAGTATTTGGAGGACTACTCGCTCCAGACCCGACCGAACACTATTGCGGTCTTATATTAAGACCTATTTAGTGGCGATAAGAGTGACAAAGCGTTCTTACTTTTCCAGCCTTATTGCGTCCGCAGGAAACTGCCCGGCCACCCTGTTTAGAGTGACCCACTCCCTCCTGGAAGGGGGAGTGCGGGAGGACCCCTTGCAGGGACGGGCTGAGGACTTTTAGAATTTCCTGCTGGATAAAATCACTCAGATCCGGGATGGGTTGGACTCTAAATGGCCAACTCTGGGTGGGGGGTTGGGGTGGAATTTGAGGCAGTCATTTGGAAGGAGTTTGATCCTGTGACCCCCAAAGACGTGGACAGGTTGCTATGGGGATTGAATGCTACCACATGTTTATTGGACCCGTGTCCCTCCTGGTTGGTGTTGGCAACCCAGGAGGTGACACGAGGTTGGTTTCAGGGTATTATTAACACTTCCTTGAGTGAGGGATATTTGCCCGCTGCCTTGAAAGAGGCGGTGGTGAGACTCCTCCTCAAGAAACCGTCCCTGGACCCAACTTTGTTACCTAATTATTGTTCCGTCTCCAACCTCCGTTTTGTGGCGAAGGTTGTTGACAGTGTGATGGCACAACAGTTTCCCCAGCACCTGGATGAAGCTGTCTATTTGGATCCATGCCAATCGGGCTTCAGGCCTGGGCACAGCATGGAGATGGCATTGGTCGCATTGGTGGATGATCTCTGGAGGGCCCATGACAGAAGTTATTCCTCTGTCCTGGTCCTCTTAGATCTTTCGGCGGCTTTCAATACTGTCGACCACAGTATCTTATTGCGGCGGCTGGAGGGGTTGGGAGTGGGAGGCACAGTTATGCGGTGGTTCTCTTCCTTCCTCTCTGACCGCTCTCAATTTGGGTTGAAAGGGGGCAGAGGTTGGCCCTGAGGCCCTGGTTTGCGGGGTGCCTCAGGGGTTGGTACTCTCGCCCCTTCTGTTCAACATTTATATGAAGCCGCTGGGTGAGATCATCCGTGGCTTTGGGGTGGAGTTCCATCAGTACGCTGATGACACTCAGCTGTACATCTCTACCCTGGGCCACCCCGATGAAGCCATCGAAGTGATGACCCGGTGCCTGGAGGCTGTGCGGTGTTGGATGGGGCAGAACAGGCTTCAGCTCAACCCATCTAAGACTGAGTGGCTGTGCTTCCCCGCACCCCGATACAGCCAGCTGTTTCCATCGCTGGCTGTGGGGGGGGGGAAACTCTTGCCCCCACTGAGAGGGCCCGCAATCTGGGTGTCCTCCTGGATGTGCGGCTGTCATTGGAAGACCATGTGGTGGCCGTCGCCAGGGGGGCTTTTGGCCAGGTCCGTAGGATCTACCAGTTGCGGCCCTTTCTGGATCGGGATGCACTTTGCACAGTCACCTCCGCCCTGGTGACCTCCCGCCTAGACTATGCCAATGCTCTCTACATGGGGCTGCCTTTGAAGAGCATCCGGAGGTTCCAGCTGGTGCAGAATACAGCCACGAGGGTGGTACTGGGGGCTCCTCGGGGCTCCCACGTTACGCCACTTCTGCGCAAGCTGCATTGGCTCCCGGTGGCCCTCCGGGTGCACTTCAAAGTCTTGGTTATTATCTTTAAAGCACTCCATGACTCGGGACCGGGATACTTGCGAGACCGCCTCCTGCCATTATCCCGCTGACCGATACGCTCCCATAGAGTCAGCCTTCTCAGGGTGCCATCGGCTGGATGGCTGGCGACCCCGAGGATGCGGGCCTTCTCATTGGGGGCACCTTCTCTCTGGAATGAATTACCCCCGGAGATGAGGGCCGTCCCTGATCTCATGACCTTCCGTCGTATGCTAAAAACTTATTTATTTCGGCAAGCCGGACTGGCCTAGGAGTTTTAAATTTTAATCTGATTTTTAATTTTTCTTAATTCCTTTGTTTTAAATTTTGTAGAGCCAAATATATCTAATTCTTTTAATTTTTAATATTGTAATATTGTATATATGTTTCATATGTGTATTTTTATTCCGGCTGTTCACCGCCCCGAGTCCCTTTGGGAGAGGGGGCAGTATATAAATTTAATAAATAAATAAATAAATAAAATAAACTTACACAATAAATCCAAATCAATAAGAAAACTCTCAGAAGAAACCCAGAAGAAAACAGAGATACATGTTTTAGAAAATCAGTTTATGCACCCTCAGTTTTGTTGTTAATTTTTGTTTTCCACAATATATTGTTCCTGCTATAAGGTAATCAGGATAAATTTTACTCTTTGTTCTCTACAACTTCCCCAGAAGAACCCATTACAACCCATATAGCAAAGCACCAAGAAAGGGATTTCATCCCTTTTTGTACTTCAGTGTTTTTACTCAACTAAAAAAACCATTTGCAAGGATTAAAAAGTACATACCCCCACACACACCTTTTGGAATGTTGTTGGACCTTGTCTAGTCTCACCCAGTTATCAACTATCAGTCTGAGAAGATTTCTTTTTATAGTCTGGACAAATAAAACAGCTAATTGACCTCTTCATGTTTGGGTCAGGTTATTGTTTTTGATAGGTAAGCAGGTAGAAACAAAAAACAGCAGTGTTCATACGCAAGAGTGATCACATTGATAATATCAGTACGGCCATATTATGATGCAAGCACCACTCCTGTTACATAATTTGTGGGATAAACAGAATTACCACTAGATGGATTATAACTAGCTAACAAATGGTATTTGGAATTTAGTCATCACAGAACTGCATCCACATGAGGGGAAGTAAGTAGTAGGATATCCCAATGTTTGGTTTTCGGCCCAATACTCTTTAATATCTTCATAAATGATCTATTCAAGTGTATTTATTTTATTTTATTATAAACAGTAAAATACAAGATAGAAAAACAAATAAAACAAAACAAAACACACAGTTTTGTTTGTTTTGCTTTACTCGTTTTTGCTTTATTTGCGAGTGAGATCTTGTTGAAACGTTGCCAAGATAGTCTCAATCTTACATGGAAAAAGACCTGAACACGCCAATACCTGCCTATCTATCTATCTATCTATCTATCTATCTATCTATCTATCTATCTATCTATCTATCTATCTATCTATCTATCTATCTATCTATCTATCTGTCTGTCTGTCTATCTATCTGAATTTATCAAAACTTCCACAGTTGAGAAAGGCTATATTTGATATTCTTATTTCTCATGCTATAGATAATTGGATTGAACAAGGGTGGAAGGAGGACATACAAAACAGTCAACCCAAAATCTGAGTATGATGGAGTGTTAGAGGACGGTCGCAGATAGGCAAAGGATCCACTTAATAATAACATAGACACTACCATAAGATGAGGAATGCAAGTGGATAAGGCTTTTTGCCTTCCTTTTTCGGAAGGGATTCTTGACACTGTCTTGAAGATCACTGCGTAAGATACAACTATAAAAGTAAAACAACCTAGTCCACCAGTGAAACTGGCCACAAGAATTCCAACCTCAAGTAGATTTAATCCAGAGCAGGATAGTTTTAGCAATTGTGGAACTTCACAGAAGAATTGGTTGACCACATTAGAACAAAAAAGGATGGAAAAGGTGCCAGTGGTATGCAACATTCCATAGAGGAGACCTGTAACCCACACTAGAATTATTAGTTCAGTACAGTATTTCCAATTCATCACCATCTCATAGTGCAGTGGGTGGCAAATGGCAACATACCGATCATATGCCATAACTGTCAGGAGGGAGAAATCAGAAGCTTCAAAGAAGAGAAATAGAAAGATTTGAGCAACACAACCAGAATAAGAGATATATCTGGTGTCCATGAGAGAATTTATCATGGATTTGGGCACAATGATTGAAACAATGCCCATGTCCTGTAGAGCTAAATTCATGAGAAACAAGTACATGGGGCTGTGTAGTCGATGGTCAAAAGCTACTGCAGAGATAATGAGAAGATTTGTTGATACAGTTGTCAGATATAACACAAAGAAGAAAAAGAAATACAAAAACTGCAAATGCTGGTTTTTTGAGAATTCCATAAGCAGAAAATAAGGCACTGTGGTTTGATTCTCCATGTTTCATTTATGATAAAGCTGGCATAACTGCAAGGAAAGAAAGGAGATAAATTCAGTTAGACAAAATTTTGGAGGTGGCCACGGGTGGGATTCTACCAGTTCTTACCAATTCACTAGAACCGGTTGTTAACATTCTAAGCAGTTCGGAGAACCGGTTGTTAGAAGAAATTACTGGCCTAATCCTGTAAGGAAGGCAGGAAGGAAACATTCTGGTGTTGCTTACAGAAACTGCCTCTCAGTTAACCCTTATTACATTCTTGGCAGGACTAGACTTCCTGTCTAGAACTTCTCTGGATTTTTTTCCCCCTCTTTTGCTGGTACTTTGCTTGTGTGGAGTGATCATTGAAAAAAATGACTTATGACTGTTTTTCACACTTACGACTGTTGCAGCATGCCCACAGTCATGAGAGGCCAGGTGAGGAGATGCGTGCCTCGATGTGAATGATGTTGAGTTGGCCACATCCAGCCAGTTACATGACCACCAAGCCATATCCACCCAGTCACATGACCACCAAGCCACACCTACCAAGTCACGCCCACAGAACTGGTTGTTCAAAAATTTGAATCCCACCCTTGGAGGTGGCATTTTGATATGTGGTGAGAATAGAAAACATAAAGAAATGTAAATTATGGATGGAATTAACTGAAGATCAGAGCATGGAAAACAGACATATAGGATGGGGATATCAGAGCACATGGTTTCCCATTTGACCCATCTCTACTAAAGGATCAACCACCAAACTCACATTTTCCCCTTCTTTCCTATTTTAAATTATGTTATCTCATGTAGTGACCAAAATGGTTGGCTAAGAATAGAACAAAATTGGTTTAGATCTATTTTCATCTATGAAAAACTACTCGGAATAATTGCTCCTATCGTAATGTGTTTGCACTCCTACAGGATTGTGATAGCGTTGGAAAATTGGAGAATTCCAATGCATGGTGCTTTGTGCTTCTAGAAGAAAGGCAATGTAAATCTACCCAATAAACATTAGAAATAATTTGCTGTATCTCTTCCTTTGAAATCTTGAGAGCAGACATTTCCTCTTTATATAATTTCTCTCTATATGTGTATTTATGTAAGTGACAGGTTTTATTTCTCAATTTCCTTACCAGATACTAGGCTAAAATAATAACACAAAAAACCTTTAAACCAATGCATAAATATTGGATTATTAAACATGTATTTAATAGTATATTGTTAAATAGGAAATTATAAAACTCAAGTTACAATGTAACTGCTATTTTGATACTCACCTGGTGATTAACATAACATTACACCACTGTTAAATACATGTAATCAAAGGACCTCAAATATTAGTAGACTAAAAAGTTCCCTTATCCAACAATCAGAAGGAAATGAAAACTCATTTTGAAAAGACAGTATTCCATTCAATACAAACCAATAATATTTGTAGTAGAGTTTGGATAGAAAATAAGACACAACCTATTTCACCTTTGAGTTTGGACATCTCAGCATTTTTTTCAACAATGTCGAATGACATGTTAGCACATTTTCAATAATAATACTTAACTTATTTAAAGACAGAAATAAAAATGGATTTCGCCATGCATTTCTTTTTTCATATACAGACAGATTATGAGATGACTTTGCCATTGCTAATTAAGCTGTTAGGGATTAGTTAATGCCTGAAGGTTTGGTCCTATTTTCTACAAATTATAGCTGTTTTTTATTCTTCATAATTATCGTGGAAAAGGTACCAATGTTAAATATGTAGTTAATTCATTATTTAAAAATCTACACAGAAATCTTTCCAAATCTTTCTTTAAGTCAATGCTGTCCTACTAATTTTCATGTAGTGAAACATCTATGTGCAGTCATAGAGATTTCTATTCTGAATGTTTATTAATCTTGTTTTATTTCCCTCAAGAGACTTGTACACTAAAAGAAATTGACTTCTGTGTCCTTATTAGTATAGTTAGCAAATGTAAACAAAACTGACTTCTCTTTGCTGATTAACATAATTGACCATCAAGAGCACAATAGCTTCCTCCAGGACCAGTTATCCTATCACATAGAATAATAATATCTTAGATTATTAACAGAATGGGGGCTGTAGTGTAAATTGTGAGAGGTGAAAACAATCAAATGAGAAGGCCTCCCTGTCAAATATTTCATCATTTGTAATTCTCTTTGAACTCCAGTTTTTTTAAAAAATCTCATTCTGCATGCTACACGTGGGAGCAGTTTGACCTTGGTTAGGATATCCATATACCTAGAAGTACAGAGAAGGCTCAGAGAATGAAATGCATTGTAAGCCCATAGAAACTTAAAAATCTATAATAGAATAAATAATAAAATAAACCCATAAAATCAATACAAAATCTTACAGTTCAGATACACAGTGATTAATATTTAGAAAAGGAGTTAAGCAAATACATGGCAAAGTTCCAACTAACAAATCCAACTAGCAAACACTGTTGAGACAACCCAATATCTTTATGCAAAACTTTATTGAGTACAATCAAAGCAAAGCCAGCTCTGGCTAATTCCTGGGCAATTCAATATAATTAAAATATAGAATTCTCCCTTTCTTAGCTGATTATATTGTTCAATTAAGTGTCCAGGTGTTATTATGGAAAAAAACTTCCATGCCTCTGGCAGACAACTGCTGAGTGTCCTTGTTTCCCATGAGACAGTTTCTTTTTATTGTCTTGAATGCAGCACATTCCAATCTCTCCCTTCTTATATCCCCAGTCTGTTGACAAGTAAAAGTAAAACAGTGAAAATGAAAGCAGCCTGAATATACTTCAAAGCTTGACAGGTCTCTGCCCCCAAAAATGTAGGAAATACCTGGAAAATAAACATATATTAATAACATTTAAACTATTTACCCCTTCACTGAGGGGCCTCTAGTTTCGGAGACTATTTCGATGGAACCTATTTATTAAATGATCTACTTTAATATGGGGTCTTTAATCCACCTTGATTCTGAAATTGGATAATACTTCCACTGCATCAAGTATTGTAGTTTCCCTTTGTAAAGTCTAGAATCTAAAAATTTGTTTAACTTCATAATGCTTTTCACCCCCTATTATTATTGGTCTCGGACCCACTCAGTTGACCAGCTTGAGTAAGCTACAGTGGAATGCTGGGTGCACTTTTCCCAGTATTTGAGGCAATTTCAGTTGTACTCTGACTGGATTAATCACTTTCACAATAGGATAAGATCCCATGTAGATTTTTACAGAGTAACCTTCACTTTAGATACTTTGTAGAGAGAAATATTTATTCTCCTATGTGAAGTGTTCCCTATGGTGCTTACCTTTTATCTGCTTGTTTTTCCTGACTCTCAGTTGCTTTAGATATGGTCTTTCCCACACATTCTAGAAATATAAGGAAGGCCCCTACCATTCCATTAGGGACATTGATGAGGGAGGCTCTCTTGGGTATTCTGGTATGGACACAAACTCCACCCCCATGGCTACCTTTGTGGGGATAATGGAGCTCATCACTTCTTCTTGGGTGCTTTTGTATTGGGGCAGGTGGGACAATGCATCAGCTAATAAATTCTTCCTTCGTGGAATGTATTTCAACTCAAAATCAAAATGGTTAAAATACTGGGCCCACCATACTTGCTTGGGGGAGAGTTTTCAGGGGATCCTCAACACTTCCAGGTTTTTGTGGTCAGTCCATACTTCAAAGGGAATTTTACTCCTCTCTTGGAACTGCCTCCACATCAACAAACCCATTGCACTGCGAAGGCTTCCTTCTTCCAGACTGTCCAATGTCTCTCAATCTTATTTAACTCTTGGGAGATGTAAACACATGGTTGTAGTTTCCCCTCCCTGTTCTTTTGGAGGAGTGCTGCCTCCACTGCCACATCACTGGCATCTGCTTAAATCACAAATTGCTCCTCAAAGTTGCTGTGCTTTAGGAGCAGCTCAGCTGCAAACAGTCTCTTGAGCTTTTCGAATGCCACTTGGTGTTCCATCATCAAATTCAACAGCTGGTTAGGCTGGGGTTTCTCTCTCTCTCTCCTCTTGTCTTAGTTCCATGACCAGCAAGGCAATTTTTGCAAAGGATGGGATGAATTGTCTGTAGAAGTTTGTGAACTCCAAGAACTCTTTGTAATTGTTAATGGGTTCATGAGACTTGCCATTCCAAATGGCTTTTACCTTGCCTTTACCTCAATTCCTTTGCAAGACACCAAGATAATTTAGGCTGGTTTTATGGAACTCACATTTGACAACTTGGCATACAATGTAATGTTTAAAGGTTTTTCAGCATTTGTCTCACTAGCTTCACATGGTTCTTAATTCTCTCAGAATAGATGAGAATGTCATCCAGATACACTAGGACCCTGTTATATAGCTTCATGAATATGGCAAGGGCTCCCTGTAGTCTGAAAGTCATCATTTTAAACTTGGTAGTATCCTAATGGGCAGTTTTCCATTCATTGCCTTCCTTGATTCTCACTCGGTAGTACATCTCTCTCATGTCCAACTTGATGAACACCTGTACCAAAATGTTTTTCATGAGGGGGAGAGAGAGTGCATATTTTCTACACACAGATCATTTATCCCCCTAAAATCAATGCATAATATTAGTGACCCATCCTTTTTGAACAACATAGGGGCCACTCGAGTGGCTTGAATGAATCCCCTAGTTAGGTTCTTATCAATTTACCCTTATCTTTTTGTCACTCTTCCTCCTTGGAGGTGGGACTCTTTCCCATGATCACTACATGCCTCACATTCCTTCCTCCACAGTATATGTCCAGGCTCCACTTGGTTAACCAGGGCAGCCCCAATATCTTGGCCTAAGTCATTTTGGGGGCAACTACAAATCAAATAATTTCTTCATGGTCCCTTAACTTTAGATGCACTGGCTCTGTCAGGAAGGAGACAGGTAGTCCTCCTAATATGAAGCCACCAACCTGCTCAAATTTCTTGGGCTGGTGTAGCCTTCTCAATAGCAACCCCTGCTTTCATACCACCTGCATGATAATTAAGCATTGGGTGCACCATGAATCTGTTAGGGCTTTTGCCACCCACTTTGCCCCCAAGAGGGGCCCTGCAATCTCCACTTGAGCCAACAAGGGGTAATTTCCTTGCTTACCATCAGATTATCTTTCACCTTGCTCTTGCTCTCATGGAAGGTCAATTTCAGGTCCTCCTTGGTCAGAGTTCCCTCCCCTTTATTGTTCAGTGGGGGATATTCATGACCTGGGGTACCCCTCATGACTTCTCATTCTCTCTTCTTGATGGTTTCTTTGGCTTCGGAAGGGTTGGAGTTTCAGAGCCACCCTGGGTGCTGGTGCCGGACAGACTGTAGCTCAGTGGCTCTCCTGGCCGTACCACAAGCATGTGCTATGAGCATGCCTCAGCACCATGACAGGAACAGGAACCAGTATAGTGAGGAATTTCTGCCCCAGGAAGCACTTCCCTGGGCCTCTCTATCTCAGATCATGGATTAACAACATCCTAGACGAGGTCAGAGGAGACTTGGCTCCAGTGACATCCTGTGCCACAGCCCTCTACAGTTCCTCTCCTGTCTGGTGGAAGCCCCCAGACACCATGGCCTCATCCCACAATGCAGTGGCTCCTCCTCCATCTGGGAAACAACACCCACTCAGGCTGCAATTGGAATCTCCCTCACCAGCCTCATCCCAGGCTGGGCTGCCTGCTCTCATTTATTTTCCACCCAGGCCATCTTTTTCTGGTCTTCACAACTTTTCTAGAGACAAGCTGCAGGGGCCCAGGAATCCCTATATTAGGTTAGGATCTTTGGAGAGTTCCTTTAATATCAAGATTATGACTGATGAACCCAAACAAGCAATCACTGTTGAAATAATCCAATCTTTTTATGCAAAACTTTATTGAGTACATCAATAAGAGCCTTAGTGGTGCAGGTTGTTAATCATCTAGCACTTAGTGCAAGCTGCCTGCAATTAGTGCAGGCTCGAAACCCACCAGGCTCAAGGTTGACTCAGCCTTCCATCCTCTTGGGGTAGATAAATTGAGGACCCAAGATTGTTGGGGGCAATAAGCTGACTTTGTAAAAATGCCGCTTGGGGGGCCCAAAAGCCCTAGTAATAAGCAGGCATATACAATGGAATGAAGGCTATTGCCAAGCACTTAGCATGGTGCTCCATAGACTGTAAGCCGCCCTGAGTCTCCAGAGAAGGGTGGCATATAAATATAAATAAATAAATATAAATTAATAAACAAATAAACAAAATAAAATAAAATAAAATTTCAGCACAGAATCAAAGCAAAAAACAGCTCCTGGGCAATTCAATATAATTAAAGCATAGAATCCTCCCTCCACTCATTAGTGCAGGTCACATTGTCCAATTAGGTATCCAGGTGTTGTTATGGAAAAAACATCCAAACCTCTGGCAGACAACTGCTGGAGCATCCTTGGTTCTCTGAGACAGTTTCTTGTTATTATCTGGAATGCACATTCTAATCTCTCCCTCCCTTATCCCCCTGCTCTGTTGGCAAGCTGTGATGCAGTAAAAGTTCAAAGATTGAATATCTCTAGAGGAAAATTGGTAGGATGACCAACACCCATCCAATTACATCTAGTAATTCAATGGCAATAGCTGGATTGAAATAATAAAAACCAGGACTGGAAAGTGAGAAAAAGAATGAACAGTTGTTTGGAAGAGAAGAATGTGTAATAGAAAATACAAGATTCTTATCCTCAAACAGATAGGTAGAAATAAAGGCTACATTATTTTTTAAAAAAACAAAATTTTATTTTTTAGACAAATTTACACAAACATGACATAAAAACATCAAGCCATCTTCCACTTAAGTACATACAGTATGTCGGTTGGTTACAAATTGTTTTGTGTGTCCTCTCCATAGTCCTGATTTACAATTACTTGTATATATTCTCATATTATCAATCAAATATTCCTAAATATATTATTATCATTGTTAATCAATCATTTGACTATACTATTACTCATTCATGTTATGTGAGTTATTCCATATTTTTAAATTGATTTCTTATAACAATTCATATTATCATCCTAAATCCATCCCAAAATTATAATCTGATAATACATCTTTATATATTCTATGTAGTTCTATTCTATATTGTAAAGTTCTACATATTTCATTACCATATTTTATTTTTTCACCATTGATAAAATATCCCAAATCTTATAAAATTGTTTATCTTCTTGTTCTCTAATTTCAAAGGTCAATTTACTCATACCAGCACATTCCATTATTTTCTTAATAACTTCCTCCTGCATTGGTATTCTCTCATTTTTCCAATTTTTAGCAAAAACAATCCTAGCCGCTGTTAATACATTTACAATCAAATATTTCAATTCCCTACTGTATATTTCAGGTAAAATTCCCAATAAAAATATCTCTGGTTTTTTTTTCTTTTTTAATATAAATTTTATTTGGGTTTTCACAAAGACATACAAATAAAACAACTTTTTTTGAGAATAGCATGATCATACAGACACAAACTCAATTTCATATTCATCTTTGTGTTCTATTCCATATCTCATTCCTATTTTAACATTTTTTTCATAACGTTTCCCCTCCCATGGTTTTCTCAACTTTATTTTTAATTATCTCATATCTAAATTCAATTATATATCTTTTTCTAAGTTTCAATGTTTTTCTAATCATTATATTTATACTTTTATCTGTCCTGTTTCAATTTCATATTATCTTTTATCATTAAACAAATTTCCCCTGTAGTTACTAATTAGAGTATGACACCTTTATATCTTTTAATTTTATCCGTTCAACTCTTATTTAAGCTTCAATTTATGGCTTTAGAATTATAACATTCAATATAGTACATAACTTCCAATCAAATTCTGCTTGGTACATTCTTAAAATACACACTATGTTCTTTAGGATATATATACTGTATATATATATATGTATGTACGTATGCATGTTTGTATGTATGTATGTATGTATGTATATGTATATGTATATGTATTTATTTATTTATTCAAATTTATATACCACCCCCTCTTCCTAAGGACTCGGGATGGTTCACAACCAGATAAAGACATATAAATACAAATATAATAATTTTAAAATAAATTTAAAAAATTAAATAGATTAGCTTTAAGAGTTAAGAGTGGGGAATTAGAAAAGTTAAAAACCATTTAAAAGCCGAATTTATAACCATTTTATATAACTCTAGGCCAGACCGGCTAGATGGAATAGGTGGGTTTTTAGTGCGCGCTGGAAGGTCAACAGGTCGGGGATGGTCCTTATCTCCAGGGGCAATTCGTTCCAGAGGAAGGGGGCTCTCAGAGAGAAGGCCCGAACTCACAGGGCCGTCAGCCGTCCAGCCGGTAGTACCCCGAGGAGGCCCGCTCTATGAGAGTACACTGGTCGGTGAGAGACTGATAGTGGCAGCAGGCGGTCCCATAAGTACCCAGGTCCCAAGCCATGGAGCGCTTTAAAGGTGGTCACTAACACCTTGAATCGCACCTGGAAGGCTACTGGGAGCCAATGCAGCTCGCGCAAAAGTGGTGTTATTATTATTATTATTATTATTTTATTTATTGAATTTCTATACCGCCCCTTCTCCCAAAAAAAGGACTCAGGGCGGTGCACAGCCAACTAAAAACAGACAATATATACAATTAAAAACAGATTAAACAATTACATCAAGGCAAAATACAATTTAAAATATAAAACTAATACAAATTTAAAATTTAGAAATCTTTTAAAATTTAAAAACCTAGTTGTTAAAAACCCCCAAAAAATGTTACTGGGCCAGGCGGGCCTGTTGAAAAAGCAGGGTCTTTATTGCGCGCCGGAAGGTCTGAATGTCAGTAATGGCCCATATCTCCAGGGGCAAATAGTTCCACAAGGAGGGGCCCCCCACAGAGAAGGCCCGCACCCTCGGGGCCGCCAACTGGCAACGATCAGGCGGCGGAACCCCGAGGAGGCCAACCCTGTGGGAGCGCACTGGGCGGTGGGAGGCTGTTGATGGCAGCAGGCAGTACCGTAAGTACCCAGGTCCCAAGCCATGGAGCGCTTTAAAAACGATCAATACCACCTTGAATCGGATCCGGAAGGCCACAGGAAGCCAATGCAGCACACGGAGAAGCGGTGTTACATGGGAGCTCGGAGGGGCTCCCAAGATCACCCGCGCGGCCGCATTCTGGACCAACTGCAGCCTCCGGACACTCTTCAAGGGGAGACCCATGTAGAGAGCATTGCAATAGTCCAAGCGGGAGATGACGAGGGCAGAGGTGACTGTGTGAAGTGCGTCCAGATCCAGAAAGGGCCGCAACTGGTAAATCAGACGAATCTGACAAAAGGCCCCCCTGGCGATGGCCGTAATGTGATCTTCTAAAGACAGCTGTACGTCCAGGAGGATACTTAGATTGTGAGCCCTTTCCATGGGGGTCAAAATTTCTTCCCCCACGGCCAGCGACGGAACAAGCTGGCTGTATCTGGGCACAGGAAACCACAGCCACTCAGTTTTGGTCGGGTTGAGACGAAGCGTGTTAAGACCCATCCAACTCCGCACGGCCTCCAGGCACCGGATCATCACTTCGAGGGCTTCGTTGGGGTGGCCCGGGGTAGAGATGTACAGCTGAGTGTCATCAGCGTACTGATGGAACTCCACCCCGAAACCACGGATGATCTCACCCAGCGGCTTCACATAAATGAACAGCAGGGGCGAGAGCACAGACCCCTGAGGCGCCCCACATAATAGGGGCCTCGGGGTCAACCTCTGCCCCCCTGTCAACACAAATTGCAAGTGGTCAGAGAGGAAGGAGGAGAACCACTGTAAAATGGTGCCTCCCACTCCCAACCCCCCCAACCGCCGCAATAGGATACTGTGATCGACAGTATCAAAAGCCGCTGAGAGATCTAACAGGACCAGGACAGAGGAACAACCCCTGTCCTGGGCCCTACAGAGATCATCCACCAATGCGACCAACACCGTCTCTGTGCTGTGCCCGGGCCTGAAACCTGATTGGAGGGGTTCTAGATATACCGCTTCATCCAGGTACTGAGGGAGCTGACATGCCACCACACTCACAACAACCTTTGCAACAAAGCAGAGGTTGGAGACCGGATGATAATTCGACAATAAAGGGACAGTTTCTTGAGGAGGGGGCGCACCACCGCCTCTTTCAAGGTGGCGGGTAAAAGCCCCTCTCTCAAGGAAGTATTAATAATCCCTTGGAACCAGCCTCGTGTCACCTCCTGAGTGGCCAAGACCAGCCAGGAGGGGCACGGGTCCAATAAACAAGTGGTGGCATTAAGCCCCCCCAGTATCCTGTCCACGTTCTCCAGAGTAACAGGATCGAACTCATCCCAAATGACCTCCCCGAAATCCACCTCCGCCCCCCCACCCGGAGAAGCCCAGTCAGAGTCCAACTCATCCTGGATCTGAGTGATTTTGTCCTGCAGAAACCTAGAAAAATCCTCAGCCCATCCCTGCAAGGGATCCTCCCGCGCCCCCACCTCCAAAAGGGAGCCGGCCACCCTAAACAGGGTGGCCAGGTGATTTTCCATGGACATAATAAGAGCGGAGAGGTAGGACCGCCTCGCCGTCCTTATTGCCACTAAATACGCCTTAATATAGGATCATAATAATGTTCGGTCAGATCCAGAGCGGCTGGCCCTCCAACTAGTCTCTAGGCATCTTTTCCGGCACTTCATCTCCCTTAGCTCCTTGGAAAACCAAGGAGCCACTTGGGATTGGCACTGGGTCAGAGGCCACAAGGGCACGACCCAGTCAAGGGCCCCAGCGGCCACCCTATCCCACATGGCCACCAAGCCCTCGACCGAGTCGTGTGTGTGAGTCTCGGGAAATGGCCCAAGCTCCATCAGGAACCTATCTGGGTCCATCAGGCGCCTGGCGCGGTACCATTTTATCGGCCCCGCCTCCCTGCGGTAGGGGAGTGCGGAATGGAAGTCGAGTCTAAGGAGCGAATGATCAGTCCATGACAGGGGTTCCACAACTACATCCCCTATACCAAGATCATTCTGCCACTGATCAGAGACAAAAACCAAATCCAGGGTGTGACCCCCCAAGTGAGTAGGGTCCAGAATTAATTGGGTCAGGCCCATGGCTGTCATGGAAGCCATGAACTCCTGAGCAATCCCCAAGTGTCCACCGGCAGATGGCAAGTTGAAATCCCCCATGACCATAAGCCTGGGGGTCTCAACCGCCAAGCCGGCTATGATCTCAAGGAGCTCAGGCAGGGCTGATGTCACATAGCAGGGAGCCAGGTATGCGATCAACAGGCCCACCTGAACCCTAGGGCCAAACTTCACGAAAAGGGACTCACATCCGGTCGTCTAAGAAACAGTGGATTCCCTAGGACACAGATCTTCCTTAATAACCACCGCAACCCCCCCACCCCTCCCCTGAGCCCTCGGTCGATGAAAGACCCGAAACCTGGTTGGGCACATCTCCACCAGAGTAACTCCTCCCTCTTTACCCAACCAGGTTTCGGTAATACCCGCCAGGTCTACTCCCCCCTCACAGATCAAATCGTAAATGAGGGGGGCCTTGTTAATGACGGACCTGGCATTACACAACATCAGCCGAAGGCCCAGGGCCCGATCACTCAGACCACCCGGGGAATGGGACATGACAAGGGGGTCGGAGCGTGCCACCACACACAAACAGTGGGGGCGCACTCCCAATACAGGATATGGCCCCCTATAACTGCCAAATCTGCCTCTCCCGCTCACCGTGCTAATAGACTGTATTTCACCCTCT
This sequence comes from Bungarus multicinctus, assembly GCA_023653725.1. Taxonomy (NCBI): domain Eukaryota; kingdom Metazoa; phylum Chordata; class Lepidosauria; order Squamata; family Elapidae; genus Bungarus; species Bungarus multicinctus. The sequence goes on from CM042840.1 coordinate 114,047,883, forward strand.
CCGGTACAACCCCCCATCCTCAATATGGCCCCACCCGACCCCAGCACCTCCCGGCAATGCTTGATCTGCGGCCTGGCCCCAGCCCCAGGCGGGTTGTCCCCCAACCCCCGCCTGGCCATCCCTAACCCCAATAAAAATCTAGATAAAAATTTACGTAAACAAGAACCCTCCCCCCAGCGCTTCTTGTGGCCACACCGCACCCAAGACCACCTGCGCAGCCGCATTTTGCACCAGTTGGAGCCTCCGGGTGCTCTTCAAGGAGAGCCCCATGTAGAGAGCATTGGCATAATCCAGCCGGAAGATGACGAGGGCGGATGTGACCGTGCGAAGTGCGTCCCAATCCAGAAAAGGCCGCAACTGGTAGATCCTATGGACCTGACAAAAAGCCCCCCTGGCAATGGATGCTTTATGATCTTCTAACGACAGCTGTACATCCAGGAGGACACCTAAATTGCGTGCCCTTTCCGTGGAGGCTAGAAATTCCCCCCCCCCCAATGGCCAGTGAAGGGGTAAGCTGGCTGTATCGGGGTGCTGGAAAGCACAGCCACTTGGTCTTGGCTGGGTTGAGCTGAAGCCTGTTTCACCTCATCCAACCCTGTACAACCTCCAGGCACTGGATCATCACTTCCACAGCTTTGTTAGGGTGGCCCGGGGTAAAAAAGTACAACTGAGTATCATCAGCGTACTGATGGAATTCTACCCCAAAGCCATGGATGCTCTCACCCAGCGGCTTCACATAAATGTTGAACAGGAGGGACGAGAGCCGCGACCCCTGAGGTACCCCACAAATTAGGGGCCTCGAGGTCGATCTCTGCCCCCTGCCAACACAAATTGTGAGCAGTCGGAGAGGAAGGAGGAGAACCACCGTAATATGATACCTCTCACTCTCAACCCCCCCAGCCTCCGCAATAAGATACTGTGGTCAACAGTATCAAAAGCCGCTGAGAGATCTAACAGGACCAGGACAGAGGAACAACCCCTGTCCCGGGCCCTACAGAGATCATCCACCAATGCGACCAACACCGTCTCTGTGCTGTGCCCGGGCCTGAAACCTGATTGGAGGGGGTCTAGATATACCGCTTCATCCAGGTACTGAGGGAGCTGACATGCCACCACACTCTCAACAACCTTCGCAACAAAGCAGAGGTTGGAGACCGGATGATAGTTAGATAATAAGGTCGGATCCAGGGATGGTTTCTTGAGGAGGGGTCTCACCACCGCCTCTTTCAAGGCATGAGGTAAGAACCCCTCACTCAAGGAAGCATTTATAATGCCCTGGAACCAATCGCATGACACCTCCTGGGAGGCTAAAACCAGCCAGGAGGGACACGGGTCCAATAAACATGTGGTGGCATTAAGCCCACCCAGCATCCTGTCCACATCCTCGAGGGTCACAGGATCAAACTCCCCCCAGATAACCTCACTGAACTCCACCCCCATCCCCTCGTCCAGAGTTGCCCAGTCAGAGTCCAATCCATCCCGGATCTGAGTGATTTTGTCCTGGAGAAAATTCAAAAAAATCCTCAGCCCACCCTTGTAGAGGTTCTTCCCGCACTCCCACCTCTAGGAGGGAGCGGGTCACCCTAAAAAGGGTGGCTGGGCGATTCCCCGTGGACGCAATAAAGGCGGAGAAGTGAGAACGCTTCACTGCCTTTATCGCCACTAAATAGGTCTTAATATAGGACCACAATAGTGTTTGGTCAGATCCAGAGCGGGTGGTCTTCCAACGACTCTCTAGGCATCTTTTCTGATGCTTCAACTCCCTCAGCTCCTCGGAAAACAGGGAGCCAATTGGGATCGGCATTGGGTCAGAGGCCACAAGGGCATGACCCGATCAAGAGCACCAGCCACCACCCTATCCCAGGTGGTGACCAGGTCCTCAACCGGGTCGTGTGTCCGAGCACCGGGAAATGGCCCAAGCTCCGTCAGGAACCTATCCGGGTCCATCAGGTGCCTAGGGCAGAACCATTGTATCAGCTCCACCTCCCTGCAATGAGGGGGTGCAGTATGGAAGTCGAGCGTAAGGAGTGAATGATCAGACCATGACAGGGGCTCAACAACTATGTCCCCTACACTTTGATCATCCTGCCACTGTCCAGAGACAAAAACCAAGTCCAAGATGTGACCCCCAATGTGAGTGGGGTCCCTAATTAACTGGGTCAGGCCCAAGGCTGTCATGGAAGCCAAGAACTCCTGGGCTATCCCCAAGGTACCGCCAGCTGAAGGCAAGTTGAAATCCCCCATGACCATAAGCCTGGGGGTCTCAACCGCCAAGCCGGCTATGACCTCGAGAAGCTCAGGCAGGGCCGATATCACATAGCAGGGAGCCAGGTATGTGATCAATAGGCCCATCTGAACCCTGGAACCACATTTCACAAAAAGGGATTAACATCCAGTCGTCTGAGGAACAGTGGATTCCCTAGGACATAGATCATCCTTGATAATTACTGCAACTCCCTTACCCCTCCCCTGGGCCCTCGGCTGATGGAAAACCTGAAACCCAGCTGGGCACATCTGTACCAGGGGAACACCCCCTTCACAGCCCAGCCAGGTCTCAGTAACACCCACCAGGTCCGCCCCCCTGTCAGTGATCAAATCGGAGATAAGGGGGGCTTTATTAACAACGGACCTGGAGTCGCAAACCATCAGCCGAATGTATATGTATATGTATGTGTGTGTGTGTTAGCTTTTTGAGCTGATAAATAATTAAACAATTATTAATTAATAAATAATTAAACATATATATATACATACATACACTTCCTTGGGAACACTTATACATTTTCCATAATTAATTCTTTTTTCATATTTTTCTTCACTTATATTTTTATAAATCATTAATAATAAATAACATGTTCCCATCCTTTCCTAATTTCATTCTCTCATTCTCTTTATTTCATTTACTTATTAACAAACATTGCATTGCATTACAATAAGAATTTTATCCACATTTTAATCATACATTGTTTCATATTTTCTAAAATTATTTCTATTTCTAACATAACCATACTATCTTATGTACCTTTGCAGAATCCCCTTTTCAATTAAATTTTCACCCATTGTCTCTAAATAGGTGTACACTTTCAATCCTTATACATTTTCCCTGTTTCTCTATATCTTGTTTCTGTCTTTTATAACTTCTTTTCCTTTCCTTCTTCACCCTCTTCTTCTCCCTCCCCCTTTCCCCCCTTGTCTCTATACTTCTAATTCTCTTTTCTGTAATCCTCTCTTCTGTTGCTTCCTAATATTGTAATTATTTTTCAAGCTATTCTTTTTTTTTTTTGGTTGTCTTTTCAAATCTTAAACTTTCCACTCTCTTTCCCCCCTTCCCTTTCTTTTTCCCACATAAAATTACTTGATCATTAAAGATGGCTTCTTCTTTGTCCCGACCTTCTTGTTCTATGTTTTTCATAGTTCCAGATCTCCATTTTTAAAAATTGAAATACAAAGCCAAAAGAACCTCTTCCTTCTTGTGCATCTTCTTTATATTTTTTAAGTTCCATTTCCGTTCTTCCAAAAGTGATGCCATTTTAAAAACTTTTAAAACAACCACCCGGTTGATTTTAGTCATTTAGATCCAATAGCCAAAAATCCTAAAATCACCAAGTAATCCAAATAATCCAAAGCTGTTTCTTCTTGCTTCTTTTCTCCACTTTCTCTTCCTGGGGTTCTGTTATTTTGTTACAAAGTTTCAATTAGAATGTATCTTTAGGAAACTTGTTAAAGTTTCACTGTAAGTTCCTTTTAGTTCCAGGCAGTCTCCTCCATTTTTCCAAATCCCGCCCTTTTATTCTTTATTCTTATTATTTCCTTTTCTCTCCTTTCCTTCTTTTAAAGATTTTTGAGTATCCAAAAGTCTTTATTATCACTTTGACATTTTATTTTCAGTTTAAATGCCTATTGATGTCAAAGTGGATTTTTATCAATTTCTTACTTAAATCTCTTAGCTGTCAGTATAAGGAAGGGAAGAAAAAAAAAGCCAAATCCTTTCCCTTCCCACTCTCCTTTGCTGCTTCAAAATCTTCTTTGGAAACAATGTTATTTTTTATCATTCAAATTCCAGGGTACCTTATGTTGTTGCTTTTTCAGTTCAACCCAGTCAACTAAAACTTTCTCTTCTTATCTTCCTCCTGCACATTCTTTTCCAGTCGAGTTCTTCTTTGAGGTGGCCATTTCTGACCACTGCTGCAACTGCCTTTGGGAAAGGGAATAAGGCCGGCTGGGGAGGAAAGATGCGGCTCTCCTCGACCCTGCTGGCAGTCTCCCCCTTCTTCACCACCTCTACAGGATGGCTTAGACCCGAAACCAGCCGGCTCAGGGTGCTCCAGTGGCTAGCACAGATTGAAACCGCACACGATTGTGGATTTCTGTCTGTTGTCAAAGAAGCTCAAATCGGAAGCTCTGATTTCAAATCTATGAGTTTTTTTGTCATTTTTTCCAACAATGTGTGGATTTTAGTCCAATATCTTTTAGGGTCTGAGTATGTCCACCACATATGGTAATATGAGCCAGGTATCTGATGACATTTCCAACATTTTTCAGATTTGTTCTTGAACATTCTTGCTATTCTTATTGGGGGTAAGTGCCACCTGTAAAACATCTTATACAAGTTTTCTTTAAATGCTGTTGACATTGTCATTTTATAATTTTGAGATCACAATTTTTGCCATTTCTCTAAGTCAATCCCATATCCAATTTTTCCCCGTCAAGCAATCATTGTTTCTTTAACTTGTTCTTTTTCTAGCTTAATTTCTAATAAATGTCCATACAGTTTTCTAATCACCTTTTCATCAGTACCTGTCAAAATCTTATCTGTCAGTCAGTTTATCATAAACACCTTCTGTTTTGGAATTTTTATCATATCTAGAGCGTATTTGCACATATGAGAACCAATTCATCTTTATACCTTGTTCTTCTAGTTTTTGCATAGATTTAAGTTCACCCTTTTCATTCAATATTTCACCATATCTAACTGTTCCTTTTTATATGTTATAGGATAAGAAAATGTTTCAATAGTCTATAGCCAGACTGGAATTTTCAAATAACATTGCTTTTTAGTTTTCTCCCAGTTTAATAACAAAGCCTCACGTATATAATGTCTTCTAAAATACCCCTGTGTTTTAGTTCCCTTGTACCATAGGAAGGCATGCCACCCCAACAACAAATTGTGTCCTTCTAATGTCAACAGTCTAGTATTTCTTAGTGTTATCCATTCCTTAACCCACATCAGGTTTGTAGCTTGATAGTATAACTCCCAATTAGACAGGCCAAATCCTCCTCTTGTTCTAGCTTCTTGCAACAATTTTAATTTTATTCTTGCTTTCTTTCCCTGCCATATATACTTCAGTACTATTTTATTTAAATCTTCAAAGTAGTCTTTCCCTAGCCTAATTGGAATTGATTAAAACAGATATAAGATTCTAGGTAATATATTCATCTTAATTGTTGATATTCTCCCTATTAATGATAATTGTAAATTTTCCCATTTTGCCAAATCTGTTGCAATCTGATATTTGTGTTTAATATAGTTATTCTCTTTAAGTGTGCTACATCTTTCTGTCAAATATATCCCCAAGGACTTAACCTTATTTGTGACCTGGATTTTCAAAACATCTGCCAATTCTTCCTTTTGTCTTAATAGCATATTCTTTGCCAAGATCTTCATTTTATCCTTATTTATTTTCTATCAGTTTTAATGTTGTTTCTAATGGATCATCTAAAATGAAAACCAGATCATCTGCAAATGCTTGCAGTTTAAATTCTTCCTTTTTAATTTTCATCCCTTTTATATCTTTTCCTTCTCTAATGTTTCTATTTAATACTTCCAAAGTTAACACAAACAGCAGAAGTGACAGTGGGCAGCCTTGTTCAATATTTCAATATTTGTTCATGTTGCTTTTTAATATGTACTGTTTGTAGGCATATTATATAAAATTTTAATTTATCTAATTTATGGAAAGTTTTCCTTCTTTTAACAGCTGAGCTAAGTCCATTTATATTAATTTTAATTAGTTTTTTCTCTTCCATGATTATACTTTTTAAATAGGTTTTGCAACCCTAGTAGATCTTAGTTCTCATTGTTCTCTAACTTCCACTTTTCTGCCTACTGCACCTTCTTTTTTTTCAATCGCTGCTTGATAGTCCTCTTGGAATTCAATTTAGTGACATTTCTTTTTCTGATTCCTCCTCTTTCCTCTGAAGTATTCTGTATAAAATAATTCTGCTTTCTCAATTGAATCAATTCTGTGTCTTTGTTCCTGCCATGTAAACATTAAGCCTTCTGGTATCAACCATCTATAATTCACCTCTTTTTTGAGTAGTATTTTAGTCAAAAACCAATGCTCTCTTCTAATCTCCCTCAGTCTTCTGGGTACTTGTTTCAAAACTACAATCTCCTTATCTTTGTATTTCAATGTTTTCTCTCTTGCCATCTGTAACATTTGCATTTTAATAGCTTTCTTTGTAAATCTAATGTGAACTTCTCTTGGCAAATTATTTCTCATTGCATATCTTGTAAAAACTCAAAAGACCTCATCTATTCCATCCATCATCTTCTCTTTGGTTATTTCCAATGCCTCAGCCAAAATTTCTATCATTTCTGCCAAATTTTGTCTCTTTTCTTCCTCTATATTTTGGAATCTAAGATAAAATTATGATCTGTCAATCTCCCATCCTGGCATCTCACTCTTACCTTGTTCGACCACAGTTAATCTGCCATCAATATCTCCAATCTTCTTATCTCTTCATTTATCTTCTTCAATTTTTTGGAGTCTCATACTTCATCATCATTTGTTGAATGTTCTCCACCTTTTCATCAGTTTGTTCAATGTTCAATGTTTGTTCAATGTTCTCTGTCCTCTTTTCAATATTCTCTGTTTTTCCTTGTATGTTTTGAATTCCTTGCATAATCATCTGCAGCGTCACCTTTTCCTGTTCTTTTTCTTGTTGTAACATCATCTGTATTGATCGCTGTCCTCCAGATGGTGAAGAGGAAGAAGTAGGAATTGAAGAACCAGCCGCCATTATTTCCTACTCATATCACAAAAAATTATAAGGTTGCAAACAATTCAAAATTTTCAGGTTCTTCTAGACCTTAATCCACTTGTATAATTAACAATTGTAATTCCAAATAAAAATAGCAAAGGAAAAAGTAAAACAAAATAAAAGAAATATTTCTTCTTGTACACCTTAATCCAATCAATTGATTAATTGGCAAGAAAAAACAAAAAGAAAAGAAAAAGAAAAGTTATCACGTATAGAGAGTGGAAGAAAAAATAAAATTCTTCAGGTTGTTCAATACCTTAATCCAATTAATCAAAATAATATAGGCCCAAGAATTCCATAAAAAGTCTCAGAGATATAAAAAAAGGAGCCACAAAAAATCCAATATAAAAAGGAGATGAAAGGCTGGGAGAAGAAAGGAAAGAAAAGCTATTCCCTTGAAGAGAAAAAGAAAAATAATACTAATAACAGTAAAAAGAAACAGGTAGAAGAAAAAAGATTTTTTTAAAATAAAAAATAAACTTAAAAAAAAGAAAGACAAAAGTAAATTCCAAAAGGCCAAAATCCCAAGTGTCTACCAAGAATAAGTAGTTAATAGGGAGGGGGGTGAGTAGAGGATATGCCCAATGTCCCAAAAAAACAAACAAACAAAAAAAAAAACAGCTTTCTACCAATAAAAGAAAGGGAAAAGAAAAAAATACTCTGTGCCTATATAATATCCAAGGCTTTTTGTTAAGTTCCAAACAATTTTATAACTCTCTTCTCTAGAGTCTTATAATCTTTTTTCTGCAAATTTTTATTTTTATTATTATTATTATTTATTTATTTCATAATTTTATATACTGCCCTTCTCCCGAAGGACTCAGGGCGGTGAACAGCCAACTAAAATTTTCTTTCAACACCAGACTCCAGCCACTGATAGAAACCCAGAAGAGCACCTGTAATAATACTCTCCAATGCTCTTCCCCCTATTTTATCAAACAGGCTCAAAGTCCTTGAAGAAAAGCCTCAATTCTTTCTCAGCTTTGACTGGTCTTAGAAAGTAAAAGAAAAACAATGTTTCCAAGACTCTGGGTGGCAGTGTTACAAATTTTTCTTTACTTTCACTTCCCCCCTCCTTTTCCAAAATAAAAATGTTAAAAATATTTTAAATAGTAAAAAATTAATTAAAAAAACTTAGGGGAAAAAACTAAAAAGGAATCTCTAACCTAAAGTATTATAAAGGCAAAAGAGAAAAAGTAAAAAGAGAAAAAATAAAATAAAAAACCAGTCCAGTTTCAAAGTAAAAAAGCATACATAAACAATCCAGCAATAAAAAAGCACTAATTTTGACTTCCTGTTTAAAATCGCCACTTAATCACTTCTGTCTTCAATTTTACAATTTCTTTCTTTTTCTTAGGGTGTTCTCTCAAATCATAAAGTTAAAAAAATCCTCTCACCAAACCGACACACTTTCTCTTTCCATTCTCTTCCATTCGGAGCTATCCCAGCTTCAGCAACTTTGATGGCTGCCTCTTTGCCACCGGTAAAAAGAGCTTCTCCTGGATCTACCAGGGACTTTGCGGTGTCCCTGGGATCTGCAGGATGTGCTCTTTACTTTCACCATCTCTTTGGGATGATTTAGGTCCAAAAGGATCATCTAGCAACAAAGATACTGATGGTGATCTTGAATCTTCAAGATTGTGTGGCGTACTGCTGTGACACCAACCCCGCCTTCCACCTGAAGTCCACCCCTAATAAAGGCTACATTATTAATATGTGGGGGCAAGGGTGGTCACATTGATAAAAGTCAGTATATTAGTATTTTGATGACATGCTCATTTGTTATAAGCAGTAAAATCTTACATCAGTGCATGAAAAGGTAGAAGACAGCTTTTTGTGGTACTATAGCACTCCTTTCGTTGGATAGGTAGATCTTTCCTAGAAATCTTGATTACTTCATTTCTTCCTTGTTGCCATTTTGGATTGAACTTTTATCTTACTCATATTTTACAAACCATACTTAAATACAACCTGCCTTAACATGATGTCTGAAATCAATTGAACAGCTATGCAGTAACAATATCAAAAATGATCTTTACTCTAAGGAAATGAGGAAAGCATAAAAAATGTCTGAGAGCTAATTCTCTTCTGTATAGAAAGGAGGTAAAGAAAACACAGTCTTTCATTACTATAAAGTTATAATTCCAGTTATATTTGAGGAGTTGGTTTCTTGACAGACCGACCTTAAAAGGCTGACACCTCCTCAAATTCAGAACAAGGTTCTGTTTTATAGCATGGGTAGTCATATGCCATAATGATGAGGCAGAATAATGACAACCAAATGAATATTGTAGTTTAAGGAAATTAATGACATATTAAGGGATGTAAAATATTTGCAGAGTAATTTCTTCCATTCTACAGTTCTAGATTTAAAAATTGGATCTGCCTGCATCACAACTGTGTCTTCTTTTTTAACTTATTCCTGTATTCAGAGATTTAAAGGAATAGCTAGGAAAATGTAAGATTATGATAATCAGTATAAAGCAATATTAAAAGATTTTTTTTTCAGAATCTCCACAGTTTAGAAAGGACGTATTTGACATTCCTATTTCTCATGCTATAGATGATTGGATTGAATAGAGGTGGAAGGAGGGAATACAAAACAGCCAACCCAAAATCTAATGGCGTGTCAGAGGGAGGTTTTAAATAGGCAATACATCCACTTAATAATAACATAGACACTACTAAAAGGTGGGGAATACAGGTGGATAAGGCTTTTTGCCTACCATGTTCAGAGGTGATTTTTAAAACTGCTTTGAAGATCACAACATAAGATATGATAATGAAAGTAAAACAACTTAGTACAACAATGCTACTTGCCACAAGAATTCCAATCTCAAGTAAATTGAAACCAGAACAGGATAGTTTTAGCAACTGTGGAATTTCACAGAAAAATTGGTTGACAATATTAGAACAAAAAAGGTTTGAAAATGTGCCAATGGAATGCAACATTCCATACAGAAGACCTGCAAACCACACTACAACTATTATTTCAATGCAGGTTTTCCAATTCATCACCATCTCATAATGCAGTGGATGGCAAATGGCAACATACCGATCATATGCCATGACTGTCAGGAGGGATAAATCAGAAGCTTCAAAGGAAATAAGAATTAAGACTTGTGCAAAACAACCAAAGTAAGAGATGTGTCTGGTGTCCATGAGAGAGTTTATCATGGATTTAGGGACAATGACTGAAACAATGCCAATGTCCTGCAGAGCCAAATTCATTAGAAAGAAGTACATAGGGCTGTGCAGTTGATGATTAGAAGCTACTGCAGAGACGATGAGAAGATTTGTTGCTACAGTTGCCAGATATAACACAAAGAACAAGAAAAAATGTAAAAGCTGTATATGCCGACTTTTTGAGAATTCCAGCAGCAAAAAGTAAGAAATTGTTTGATTCTTCATGTTTCATTTAGGACAAAGTTCCAGGGCATAACTGCAAGGAAATCAAGAAGGGAGATGCAATTACATAAAAGCTAGGAAGTGGCATTTTGATATGTGGTAAAAATAGTATACAAAGCATGAAAAAAGAAACAGATCTTGGAAAGAATAAATGTAGGATGCGCATATTAGAAGAGTTCTACTTTAATTTTTGTCCATTTTAATCCACTCATTCTAAATCAGGCGTGTCAAACTCACGTCATCACGGCAGCATCATGTGACATATCAGAACTTCCTCCTCTTTGCTAAACAGGCCTGTGCATGATGCATCCGGCCCATGGGCCATGAGTTTGACAGCCCTATTCTAAACAAACAACCACCAACCTTATATTTCCCTTCTTCCTACTTCCAGGTAGGTTATTTCATTTCCTGATTGAAAGGATTGCCTATGATTAGGAAAACCCTGTTGAAGTCTACTTTTAGCCATAGAAGATTAATAGGAATATTTGGACCAATTACAATATCTTGCAACTCATATAGGATTGTGATTTGTTGGAAAATTAGTGGATGTGCTTGTTATGTGTTGTGCTTTGTGTTTCTAGAAGAAAAACAATGTAAATCTAGCAAATAAATATCACAGTAAATTGCTGTATCTTTTACCTGGAAATCTTAAGAGTAGATCTTGTCCCCTGGTGTATGGTGTTTCTCTCTCTCCCTCCCCCTCCCTTCCTCTGTCTGTGAGTCTCTCTGTCTGTGTGTCTTTCTGTGTTTTATGTGACTGAAAGATGGAAGTATTCTCAGTTGCCTTTGCATCTATTTGATCAAAGGAAAAAAAACAAAGAAAATAGTATAATAAACTCTAAATCTAATACATAAATTCTAGTTTCCTAAACATGCATTTAATGAGATACAATTACATCAAAGAAAAAGAAAACTTTACTTACAACATAACGCTTACCTGACATTCACTAGGTAATGTAATGCATAATAAATTAATTGGAAAATGTTTTTTAAAAAAGAAATCAGATATTGACAAAGCAAATAAATAAGCCCACTTGTCCAAAAATGTAAAGGAAAATGACAGCTCAATTTGAAAAAAAAAATTCCATCAAATAGAAACTTATATTCCATCCAGGAGAGTTTGGTCGCAAAATGAGATGCAGCCTATTGAAATTATGAACTCTGACATTTCAATATTTCTTTCAACAATGTGAACCCATGTTTTCAATAATAATACTTTAATGTTTAAAAATAAAATACTTAGAAATATTATTATTTCTTTTATTCATATCCAGAGAGATCTGAAATTACTTTGTTGATGCTAATTTTCCTATAATGCCTATTTTTCAGGTAGTGAAACAGTTATCTGCAATCAAGATGATCTTCTTTTGAATGTTATTATCTGTTATTTCCCCCAAGAACCTTGAAGACCAAAACTAAACTGACTTCTGCGTGCTACTTAAGATAATTAGCAAACTGAAATAAAAAAATGATTTCTCTGGGCTTATCAACATAGTTAGTCATTTATAACTCTATATCTATTTCCAAGTGGTCCAGTACCAGTTATCTCATAATATAAAAATATATCAAAATGACGTTAACAGAACTGGGGCTGTAGTGATTCCAGCAATCCAAACTCTGACAGGTAAAAAATGAATCAGGTGAGAGGATCTCCCTGAACCATGTTTCATCACTTGGGATTCTCTTTCATCTTGTGGTTTTAAAAAAATCCAACCCTTTATTTTGTCTACCACAGCTAAGAGAACAGCTGATAATTAGTTAATTAAACCCAGGTAAGCCCAGATCATTAACACAACAGTGGAAAATAAAAAGGGAAAAGGAAGAAAATAAGTTCAAATAAACCCACAGACACCTAATGGATTGCAATAACACCACAGAAACCAGTAGAATTGGTATTGAGAGTGCAAACAAGCAAGATAATAGCTCATTGTTGTATTCCAAGCCACACCCCCTTCTAGGGTCCATTTGGCTGCTTGAATACACTGCAAATACAGACTTAAAACATGATTCATAGAATGTGGTATAATGTAAACCTATGAAAGTTATGAAAGAGCTATAGTAGTATAACATACTAAGTAATACTGTAAATCCATAGAAATCAATAAGAAAACTCACAGAGAAAACATCGGGCCAGCATAGGTTTTGGCCCAGTCTACTCAATGTGAAGAGGAAACATTGGGCCAGTGTGACTTTGGTCCAGTATACCCAGTACAAAGAGGAAACATGTCAGCATTGGGGAGTGTCATCAAGTTGGTGATGCCCACCCAGTTGGCCATGCCGATCCTGTTGGCCATGCCCAGTAAGTGCATGAGGCTGGCCATGTCCACCTAGTAGACTATAGCCACCCAGTTGGACCCTGGAGGTAAACCACAGCCCTGATGCAGCCCTCACTGAAATTGAGTTTGACACCCCTGACATAGAATGATAAAATCTCAGCTTATTAGAATGGGGGCTGCAATGTAAATTTTGAGGGGTGAAACACAGTCAAGTGACAAGACATCCCTACTTGTTTATTTATTTATATATATATATATATACAAAAACACTATATATATATATATATATATATATATATATATATATATATATATATATACTTTGTATTAAAACTTAAAAACCTAAAAATTAAGCTTAAAAACCTTACACACATATATATATATATATATATATATATAGTGTTTTTGTTAATGGTGTAGATCTTTCACATTTGTGGGGAGAAGTACTACCAACCAGAGTCCGAAGGATGAGATTTATATAAAACAGATATTAGATTTGAATGGATAAACTTAATCTTTAATGAGATTATAAATATAAGATTTAAAGGTGCTGTACTCCGATTGATAACTAGAAGGGAAACCTTGGTTGTGTTTTGTTTTTTTTATTTTTTGTTTTTCTTAGAATGTTGGAAGAGAATATATAAAATTGTAAACAATAACAGACAAAATATAAGGATAATGAATAAAAAGATATAGAAATTTGGATTGATATTTCTATAAAAGAAAATTAAGAGAAGTTAAAGGAGAAATGGTGAGAAATTGATAAAAAATGATAAGATATAAAGTTGAATTTATAAGATGAATATAGATATGAAATTGCGTCTGTATGAAAATGTGATAACCTGGAATCATGCTGTACTCAAATAAGATGTTTTATTCGTTTGATAAAACCCAATAAAACTTTTCAAAAAACAAAAAAAATGCAGATATAATATGTTTACAAGAAACTCATGTAAGGAAGGAAGATGAAAAATATCTAGAATGCTCCAAACTAGGGAATTTGTATGTGTCACCAGCAGATTTTGGGGGAAAAATGGGATAACAGTATACATGAAAGAAGATATGAAAGCAGAGTTAATTTGGACAGATTCTAATGGAAGAATTCTGGTGTTACAAATTTGGATTAAGTTAATTCCAATTTTATTAGTAATAATTTACGCTCCTAATGATAATCAAAAATAAATTTTTAAACAATTACACGGAAAAATAGTGGAATTAGAAAAAATGAATATTTGTATTTTGGGGGATTTTAATGCCATTGCAGATCACCAGAAAGCTCACAATAGTGGGGGGGGGGGGGGGGGGGGGGGAGAGAGAGGAAAAAGAGAGAATTACCAAAAACATGTGGGGAAATGATGATTGAACATAGATATGTGGAGGAAATTAAATCCGGAGAAAAAGCAATTTACATTTTATTCTAATCCACATCAGTCATGGATATGAATTGATATGGTGTGGATGAATGGTGAACTAGCAGATGAGCTAAAAGAGCCAAAGAAAAGGTGGACATTAAATACACAGCTAACTAAAGAGAAAGAGTTGATGAATAGGCTTAAGGAGGAATTAGATTTTTTTTAAAAAAGAAAATAATAATGAAGCTACTACAAAGCAGAATATTTGGGATACAATGAAGGCAATAATAAGGGGCACAACGATATCATACACTGCTAGGAGAAATAAAGAAAAATACGCCCAACAAAACAAACTAAAACAAAAAATTAAAGAATTAGAAATTCAATTACAAAACACCCCAAAAGACTCCAAATGGCAAAATCAGATGATAATAATCAAACATAAATTAAATTTAATTGAACAGGAAGGAATGGTCACAAAGTTGAATATAGCTAGGCAAATATTTTTTGAACAGGCTAATAAACTAGGAAGATGGTTGTCCTATAGACTCAAAAAGAAAAACAGAAAAGATTGATTTACCAATTAATAGATGAAAATGGGGATGCCCAGCAGGGAATAGAACAGAAAAATTCTGTAAATTCTTTGAAGACCTTTATAAAAAGAACGAGGTAAATGAAGATATGATAAGAAACTACAACAACAAAAGATAAAATAATTGGCGATGAAATGAAAGAAATGTTAACTAGGGATATTACGTGGTCTGAGCTAAAAATAGCAATAGAAAATCAAAAGAACAATAAAACTCCAGGACCTGATGGGATCCCAGCTTTATAAGAAAATAGGAGAGCAAATAGGGTTGGAAGTATACAATGAGGTCCTACTGGCAGCTAAAATGCCGGATTCATGGAAGGAGACACTAATTTTGTTGATCCCGAAAGAAGATTCAGATTCAAGATTTATATAAAGTTATAGACCAATTTCTCTGTTAAATACTGATTACAAAATATTTACAATTATTAAACAGAATAAAAAAAATACTGAATGAATATATATATAAAGATCAAAACGGATTCCTTCCTAATAGACAAATCAGGAACAATTTAAGAATAGTGTTAAATGTTTTGGAGTACTATGAAGCCCATCCAGAAAAACAAATAGCCCTTGTTTTCTTGGATGCACAGAAGGGCTTTGATAACCTAAATTGGCAATTCCTAATTCAGCAAATCTACAATATGAATTTAGGCACTAAATTTGAAAACATTGTGACTACAATTTATGACTCACAAAAGGCAAATATTATAGTTAACAGAGAATATAAGCATTCAATAAAAATAGAGAAAGGAGTTAGGCAAGGGTGTCCATTATCTCCTCTGCTCTTCATATTGTCTTTGGAAACATTGCTTATTCGAATTAGACAAAACCCAGGAATAAAGGGTTAAAAATTAAGAAAGAAGAATACAAACTGCAGGCATTCGCGGACGATATGGTCTTTTTTATAGAGGAACCAATTGAAACAGGTCAAGAATTATTGAAAGAGTTAGAGAAATTTGGGAAAGTTGCAGGACTTAAAATTAATAGGGAAAAGACAAAATTAATAACTAAAAATCTAACAGAAAAACAGAAATTAAAATTGGAAAAGACAATGGGACTACAAGTGGTAAAAAAAATTATATTTAGGAAATTTAAGTATTAAATACTTAGGAAATCTCCCTATTAGGGAGGATTGCTACTATTAAAATGAACATTCTTCCTAAATTTATTTATTTATTCCAAACAATACCAATAAAGATATACATAAAAATTACTTTGTGGAACTTAATAGGATAACCACTACATTTATTTGGCAAGGGAAGAAACTGAGGATAAAATTAAAGGCGGTGCAAGATATGAAGAGCAGAGGGGGTATGGTACTCCCAAATTGGGAAATATATCGTAGTGCAGGCTCCTTACTTTGGCTGAAAGAGTGGGTAAACCTGTTGAATAAAAGAATCTTATCTCTAGAAGGCCACGATTTACAGAGGGGGTGGCATGCATTTTTATGGGATATCAGAAGAACTAAAC
Organism: Bungarus multicinctus; assembly: GCA_023653725.1. Classification (NCBI taxonomy): domain Eukaryota; kingdom Metazoa; phylum Chordata; class Lepidosauria; order Squamata; family Elapidae; genus Bungarus; species Bungarus multicinctus. The sequence goes on from CM042840.1 coordinate 114,064,025, forward strand.
AAAACTATTTCCACAGACATATAATTAGAGACTCTTTATTGGCTAATTGGAATAAAATAAGAAAAAAAAAACCATTATCTAAAAATCCCAATTTGGATCTCAACGATGGAGGCGATGATACACCCAAACAATTTGGATCTTAATAAGATAATAAAATACAAGGACCTCCTACATGTGCAAGGACCTTTAAAATCACAGCAAGAGTCCAAGAACAAGGGCTGAGAGTAGACTGGTGGGCTTACCTGCAAATTCAAAATAGATACAGACAAGATAAAAAAAACTTTGGAATTTACGGTAAGCTACAACAACTAGATAAAATTTTATTAGATCCTGATAAAAAAAATATAACCAAATTTTATAATTATCTATTAGAAATAGAATTAGAAGAGGAAGTAGTTAAAGGTAACATGATAGCTTGGAGTAGAAATATAGGATGTAGCATCACATTATTAGAATGGGAAAAGGTCTGAATTAGGAATAATAAAATTACAAAATCAGCAACATATAAAGAAAATGCCTATACAATGTTTTATAGATGACATCTCTCCCCTTCGAGAATAGCGAAGATGCCTCCTAACACGAATCCCAACTGCTGGAAATGTAAAAAGAAACACGGAACATTCTTTCACATGTGGTGGTCCTGCACTGAAGCCCAAAGATATTGGCGTAGAATTAAAAAATGGTTAGAGGAAATAATGACGGAGCAAATTGAACTAAAACCAGAATTCTTTCTATTAGGAATTTTTAATAGACAATTTTCCAAAAAAGCCAAATATTAATATTACATATTCTTACTGCAGCTAGATTAATCTTTGCACAGACACTTTGCATAGACACTTCGATTGTCTAATAATTGACCCACATTTAAAACAGTAATTCTTTAATGTTTAAAAATAAAAAGTAATTTAAAATATGAACAGACATTTCTTTTATTATTATCAAATTAGAATTTGAAATAATTCTGCTGATGCTAACCTTGACATAATTTTCATTTAGTGAAACAGCTATCTGCAGTTTAAGGTTCCTATTCTGAATGTTTATTACTATTCTTTTTTTCTTTGAGTGCTGTGCATCAAAATAAAACTGACTCCTGTGTGCTCATTAAAATAAAACTTTATTGCTACATCTAAAAGATCCAGTAGCAGTTATTTCATAAAATAATTTCTCAGAACGATGTTAACAGAGCTGAGGCTGCCGTGATTCTAGCATTCCAAACTCTAAAGGGTGAAACGTGAATTAGATGAGAAGATGACCCTGAGCCATGATTCATTACTTGGGATTCTACTTCACTTTTAGCTTTTAAAAAATCCCACCCTTTACTTTGCCTACCACAATTAGGAGAACAGCTGAGCACTGTGTTAAGCCCATTTAAGTCCTGACCATTATCACAGGAGTGGAAAAGTCAAACCTTCTGAAAAATAAAAAGGGAACAGGAAGAAAAGAAGTTCAAATAAACCCATAGAAACCTAATGAATTGCAATAATACCATAGAAACCAGTGGAATTGGTGGTGGGAGCAATCAACAAGCAATGTGATAGCTTATTGTTGTATTCCAAGCCACCACCCTTTTCTGGGGTCCATTTGGCTGCTTGAGTATACTGTAAATACAGACCTAAAAATGCTCATAGAATGAGGTATAAAGTAATCTCATAGAGACTTATAAAATACTTAATAGTCTAAATAATACAGTAAGTCCATAGAAATCAGTAAGAAAATTCACAGAAGAAACAGACCAAATAAAATTTATAAAGATAGCTACCAAGGTACATGTTTTAGAAAATCAGTGTAATGTATTCTCAGTTTTATTGTTAACTTCTGTTTTCAGCAATAAATTGTTCCCTGCAATAAGATAATCAGGATAGATTTTTCCTCTGTGTTCTCTGCCACTTTTCCATAAGAACCTATTACAACCCATATGGCCAAGAAAGAGATTTTTTCTTTTTTCATATTTCAGTGTTTTTATTCTGAAAGGGTTAGAGCATATTCAAAGTACATATACAGAGTGTGTCTGGCTCAACCTTTGATTCTCTGCTGAGCTGGGAACTGAGGCAGAAATAAAACTTCTAGGCAAACTGCCAACCTTAGCCTAGCAAAGTAACTTCTTGAAAAACACAAAATGCATCTATCTGCTTGCTGTAACTAACTTAGAATGTATTTTTCCCAGCAACTTAGAATGTTAAAAACAAAGCTTTGGGCTAAAATGTATTTCTTTCCCATCCATCTAAGGTCCCTTTGTTTGTAGAAGTGCTGAGAAAATATCATGAGCTTTGCATGATATGAAATAATGTTTCCAAAGCAATGACGGTCTTTGCAAGCTGTGTAATCTATAAAAACTCAAGAAAAGGTTTTGGTGCGTGCACCTGCTTTTCTTTCTCTACCTTGCTGTTTAAGGTGGGAGATTGAAAGGTTGTCCAATTTTTGCTTTTTGATCAGGGAAATAAAATTGACTTTATTAGTAGCCTCATGTTCAGAATTTCATTTGACTTATCAGATTCTGAGCTGAACTTAAAAACCTTACAATTCAAATAAAAAAAAAATATTTGCAAAGATTAAAAAGAAGTCCAAAAAATTTTAAGGAATGTACAGAGTAAGACACAAGCATAAGAAGATACCTAGAAACAGATTGTAGGATGACTGACTCTCTTTCTGTATCTGACAATTCTGCAACTTTGACTGGGCTAAATGGAAAAATAGCTAGAAAATGAAGAAAAATTGAATATCCCATTGGGAGGGGAGGCATATATTGAGAAGTACAAGATACATACATATGTTCTGCTAATGTAGATGAGGGATTGGCTGAGTTAGGGGGAGTAGTCAAATGGGAAATTAGTCTGGAATCCCTATGTTGGTATAAGATGGAAAAGTCTCCCCACATTGAATGCTGTTGGACCTTATCTACTCTCAACCATATGTCAACCATCAATATAAAAAGATTCCTTTGCTTTGGCTTGACCAATTCAAAAGCTAGTTGATCTGGTTATTTTCCTGGTAGCTAAGCAGGTAGAAACAAAACAGCAGTGATCATAGGCAAAAGTGATCTCATAGATAACATCAGTTCAGCAGTATTATGATGCAAGCACCACTCCTGCTACTTAATTTGTGGACAGACAGCATCACCACCAGATGGATTTGTAACTGGCTGAAAAACCATACTCACTGTGTAGTCCTCAACAGAATTACATTCACATGGAGGGAAGTAAGTAGTGGAATACCCAAAGTTCAGTTTTAGATGCAGTACTCTTCAATATCTTTATAAATGATGTAGATTAAAAAATAGAAGGGAAACTCATCAAATTTGCAGAGGACACCAAGCTAGCTGGAATAGCCAAACTCCAGCAGAGAGACTCAAAATCCAAAAGGATCTTAACAAACATGAACATTAGGCCCTATCTAACAAAATGAAATTCATTATAAATAACAGTAAGGTTATCACTTAGACAAGAAAAACCAACAGTAAGGTTATCACTTAGACAAGAAAAACCGACGAGGTCAAACTTGGCTCTCTTGCAACTAACACTGAGTTCTATGGCTGTTTAATTTCAGAGGTTGGAACTATTCGTTTCTACCTTTATTACTTTTTAAGAAAAGGGAAATAATGAAAAATATATAAATATAAATAACATTAAAATAATTTATCAAAACCTCCACAGTTGAGAAAGGACATATTTAATATTCTTATTTCTCATGCTATAGAAAATTGGATTAAAAAGAGGTGGAAGGAGGGCATACAGAACCGTCAACCCAAAATCTAAGTAAGACAAAGTATTAGAGGAAGGTCTCAGATTGGCAATGCATCCACTTAATACAAACATAGACACTACTACAAGATGAGGAATACAAGTGGATAAGGCTTTTTGCCTTCCTTTTACAGAAGGAATCCTTGACACTGTCTTGAAGATCACTGCATAAGATACAACTATAAAAGTAAAACAACCCAATGCAACAATGATACCAATCACAAGAAATCCAACCTCAAGTAGATTTATGCCAGAGCAGGATAGTTTTAGCAATTGTGGAATTTCACAGAAGAATTGGTTGACCACATTAGAACAAAAAAGGATGGAAAAAGTACCAATGGTATGCAACATTCCATGCACAAGACCTGCAAACCATACTACAATAGTTATTTCAATGCAGGCTTTCCAATTCATCACCATCTCATAGTGTAGTGGATGGCAAATGGCAACATATCGATCATATGCCATGACTGTCAGGAGGGAGAAATCAGAAGCTCCAAAGAAGAGAAATAGAAAGATTTGTGCAACACAACCAAAGTAAGAGATGTATCTGGTGTCCATGACAGAATTTATCATGGATTTGGGCACAATGATTGAAACAATGCCCAAGTCCTGTAGTGCTAAATTCATGAGAAAGAAGTACATGGGGCTGTGCAGGCGATGGTCAAAAACTACTGCAGAGATGATGAGAAGATTTGTTGTTACAGTTGTCAGATATAACACAAAGAAAAAAAAGAAATGCAAAAGCTGCAGATGCTGATTTTTTGAGAATTCCATAAGCAGAAAGTAAGGCACTGTGGTTTGATTCTTCATGTTTTATTTATGACAAATCTGGCATAACTGCAAGAAAAGAAAAGAGAGAAATTCAGTTAGATAATATTTTGAAGGTAGCATTTTGATATGTGGTGAGAATAAAAAGGATCAAGAAACGTAAATAATGGATGAAATGAACTGGGGATCAGATCATAAAAAACAGAGATGTAGGATAGGGATATCAGAGCACATGGTTTCCCATTTTACCCATCTGTATTAATGGACCAATCACCATACTTACATTTTCCTCTTGTTTCCTCTTTTAAATTATGTTATCTTATGTAGTGATCAAAATCACTTGGTTGGCTAGGAATAGAACAAATTTGCTTTAAGTCTATTTTTATCAATGAAAGATTACTCAGAATAATCATATATGTCATAATGTGTCTGCACTCCTATAGGATTGTGGTAGTGTTGGAAAATTGAAGAATTCCAATATATAGTGCTTTGTGCTTCTAGAAGAAAGGCAATGTAAATCTACCCAATAAATATAAAAATAATTTGATGATTCTTTTCTTGGAAATACTGAGAGCAGACATTTCCTCTTTCTATAATTTCTCTATCTGTGTGTATATAAGTGACAGTTTTTCCCCTCTATTTCCTTACCAGATTAGGCTAAAATACTACTGTAAAAAGCCTTTAAACTAATACATAAATATAAAATTATTAAGCATGTATTTAACAGCATTTTGTTAAATGAGAAATTATAGAAGTTACAATATAGCTACTATTTTGATATTCACCTGGTGATAAACACACAATTATACCACTGTTGAATACATTTAATCAAAGTAACTCAAATATTAACAGAATAAATTAATAAATCCCCTTATCCAACAATCAGAAAGAAATGAAAACTCAGTTTGAAAAGACAGTATTTCATCTAATACAAACCAAAAAGGTCTCTAGTGGAGTTTGGACAGAAAATGAGATACAACCTATTCCATCTTTGAATTCTGACAACTCACCTTTTTTTTAAACAATGTCAAATACCATGGAAACAAATCTTCAACAATATTAGTTAAGTTGTTTAAAAGCAGAGAAATTAAAAGAGATTTAGGAATCTTACCACACATCATTTTTATTTATATACAGGTAGATGGTGAGATGACTTTGCCAATGCAAATTCACTTATTAGGGATCAGTTCATGCATGAGAATTTGATCCAACTTTCTCCAGATTATAACTGTTTTTTTATTCCACATAACTATCATGTGGAAAAGGTATCAATTTCAAGTATGTAGTTAATTCATTATTTTAAGTCTACACAGAAATCTCTCCAAATATCTCTTTACCACTAAGTTAATACTGACCGACTTATTTTCATATAGTCAAACATCTATCTGCAGTCATTGATATTTCTATTCTGAATGTTTATTAATGTTTTATTTTCCTCAAGAGATTGTACACCAAAATGAAACTGATTTCTGTGTGCTCATTAACATAATTAACCATCAAGAACACAATAGCTTCCTCAAGGACCAGTTCATACAATAATAATGTCTTAGACTATTAACAGAATGGAGGCTGCAATGTAAATTGTGAGAGGTGAAAAGTTGTCAGTGTAAATTGGAGAGGTGAAAAACAATCAAATGAGAAAATCTCACTGGCACATATTTAACCATTTGTGATTCTTTTTCACCTCCTGGTTTTAAAAAAACCTCACCCTATATTTTGCATACCACAATGAGGGAAAGAGCTTGAACTTGGCTAGCTATATCCACATACCTAGAAGTAGATAATAATCCTGTGAATTATAAGAGAAAAAATCAAAAAGAAATATCAGGAAACCCATAGAAATTTAATGGACACCAACAGTTACACAATAAAACAATAGAACTCTGTGGCATTTGTGGTGGGAGTCCAAAAAGGCAGGATTTTTGTACTGTTATATTGCAAACCACACTTCTTTGTAGGGAGGATCTGGCTTCCAGGAGAGACTGCTGATATATACCTAAAATAAAAAATACTAAAATACACACACACAAACACGCACGCAGGCACACACATACGAACGTACGTACGTGCGTATGTATGTATGTTATAGGTAGAAAACTGACAGCTAATTTCCTTGCCCACTGCTTTACCGGGTTCCACAGGGCTTGGTACTCTCTCCTCTCCTTTTCAACATTTATATGAAGCCACTGGGTGAGATCATCTATCACCATGGACTGAGGTGTCACCAATATGCAGATGATACTCAGCTGTATGTCTTGGCCCGTGGTGATTTAAGTGTTGCTGTGTCCTCCCTCTCGCAGTGCCTGGAGGCTATTAAGGGTTGGATGGGGAGCAAGGGGTTGAAACTAAATCCTTGCAAAACCAAATGGATTTGGGTTTGGGGTTCGTTGGTTCAGGGAGAATTACCATCTTTAGTTTTGGATGGGGTGGCACTACCCCAGACAGATTCTGTGCGTAAACTAGGGGTTTTCCTGGACTCATGACTCCTGTTCAAAGAGCAGGTGGTGGTCATGGCCAGGAGGGCCATTGTACAACTGCGGGTTGTGCACTAGTTACGCCCTTTCCTGGATCAGCAGTCCCTACTCACAGTCACTCATGCCCTGGTCACTTCCTCTCTTGATTATTGCAATGTGCTCTACATGGGGCTGCTCTTGAAGAACATCCGGAAGCTCCAGTTGGTGCAAGATGCAGTGGCCCACATGGTTTTATGCAGATCCCGGTGTGCACATGTGTCACCTCTCCTGCAGGAGCTGCATTGGTCGCCGATTTGGTTCCAGGTGCAATTCAAGGTGCTGGTTATCACCTTTAAAGCCCTGCATGGCTTGGGTCCGGGTTATCTAAGGAAACATTTCTTGTCAATCACATCCACCCAACCCATTAGAGCGAGGAGGCAGGGAATGTTGCGAATCCCACCTCTGAGGGAGATACACCTGGTGGGATCCCGAAGAAGGGCCTTCTCTGTGGTGGCTCTGTCTCTCTGGAATATCATTCCCCCAGAGATTAGAATGGCCCCCCACTCCAACTCTCTTCTGAAAGGCTCTGAAAACCTGGTTTTGCCAGTGTGCCTGGGGAACCCAGAGAGGGATGGAGGTGGCTAGTGTCATCTGCTGTCATCAGGGAGGGGGATGGTTTTTTTATTTTCTGGGGTTTTTTTCCCCAAATTTTGTTCTATGGTACTTTACTAATTTATTTGATTCTTTTTGTTAGTTTTTATTCTTTTTATTCTTATTTTTTATTTTAAATATGGTTTTACATTGTGTAAGCTGCCTTGAGTCGCCATGGGTGAATAGGCAGCAATATAAAATAAATAAATAAAAAATCATTTGAATGGACTTTATAATAGTTGCAATATGGATTTTGTAATACTGTTGCTTCGGCTAACAAACGTATCTTTTCTTGTACTGTAAATGTGCCTTTATCAAATCTTTTGCTAAAAATTTGGCATTAGACTTAACCTTCAAGAAGAATGTTGAAAGCTTCCCTTTTAGAAACCGGGACTGGCAGAAAAGTATTCGGTATATTATAGGTAAAACAGATTTGTTTCCAGCTGTTGAACAAAGCAAGTATTCAAGCCCAGCATTGGGAAAGTGTAAAAATATATCTTTCCCATACTCATTCTGACATTTTTCCCTTGCAAATGTTTCTTTCATATTTATTCATCATGCAATGCTCTTTTCAACCCTAAATCTCACATATTATTGAATTCTTTCATTCTTAGGATCAGTGGTGGGATTCAAAATTTTTTATAACCAGTTCTGTGGGCATGGCTTATTTGGTGGGTGTGGCTTGGTGGTCAAATGACTGGGTGGGTGCAGCTTGGTGGTCATGTGATTGGGTGGGCGTGCTTGGTGATCATGTGATTGGGTGGGTGTGGCCAACTCAATGTCACTCACGTCAAGGGGTGCCTCAGTTTCCCTGGACCCAGCTATTTTAAACAACTATCGTCCAGTCTCCAACCTTCCCTTCGTGGCGAAGGTTGTTGAGAGTGTGGTGGCACGTCAGCTCCCCCGGTACCTGGAGGAAGCTACTTACCTCGATCCGTTCCAATCGGGCTTCAGGCCTGGACATAGCACTGAGACGGCATTGGTCGCGTTGGTCGATGATCTCTGGAGGGCTCGTGACAGAGGGTTCTCCTCTGTCCTGGTCCTATTAGATCTCTCGGCAGCTTTTGATACTATCGACCATAGTATCTTATTGCGACGGTTGGGGGGGTTGGGGATTGGGGGAACCGTCCTTCGATGGTTCTCCTCCTTCCTCTCTGACCGTTCGCAATTCGTGTTGGCGGGGGGGGAGAGGTCCACCTCTAGGCCCCTGGTTTGTGGGGTGCCTCAGGGGTCGGTCCTTTCTCCCCTCCTGTTCAACATTTACATGAAGCCGCTGGGCGAGATCATCCGTGGTCTTGGAGTGAGGTGTCATCTGTATGCAGATGACACCCAGTTGTACATCTCCACTCCGGACCACCCCAACGATGCTGTGGGGACTATGTCTAGGTGCCTGGAGGCCGTGCGGGACTGGATGGGCGGGAACAGGCTTCGGCTCCACCCATCCAAGACCGAGTGGCTGTGGTTTCCGGCGCCCCGATATAGCCAGCTGACGCCTTCGCTGGCTATTGGGGGGGAAGTTTTGCCCCCCACAGAGAGGGCTCGCAACCTGGGAGTCCTCCTGGATGTACGGCTGTCACTTGAACATCACATTGCGGCCGTCTCCAGGGGGGCGTTTCATCAGATCCGTCGGATCTACCGGTTGCGGCCCTTCCTGGATCGGGACGCCTTGCGCACGGTCACTCAGGCCCTTGTCACCTCTCGCCTGGACTATTGTAATGCCCTCTACATGGGGCTCCCTGCGGGGAGCATCCGGAGACTCCAGTTGGTGCAAAATGCAGCCGCGCGAGTGATTATGGGGGCGTCACGTAGCGCCCATGTGACGCCTCTCCTGCGCGAGCTGCATTGGTTGCCGGTGGCTCTCCGGGTTCGCTTTAAGGTTCTAGTTTTGACCTTTAGGGCGACCCATGGCATGGGACCAGGTTACCTTCAGGACCGCATTCTGCCAACGCTCTCCAACAGGCCGGTGCGTTCCCACAGGGAGGGTCTGCTCCGGGTGCCGTCGGCCGCTATGTGTCGTCTGGCGGCGCCAAGAAGTAGGGCCTTCTCTGTGGGTGCCCCCACCCTCTGGAATACTCTGCCACCGGAACTTCGTACCGGCACGGACCTGAGGGCCTTCAGGCGCGCGTTAAAGACCTGGCTCTTTGAGCAGGCCGGCCTGGGCTGAGATGATGATTTTAAATTTGATCTCCATTTTTAATTTTAAATTGGGTTTTAAGGGTGGGGGGGGGGTTTTCTTAATTTTAGTATGCAGCTGATTTAAATTTAATTACTTTTTAACTTTTGTATTTTCTGTGGGGTTTTTAGATGAGCTGTTCACCGCCCTGAGTCCCTTGGGAGAAGGGCGGTATATAAATGCAATTAATAAATAAATAAATAAATAAATAAATCTGGCCCCTCCACTCCCAGCCATTCCTTATCACAGTCAGCCTCAAGATATCTATAGTTCCTATAAAAATGTTATTCACCTTTTTTTGACCTTATTTCTGCATACTATAGATGTACTTTCATAGATCACTGAAAGGAGGAAATGGCTCACATGCTTTGCCCAAGAGTGTGATAGGCAACAGGCTTGTAAGGGCTGCCACAAAGAAGTGAGGACAATATATTTTCCAAAGAAGCAATATGCAAACAAGAAACAATGGATGTAAACTGAACAAAGAGAGAAGCAAGCTAAAACTAAGGTGAAACTTCCTAACAGTGAGAACAATTAACCAGTGGTCCTGCTTGTCTCCAGAAGTTCTGGGTTCTCAATCATTGGAAGTTTTAAAGAAAAGAATGGACAACCATTTCTCTGAAATGGTATAGGGTTCTCCCAAGATCCCTCTAAGTGTTATTCTGACATTTTTCCAGGATCTCTACTCAAATTTATTTCATAATTTCACATATAAAATAGCCATTTGTGTAATACAACCTGCATATTGTTCAAAACAGTAATTATTATGGCTGATGTTTGACAGCCAGACTAAGTCAAAGATCATAAGAGTCTTCTTTCTCTGTATGTATACAAAATATCACATACGAGGAATAGCATATTAAGCTAGACTTATGCAACCTGATGTACAAAATAAACATACACATATTTATACTCTGGATAAATCCCTGAAAATATGTGGTAGCCCTGGGCAAAGGAAAAGCAGGAAAATCACTCTAGATGTAGTATAGGGACAGTGTAGAATATTAATACATGATAAATAATGAAATAATTAAAAATAATAGCACAGTTTTCTCTCTTTCTCTCCTTTCCTATTTCTTTTTCTTTCCCTTTCTCTTTCTCTCTCTCTTTCTTTCTGATCTTTTCTTTCTTTCTCTTCCTCTCCCTCTCCCACCACCCCCCACATACTTGGCTAGTCTGGGACGATCTCCAGTCAGCAGCGAGTGGGGGAAAAGGAAGAAATGGGCAGCGCCCCCCCCTACTCCAGCCCTCTCTCTCTCACACACCCATGCACACACACATATACACACACACACACACACACACACCTGACTGATCCAGGACAATCTCCAGTCAGCAGCAGGAGGGGGAAAAGGAAGAAACAGGCAGCACCCCCCACTCCAACCCTCTCTCTCTCTCTCACCCATGCACACACACACGCACACACACACACACACCCCTGGCTGGTCAGGGACAATCTCCAGTCAGCAGCGGGTGGGGGAAAAGGAAGAAATGGGCAGTGCCCCCCCCACTCCAGTCTTCTCTCTCTCTCACCCATGCACACACACACACACACACACACACACACACAAACACATCTGGCTGGTCTGGGATTATCTCCAGTCAGCAGCAGGAGAGGAAAAAGGAAGAAACAGGCAGCACCCCCCATTCCAGCCATCTCTCTCTCACACGCGCACGCACACACATACCCCTCTGACTGGTCTGGAACAATCTCCAGTCAGCAGCGGGTGGGGGAAAAGGAAGAAACAGGCAGTGCCCCTCACTCCAGCCTTCTCTCTCCTTCTCTCTCTCTCTCTCCCTCTCTCTCTCTCTATCTCTCTCTCTCGCACACACTCTCTCTCTCGCACACACACACAAACACACCCCTGGTTGGTCTGGGATTATCTCCAGTCAGCAGCGGGTGGGGGAAAAGGAAGAAATGGGCAACGCCCTCCCCCCACTTCAGCCCTCTCTCTCTTTCACCCATGCACACACACACACACACACACACACACACACATACACATACACACACACACACCTGGCTGATCTGGGACAATCTCCATTCAGCAGCAGGTGGGGGAAAAGGAAGAAATTAACAGCGCCTCCCCCCACTCCAGCCCCGCCCCCCCCCCTCTCTCTCATCCATTGTTAGGTTTCTTTAAGAAACTTCACAGTATTGGTTTACCATATATGGCTGCAAGTCAGAACTGACTCAGCACTATTTTGTAGCCAAGATGCTGATTGGCTACAGGAAGCAGGAGAGCTATATAGTAAGAAGCCAGAGAGCACGTGGCTAGTGTCTGTTAGTCTCTGTGAGTGCTACAGGAATGCTGCTACTGGTTTGCTAGGCTTCTACTATGCTACTCTGCTACTTGGCAAGTATCTTCAATTCTGTAACTATATATTTCCATTGATGCATGGATGTATTAAAGATGATGTATTGCTGTTGTGCCTACTGAACAAGAATGGATAGTAAGCTAATCTACTGATGGATGAACTGTGTATGATATTGGACTGGAACTTGGACTATGATTATATCGCTGTATATAAAGACTTTGCACTTCAACAGCTGTGCTTGCATGGTTCTATACTTACTGCTACAATCTGAACACTATTTCCGTCTGCTGTATTAATCCTTGACATCACGGATACTCTGCTAAATACTTAACGTTGGTTATGGGCCCAGGCCAGGCAAGGCCAGGTTATCCCAGAACATCAAGATATACCATAACCCAGACCTATGCAAGATATCCCAGGTCCAGAATCAAAAGTTATTGTGTGAACTGAGTGAGTCACTATACAGAAGGTTCATTGTTGTTTATGGTTGAAGTGAAGATAGCACAAGAATATATGTCCAGCTTAACTGTGATTACCCGGTTGGACGGCACCAACTACATTACCTGGTCCACCAAGTGCAGTTTGTTCTTGAAGAGAGAAGGACTATGGAATGCTGTTGTCAATCCACTGGATATAGAAGCTTTGGATACTTTGAATGATGCTGACAGAAAGAAGCTAGATGAATTTGCCAGAGACAATGAGAGAGCTTTGTGTGTTATTGGATTTACTCTTGGTGATTCACAGCCTGTGCATGTTCATGGTGTGGAATCTGCAGCCGAATGCTGGAAGACCCTCAAGAAGCTCTATGTCAGAGACAGTGTTGGTTATCATATTAATCTAACATGAAAGCTGTTTAGAACGTGTATGTGTAAAGGCGGAGATATGCTTGCTCATTTGGAGTACATGAAGAGAGCTCTGCAACAACTTCATGAACAGGAGCTGATTTTCTCTGAACTTCATCAAGTCTATATTATTCTTTCATTTTTAGATGACTCTTATGATGCCTATGTATCTTCACTTGAAGTGTTAGGCAAGGAAAAAATGTCTTTGACTAACATAACAGGGAAGCTAATAGAAGAGTCAAGAAGGCGAAAGGACAGACAACTGAGACAAGATTAACAAACTATGGCTGGGGAACAAGCTACAGTTTATGTTGTTAAAATGTTATGTATGTGGGGCTAAAGGTCATTTAGCTAGAAATTGTAAGAAGAAAAATACACAGGATAGAAAGTTGAAAAAGAACAGCAATAATTTAGCTATATGTAATACTAGTTTAGCAGGAAACCATGATATATGGGTTATAGAGCATCACATTGTATTACTAATAGAAAACAACAGTTTGTTCAGATGGAACACAGTGCTCAAAGTATTTCATTGGCTAATGGCTGGAAGCTAAAGGCTTCAGGAAAAGGTAATGCATTTTGTTCTTGTTTAAATGAGGAGTTTCCCATCCTGTATGTGCCTAGTACAACATATCAGTTATTATCAGTGAGTGTACTGATAAAAGCAGGATATACAGTAAAATTCAAAGGATTAGAATGTGTGTTAGAGAAACAAGGTAAGCGTGTTATGGCTAAACTTGGTAATGGTTTGTTTATATTACAAGATAACCCAGTTCTAAACACTAAGGTGGGGTTTGAGAACAGAAAGCCACATGATGAATGTATCCATCTATTACACAGACATACGGGGCATGTTAATGTTAAAGCATTAAGAAGAACTGTGGAATTATCAAAAAGTATCAAGATAAAGCCTTGTAATCATTATGTTGATTGCAATGTTTGTAACAAGGAAAAGAGTAAGCTAACTCCTTCTAATAGAACAAATGGTTTTAAAACCAGTGAGCCTCTACAAGTAGTAGTAGCAGACTTTAATTGGTCCAAAGGAACCCAGCTTTGGGGGAGCTAGGTATATATTAAATATTGTAGATTTGTATTCTCGGGTTTTGTTATTTAATGAAAAGCAAGTCTGAAACATATCAGAATTTTGCAAATTGGTTAAGGTTTGTAGAAAGAAAGACAAAACGTAAAGTCATGACATTAGTGACTGATAATGAATCAGAGTTCATTAACAATAAGTTCATAGCTATGTTGAAGAAGGCAGGTATAGACCATAAGCGGTATGCGCCTTACAGACCTCAACATAATGCTTATTGTGAACGGAGAGGTCAGGCATTACAAATCATGATTAGAGCTATGCTCAGTGATTCTGGTTTAAATAAGAAATCATGGGGAGAAGCCACAAAATGTGCTAATCATATCCTAAACAATGTAGTCCACACAGCAACAAATGAATTGCCGTTTGTTCGCTGGTATGGTAGACACCAGATCTTAGTTATCTCCATGTACTTGGGACCCCTGCATGGGTACATATCCCAGCTCAGCTGAATAGCAAGGAGCAATCTAGGGCTAGAAAAATGTATTTTATAGGATATGAATCTAATCACAGGTCATTTAGATTTTGGGAACCAGGCACAACTAAGGTTTATTGTAGTGCTAATGCAAAGTTCCTAGAGCACATAGGATGGGAGAAAATAGACCAGAATTATGTCATTGTAAAATCAAAGGTACCAATTAAGAGTAAAGGTAATAATGAGTCTGTAGAGGAAACACCAAGTGATGATTCAAATATAGAGGAATCCTCTATTTCTTTAAAGAGGAAGAAGTAGATGAAAGCTCGATAGGGGAGGTAAAAGAGGAGTTTAATCAGGTTACTAGTCCAGTATTACCCAGAAGGACTACAAGAGTGTCATGACCTCCTGATAGATACCAGGCTAATGTTGCTCAGAAAACAGGTATTGAACCTAATAACTATGAAGACATTAAGTCTTATTCTGAAAAAGAGCAAAAAGCTTGGAATGAAGCTATGAAAAAGGAGCTAAAGTCATTGAATGAATTAAAGGTATTCAATGAAGTCAAACTTCCTTAAGGTGAAAAGGCAATTGGGTGCAGATGGGTTTATAAGTTGAAAAAAGATATAGAAGGAAATGTAATCCATAAGGCACGCCTAGTCGCTCAGGGTTTTACTCAAACAAAGTTAGACTACGATGAGATTTTTGCTCCAAGCCTAGAGGCTAGCACTTTAAGAGCAGTGCTAGTATGGGCAGCAAAGAATAAATATGTAGTGAATCATATAGATGTTGAAATAGTATACTTGCACGCTCCATTACAACATACTATGTATATGAAGAAGCCTCTAGGAGTGAATGATAATAGGAAGGAGACTGTTTGGTTATTGAATAAGAGTTTATATGGTCTTAAACAGTCAGGCCATAAGTGGAATAAATGCATAGTAAAAGAAATAAACAAATTAGGTTTTGAGAGTGGTTTGGCAGACCCATGTTGGTTAAAAAGAAAGAAGAATGGGATGTTAGAATTGTTATTATTATTATGTACTGATGATATTGCCATAATCACTAAGATTATGCCAGAATCTAAGGATATAATAGAAAGTTTGCAAGCTAATTTTAATATAAGAATACTAGAAGAAATTAAACATTATCTTGGACTGGATATATGTAAGACACAGAAAGGGTTTAAAATATCTCAAGTGAATAAAATAATCACTTTATTAAAAAGATATAACATGGACCAATGTAAAACTTCCAAAACACCTATGGGAATGGACTTTAATAATGATAATAATGATAGCCCTTTATTTGATAAGAATATCTATCAATCTTTGATAGATAGTTTATCATATTTAGAAAATTGGTCAAGGCCAGATATTGCTTATAGTGTAAATCAGCTGGCAAGATACACTATAGAACCAAACTTTAAACATTAGATGGCTGCAAAGCGAATACTTAGATATTTGAAGAAGACTTTGCATTATGCATTTTATTTAGAACCTGATAAAGAGTTAAGTCTTACTGCATATGCTGATGCAAGTTTTGCAAACGATGCTAAAACAAGGAAATCAACATCTGGTTTGGTTATAATTCTGGGGAATGTAATGATTGATTGGCAATCAATTAGACAGCAACGTATCAGTCTTTCAACAATGGAAGCTGAATTTTCTTGTTTATCTTTGTTATGTACAAAGTTGATTTATTTTAAACAACTATGTTTGGATTTTGAATTGGATGTAAGTAAACCATTTACTGTATATGAAGATAACCAGGCTGCTATAAAATTAGCAACAAGTATCGCTATTAGAACAAGATCAAAGCATACTGATTTAAGGTATCTTAATGTATGACAATGTGTGGAAAACAAACTGATTGTGCTGGAGTATTGTGAAAATGAACAGAATATTGCTGATAACTTCACAAAGGCACAGGGTTTTCAGAAACACAATGATTGTTGTAAGAAATATGGTTTAACTCTGTAAACTCTGTAAAACTGTAAAATATGCATTGTAACTTTGTGTATGTGTATATATGTAAATATAATTGTTGTTTATATATATTAAACCAAAGGGGATTATGTTCTTTAAGAAACTTCACTGCATTGGTTTATCATATATGGCTGCAAGTCAGAACTGGCTCAGCACTATCTTGTAATCAAGATGCTGATTGGCTATAGGAAGCAGGAGAGCTATATAGTAAGAAGCCAGAGAGCACGTGGCTAACATCTGTTAGTCTCTGTGAGTGCTACAGGAATGCTGCTACTGGTTTGCTAGGCTTCTACTATACTACTATGCTACTTGGCAAGTATCTTCAATTCTGTAACTATATATTTCCATTGATGCATGGATGTATTAAAGATGATTTATTGCTATTATGTCTACTGAACAAGAATGGTTAGTAAGCTAATCTACTGATGGATGAACTGTGTATGATATTGAACTGGAACTTGGACTATGATTATATCACTGTATATAAAAACTTTGCACTTCAACTGCTGTGCTTGTGTGGTTCTATACTCACTGCTACAACCTGAACACTATTTCTGTCTGCTGTATTAATCCTTGACACCAAGGATACTCTGCTAAATACTTAACCTTAATACCCATATACACACACACACAAACACACACACAAACACAAACACACCTGGCTGGTCTGGGACGATCTCCAGTCAGCAGCAGGAGAGGAAAAAGGAAGAAACAGGCAGCACTCCCCCACTCCAGCCATCTCTCTCTCACACACGCATGCACACCCACACCCCTCTGACTGGTCTGGAAAAATCTCCAGTCAACAGCCGAAGGGGAAAAGGAAGAAACAGGCAGTGCCCCCCACTCCAGCCCTCTCTCTCTCTCTCTCTCTCTCTCTCACACACACACACACACAAACACATCCCTGGTTGGTCTGGGACTATCTCCAGTCAACTGCGGGTGGGGGAAAAGGAAGAAATGGGAGGGCTCCCTCCACTCCAGCCCTCTTTCTCTCTCACCCATGGACATACACACACACAAACACACCTGGCTGGTCTGGGATTATCTCCAGTCAGCAGCAGGAGAAGAAAAAGGAAGAAACAGGCAGCACCCTCCATTCCAGCCCTCTCTCTCTCTCTCACCCATGAACACACACACACACATACACATACACACACACACACACAAACACATACACACCTGGCTGGTCTGGGACAATCTCCAGTCAGCAGCGGGAAGGGGAAAAGAAAGAAATGGGCAGCACCCCCCCTACTCCAGCCCTCTCTCTCTCTCACCCATGCACACACACACACACACACACACGACACACTTGGCTGGTCTGGGACAATCTCCAGTCAGCAGCGGGTGGGGGAAAAGGAAGAAATGGGCAGTGCCTGCCCTCACTCCAGCCCTCTCTCTCTCATACGCATGCACACACTCCCACACATACAAACTCACACATACACCTGGCTGGTCTGGGACAATCTCCAGTCAGCAGCAGGTGGGGGAAAGGGAAAAAATGGGCAGCACCCCCCCATTCCAGCCCTCTCTCTCTCTTACCCATGCACACCCATACACACACACAAACACACACACACACCTGTCTGGCCAGGGACAATCTCCAGTCAGCAGTAGGTGGGGGTGGGGGAAGAAATGGGCAGTGCCCCCTCACTCCAGCCTTCTCTCTCTCTCACCCATGCACACACACACACACACACACACACACACACACGCACGCACGCACACACCTGACTGGTCTGGAACAATCTCCAGTCAGCCGTGGTAAGGGGAAAAGGAAGAAACAGGCATACCCCCCAGTCCAGCCCTCTCTCTCTCTCACCCATGCACACAGACACAGACACACACGCACACACACACACACCTGGCTGGTCTGGGATAATCTCCAGTCAGCAGCGGGTAGGGAAAAAGGAAGAAATGGGTGCTCCCCACTCCAGAGTGTGTGTCTCTTATGTGCACTCACACATACACACACTCACACACATACACATGCTAGCTAGGCCGCGCCAGCAATGAAGCGAGCCAAGCGAGCTTGGAATGGTGTGTGGGGGGCCTTGGCAAGCTCTGGAAATGGTAGGAGAGGGGAAGGCAAGCTCCAGGATGTTGGAGGGGATTACAGGTGACTCACAGGCTTACATTTGCTCAGTTGGGACATAGGGCCAGATACCATGTGGGAAAAAGCAGGTTAAGACATGACAATCCAGTGTGGAGTGAGGAGTGACTGGGTGGGGTGAGAATCGGATAGAGCAAGTGAGCAACCTGCGACTGTGAACCAGTTCAGGGGCATGGCCAGCCAGAAGTCACTATCTATTCGGCGACCCACATCAAATTATCGTTACCAGTTCTCCCGATTAGGTGTGAACCAGCTGAATACTACCTCTGCTTAGGATGTAACTGAACAGATGATCTTTCCTTACTCAGTCAGTAAGGAAAGTCAGTCCTTACCACACAGTTGTAGCATCGGTAGCATTCCATCACATGATGTCATTATCAAACCCATACTTTTCCCTAGCATATTTTCCAAGCCTGTGGAATTCCAGCGCTGCCAAATATCCATATTTAGCATTGGTAAACTAAATTGACACTAATTAGTGATGCAGGATTTTTGCAAATAACTTCTTGAGTTCTATGGTTCTCCTGTCTGAGAGGTTGGATTTGTCTACATCCCAACTGTCCATTTCTACCTGTATTCCATTATTAAGACAAGGAAAAGAATGACAAAATATATAAATATACATAACATTATGTTTCCTGGAAGTTTACTAGGAATATTTGGATCAGTCAAAATCTTTCACCACTTGTACAAGATTGTGATTGTGTTGGAAAATTGGAGCGTGTACTATATTTGGTGCTTTGTCCTTTTAAAAGAAAAACAGTGTAAATCTGACTAATAAATCTGACAATAAATTGCTCTATCTTTTACTTGGGAATCTTGACAGTAAGAAATTGCCTTCTGGTACAATGTCTTTTTGTTTGTGTGTGTGTGAGAGAGAGAAAAAGAGAGACAGACAGATAATACTGTGTTTCTCAGTTCTCTCAACACCTATTTGAAAAGAGAAAAGGGAAAACAAAAGAAGTATAAGTTCAAAATCTAATACATAAATGCTAGATTTCTAAGCATGCATTTAATTATGTATAATTAAATAGAAGAGCAAAAACCTTTACTTTCAACTTATCTTGATATTCACTAGCTGGTATTACACATAATAAACATACTGGAAAATAATTTAAAAAGAAATTAGCTCAATTTGGAAAAGCAATCTCCCCTCAGGTATAAATTTCTATTCCCTATTAGAGTGTTTGGCCAGAAAATGAATCATAGCCTATTACACCTATGAGCTCTGACATCTCAGTATTTCTTTCAACAATATGGACAAGATTTTCAACAATAATAGTTTAATGTTCAAAAATAAAAAGACACTTAGAAATATTAATCATTTCATTTATTCATATCCACAGACATTTGAAATTAGTTTGCTGATGCTAATATTCCTACAATTCATCAAATTTTCATATAACAAAACAGCTATCTGCAGTTTAAGAAAATCTTCTGGGTGTTTATCTATTTTTTTTCTCTCCAGAATCCTGCAGACCAAAATAAAAGTAACCTCTGTATGCTTATTAACATAATTAGCCATTAATAACTCTATAGCTATCACCAAATGCTCTAGTACCAGTTGTTGCACAACATAAAAATATCTCAGAATGATATTAACAGATTTGGGACAATTGTGATTCCAGCAGTCCAAATTGTGAGAGATAAAACAGATAACTCTAACCCATAGAAACCTAATGGATTGCAATAACACCATAGAAACTAGTGGAATTGATATTGGGGGTGCAAACAAGCAAGGTGATAGCTCATCATTGTATTCTAAACCATATGTCTTTCTAGGCTCCATTTCATTGCTTGATTATTTATTTTTTTATTTGATTTTATATACCGCCCCCACTCCCAACAGGACTCGGGGTGGTGTACAGCCAAGTAAAAACAACAATTACAAATACAATTTTAAAATAGAATTAAAAATAGATTAAATTAGTTGCCGGAATACAATAAAAATAACACTGAACAAGGAAAAAATTTAAAAAGCTACAATCATTAAAACCAATTAAAACCCTACCAGTAACTCTAGGCCAGACCGGCTTGTTGGAAAAGGTGGGTCGGAAGGTTCGTAGGTCAGGGATAGTTCTCATCTCCAGGGGTAATTCATTCCAGAGGGAGGGTGCTCCCACAGAGAAGGCTCGCACCCTCAGGGCCGCCAGCCGGCATCGCCCAGCTGACAGCATCCCGAGGAGGCCTGCCCTGTGGGAGCGCACTGGCTGACGGGAGGCCGATGGTGGCAGCAGGCAGGCCCGTAAGTACCCAGGTCCCAAGCCATGATTATACTGCAAATATAAACCTAAATCATGGCTCTTTGAATGTGGTATAATGTAATCTCATAGATACCTATAAAATACCTAAATAGACTATGTCACACAATAAATCCAAATAAATCAATAAGAATACTCACAGAAGAAACACAGCAGATAAAATTTAAAAAGTCCATTTCTAAAGACAGAGATACATATTTTAAAAAAACATTGTATGCATCCTCAGTTTTATTGTTAATTTTTGTTTCATACATTATACCCTGCAATAAGATAATCATAATAGGTTTATTTTTATTTATTTATTTTTATTTCAACATTTATATGCCGCCCTTCTCCGGAGACTCAGGGCGGCTTACAGTCTATGGAGCACCATGCTAAGTGCTCAGCAATAGCCTTCATTCCATTGTATAAGCCTGCTTATTTGTAGGGCTTTTGCCCCCCCCCCCCCCCCCCACAAGCATTTTTACAAAGTCATTATTGCCCCCAACAATCTTGGGTCCTCAGTTTACCTACCCTGAGAGGATGGAAGGCTGAGTCAATCTTGAGCCTGGTGGAATTCGAACCAGCACTAATTGCAGGCAGCTTGCACTAAGTGCTAATGATTAACAGCCTGCACCACCAAGGCCCTATTTCACACTGTTCTCTACAAACTTCCCCAGAAGAACACATTACAACACATATGGCAAAGCACTAAGAAAGGGATTTCACCTTTTTCATATCTCAGTGTTTTTATTCAACAACAACAATAAGCCATTTGCAAGGATTAAAAAGTAATCCTAAAAGTTTTAAGGAACATACACAGTAAGATACAAGCATAAGAAGGTGCATAGAGGCAGACTGTAGGATGCCTCACTCTTTCTTTGTATCTGACAATTCTGGAGCTTTGACTGGGATGAATGGAAAATCTATATTTAGCATTGGTAAACTAAATTGATACTAACTGGGGATGCAGCATTTTGTTTTCACACAGTATTTTGAGTTCTATGGTTCTTCTATTTGAGAGGTTGGGTTTTCCACTGTCCCAACCATCCAATATATATTATCAAAAACCCCACAGTTGAGAAAGGACATATTTGATATTCTTATTTCTCATGCTATAGATGATTGGATTGAACAGGGGTGGAAGGAGAGCATACAAAACAGTCAAACCAAAATCTAAGTAAGATGGAGTGTTAGAGGAAGGTCTCAGATAGGCAAAGCATGCACTTAACACATCCATGGACACGACTGTGAGATGGGGAATACAGGTGGATAAGGCTTTTTGCCTTCCTTTTTCAGAAGGGATTCTTGACACTGTCTTGAAGATCACTGTGTAAGATACAACTATAAAAGTAAAACAACCTAGTGCAGCAATTATACTGGCCACAAAAATTCCAACTTCAAGTAGATTTATACCAGAGCAGGATAGTTTTAGCAATTGTGGAATTTCACAGAAGAATTGGTTGACCACAATAGAACAAAAAAGGATGGAAAAGGTGCCAATGGTATGCAACATTCCATAGAGGAGACCTGTAACCCACACTATAATTATTATTTCAGTACAGTATTTCCAATTCATCACCATATCATAGTGCAAAGGATGGCAAATGGCAACATACCGATCATATGCCATAACTGTCAAGAGGGAGAAATCAGAAGCTTCAAAGAAGAAAAAGAGAAAGATTTGAGCAGCACAACCAGAATAAGAGATGTGTCTAGTGTCCATGAGAGAATTTGTCATGGTTTTTGGAACAATGACTGAAGAAATGCCCAGATCCTGCATAGCTAAATTCATTAGAAAAAAGTACATAGGGCTCTGCAGTCGATGATCAAATGCAACTGCGGAGATGATGAGAAGATTTGTTGCTACAGTTGCCAGATACAACAGAAAGAATATGAAGAAATGCACAAGCTATAGATGTCAATTTTTTGAGAATTCCAGAAGCAGAAAGTAAGGCACTGTGGTTTGATTCTCCATGTTTTATTTATGACAAAGCTGGCATAACTACAAGAAAAGAAAAGAGAGAAAGAAATTCAGTTCGAAAATATTTTGGAGGTGGCATTCTGATATGTGATGAGAATAAAAAACATCAAGAAATGTATGGGAAATGAACTGGGGATCAGAACATGAAAAACAAAGATGTAGGATGGGGATATCAGAGCACATGGTTTCCCATTTTATCCATCTGTATTAATGGATCAACCACCATATTTACATTTTCCCCTTCTTTCTTCTTTTAAATTATGTTATCTCATGTAGTGATCAAAACGTTTGGCTAGGAGTAGAACAAAGTTGGTTTAGATCTATTTAGATCTAATCTTTCATCAATGAAAAGATTACTCAGAATAATCATACACATCATAATGTGTCTGCACTCCTATAGGATTGTGGTAGTGTTGGAAAATTGAAGAATTCCAATATGGTGCTTTGTGCTTCTAGAAGAAAGGCAATGTAAATCTACCCAATAAATATAAAAATAATTTGCTGTATCTCTTTCTTGGAAATACTGAGAGGAAACAATGCCTCATTATATAATTTCTCTATCTTCTTTGTATTTATATAAATGACAGGTTTTTTTTCTCAATTTTCCTACCAGAAGAGGCACAGAAGAGGCTGTACTTCCTGAGAATGTTCAGGAAGATAAATCTATCAAAGCATCAACTTCTGTCCTAATGCCACAGCACCATTGAGAGTGTTCTTACACACGGTATTCTTGCATGGTATGGGAGCAGCTTTGTAGTGGACAAAAAAGCTCTACCGAGAATCATTAAAACTGCCCAGAACATCATTGGGCTCCAGCTACAAGCCCTGGACAATATCTTCACATCTCACTGAGGAAGTCACACAACATTCTCAGAGAATCTTCCCATCCTGTTTACAATCTTTGTGAACTTTTGACTTCTGGCAGAAGATGTAGAACAATTAAAACTCAGACCACATGTTTCCTGAATGTTTTTATCCCAGAGCTATAATTACATTTAACAGTGAACTTAAGGATCAGCATCAGTGAGCTGTTGGACACTATTATTGGTTTGTTATGTGGATGCTTCTGTGTTTTAGGGAATGGGAAATTTTGGTGGATAGGGTGTATTTGGGAATTGCCATGTGTTTATGGGTGTTGGGTTTGGTCTCTGGGTGTTATGTGAATTTCGTTATATGTGTATATAGGTATAATGACAATAAAGTATGATGATGATGATGATGATGTTTCCAAATGGTCCTCCAGAATAAACACCATGTCATCAGCAAATGCTTGGATTTTGTATTCCTCTGTTCTAATTCTCAGACCGTTTATTTCATGGTTATTTCTAATCTGTTTTAATAGTACCTCCACTGCAATAATGAATAATAGTGGTGATAACAGGCATCCTTGTCTCAATCCTTTTGATATGTTACATTTTTCTGTTAGCTCGCCATTCAAAATTATCTTTGCCGTTTGGATAGTATATATGGCCTTAATCATATCCACAATACTTTACTCCAAAATTCATTAAATGTAATTGTTTAATTTAAAAAGTTCCAATTCAAGTTATCGAAGACCTTTTGTGCATCCATAAACATTAACACCAGCTGCTTGTCAGGATGTGCCTCATAGTACTCTAGAACATTCATGATCAGTTTCCTGTTATTTCTTAAATATCTCTGTGGTACAAATCCGTTTTGATCAGGGTAGATATACTCATGTAGAATTTTTTAAATTCTTTCGGCAATTATTTTGATATATATTTTATAGTCCATGTTAAGTAATTAAATCGGCCTGTAGTTTTGTATCTATTGGTAATTGCTGTTTTCTTTTAAGATAAGGATGATATAAGCTTCTATCCATGAATTTGGCAGTTTTGCTTGTTGTAATATTTTATTATACATGTCCAACATTAGCTGTTCCAGTGATGTTTGTAATTCCCTATATAATTCTGCGAGGATCCCATTGGTCCTGGTGACTTGTTGCACTTTTGTTTGCTAATGTTATGCAATGCCAAGTCCGTAGTTAATAAAGCCCCACTCATTTATGATTTAATTGAGAAGGGGGGAGCGGACCTGGTGGGCATTACCGTGTGGTTCCGGGGTTCAGATGGGCCTATTGATCACATACCTGGCTCCCTGCTATGTGGCACTGGCGCTGCCTGAGGTCCTTGAGGTCATAGCTGGCCTGGCGGTTGAGACCTCCAGGCTGATGGTCGTGGGGGATTTCAACCTGCCTTCGGCTGGCGGAACCTCGGGGATTGCTCAGGAGTTCTTGGCTTCCATGACAGCCTTGGGCCTGATCCAACTAATTGGGGACCCCACTCACACTGGGGGTCATATCTTGGATCTGGTTTTTGTCTCTGGACAGTGACAGGATGATCTAGGTATAGGGGACATTGTTATTGAGTCCCTGCCATAGTCTGATCATTCGCTCCTTAGATTGGACTTCCAGTCGCAGGGAGGTGGAGCCGATCCGATGGTTCCACCCCAGGTGCCTGATGGACCCGGATAGGTTCCTGATGGAGCTTGGGCTGTTTCCCGGTGTTCGAACACATGACTCAGTTGAAGACCTGGTGGCCACCTGGGATAGGGTGGCAGCTGGGCCCTTAACCGAGTCGTGCCCTTGCGGCCTCTGACCGAGGCCGCTCTCGCTCGGCTCCATGGTTCTCTGAGGAGCTGAGGGAGATGAAGCGCTGGAAAAGATGCCTAGAGAATGGTTGGAGGGCCACCCACTCCAGATCTGACCGAACACTATTCCGGTCTTATATTAAGACCTATTTAGTGGCAGCAAAGCATTCTTACTTTTCCACCCTTATTGCATCTGCAGGAAATCGCCCAGCCGCCCTTTTTAGGGTGACCCGCTCTCTTTTAGAAGTGGGAGTGTGGGAGGATCCTCTGCAGGGATGGGGTGAGGATTTTTCGAATTTCCTGCTGGACAAAATCACTCAGATCTGGGATGGGTTGGACTCTGACTGGGCAACTCTGGATGGTGGGTTGGGGGCAGAATTGGGGGAGGTCATCTGGGGAGAGTTTGACCCTGTGACCACCGAGGACGTGGACAGGATGCCCGGTGGACTTAATGCTTCAACATGTTTACTGGATCCGTGTCCCTCCTGGCTGGTATTGGCCACTCGGGAGGTGACACGAGGTTGGTTCCAGGGTATTATTAATGTTTCCTTGAGTGAGGGATTTCTGCCTGTCACCTTGAAAGAGGCGGTAGTGAGACCCCTCCTCAAGACACCGTCCCTGGACCCAACTTTGTTATCTAATTATCGTCCAGTCTCCATTTGCTTTGTGGCGAAGGCTGTTGAGAGTGTGGTGGCACGACAGCTTCCCCAGCACCTGGATGAAGCTGTCTATTTAGATCCACACCAATCAGGCTTCAGGCCCAGATACAGCATGGAGACGACGTTGGTCACGTTGGTGGATGATCTCTGGAGGGCCCATGATAGAGGTTATTCTTCTGTCTTGGTCCTGTTAGATCTCTCAGTGGCTTTCGATACTGTCGACCACAGTATCTTATTGCAGTGGCACAGAGAGGGTGCACAATCTGGGTGTCCTCCTGGACGTACGGCTGTCGTTAGAAGAACATATAGCGGCCATCGCCAGGGGGGCTTTTTATCAGGTCTGTAGGATCTACCAGTTGCGGCCATTTCTGGATCGGGATGCGCTTCGCACAGTCACATCCGCCCTCGTTATCTCCCACCTAGACTATGCCAATGCTCTCTACATGGGGCTCCCCTTGAAGAGCACCTGAAGGCTCCAACTGGTGCAGAATGCGGCCGTGTGGGTGGTTTTGGGGGCTTCTCGGAGCTCTCATGTTATGCCACTCATGCGCGAGCTGTATTGGCTCCCAGTGGACTTTTGGGTGCGTTTCAAGGGGTTAGTTACCATCTTTAAAGAGCTCCATGGCTTGGGACCTGGGTATTTACGAGACCACCTACTGCCACCATCGATCTCCCATCGGCCAGTGTGCTCCCATAGAGTGGGTCTCCTTGGGGTGCTGCTGGCTGGATGGCTGGCAACCCCGAGGGTGCGGGCCTTCTCTTTGGGGGCACCCTCCCTCTGGAACGAATTACCCCTGGAGATGAGGATCATCCCTGACCTTTTGACCTTCCAGCGCGCATTGAAAACTTACTTATTTCATCAAGCCAGTCTGGCCTAGGGTTTTATGGGGTTTTAAATTCAGTTTTAATTGGTTTTAGTCCTTATTTTTAAACCCTTGTCTTGTTTTTATTATTCAGCCACGATATTTAATCTTTTTAATTGTTTTTAATTATTGTATTATTATTGTATTTTTTAATGGCTGTACATTGCCCCGAGTCCTGCAGGGAGAGGGGGAAGGTATATAAATCTTGTAAATAAATAAATAAATAATTGCCTCTTTCATTTCAATCATTGTAATTTCCGCATTTTACATTTCCTTCGTTGGATCTGGATTGTAACTAATTTTTTTCCAATCAAATATTGATTAACCTTTCTTCTGATATATCATTATGAGTATACAATGCAGCAAAATATTTCTGGGCAATAGATTGTTTTTCTTCTGTGAAATAGTATGACATTCCATTTTCATCCTGTAGGGATTGTATTGTTTTTCTCTCCTTCTCTTTTTTCAATTTATGGGCCGACCATCTCCCCGGTTTGTTGGCATGCTGAAAATGATTTTGCTTTACTATCCTAAAGTTTCGTGCCATTCCATTTTGCAAGGACAAATTTATTTTATGCTTGGTCACTTCCTTCTCTTTTTAATTTCTTCATTCTTTGGTTGTTTTTGGAGTCTATATTCTAATTTTTGGAGTTTCTCTTGTAAGTCTATCTATTTTTTTTTTTATCTTTATTCTTTTTTGCTCCATATGTGATAGTTCGGATGTGTGCCTTGGTTGTGTCCCATAAATTTTGTAGTGTCATTTGGTCATTCATATTATCTTTCAAGAATAGTCTTAATTCCTTTTCTAAAATTAATATATAATTTCTATCTCTTAAAAGCTTCTGGTTAAAAGTCCATTTTCCCCACTTTTTCCTCCCTTTCCATTTCATTAAAATGGATTATGATCAGCCCATGCATTTGGTAATATCTTTATTTTCTCTACATCTTTTGTTACTTCTGTATCCAACCATACCATGTCAATCCTGGACCAGGAACCATGAGGATTTGAAAAGAATGTATACTGTCTCTCTTGTCTATTAAATTCCCTCCATATAATCTTTAAGATTTAGTTCTTGAGTCAGTTTATAGAATGTATTTGGCAGTGTTTTCCTCTTTTTCCTACTTCTTTTGGTTGTTGTGTAATCTTTTTCTATATCTACTATTGCATTAAAGTCTCCTATAATTCATATATTTTCCTGTTCCAGTTCTACTATTTTCTGGTATAGCTTACTGTAGTACTGTTTTTGGTTAGTGTTCAGGGTGTATATTGCTATTAACAGCATTTTCTTTTGGTTTATTTGTACTTCTACCATTAGGGTTCTTCCTTCATCACCTGCAAAGTTTTGGATTGGGTTTAGCCATTGCTTTATGTACATCCTTTTCTTTTTCTGGGCCAGTGCAAAGTGTAATTTTCCTAATTTAGGTGATTCTAATACATGTGGACTTCTTGAAAACAAGTAATATCAGCATTCTATTTTTGGAATTTAGTCAATATTCATTTTCTTTTTATTGGGGCATTCAGTCTCTTTATATTTAGTGATAGAAGTGTAACTTCTTCTGCCATGTTATTGTTTCTCCTTGATCTCTCTCCTCTCCTCATTCTTATCTCTCTGTGTGATCTTGTTCTTATCCTCTCTGCTTCTTGATGTTCGCTTTCTCGTCTTTCTCTTGTTTCTTGGTCTGATCTCTTTTCTTTTAGAAATTGTTTCTCCTGGTTTCTGCTCTCTACCTCCTCTCTACTATCTTGTTCTTCATCTGGTATTATGTAGTGTTTGAAGAATTATTGTGCTTTATCCAATGTATCAATGCGGATTTTCTTCTCCTGCCAGGAAACTAACATGTCTTCAGGAATAAGCCATTTAAACATTATTCTGTTCTTGATTAGCTGTGATGATAAAAAGTTGTAATTTTGTCTTTGTTCCCTTACCTTTCTGGGAGCCTGCTTTAGCATCACAACTTTCTTCCTTTATACATTAGTGATTCTTCCCTTGTTCTTCCATAGATTTAGTCTCTGATGGATTTCCTTGCGAATCTTATGTACACCTCTCTCTTCCTTCATGCATAGTTAGTATAAATGAGGTACACTTCATATATATCATATCTCATCTTTTGGACGTTCCTCTGTAATGCATTAGCTAGCAGTTCCACCATCAGGTTTGGAAGGTTCTCTTCTTTGTGTTCATCTTGGTTTTGGAATTGTAGGTAAAACGAAGATCTCTCCATCTCTAAGTGTATAATGGTATCTTCCAGATTTCTGTTTGCTGCCATCAAGTTAAGTTCTGTTGTTTCTATTTTCTTTTCCAATTGGTCAGTTCTAACCTCCACCCCTTTGTTTTTTTCTTCATTCTTCATTATCACTTTTTGAATCAATCCTACACTACCATCTAGCTTGTGGATATCTCCCCTCATTTTTCCCATGCCGCCTTTCATTTCTTCATGATTATTTATTATGGATTCCAGGGTTTTCATCATCATCTCCTGCATCATAGTTAAAGTTGCTTGTAAACTCTGCAGTGTTAACGTTATGCCTGACTTTTCTCTTCCCAACATACTTTCTATTGACTTCTGGCCAGAGGGGGAAGACATCATTGGCATTGGTTTTTTCCATGTCTTCGTCATCGTAGTAGTGGTTGACATTCTCAAAATTGTATACAACTGTGTCCAAAATACCATAAATTTCCAAATCCACTGGGTAATATTTTTATGTCTATTACTAAAGTACTATACTATCTATAAGCCTCCTTTTATATTATGTTCTCAAAATATGTTTTGTTATCCCTTTAAATTAAGTTAATCTTAATAACCATATATGATTGCATAACAGTAATTATATAACAGTAAATGTATACCAATAATTACTTTATGTTTATTTATTTATTAAATTTTTATACCGTCCCCTCTCCCAAAAAGGGACTCGGGGCGGTCTACAGCCTACTAAAAATGAACAATATGTACAGTTAAAAACAAATTAAACAGAATTGATCTGGCTGAAATCCTATAAATACAAAATATTACTAAAATTTAAAATTTAAGGATTATATTAAAATTTAAAAAAGATTTAAAACCTAATTAATTTAAAACCCCCAAAAAACCATTTACTGGGCCAGGCCGGCCTGCTGGAAGAACAGGGTCTTTACTGCGCGCCAGAAGGTCTGGATGTTAGTAATGGCCCCTATCTCCAGGGGCAGATCATTCCACAGGGAGGGGGCCCCCACAGAGAAGGCCCACACCCTCGGGGTCGCTAACTGGCAATGATCAGGCGGCGGAACCCCGAGGAGGGCAACCCTGTGGGAGTGCACTGGGCAGCAGGAGGCTGTTGATGGCAGCAGGCGGTCCCGTAAGTACCCAGGTCCCAAGCCATGGAGCACTTTAAAAACAATCAGTACCACCTTGAATCGGATCCGGAAGGCTACAGGAAGCCAATGCAGCCTGCGGAGAACTGGTGTTACATGGGAGCTCCGAGGAGCTCCCAAGATCACCCGCGCGGCTGCATTCTGGACCAACTGCAGCCTCTGGACACTCTTTAAGGGGAGCCCCATGTAGAGAGTGTTGCAATAGTCCAAGCGGGAGATGACAAGGGCGGAGGTGACTGTGCAAAGTGCATCCAGATCCAGAAAGGGCCGCAACTGGTAAATCAGACGAATCTGACAAAAGGCCCCCCTGGTGACAGCTGTGATATGATCTTCTAAAGACAGCTGTACATCCATGAGGACACCTAGATTGAGAGCCCTTTCCATGGGGGTCAAAATTTCTCCCCCCACGGCCAGCGATGGAACAAGCTGGCTGTATCTGGGCACAGGAAACCACAGCCACTCGGTTTTGGTCGGGTTGAGACGAAGCCTGTTAAGACCCATCCAACTCCGCACGGCCTCCAGGCACCGGGTCATCACTTCAACAGCTTCATTGGGGTGGCCCGGGGTAGAGATGTACAGCTGGGTGTCATCAGCGTACTGATGGAACTCTACCCCGAAACCACGGATAATCTCACCCAGCGGCTTCACATAAATGTTGAACAGCAGGGGCGAGAGCACCCACCCCTGAGGCACCCCACATAGTAGGGGCCGACCTCTACCCCCCGTCAACACAAATTGTGAGCGGTCAGAGAGGAAGGAGGAGAGCCACCGTAAAACGGTGCCTCCCACTCCCAACCCCCCCAACCGTCGCAATAAGATACTGTGGTCAACAGTATCAAAAGCCGCTGAGAGGTCTAACAGGACCAGGACAGAGGAACAACCCCTGTCCCGGGCCCTCCAGAGATCATCCACCAATGCGACCAATGTCATCTCCGTGCTGTGCCCAGGCCTGAAACCCGATTGGAGGGGGTCTAGGTATACTGCTTCATCCAGGTACTGAGGGAGCTGACGTGTCACCACACTCTCAACAACCTTTGCAACAAAGCGGAGGTTGGAGACCAGACGATAATTTGACAATAATGCTGGGTCCAGGGACGGTTTCTTGAGGAGGGGCCGCACCACCGTCTCTTTCAAGGCGGCGGGTAAAAGCCCCTCTCTCAAGGAAGCATTGATAATCCCTTGGAACCATCCTCGTGTCACCTCCCGAATGGCCAAGACCAGCCAGGAGGGGCACGGGTCCAATAAACAAGTGGTGGCATTAAGTCCCCCCAGTATCCTGTCCATGTCCTCCAGAGTATTATATTATATCTATCCACGTCCTCCAGAGTATTATATTATATCTATATTTATCAATTATAAATTATAAACATACTGTTATAAACAATATCTTGATCTTTTGTAGAAATGGTATTGTACTATATTAGATATTGGCTATTGTAGATAATTAGATGAAGATTGATTATATCTTGGGGATGAAGTAACTAACATTCAGGAGGATCGAACTCATCCCAAATGACCTCCCCGAAATCCACCTCCTGAATGTTAGTTACTTCATCCCCAAGATATAATCAATCTTCATCTAATTATCTACAATAGCCAATATCTAATATAGTACAATACCATTTCTACAAAAGATCTAGATATTGTTTATAACAGTATGTTTATAATTTATAATTGATAAATATAGATATAATAAATAATACCAGCTAATTAACAATTAATAGATATGTATAAGTTTAGTAAATATAGTAACTATTATATAATTTAATCTATAAGAGTTAATATATTGATATATTGGTATTTCATTTACTATCTTGTTACAGTTAATCCAGTTAATCCAATTGATTCAATTAAATAGGGTTATATAGAAAAGAATATAGCAAAACGTAAAGAAATAGAAACATTACAATACATATATATGGTAAATATTAATTTATAGTGAGTCACAGTACCTCTTTTTTTTTCCTTTTACCTTGTGGCTATATACTCAATTTTTATACAGTTATATTTCTTTATTTTTGTATTTATTCTTATATTTGAGAGGGCCAAATGTCTCTACCAAAGCTTGGAATAATTAGTCTCCTTTATATTCCACTGTCAGTTTTCTTCATTGCAAAATGTCTACAAGATATCTTCTTCCTGCTAATATGCACACTCACTGTATAATCACTGTCCCAGTTAAATTTTCTTTTTGCTCTCCTTCAGCACCTTTTGTCCATTTCCTCCCCTTTTTTTCAGTCTATTTAAACAGTCCTCATCGATCCCCTCAGAATAGTCAATCAAATAATCAACTTGCCTGTCCTGGGTGTTTTTAAACAGGTTAAACAGCTCAGGTCTCAGTCTTTGCTCACTTCACTCACTCCAACAGGCATTCATTGTCGTCAATCACTAATCTTCTGCTCACATTGCCAAATCAGCAAATTTCCCCTCAATGGAGACTCGCTCGTTGATCGTTCCCTCCAGGTCACTTAGTTGTTGAAGATGAGATACTTCTCTCCATCAATTTTCACTGATCACCCTGATGTCGCCCTCTTCGCTTCCTTCACCAGTTCTTGGGCTGTCATGCCACCAGATCTGTCCCTACGGCTGGTCTTTTCCATGCCGTTCTCAAGGAGTTCCCTTACAGGAGCGGGGGATCAGGCCTCCACCCACTTCCCTCAAAGTTTCCCCTTTCTTCCACAGACCTCTCCAGGGTCCTCTGTTACTTTTTCAGGCATCCAGACATGGAAAATTTGGACATTCAGAGTGAAGTCACCATTCCTATGTCTGAGCCATCATGATGTCACCTGAAGCTCCCAAAGGTGCTTTTTCAAGAGGCAACTGGAATTTCTGATTTTTCTTTGAGAATGTTTTGCTTCTCATCCAAGAAGCTTCTTCCAACTGGTTGATGGGGAATAGATATTGCAAAAATGAATTAATAATCATGTTGTCCAACAATCATAAGGAAAGTGATGCCTGGATTTGAAAAAGCAGTCTCCCATCAAGTAGAAATCTATATTTCCTCCAGGAGATTTGGTCACAAAATGAGACACAGCTTATTACAACTATGAAATTTGACATTTAGATCTTTTCTTCAATAACAAGAAACCACTCTTTACAGCAGTAATACTTTAATATTTAAAAATAAAAAGATGTTTAGAAATATTAACAGACATTTCTTTTATTCTTATCGAGACAGTTTGAAATGATTCTATTGATGCTAACTTTCCTCTTATTGATATAATTTTCATGTAGTGAAACAGCTATCTGCAGTTTAAGAGGTTCCTATTCTGAATGTATATTACTATTCTTTTTTTTTCCTTGAGTGCTATACACCAAAATAAAACTGACTCCTGTGTGCTCATTAACATAATTGGCCATTAAAACTTTATTGCTACATCTAAAAGATCCAATAGCAGTTATTTCATAAAATAATATCTCAGAATAATGTTAATAGAGTTGAGACTGCAGTGATTCTAGCACTGCAAACTCTAAAGGGTGAAACGTGAATTAGATGAGAAGATGACCCTGAACTATGATTCATTACTTGGGATTCTATTCACTTTCAGTTTTTAAGAAATCCCACCATCTATTTTGTCTATCACAAGTAGGAGAACAGCTGAGGACTGTGTTAGTTAAGCCCATTTAAGCCCTGACCATTAACAGAGGAGTGGAAAAGTCAAACCTTCTGAAAAATGAAAAGGGAACTAGAAAAGAAGTTCAAATAAACCCATAGAAACCTAATGAATTGCAATACACCATAGAAACCTAATGAATTGCAAGAACATAGAAACCAGTGGAATTGGTGGTAGGAGCAATCTACAAACAAGATGATAGCTTGTTGTTGCATTCCAAGCCACACACCTTTCGAGGGTCCATTTGGCTGCTTGAGTATACTATAAATACAGGCCTAAAATATGGCTCATAGAATGAGATATAAAGTAATCTCATAGAGACCTATAAAATATTTACAATCATTTAAATAATATAGTAAATCCATAGAAATAAATAAGAAAACTCACAGAAGAAACACACCAAATAAAATTTAGAAAGACTGCTACCGTGGTACATGTTTTAGAAAATCAGTGTATGTATTCTCAATTTTATTGTTAATTTTTGTTTGCATCAATACATTGTCCCCTGCAATAGGGCAATCAGAATAGATTTTTCCTCTGTGTTCTCTGCCACTTCTCCAAAAAAAAACCATTACAACCCATATGACCAAGAAAGAGATTTCATCCTTTTTCATATTTGAGTGTTTTTATTCAAATAAAAAAACATTTGCAAGGATTAAAAAGTAGTCCAAATTTTTTAAGGAATGTACATGGTAAAATACATGCATAAGAATATACCTAGAGGCAGATTGAGGGATGGCTGATTCTCTTTCTGTATTTGACAATTCTGCAGCTTTGACTGGGATAAATAGAAAAATAGCTAGAAAATGAAGAAAAACTGAACATCCCATTGGGAGGGGAGCATATATTGAGAAGTGCACAATATATATGCAAGGACGGGCCGAGGATTTTTCCAGATATCTGCAGGACAAAATCACTCAGATCCGGGATGGGCTGGACTCTGACTGGGCATCTCTGGGTGGGGGGGCGGGGGCGGATTTCGGTGAGGTCATTTGGGAGGAGTTCGATCCTGTTACCCTGGAGGACGTGGACAAGATACTGGATGGACTTAATGCCACCACATGTTTATTGGACCCGTGTCCCTCCTGGCTGGTCTTGGCCACTCGGGAGGTGACGCGAGAATGGTTCCAGGGGATTATTAATGCTTCCTTGAGAGAGGGGCTTCTACCTGCCGCCTTGAAAGAGACGGTGGTGCGGCCCCTCCTCAAGAAACTGTCCTTGGATCCGGCATTATTGTCGAACTATTGTCCGGTCTCCAACCTTCACTTTGTGGCGAAGGTTGTTGAGAGTGTGGTGGTACAACAGCTCCCTCAATACCTGGATGAAGCGGTATATTTAGATCCCCTCCAATTGGGTTTCAGGTACAGCACGGAGACGGCGTTGGTCGCATTGGTGGATGATCTCTGGAAGGCCCAAGACAGGGGTTGTTCCTCTGTCTTGGTCCTGTTAGATCTCTCAGCGGCTCAGTCGACCACAGTATCTTATTGCAGCGGTTGGGAGGGGGTTGGGATGGAAGGCACTGTACTGCGGTGGTTCTCCTCCTTCCTTTTCGATTGATCACAATTTGTGTTGACAGGAGGGTAGAGGTCGACCCCGAGGCCCCTACTATGTGGGGTGCCTCAGGGGTGGGTGCTCTCGCCCCTGCTGTTCAACATTTATGTGAAGCCGCTGGGTGAGATCATCCGTGGCTTTGGGGTAGAATTTCATCAGTACACTGACGATACTCAGCTGTACATCTCTACCCCGGGCCACCCCAACAAAGCCATCGAAGTGATGACCCGGTGCCTGGAAGCCATGCAGAGCTGGATGGGTCTTAACAGGCTTCGTCTCAACCCAACCAAAACCGACTGGCTGTGGTTTCCTGCACCCAGATACAGCCAGCTTACTCCTGGCCGTGGGGGGAGAAATCTTGCCCCCCACGGAAAGGGCTCGCAATCTGGGTGTCCTCCTGGATGTACGGCTGTCATTAGAAGATAACATCACGGCTGTCACCAGGGGGGCTTTTTGTCAGATCCATCGGATCTACCAGTTGCAGTCCTTTCTGGATCGGGGCGCACTTCGCACGGTCACTTCCGCCCTCGTCATCTCCCACCTAGATTACTGCGATGCTCTCTACATGGGCCCCCCTTGAAGAGCATCCTGAAGCTGCAGTTGGTCCAGAATGCGGCTGTGCGGGTGATCTTTGGAGCTTCTTGGAGTTCCCATGTTACACCGCTCCTGCGTGAGCTGCACTGGCTCCCTGTGGCCTTCCGGGTGTGATTCAAGGTGGTAGTGATCATCTTCAAAGCGCTCCATGGCATGGGACCTGGGTACCTACCGCACCGCCTGCTGCCACCAACGGCCTCCCACCACCCAGTGTGCTCTCACACGGTCGGCTTCCTCGAGGTGCCATCGGTTGGACGATGCTGGCTGGTGGCCCCAAGAGTATGGGCCTTCTCTGCAGGGGCTCCCTCCCTCTGAAACGACTTACCCCCGGAGATACAGGCCATCACTGACCTTCTAACCTTCTGGCGCACAGTCAAAACCCACATTTTCCAACAAGCTGGCCTGGCTTGTGGGATTTTAAATTGGTATTAATCTTTATTTGTTTTTATGTGTTTTATGTGTTTTATAAAATTTTATCTTTTGGCCACTAATTTAATTATTTTAAATTGCTTTTAACTTTTATAACTTTTATAATTTGTATGGTTTTTATCTGGCTGTGAACCGCCCCGAGTCCCACTTTTGGGAGAGAGCACAGTATAAAAATCCGAATAATAAATAAATAAATAAATAAATATACGGTCTGGTAATGTAGATGAGAGACTTGCTGAGTCAGGAGGAGTAGTCAAATGGGTAATTAGTCTGGAATCCCTATGTTCTCAAAAGAGAGAAAAATCTCCCCCCCCTTTGAACGCTGTTGGACCTTCTCTCAGCCAGATGCCAACCATCAATCTAAAAAGATTCCTTTGCATTGGTTTGACCAATTCAAAAGCTAATTGACCTGGTTATTGTTCCTGATAGCTAAGCAGGTAGAAACAAAAACAGCAGTGACCATAGGCAAAAGTGATCTCATAGATAACATCAGTATAGCAATATTATGATGCAAGCACCACTCCTGCTACTTA
This sequence comes from Bungarus multicinctus, assembly GCA_023653725.1. NCBI lineage: Eukaryota > Metazoa > Chordata > Lepidosauria > Squamata > Elapidae > Bungarus > Bungarus multicinctus. Next base: position 114,101,007 of record CM042840.1, read on the forward strand.
CTTTGTGGACAGATAGCATCACCACCAGATGGATTTGTAACTGGCTGAAAAACCATAGTCACTGTGTAGTCTTCAACAGAACTACATTCACATAGAGAGAAGTAAGTAGTGGAATACCCAAAGTTCATTTTTAGATGCAGTACTCTTCAATATCTTTATAAATGATGTAGATTAAAAATAGAATGAAAACTCATCAAATTTGCAGAGGACACAAAATGGCAGGAATAGCCACCATCCCAATAGAGAGGCTCAACATACAAAAGGATCTTAACAAACCTGAACATTAGACCCTATCTAACAAAATAAAATTTGTTATAAATAACAGTAAGGTTCTCACTTAGATGAGGAAAACCAACTGTACAGGTAGAAACAAGGTCAAACTTGGCTCTCTTGGGTCCCTTCCAACTCTGTTATTCTATGAAATTCTGTATACTTTTAAACTCCCATTTGTACAAGAAAGGGTTAGAAGACAGCTTTGATGGCACTGCAAGTCTCCTTTCATTGGATGGATGTTTTTGGTATCCTGGAAGTTGATGACCTCAGGATCGATTAGTCCCGCACTTCTTATTGGCTCTGGGCAATCACATTTCATTCTTGCTGGAATTTTATTTTGTTGTTATTTTACAAGGCATGATTAAAGACAGCATGGATTTTAATATTCTAGAAATCTAATTCAGGTAAACTTGAGTTGGTTTTTTGACTGGCCTATCTCAAAAGTTGACATCTCCTCAAATTCAGAACAAAATTCCATGTTACCACACAGTTACAGCATCAGTAGCATTCCATTACAAGAGGTCATTATCAAACCCATACTTTTCCCCAGCATATTTTCCAAGCCTGTGGAATTCCAGAACTGCCAAACATCCATATTTAGCATTGGTAAACTAAATTGACACTAATTAGCACTGAAGGATTTTTGCAAATAACTTCTTGAGTTCTATGGTTCTCCTGTCTGAGCGGTTGGATTTGCCTATATCCCAACTGTCCATTTCTACCTATATTTCATTATTAAGACAAGGAAAGGAATGAAAAAAATAAATAAATATACATAACATAATATATAAATATACATATATTTCCCTGGAAGTTTACTAGGAATATTTGGATCAGTCAAAATCTCTTACAAATTGAAGTGTGTGCTTCTGGTGCTTTGTCCTTTTAAAAGAAAAACAATGTAAATCTGACTAATAAATATGACAATAAATTGCTCTATCTTTTACTTGGGAATCTTGACAGTAGAAATTGCCTTCTCTCTCTCTCTCTTTCTCTCTCTCTCTCTGCTTTTTGTGACAGACAGTACTGCCTTTCTCAGTTCTCTTAACACCTATTTGAAAAGAGAAAAAAGAAAAGAAAATAGTATTTCTAAATCTAATACATAAATGTTAGATTCCTAAGCATGTATTTTATGTAATTAAATAGAAGAAAAAAAACCTTTACTTACAACGTAACTCTTATCTTGATATTCACTAGCTGGTATTATACATAATAAATACACAAACATTTTAAAAAGAAATTGGCAAAATGAATTGATCCCTTTGTTAACAGAAGGAAAGCCATAGCTCAATTTGAAAAAGCAATCTTCCATCAGGTATAAACTTCTATTCCTTACTAGAGCTGTTTGTCCAGAAAATGAGTCACAGCCTATTACACCTATGAACTCTGACATCTCAGTATTTCTTTCAACAATGTGGACAAGATTTTCAACAATAATAGTTTAATGTTCAAAAATAAAAAGACACTTAGAAATATTAATATAATTTCTTCTATTCATATCCACAGAAATTTGAAATTAGTTTGCTGGTGCTAATATTCCTACAATTCATTGAATTTTCATATAGCGAAACAACTATCTGCAGTTTAAGAGAATCTTCTGAGTATTATCTGTGTTTTTTCCCTCCAGAGTCCTGCAGACCAAAATAAAAATAACCTCTGTGTGCTTATTAACATAATTAGTCATTAATAACTCTATAGCTATCACCAAATGCTCTAGTACCAGTTGTTGCACAACATAAAAATATCTCAGAATGATATTAACAGATTTGGGACTATTGTGATTCCAGCAGTCCAAATTGTGAGATAAAACAGATAACTCTAACCCATAGAAACCTAATGGATTGCAATAACACTACAGAAACTGGTGAAATTGGTATTAGGGGTACAAACAAGCAAAATGATAGCTCACCATTGTATTCCAAGCCACACCTCTTTCTAGGGTCCATTTCGTTGCTTGATTATACTGCAAATACAGACCTAAAACATGGCTCTTTGAATGTGATATAATGTAATCTCATAGAGACCTATAAAATGCCAAAATAGACTGTCACACAATAAATCCAAAGAAATCAATAAGAAAACTCACAGAAGAAACACAACAGATAAAATTTAAAGTCAGTTTCTAAAGACAGAGATACATGTTTTAAAAAATCAGTGTATACATCCTCAGTTTTGTTGTTAATTTTTGTTTTCATACATTATTCCCTGCAATCAGGTAATCAGGATAGATTTTACACTGTGTTCTCTACAACTTCCCCAGAAGAACACATTACAACCCATATTTTATTTAATTTATTTTGTTTGTCAATTGCTTACAAGTAAAAACAGGCAAAGCACTAAGAAAGAGATTTTACCCTTTTTATATCTCAGTATTTTTATTCAACAACCACAACAACAAACCATTTGCAAAAAGTAATCCTAAAAGTTTTAAGGAACATTCACAGTAAGATACAAGCATAAGAAGGTGCATTGAGGCAGACTGTAGGATGCCTCACTCTTTCTTTGTATCTGACAATTCTGGAGCTTTGACTGGGATGAATGGAAAATCTATATTTAGCATTGGTAAACTAAATTGATACTAACTGGGGATGCAGCATTTTGTTTTCACACAATATCTTGAGTTCTATGGTTCTTCTATTTGAGAGGTTGGGTTTTCCACTATCCCAACCATCCAATATATATTATCAAAAACCCCACAGTTGAGAAAGGACATATTTGATATTCTTATTTCTCATGCTATAGATGATTGGATTGAACAGGGGTGGAAGGAGAGCATACAAAACAGTCAAACCAAAATCTAAGTAAGATGGAGTGTTAGAGGAAGGTCTCAGATAGGCAAAGCATCCACTTAACACATCCATGGACACGACTGTGAGATGGGGAATGCAGGTGGATAAGGCTTTTTGCCTTCCTTTTTCAGAAGGGATTCTTGACACTGTCTTGAAGATCACTGCATAAGATACAACTATAAAAGTAAAACAACCTAGTGCAGCAATTATACTGGCCACAAGAATTCCAACCTCAGGTAGATTTATACCAGAGCAGGATAGTTTTAGCAATTGTGGAATTTCACAGAAGAATTGGTTGATCACATTAGAACAAAAAAGGATGGAAAAAGTGCCAATGGTATGCAACATTCCATAGAGGAGACCTGTAACCCACACTATAATTATTATTTCAGTACAGTATTTCCAATTCATCACCATATCATAGTGCAAAGGATGGCAAATGGCAACATACCGATCATATGCCATAACTGTCAAGAGGGAGAAATCAGAAGCTCCAAAGGAAAGAAAGAGAAAGTATTGAGCTACACAACCAAAGTAAGAGATGTGTCTGGTGTCCATGAGAGAATTTGTCATGGTTTTTGGAACAATGACTGAAGAAATGCCCAGGTCCTGTATAGCCAAGTTCATTAGAAAAAAGTACATAGGGCTCTGCAGTCGATGATCAAATGCAACTGCAGAGATGATGAGAAGATTTGCAATTACAGTTGCCAGATATAACAGAAAGAATATGAAGAAATGCACAACCTGCAGATGCCGATTTTTTGAAAATTCCAGAAGCAGAAAGTAAGGCACTGTGGTTTGATTCTCCATGTTTTATTGATGACAAAGCTGGCATAACTACAAGAAAAGAAAGCGGAGCAATTCAATTAGATAATATTTTGGAGGTGGCATTTTGATATGTGGTGAGAATACAAAACATCAAGTAATGTAAATTATGGATGGAATGAACTGGGGATCAGAATATGAAAAACAAAGATGACAGATGGGGATATCAGAGCACATGGTTTCCCATTTTACCCATATGTATTAATGGATCAACCACCATATTTACATTTTCCTGTTCTTTCTTTTAAATTATATTATTTCATGTAGTGATCAAAACAGTTGGCTAGGAGTGGAACAAAGTTGGTTTAGATCTATTAAAAATTACTCAGAATAATCATATATATCATAATATGTCTGCACTCCTATAGGATTGTGGTAGTGTTGGAAAATTGGAGAATTCCAATGTATAGTGTTTTGTGCTTCTAGAAGAAAGGCAATGTAAATCTACCCAATAAATATAAAAATAATTTGCTGTATCTCTTTCTTGGAAATACTGAGAGCAAACAATGCCTCATTATATAATTTCTCTATCTTCTTTGTATTTATATAAGTGACAGTTTTTTTTTTATCAATTTTCCTACCAGAAGAGGCACAGAAGAGGCTGTACTTCCTGAGAACGTTCAGAAAGATAAATCTATCAAGGCATCAACTTCTGTCCTAATACTGCAGCACCATTGAGAGTGTTCTGACATACGGTATTCTTGCATGGTATGGGAGCGGCTCTGTAGTGGACAAAAAAGCTCTACCGAGAATCATTAAAGCTGCCCAGAACATCATTGGGCTCCAGGTACAAGCCCTGGACAATATCTTCACATCTCGCTGAGGAAGTCACACAACTTTCTCAGAGAATCTTCCCATCCTGTTTACAATCTTTGTGAACTTTTGACTTCTGGCAGAAGATATGGAACAATTAAAACTCAGACCACATGTTTCCTGAATATTTTTATCCCAGAGCTATAATTGCATTTAACAGTGAACTTAAGGATCAGCATCAGTGAGCTGTTGGACAGTATTATTGGTTTATTTGTGTGGATGCTTGTGTGTTTTAGGGAATGGGGAATTTTGATGGATAGGGTGTATTTGGGAATTGCCATGTGTTTGTTGGTGTTGAGTCTGGTCTTTGGGTGTTATGTGAATTTCGTTATATGTGTATACTCTGTATATATGTACAATGACAATAAAGTATTATTATTATTATGCTAAAATACTACCATAAAAAACCTTTAAATTAATACATAAACACAAGATTATTAAACATTTATTTAATATCATGTTGTTAAATGAGAAATTATACAAGTTAAGTTACAATATAACTGCCATTTTGATATTCACCTGGTGATAACCCATAATTATACCACTGTTAAATACATTTAATCAAAGGACCTCAAATATTAGCAAAATAAATTAATAAATCCCCTTATCCAACAATCAAAAAGAAATGAAACTCAGTTTGAAAAGGCAGTATCCCATTCAATACAAATCTAAAAGCTCTTTAGTGGAGTTTGGACAGAAAGTGAGACACAACCCATTGTACCTTTGAATTCTGACATCTCAGCATTTTTTTTCAACAAGTACCATGTAAATACCATATAAGCAAATCTTCAACAACATTATTTAATTTGTTTAAAAACAGAGAAATAAAAAGAGATTTAGGAATCTTACCACACATTGTTTTTACTCATATGCAGATAGATGATGAGATGATTTTTCCAATGCTAATTCATTTATTAGGGATCAGTTCAAGCATGAAGGATTGGTCCAAATTTCTGCAAATTATAACCATTTTTTATTCCACATAATCATCATGTGGAAAAGGTACTAATGTTAAATATGTAGTTAATTCATTTTTTAAGTCTACACAGAAATCTCTCCAAATATCTCTTTATCACTAAGTAAATGCTGTCCCACTAATTTTCATGTACTGAAACATCTATCTGCAGTCATTGATATTTCTATCCTGAATGTTTATTAATCTTCTTTTATTTCCATCAAAAACTTGTACAAAATAATGAAACTGAGCTCTGCATGCTTATTAATATAGTTAGCAAATATAGTTAGCAAAAACCAACCTTTGTGTGCTCATTAATGTAATTAACCATCAAGAACACGATAGCTTCCTCAAGGACCAGTTATCATATCACATAGAATAATAATATCTTAGATTATTAACAGAATGGGGGCTGCAGTTTAAATCGTGAGAAGTGAAAAGTTATCAGTGTAAATTGGATAGGTGAAAAACAATCAAGTGAGAAAACTTCCCTGGCACATATTTAACCATTTGTGATTCTCTTTCACCTCCTAGTTTTAAAAAAATCTCACTCTATATTCTGCATGCAACAATGATTGGAAGAGCTTGACCTTGGCTAGGTATATTTATATACTTAGAAGTGGATAATAATTCTGCAAATTATAAGGGGAAAAGCCAAAAAGAAATGTCAGGAAACCCATAGAAATCTAGTGGACACCAATAGTTACACAATAAAACAATAGAACTCTGTGGCATTTGTGGTGGGAGTCCAAAACAGCAGGATTCTTGTACTGTTATATTGCAAACCATTCTTCTGTGTAGGGAGCATATGGCTGCCAGAAGAGACTGCTGATATAAACCTAAAATAAAAAATACTAAAATAGACACACACACACACGTATGTATGTATGTATGTATGTATGTATGTATGTATGTATGTATGTATATGTAGAAAAGTGGGGGCTGTTTACAACGGACTTTCTAAATCTTGCAAAATGGATTTTGTAATACTGTTGCTTTGGCTAACAAACTTGTCTTTTCTTGTGCTGTAAATGTGCCTTTATCAAATATTTTGCTAAAAATTTGGCATTAGTCTTAACCTTCAAGAAGAATGTAGAAAGCCTCCCTTTCAGAAACTGGGACTGGCAGAAAAGTACTCAGAATATTATAGATAAAACAGATTCATTTCCAACTGTTGAACAAAGCAAGTATTCAAGCCCAGCATTGGGGAAGTGTAAAAATGTATCTTTCCCATACTCACTCACTTTTTTCCCTTGCAAATGTTTCTTTCATATTTATTCATCATACAATGCTCTTTTTAACCTTAAATCTCACATGTTATTGGATTCTTTAATTCTTAGGACGTAACTGAACAGATGACCTTTCCTTACTCAATCAGAATGTTCTTTTGTATTGTGATTATGTAACCTATAAAAGGGAATATATGATTTCTCCCTTTTCTCTTTCTGTCCTGAAATTACAAAGAGAATCCATTTTAACAGAAACATTTCAAATCAATCATAAATTAAACGATGTTCCTTGTCTCGGTAACATAACTGGGATCTAGCTTACCGAGGAACTTTCCTAGAAGTCACATTTGGTCAAAAGGTCACAAGTGGAGAAGGCCTTTTCCCTCCCTTTCACAGAAGGCATTCTCTACACTGTTTGAAGATTATGACATAAAATATGGTAAGAACAAAACAGCCTAATCCTGCCATAGTACCAGTTTCAATAACTCAAGTTTCAACCAATTGAGTCTAGGGCATTATAATTTCAGACAGACAAAAAAAAAAAGGAGCCAGACTGATATCATTAAAATAGAAAGGGAATCAAAAGGTGCTGCTGCTAAGGAATTTTCCATAGGGATGCCTGATGTCACAAATTAGAATCATGATTTCAGCGCAGGGTTTCCAACTAATTAATGTCTAATGTTACAATGAGTTCAAATGACAATATACCAATGATATGCCATAATTATTAGGAGGCATAGTAGCAATTCCATTGGATTTAAGGAGTTTAGTGACATATTTTGATTTTTCCTTCATGTTTAGAAAAGTCTGAAGTTTCTGCGTTAATCTGTTTTTGTTTTTTACTTTTGTATGCTGAATAATGGAAAAGTATGTGTGTTTGTATGTGTCAATTTATAAGAAATTCAGATATCATCTTGCTTTTAAAACAGTTTTAACTCAATTTGAACAGATTAATAGTAGAGTTAACATCTCTTTGTCTACAGAGATTCTCATACCCAGGTCATGGTTGTCCCAAAGGTGCTTTTTCAAGAAGCAACTGGAATTTCTGATTTTTCTTTGAAAATGTTTTGCTTCTCATCCAAGAAGCTTCTTCTGACTGGTTGGTGGGGAATAGATATTGGCAAAATGAATTAATAACCATGTTGTCCAAAATCCTTAACAAAGTGATGCCTGGATTTGAAAAAGCAGTCTCCTATCAAGTAGAAACCTATATTTCCTCCAGGAAATTTTGACACAAAATGAGACATAGCCTATTACAACTATGAAATTTGACATTTTGATCTTTCCTTCAATAACAAAGACCCACATTTACAATAGTAATTTTTTAAAAATATTTTTATTGAATTTTACACAATTAAAAACAACACAAATACAGTGTACAGTGTACTGTGTAAATGTACAGTGTACATTTATTTGTTTATATTATTTTTTATTTTTACAATCCTATTTTTCAACCTATTATACCATTTTTTCCAGATTGTATAATATTCCTTCTCTTCCCTCTCTTGTAATTCTAACCTGAGTTTTACCATTTCTACACAGTCCCTTATTTTCTTTATGATCATACTGTCTGTGGGAGTGCTATCTAATGTCCAATTTTGGGCATAGGTTATTCTTGCTGCTGTTAGAATGTGTATGATGTATTCAAATTTCTTTCTTAAATGATTATTTGATTATCCCTAGCAGAAACATTTCAGGATTAAATTCTATTTGAAATCCAGTAATTTCTTGCAACCATGTTCTAATTTTATTCCAGTATTCTTTTGCTTTAGGGTAGGACCATCACATGTGAAAGAAGGTACCTTGTTTATTTTTACACTTCCAGCATTCGGGGTTCATATTTGGGTATTTTTTCACCAATCTCTCTGGTGCTAGATGCCAATGGTAAAACATTTTACAAAGGTTATCTTTGTACGTGGCAGCCATAGTTAATTTATAATTTTTAGTCCATAATTTTTCCCAATCTTCTAATTTCTCACCGAGGCTATCATTGTTCCCTTAACAATTTCTTGTTCCCTATCAAATTTGAATAAATAATTATACATTTTAGTTATGAATTTTTCTTCTGACCCTAGTAGAAGTTTGTTAATTTGTTGTGGTGCTCTATCTATACCAAATTCTTCTATATCCTTTTTATATCTTTATATCTACAGAATGTGGCCGCACGGGTGGTTATGGGGGTGTCAAGGTTCTCGCATGTGACGCCCCTCCTGCGTGAGCTGCATTGGTTGCCAGTGGCCTCTCGGGTTTTAATTTTAGTGTTAACTTTTAAAGCGCTCCATGGCATTGGACCAGGATATTTACAAGACCACATTCTGCCATTTTCCTCTCACCGTCCGGTGCGCTCCCACAGGGAGGGTCTCCTGCGGGTCCCGTCGGCATCTATGTGCCAGCTGGTGACCCTGAGGAATAGGGCCTTCTCTGTGGGGGCGTCTGCCCTCTGGAATGGGTTGCCCTCGGAGTTATGGACAGCCACGGACCTGGGGACCTTCAGGCGTGCCTTGAAAACCTGGCTCTTTGACCAGGCCGGCTTGGGCTGATTTTAGTTTTGGGTGTTTTACTTTTTTATTAAATTTTAGGGTTTTAGGGAAGTGTTTTAATTGTTTACAGCCAGGGTCTTAATTTAATTTAGTTTTATTTTTTCACATATTTATTGTTTTAATTGTACGGCTGTGCATTGCTCCGAGTCCTTAGGGAGAGGAGCGGTATATAAATAAATATTATTATTATTATTATTATTATTATTATTATTATTATTATTATTATTATTATTATTATTATTATTATTATTATTATTATTATTATTGTCATGCGTATGAGCAGAAATAATTAGAACAGACTTGAAATACTGAAACACGTAACTGGCTTTATTGAAGATACTGCAGTACCGGCACCCTTTAACCCATACCAAAGTTAGTATGAGACAAAGGAGAACCCTGATTACCAGACAGACCATATATTTATACCCAAATATATTGATATAAACAATCACAGATCACATGTTGTTTTTCAGTTACAAAGATACATAGATTCTCATAGGAAAGTTATGGATATTTCTACTGACCTCTTCTTACTTGACATTTGGATTGGTACCAACATCCTTTTAACCGGATTTATCTCCAGATATCCGGTTATGCAATTATCAGAGGATTATATTTTTGATTAATATGACTATATAATGTCAAGTTGTTCCCTTCACATTCTAGAACCTCGTCCAAGGACAATTTTGCAATACCACATGTTTATTGTACAAAAACATATTTCTCAACTTTTCTGTTCTTTTAAAAAGGTCATTCTACGAACACAAAATGGCTATAGTATGGTTCTGTAGTTTCTCAAGTATAACATCCAAATTTACTTATAACAACTCCTCCCTTTCTTTTTATTACCAATTTATACTTGAGAATGTTCATCAGACTCTCTCAACATAAGCCTAACTTTCTGCTGACTATATATCTTGCATTTTTCCTCAGGTTTCTTAATCTTACAACAGCAGAAACACAACTTACATATCATTACAGGCTGTAAAAGAAGTATCACTAAACACTAACGTTGTCCTCTATATTTCTTCACATGTTCACCCCTAGTATGGGCAGTTACCATAACAGTCATTAAACGACCAATTGCACACTCATTGTATTAATTGGTATCAATGCATATACATATGCTCTACAAAACATTAACCAACCTCTAGGTAAATACAACACATGTGTCATTCCACCTATGTCTTCAACCTCCATTCAATAAAAAAAACTTCTTCAGTAGGTACATAAGTATAAATTGTTTTGTCATCTGCATGTCTATACTTAATACAATCATAAGTTGAAAAATTATCAGCTTTCCTGATTAGTCCATTTGTTGGCCTCACAGGAAATCCAAACCTTTTACAAATATACAAAATATCATCAGGATAAACTCTACCATAAACATTCTTCTGACATTGGAACTTTTATAAAACAAATAGACATGATGTCTGTAACTGTAGTCTTTCCTTTCACACAAAAACAAAAACTATTCAAAGCTACTCTCATTAATTCCAGAACAACATTTGTACTTTTCACATTAGGCTCTGTTCCTTTCAGTATCTTACACTTCTCTGTAGAATTCTTGGTACCTCAAAACATCTAACTATACATCTACCTTTCCAGTTAAATGAACATTTTGCACTAACCAACTGTCACACAAAAACATCAACCTCATTAGAGTATTTCTTAATTCAATGAATGGCATAAATAACATCTCTTCCAGAGCTCTAGGTCTCATATAGGAAGGAGAATAATTGCCATACAGGTCAAAACAACAATCATATAGTTGTTTCATCCTCTTAGACAAGTCCTCATGTCATATGTCATATGTGCGGTTACATGCTAGATATTTCTCGAATATGAACCATCATCTAAGGTGGATCTTATACAGTTTCCAACCTCAGCCATAGGTTTCATCAATGTCAGTGATATCTGCCCTTCATATTCAGTACTGTCGGGTTCAGTTTGGAAACATAACCATTGCCATGTTAATGAATAACCAGGCAATATCCCAGAAGCCTCCATACCTACCCCACATAAGGCAATAATCACTATCCACATCATATTCACAAATGGACTAGGCCCCCACCCACCTTAACGTATGTAGTTTTACACTTCAAAACTTACAATCGGTCTCTGGGGACTTACATCCACTTCTTTATCTTCTTCCGCACACAGAGGATATAATACCTGTGTTCAACAGTCTATTATTTCATGTCTTAAAATACTAAACAATACAAAGAAAAAATGTATTACATGCAACCAAATAATCAACAATACATCTCAAAGTTCCACAAACCTAAGCTAAACTAGACATGTAATTATCTATTCCCACTATCTAAAAGAAATAGAAAATAAAAAGTCCAGTCTTTCCGAAGCTTGCTTCCACTGGAAACAGGAACCGAATCCACAAATCCCTGTAGACACGAATGATGTGTCCAGCCTCACTCACATGTCCAAACAGCAGACTCAGTAGTCAACAGTACTTGTAACGGTCCTTCCCAGATAGGCCTCAGCTTTCCAAAAGCTCTCCACTGCTTAATCAGGACTCAGTCTCCACTCTTAAAATCATGCACTTGGAAATCAAACGGCGGTGTTTGCGCCAAAAGTCCTCTAGACCTTAAAAGAGAAAAACAATGGGACAGTCCCTGTATATATTTTCTAAACAAAATAAAATATCTTCAAGTACAATTCCTAAACATACCCAAACTTCCAGTATAAGGTATGCCAAACATCATTTCATACATTGAAATTATCAACATCTTTTTTTTTTTTTTCAAACAAGTACACACTCACAATAGAGCTAGAGGTAAACATTTCATCCAGGGTAATTAAACTGCTAACATTAATTTCCTTAATATATTGTTTTATAGTTCTCATTCTTCACCCCACCTGAGGCAAAAACCCAACAGGTCTATTGCCAGTCTATTTCCAATTCTTTCCTATACCTCTTTTACCACATGAAAAATAAAATGTGTACCTCTATCATTATAAATGCACTATCAATGCATATCTATATATGTTCCAATATTAACTTCACAGTCATTTGTGCATTCACTCTCCACACAGAACAGCTTCCACCCATCCTGTTAAATGATCAACTATTACTAATAAGTATTTCAATGTTCCTACAGCTGGCATTTCAATATAATCGACTTGTATCCTCTGAAATGGCCAGACAGCTAAATCTCTTCCTCCTAGTAATGTTTTTCTCATCATTTTCCTATTTATTCGTATACAATGTATACATTTTCTACATATTTTGGATAGCTATTGTAAACATTCCTCTGCAAATATACTTCCGTTTCACAAAATCCACAAGTGCCTGTGTTCCCCAATGAGTACCTTCATGTACTTTCTCTATTATGTTTCTCATAATAGGTTTATTAACTATTTGTAAACCATTATTTGTTACCCATTTTCCATCAACACAGGTAACACCTTCCAATTGCATCTGCTTTTCTTCTTCATCAGTGAACTCTGGTTTTACATCCCATTCCAAAACAGGAATTAAAACCATTAGCTTCACTTCTCCTCCTTTACGGGCAGCCTCTTTAGCTGCCTGATCTGCTAATTTATTTCCTAAAATCTCTTTAGGATTTCCCTTCTTATGAGCTTCAACATGTATTACAACTAAACGTTCTGGAACTTCAGCTGCTTTTAATAAGCTTTGATAAGATCTACTTGTTTTACTTCTTTTCTGTTACTTGTAATCAGTCCTCTTTCTACCCAAATTTTTCCAAAAGTTTGTAAAATACCATAGGCATATCTAGAATCAGTATAGATATTATCCACTTCATTCTCTAAAAGTTTCAAGGCTTGCAATAAAGCAAAAACTTCGCATACCTGTGCAGAGCATTCATTCATTCGTTTACCGTTTTCTACTCTAGAAGATCCATCTATAAACAAATTAATACCTCCCTCTATCGGGCTATCCTCCAAATCCTCTCTTATTTTCGTCTGTAAATCTATAGCCTCAATGCAATCATGCTCTATATTATCCCATTCTTGTTTCTCTCCCGAAAGGAATTCAGTTGATTTCAATTCCTGTCAAGTGAGAGGAGCAAATCCTCCTGAGATAATAAAATAGCTTCGTATTTCAATAACCTAGCATGTGTAAGCCATTTATGTGCTTTCTGCATTAAAATAGTTCTCACCTGATGTGGACTGCTTACCACTAAAGCACTTCCAAAAGTTAACTTCCTACTTTCTTCTACCAATATAGCTGTAGCCGCCACTGCCTGTATACATAAAGGCCAACCACGTACTACTGGATCTATCAATTTGGATAAAAATGCTACAGGCTTTTTTCTTTCCAGCCCAGACTTGAGCCAAAATTCTCTTAACTATTCCATATTCAACTGCGACAAACAAATGAAAAGGTTTCTTTAAATCAGGCAAACTTAGTACTGGAGCTTGTATTAAATCATGCTTAAGCTTCTCAATATTATTTATCTCTTCATTATTCCATATAACCTCCCAGGGTTCATTATCTAACAATTTCTCATATAGAAATTTAACCTTTGTTGTATAATCATCTATCTATAGACGACAATATCCTAACAATCCTAAAAACTTCCGAACTTCCCTCTTATTCTTCGGTACAGGCTATCTAACTATCCCTTCAATCCTTTCTGGATCTATTCTCTTACTTCCATGACTAATTAAATATCCTAAATATTTAACCTCAGACTCAACATATTGTAGTTTCTTCTTTGACACTCTCAAGCCCTGTTGCCCTAAAAAAATTAACAAAGCATTAGTGCCTTTTTCTACCTCTCGTTTCTTCTCTCCTGAAACCAACAAATCATCCACATATTGCAATACTGTTATCCCCACAGGTGGGCTAAACCCTTCAAGGACCTGCTCTAATGCCTGTCCAAACAAATTAGGATTTTCTGAAAAACCCTGTGGTAACACACACCATCAATACTGTTGAGTTCGATATGTATCTGGATCTGTCCATTCAAAAGCAAAAATATCCCTCGAGTTTTCAGTCAAAGGACACGTCGAAAAAGCATCCTTCAAATCTATTACACTAAAATATTTATGCTCATGTGGAATCCTCCCCAATAATGTATAGGGATCTGGCGTAATAATGTCATTCTACTACCAACCCATTTATGAGCCTCAGATCTGCTAGACGAAAGGACCCATCAGATTTCTTTACAGGTAAGATAGGTGTATTATATGGTGACATTGCAGGTTCAATTAGTCCATCCCTTAAAAGAGACTCTATCACTGGCTTTAGACCACGTCTCCCTTCTGGAGAAATATTATATTGCTTCCGCCTCACTGGCTCAGCAACCTCTTTTAAAATCACTTCAACAGGTGGGAGTTTCAAAACACCTCTGTTTCCTTTTGCTTCCCACACAATAGGATCTATATATTTCTCCTGTTCACTATCTAATAGCTGAATTGTGCATTTATCTGCAGAAAAGATAAGCTCACATCCTAATAAAGACAAAGCATCTCGTCCTAAAAGGTTCATACCTGCTTCAGGTATGTACAAGACATTTAATGTTATCTCTGAGAATTCCCCCTTCAGAGATACATTTTCAACAACAGCAACTTCAAAGGGTTCCCCCTTAACCCCAGAGACTGTCATCATTTTTCCCTCCTGAGTAAGACCCTCAGGTAACTCACACAAAGATGTTCTAGCTGCCCCTGTGTCTATCAGAAAAATGCAATTTATTTCCTTAGGTCCCACCTTCAATTTTACTAAAGGCTCCCGGTGGGACTCCAACGTCAGGAGCCCTTGACCCCCCTAATCTTCAATTAGGGTATACAGTCTCTGTTCTCTTTGTTGCAGTCTTTTCTTGTCCGGGCAATTTCTTGCAAAGTGCCCCTCCTTTCCACAAGCAAAACATTGTCTACTTCCTTTTAGTTCTCTATTCCTATTCAAGGAAAAAAAATCCCCTCCGTCCTCTCCCAGGACATTTCCATCCACCTCTAGTAGATGGACCTCCAGCTCTTCTAGTAGCTGCAACCAGTCCAACTGGCTTATCCACCTTTTCGGTTGTAGCAGCTTTCAACGCTGAAAACATAATTTGGGATTTCTGATGAGACTTTGCAAGATCGCGACCAATAAACACCTTGGTGGCCTCTTGCAACAAAGTAGCTATGTCCGATTCAGCTCATCTCTCTATCTTCTGCAATTTCCTCTGCACATCACCCCAGGCTTTAGTAACAAACTGCAATTGCATTAAAGCCTGATATTCTGGCATTTCAGGGGCAAGACCAGAATATTTATTTAAACTATCCTTGATTATATTCAAGAATTCAGCCGGGGACTCATCTTTTAACTAACCTACCTCAAGTGCTCTAGCTAGATTTCTACCCTGAGGTACAGCAGTCTTCACACCCTGCACAATAAGTTTCTTCATATCCACCATCTGTACTCTATCCTCTGGAACCTGACTATCCCAATCAGGATCTGCCAAAGGAAACTTATCTTCACCATCTACTGCATTTACTACACCTTCCTGTGTCTTATTCCAATATGCTATGCCAGCTTGTCTAATCTGCCCACGCTCCTCAGGAGAAAAAAAAATATCCCAAGATATGCTGTAATTCCACATAAGCATAAATATCAGGACCCAAAAACAAATCCAAACTCTGTTATAATGATATTGGATCAACCTGAATAGATGGCATGGAATAGAAGGTCCAGCAACTGCTAATGAATCCAATTCCTGTTTTAACTCTCTATACTGAAAAACTGCAGAGGAACTTACCCCCCTCTTTTCTCCCACATCTTGCACAGAGTTAGCTACATTATAAGGAGGAGGACGTACAGGACCAGTATAATCCAAAGGATCCCACTTATCACTTTCCTTTGTATATAAAAATCTCTTAGAAGTTTTCCCAAGAGGAGGAAATGGATCGGTATATTGTACATGATACCAAGGCACAACATAAGACAATTGAGAAACCTACCTCTTTTTAATCAAGACATCCTTTAAAGCATTAATCCAATATACATTAGACTCCCCAAACCGTGACTATAATTCGGAGGTTTCAAGATATGATCCGGCCAGCGAGCTGTACACAGCCCAATTAACCATATCGTATCCAAAAGTTTAGTATACTGAACTAACCATGCCTCATTCCACTGATTTATTAACTCCCCAAGAGGAGATGACATAGGAATGGAAGGAACTTCACTAGCAACAGCTGGTTTCTTTAACCAGGAAAATAAATTCCCCATTTCCACTCCCCTATTCACAGGAAATGAGACAGAGAAAGGGGGAATAAACAACGTAACAGCACAGACAGACCCCTCTGCACAAACACACACTCTAGACACGAAGTAAAAAAATATACAAGCCGAACAAGCCTTCATTTAGAGAAGAAAAAAAAAAATATATGAAACGTTTCAAAAGGGAGGAACAAAAACGTTAAGACTGTTAAAAAAAAACGTTGCAACACAAGTCTCTAAAACATATCTATAGATATATAGATATATATATAAAAAAACTCAGATAGAGCTCACCTGATTCCTCGGTGCACCACAACTCACCCATGGCCACTGGAAGCCAGCACGGTCCCAGCAATCAGTCAACCAAACGCAGGTCACCAGGAGCAAGGCCCCTGGACGGAGGCTCATCCAAAGCACAAAACCCCACAATACAGCAGCAGGGGCCCCCGTTTTGCAGCCCAGAAGAACCACCTCCAGAGCCCTTGTCCTGTCTCCTGGCTGGCTCGCCAAAACTTGTCATGCGTATGAGCAGAAATAATTAGAACAGACTTGAAATACTGAAACACGTAATTGGCTTTATTGAAGATACTGCAGTACCGGCACCCTTTAACCCATACCAAGGATAGTATGAGACAAAGGAGAACCCCGATCACCAGAAAGACCACATATTTATACCCAAATATAATGATATAAACAATTACAGATCACATGTTGTTTTTCAGTTACAAAGATACATAGATTCTCATAGGAAAGTTATGGGTATTTCCACTGACCTCTTCTTACTTGACATTTGGATTGGTACCAACATCTTTTTCCCGGATTTATCTCCAGATATCCGGTTATGCAATTATCAGAGGATTATACTTTTGATTAATATGACTATATAATGTCAAGTTGTTCTGTACACATTCTAGAACATCATCCAAGGGCACTTTCGCAATACCACATGTTTATTGTACAAAAACATATTTCTCAACTTTTCTGTTCTTTTAAAAAGGTCAGTCTACGGACACAAAATGGCTACAGTCTGGTTCTGTGGTTTCTCAAGTATAACATCCAAATTTACTTATAACAATTATTATTATTATTATTATTATTATTATTATCTTGTTTGCAATTGCAAGTAAGGCCACCAATCTATCATTATTTCTTCTTCTCTCAATTCTTGGTTCATCTTTTATCTACCTTGATTGTCTAGTAATTGACCCACATTTAAAACAATAATTCTTTAATGTTTAGAAATAAAAAGGCATTTAAAATATGAACAGACATTTATTTTATTATTATCCAGAGAATTTGAAATGATTCTGCTGATGCTAACCTTGATATAATTTTCATGTAGTGAAACAGCTATCTGCAATTTAAGGTTCCTATTCTGAATGTTTATTACTATTCTTTTTTTCTTTGCACCAAAATAAAACTGACTCCTGTGTGCTCATTAAAATCAGACTTTATTGCTACATCTAAAAGATCCAGTAGCAGTTATTTCATAAAATAATTTCTCGGAATGATGTTAACAGAGCTGAGGCTGCAGTGATTCTAGCATTCCAAAATCTAAAGGATGAAACATGAATTAGATGAGAAGATGACCCTGAACCATGATTTGGGATTCTACTTCACTTCTAGATTTTAAAAAAATCCCACCCTTTACTTTACCTACCACAATTAGGAGAAGAGCTGAGCACTATGTTAAGCCCATTTAACTCCTGACCATTATCACAGGAGTGGAAAAGTCAAACCTTCTGAAAAATAAAAAGGGAACAGGAAGAAAAGAAGTACAAATAAACCCATAGAAACCTAATGAATTGCAATAACACCATAGAAACCAGTGGAATTGGTGGTGGGAGCAATCAACAAACAATATGATAGCTTATTGTTGTATTCCAAGCCACCACCCTTTTCTAGGGTCCATTTGGCTGCTAGAGTATACTGTAAATACAGACCTAAAAATGCTCATAGAATGAGGTATAATGTAATCTCATAGAGACCTATAAAATACTTAATAGTCTAAATAATACAATAAATCCAAGAGGGCAGAGCTGGCGTTGCGGCGGTATGATGCATGATCTTGATCCTCCAAGATCGCTATCGATATCTCCACTGCTGGACAGTCCCGACGGACCTAAACCATCCCATAGAGATGGTGATCAATAAGGTCATGTCCTTTCGATCCCAGGGACATTGCAAAGTCCCTGGTTGATCCAGGAAAAGCTATTTTGCTGGTGGTGGAGAGGCAGCCATTCAAGCTTCTGAAGCTGGGACAGCTCTGGAATGGAAGAGATTAAAAGAAAGTGTGTCAGTTTGGTGAGATGAATTTTTACTTATTATTTTTTGAAGAGAACACTGTGTAAGTTTTGAAGTGAAATTAAAAGTGAAGAGAAAAGAGTTTAAGCGGCAAAATTAAGGTAGTTAAAGTGAAATTTTTCTTTTTCTTTCCCTTTTTATTGGAACTTTGAATTTGGCAAAACCTCTTAATTTCAAACTGGACTCCTTTCTTTTAAATTTTCTATTTTTGTTTATATTTTTTAAACATTTTTTTGAAGTCTGTTTTGATTAAGACTTTTCTTTTTGATTTGAGATTCACTTTTTTTTTTTTTTTTAAAGGAAGGATTTCATTTTCTCTTTTTGTTCCTGGCACTGGATACATGAGGGGGGAGTGAAAGTGAATAAAAAAAATAGCACTGTCATCTAGAAGCTTGGATATATTGTTTCTTTCTTTCCTCTGTTTGTTTATGTATTTGTGCTATACTCAAGGACTCTGAGCTTTGCACTGGGAAAGATAGTGGGATGAGCATTGCAAATTGTTTATGCAGGTGCCCATCTGTGAAAATATAGATATCTAGAGTCTGGAGTTGAAGTTGAAAGAAAGAAGATTGCAGTGATCTTGAAAATACTGGAACTAAAAACTTCAAGTTGATTTATTAAAGACCTTTGGATACTTAGTGGCTGTGGCTGGCTTTACATTAGAACTGCTTGTTATTTTTCACTTCCTTCTTTATTCCCCCTCCAGTTGGATTTTTATATTTGGATTTTAACCTTTTATTCCAGGAACTAGAATGTAAAATTTTTATTCTTTTGCTCTCTTCCTTTTCTCCTTCTTACTAAGAGAAATGATCGGATTAAGGTATACAAATGTCTAAAGTTTTTTTTCCCCTTTTTATTTTTTTGGAGTGGCAATTGCCTGCCTGGGCTCTTTTTTTCTTTTTCCTTTTCTCTTTTTTCTCTTTCTTTCTTCACAGATAACTACTACACAATGAGCAGAAAGATAACAGCCCCAGCTTCCTCAATACCAATAGCCTCTTGACAACAGTCAATACAGACAATCTTACAACAGAAGAAAGAGAAGGAGGTGACATTACAGATGATTATGCAAGGAATTCAGAAGATTGAAAAGAGAATGGAGAATATTGACCAAAGAACTGAAAAGACAGATGAAAAAGTAGAAAATATTCAACAAATGATAATGAAATATGAAGACAGATTTTTAAAAATTGAAGAAGATATACAAAGGGATAAGAAAATTGGAGATATTGATACTCGATTAAGTGACATCGAAAAGGGCAGGCGTGAACCATTAGTAAGGGAAATTGATAGATCAGAATTCTACTTAAGATTTCAAAATGTAGAAGAAGGAAAAGTTGAAAATCTTGCTGAAATAATGACAGAAATATTGGCAGAAGCATTAGAGATAACCAAAGAGAAAATGATGGATGGGATGGATGAAGTGTTCTGGGTCTATACAAGATATGCAATGAAACAGACCACCAAGAGAAGTTCATATCAGATTTACTAAAAAGATAATCAAGTAACAGTACTGCAGGTGGCAAGAGAAAAAACATTAAAGTATAAAGACAAAGAAATTGTGGTGCTGAAACAGATACCAAGAAGAGTAAGAGAGATGAGAAGATAATACTTATTTTTGACCAAAGAGTTACTTGAAAGAGGAGTAAACTACAGGTGGTTGATGCCAGAAGGACTTTTGTTCACCTGGCAGGAACAAAGACACAGAATTGACACAGTTGAAACAGCTGAGTTATTCTACTTAGAATATCTTAGAGGAAAGGAGGAAGAAGCAAGAAAGGAAGAGTCATTAACTGAATTCCAGAAGGAGTGTATAGCAGTAATTGAAAAGAAAAAGAGGAAGGTACAGTAGATGGTATACCCAGAAAACAATGAGAATTAAGATCTACTAGAGCAATAAAAAAAAAAACCCACAAAGCCTAACATGGATGAAAGAAAATTGATTACGCTCAACATAAATGGACAATTTGGCTACTAAAAGAAAGAAAGTATTTCACAAATTAGAGAAATTAGAAATTGATATAATTTGTCTACAAGAAGTACATATCAAAAAACAACATGAATATATATTGAAACAAAAAAAAATAGGGAAATTATTTACATCGCTGGATCAATCTTAAAAAAAGGGGTGAGGTACAGTATATTAAAGATACAATTTTGGCAGAATTAATTCATACAGATGACGATGGGAGGATTTTGATGGTGGAAATAATGGACAATAATGTTAAAACACTTTTAATTGCAATTTATGTTCTGAATGATAATCAAGAAGAATTTTACAGGAAATTACATATGAAAATAATTGAACTGGATTATGTTAATATTTGTATGATGGGAGATCTTAATGGAATAATCAATGATCAATTGGACTATAAAATGCAGAAATCAATAAAGAAAGCTAGAAAGATACTACCAAAATCTTTCTTTCAAATGAAAGAAGAAGTAAATTTAAAAGATGCATGGAGAGAGAGAAATGTGGAAAGTAAGCAATACACTTTTTACTCAAACAGGCATGCATCATGGTCTAGAATACATATGATGTGGATGTCAACAGAACTACTTGCTAACATACTAGAAATTGAAATAAAACCAAGCACTTGGGCAGACCATAATCCTGTGACAGTTATTTGGAAAGTATATAAGAAGAGATCTAGATGGACTCTAAATAACACAATATTAAAAGAAAAAGACTTTAAACAGAAAATAGAGAAAGAACTTGCTTTCTTTTTTAAAGAAAATAGAAATGAGGATATATCTTTACAGAATCTCTGGGACACGATGAAGGCCTACACAAGAGGCTTGATAATAGACTATACCAGGAAAAGAAATGTAAAACAGAAAAAGACTTTCAAAACATTGGAGGATGATTATAAAAGATTGGAAAAAGACCTACAAAAGTCCCTGCAAAAAAAAGACATTAAAAATAAAATGGATATAATTAAACATCAAATGGGACTAATGGAAAAAGGGGAACTAGCACAAAAAATTAAAAGTGTTAAACAGAATTACTTTGAAGATGCAAACAAACCAGGCAGATGGCTAACCTATAAATAGAGCAAGGAAAGAGAATCAAGAAGGATTAGTCAATTAATAAATGAAGAAGGACATGTTTGCTATGGAAATGAAGAGAAGAAAAAAATTATGCAAGATTACTATGGAAAATTGTATTTTCAAGAGAATATTCAAGAAGAAAAAGTTAAGCAGTATTTACAGAAAGCGAATTTACCTCAGACACCTAAAGACATTGAAACTATGCTAGAAGGGAATATAACGATGATAGAATTAACAGAAGCCTTAAAAAAGCAGAATGTTGGGAAAAGCACTAGGCCCAGATGGTTTGCCAGTGGAATTTTACAAGACTTTTCAGGAAATATTGAATGTTCACTTGTTAGAAGTCATGAACGAAGTTATGTTAAAGAAAAGAATACTCAAAACATGGACAGAAGCATACATTACACTTATACCGAAATAGGATACAGACCTGCAGCAAGTTAAAAATTATAGACCCATATCCCTATTAAATTCAGACTACAAAAACTTTGCTTCAATTTTGGCAGAAAGACTAAAAAGATATTTAAACAACTTTATCTATATTGACCCAAATGGATTTCTGCCAAAGACACAAATCAAAGATAATGTGAGAATTATTCTGGATACTCTGGAATACTGTGAGGCGCATCCTGAAAAGCAAATGGCCTTGATGTTCTTAGATGGACAAAAAGCCTTTGACAATGTGAGTTGGTGATTCATTTTATTTCAATTGATACAAATGGGCTTTGGTAAAAAATGTATCCAAGCCATTGAAACAATATACCATGAACAAACTGCAAAGATTATGGTAAATGGAGAACTAACAGAATCTATAGATATAAGAAAAGGGACAAGGCAAGGTTGTCCACTGTCACCTCTGCTGTTTATGTTAAGATTGGAAGTGTTGAATAGGAACATTAGAGAAGAAAAAGAAATAAAAGGAATGATAATCAAAAAGGAAGAGTATAAATTGCAAGCCTTTGCAGATGACCTGGTATTCATATTAGAAGATCCATTGGAAACAGTACCTAAATTAATAGAAAAAATAGAAGAATATGGAAAAGTAGCAGGTTTGAAATAAATAAAGATAAAACAAAGATATTAACAAAGAATATGCTAGCAAAACCAAAGAAACAGCTGGAAGAAGTTTTAGAAATACAGATCACAAACAAGGTTAAGTATTTAGGGATATACATGTCAAAATGAAATCATCAACATAAACAAGAATTATCTCATATGCATTCCCAGATCTTTTTGTGAACACGCATTCATCAGTTTCGGATTTAATAAAACCCATTAAATTTAGTTTGTCAGTTAGACATGAATACTACATTAAACCAGACTGTTTCAGACCATAAAGACTTATGTTTAAGAGCCAGATATCCCCTTCTTGCTTCTGGAACCCTGGAGAACCTTTTCTTCATCCAGTAGGAATTGCAGGTGTACACACCTTGAGTTGTTTTAGATTATCCATTTCAGCCTGCATTTTTTTATGCCAAGGTAAGATTGCTTTTGTCGATTGCCATGAAAATGGCTGTGGAGGGATCCCCTTCTTGACCCTCTCAGAACTTCTCAGAACAACAATCCATTCTTCTTCCATTTCGTCCTCGTCTTATACCTCGTTGCTAGCCTCAGCATCGACGTCTTGCGAACATGGAACCTCTGGTTGAGAAGAACTAGTTGATGGAACATCTGCCTGATAATCTCGATCATCAGACTGCGTTGCATCATCTCTAGGAAAATAAACTCCAGGATCATTGGAATGATTTCTGGACCAGTCAGAATCTTCTTCAAAATTAAACGATTGAGAAACCACTATTACATTTCTGGAGTCAACGAACTTGCTGCATCTGAAATTGTCATCAATACCCATAAATCTCAGCCTTTTTGATGCTAGACCTCCTTTCCTTCTTTGAGCTAATGGAATATTCACCATAGTGTAGGAACCAAAAATATGGATATTTCTCAGATCAGGTTTATATCCATATAACATGAAGAAAGGTGTCTGGTTAATTACATTGTTCCAGATACAGTTAATGATATAGTTTGCATATTTAATTGCTTCACCCCAGTATGGGAAACTCAGATTCTTGCAGACAGCACAATCCAAGAACACCTTACACCCCTTCAGTTCCAAATCTTTTACGAATTCTGATATCTTGCTAAGAACACGAAAACTGGAATGCCCCATTCTTCTATGCCACTTATGGATACACATGGAATGCAAAAGTTTACCTGTTAGAGAATTTTCAATATTCTTATTAGGAACCTTAGGCTTGCTTTGAGCAACCAGTTTCTGACTTTTGTTGGTTCTAGAAACCTTTGGGATAGCAACAGGATCTCTCTCTGGAACATCTCTCTTTGGGCCTATGCTCCCTCTTGTTGGAGAATGTATACTTGCCTGTGCTTGCAAGGTAGACTTCGGCTTTAGGTAATAAACACCACCAATCAATATGGTTTCAGCAACAATATTACCTTCTTTCATCACATAACTTGCTTTTTCAAAATGATGAACCTGGTACTTGGATATTCTCGACAAATGACTCTGACTAAGCAAACTGCTGGTTGCTGTTGGAATATAATAAACATCAGGAATAAAAGCATCTAGCTCTTCAATATAAACAGTTCCTTTTCTCTTGACCTGAACAGTATTATTGGAAAAAGTGTACAGTTCATACATGTCAGGCTTAGGCTCGTGCATCTCTGTGAAAAGATCTCTTCTGTAGGTAACATGCACTGCTGCTCCACTATCCAAAGTCCAGAGATGGACTTTCTTCATTGGTTAACACCAATGTGATGTGTGAAGTTTGTAGATCATGCCTGGAATCACGATGACCTTGTCTTTCACCTCTGCTCTTGCTTCTGGAATCTGTTCCTCTGGGCTGGTATGTGACAGATGCTGGAGATCGCTGGGGACAATCACGGATGATATGTCCCAGATGACTGCAGTTGTAGCATCTTGGCATCCTTGGAACAAAGGCTTTTCCTTGGAAATTGCGCCTTGTATCTGGAGCTCGCAATGCAGGTGGTCCTATCAAATGTGGTGTGGCGTGCATGAATGCTTCCTCTTCTGTTAAAATTCTGCATACATGATCAACTGTGTGCTGAGCAATAGGCATTTGATTAATCTTTAAAATGGCATCTTTCCATTCATAATTCAAAGACTTAATAATAACACTGATCATTTGAAAATCATCCACAGCATAACCATGTTCAGCAAGTTCCTTTCTCTTTCCTTTCAGTTTTGTCAAATGTTCACCAATAGATACCCAGATTTCAATTTCGAACCATGAAAATCAGTTAAGAGCAAACATGTTGTTATAAGTAAAATTTGGATATTATACTTGAGAAACTACAGAACCAGACTGTAGCCATTTTGTGTCCGTAGCCTGACCTTTTAAAAGGACAGAAAAGTTGAGAAATATGTTTTTGTGAAACAAATATTTTGGATTGCGAAATTTGTCTTTGGCATAGGTTAGAGGACATGTATACTGGGGCGCTCTGACATTATAAATGTCACCTTAAGGAATATTAATGTTTTCCTTGTAATTTTTCTGGAATGTGAAAAACAGGAAATCTGAAAATATTGGAAATTTACCAGGGAAGGTTGTATAACGTCCATATATGGAAAAAGGAAGTATTATGTAACTATGTGATTTGATAAACCTATATAAGCTGTATTCACTGAAAGGAGAGGGTCTCCTTCCTCTTAGAAACTGTTTCTTTTCTAGAGTGAACTGAATCTAATACTGCAGTATTTTCCCTAATAAAGCACCCTACAACTCAGATTATCAAAAGTCTGTTGTTTTCATTTTTGAATGCTTATAACACATGTAGATTCAATTGAAATAGGCTGGTAACATTCTTCTAATTGAGCCCAAATCTGTTGGGCAGTTGCATCAGGTGAAAAAGTAATCTGCAAATCAGTGTCCATTGACATCAATAATTTTGTGCATGCTTTAATGCCCAATCCTCTTATATCAGGAGACCAAGGTTGTGGTGGAGGATTAAACACCATACAGTGGGTACCTTCTCTCCGAAGTAAAATGCCAACCTCACTAACCCATGCCTAGTAATTCGGTCCTGAGCACTTTAATTTTGAATCACCAGTCAGTGGGGTGACAGAAGATTGTTGAAGAGGAACTTGTAGAACCTCCGCTGGTTGAACAATGCCTGCTTGTACACCAGGAGGCACTGAGGCTGGCACAAGTGCTGGCACTTGCTGGCTTGATGGAGACATCTGTACAGCAGACTGACTCCTTGATAATTTTGTAAAAGCGTTTTGCAAATTTTGTAATTGTTCCTGTATTTCACACAAATCACCAGCAGATGGTGCTACAATATTAGAAATGGCAGAAACTCTTTCTATTCCAACTGAATCAGCATCACGAAACATATCACAAGGTATCTGTGATGTAGGCATAGCTCTCTGCTCTGATTGGTCTGATACCACTCCCATGTGACCAATTTGTGGATGGACCCTTGGCTTCAATGAAGAAGGCAAGATAGAGGACTCAGGAACTCTAACCACACCCTTATCTCACTGAAAAGACAGCGCACACGCTTTAGCTTGCTGTAATCTGTGTTCAAAAACTGCAATCTGTTGCATATAATTCTGCATCTCAGGACTCAATGTTGGCTCAGGACTTAATGTATAATAATATATTTCACCTTTCTCTTTTGGTGAAAAACTATCAGCTGCCTGTATTACTTTAGGTTTAGCTCCAAGCTTTTCATATTCTCGAGTCTCTGGCTTCTCAAGCTGAGTTTGATAGCATGCATCATAAATAAAACTTAGTACAGACCTGCTATCTTGTCCTCCCATGGCAGCTTCCTCCAGATGAGCAGCAGTAGCCAGCGGACTTCTTATCTCCTCATTAGATATTTCAGAAAATGATAATCTTCCTCCGACTGAACTCATTGCTTTGTTTTTCCTTTCTTTCTTGGCATTGTAGAGTTGATCAAAGTTAATCACAAATTCCTCAGAATGTTGTGATCTAACTAATCAAAACAAAGATAAGGAACCATCCTCTGCTACGATTTGTCAAAACGAAAACATTCAGTTTTGTAAATTAGAGGAAATGAATCATGTTTTTCTGTTGCCAGCATACTTTATTTACAAAATAACTAAGAAACAAAAGAAACATTCTAATAAGCAAGCAAAAGAAGCTATAATGAAAGATGAAGTGGAAGTAAATCTCCTCCCCTGCACACATGCGCAGTAAAACAGAACATCACAAGACACTCATATCTTGCTACTATGGAAACTTGATAATCAGTCCTGCTCATTCTGTAAACTTCTTTGGAAACTCCTCAGACAAACCCAAAACAAAGCAGTGACAATACATTACACCAAGATGTAGCACACTGAAGGAGGACAATTATCTTAAACTCAAGCAGCAGATTATGACAGATTTGACAAAATGGGAAAACTTAGAATTATCATTGATTGGGAGAATATCTACAATTAAGATGAATGTATTGCCTAGAATTTTATATCTTTTCCAGACAATTCCAATTCAACTATGGAAAGAGTTTTTTGAAGACTTAAATAGAATTGTGCTGAAATATATTTGGCAGGGTAAAAAAGCAAGAATAAAACTAAAACAGTTACAACATGCAAGAATAAGAGGAGGGTTTGCCTTGCCCAATTGGGAGTTGTATTACCAGGCAACAAGTCTGATGTGGGTAAAGGAATGGATAACATTAAGAAACAGTAGACTATTGACTTTAGAAGGGCATGACTTGCTGTTACAATGGCATGCTTTCCTTTGGTACAAGAGAACTAAAACACAGGGATATTTTAGAAGACATTACATTCGAGAGGCATTGTTTTTGAATTGGGAGAAGATAAAAAGACAACACTATTTAAAAATTCCATTACGAATATCTACTATTGAAGCTTTTTCTTATCCAATAATATATAAAAAGGAACAAACAGTTAGATATGGTGAAATATTGAATGAAAAGGGTGAACATACATATGCAATCATTGGAAGAACAAGGTGTAAAAATGAACTGGTTTTCATATTTGCAAATACAATTTAGATTTAACAAAGATGTTAAAACAGAAGGTATTTATGATAAGTTGACTGACTTAGATAAAATTTTGATGAGTACTGATGAAAAAACAACTTAAAAACTTTATGGACATTTACTAGAATTTAAATTGGAGGAGGAACAAGTTAAAGAAATGATAATTGCTTGGGGGAAAATTTTCGATATGGGATTGATTTAGAAAAATGGCAAAAATTGTGATCTCAAAATTATGAAATGACAATGTCAACTGCATATAAAGAAAATTTGTATAAGATGTTTTACAGGTGGCATCTACCCCCAAAGAGACTTGCGAGAATGTTTAAGAATAAATCTGATAAATGTTGGAAATGTCATCAGATACCTAGTTCATATTATCATATGTGGTGGACATGCTCAGACGCAAAGAAATATTGGACTAAAATCCACACATGGTTGGAAAAAATGATAAAACAACATATAGATTTTAAACCAGAGATCTTTTTATTGGGAATTATACCAGAAATATACAATAAAGAACTGAAATATTTGATTGTAAATGTTTTACAGCGGCTAGAATTGTATTTGCTAAGAATTGGAAAAATGATAAAATACCTATGGATTCCAAAAAGAAGAAATCTTCCCTCTCTCTCCCCCACCCTGTGTGTGTGTGTGTGTCTCCCTCAAAACCGCGGCTGGGCTTTCCTTGATGCTCTTTGCTATTTTCATTTCTTCTTTTTTGGAATCCAGACTGGCTGAGCAAGGATTGCCAGCCGTGTTGGAAGCGTCTCTTTGGTCGACCCATCGCCCCCTCCCCCTCCTCTCGCAACTGCCAGCTGTGGGACGGCCAGGAGGATGGCATGCACATCTGAGGAGAAGGAGGAGGAGAAGGGTCGCCCGAAGGGATGCTTCCAATGCAGCTGGCAATCCTTGTTCAGCCAGTTTGGATTCCAAAAAGAAGAAATGAAAATAGCAAAGAGCACCAAGGAAAGCCCAGCTGTGGCTTTGAGGGAGAGAGACACACACACTGAGAGAGAGAAAAAGTGGGGGAGAGAGAGGGGAAGATAGGGACCCGGCTGCTTCGCTTTCCCCTGCTGTCACCCTTACCTTCTCAGGCCAGGCGAGGGAGGGGAGGATGAGGGACAGGAGAACCAGCAACTGAAGGCATATCAGGACAAAGGAGAAGCCCCGGGACATCTGCCTGCCCACCTGCTGGCTGGCTGGGCGGGCTGGGCTGGAAGAGGCATGTCAGCCAGTAGAAGGCAGAAAATGCGCTCCGGAAAAGCAGGCAGGCAGGTGGAGGTCCCAAGGCTGTTACACATGCGTACTGCATGTGTAGCAGCTGCACACGCAGTGCGCATGTGCAGCAGCCCTGGGACATCCGCCTGAGCTGCACCATGGCACATGTGGTTGGGAAAACTAGGAGAGCAAACGGGACAAGCAGGTGACTGGGCGACCTGGTTCGGAGGCATGGCAGCCAGGGGTCACTACTAGTTCTGCGACCCATGGCAAATCACCGCTACCAGTTCTCTCAAATAGGTGAGAACCGGTTGAATACCACCCCTGGTTTCAAGACATCTGAAATATGTGCAGGAGTCTGGGAGGTCATTGGTAGAGATATTTTTGGTTTGGTTTGGAGTGTTTGGTTGGCGTGGTCAATGGCAATAGTACACTAAACAATTACAATTATAGCTAGTTAATGTGATAGATAGACGGTTACTTAATGAATGTTGGTAATTAATAAATGTTAATTGATATGTTAGAGAACAAATCAAAAGTAAGGCTACTTATCACTAAAATAAATAAATCAATTGGTTATTCAAATCACTCCAATCAAATAATTTTGCTAAGCAACAAACAGCCAAATTTATTACAGTAATTACTAAACACACTGGTCAATTAAATTCACTTAATCACTGATTTTACTAATCAGATATTCAGTAATCACACTATATGCACTAAACACTCAATCATACTAATCAATAAAACACTAAATCAATTAATCATTTGATAAAAATTAATTATTTTAAAGAAATTGCTTTGGAGATCATTATCTAATCTTTGATATAGGTCTTGAGGTAGAAAGTTATAAGTTCTGAGACAATGAAAGCAACGAAGCAGCACTGAAAGTCAGCAAGCAAAGGGCCATTGTCCCACTTAGCTGTTGCTGATATCTGAGAATAGGTTTATAACCCCTAATAAACTGGCAAGAGGCCTCTTTTCCTGGGCTGGAGAAACAGCAGTTTGTTTGTGTTAAACAGGTTTCAACCTACTCAAGCTGTTTTCCTCTTTCCTCTTGAGAATAATCAGTGAGCAAGAGTTTACACTCTCTTTCTTGTTTTGTAGATTGAGTTTTTGAGATAGTAAAGATGCTGAAGGGGGGATTTCTGGCCCCTTCTTCTTCTTCAGCAGAGACAAACAGAATAATTCACAGGGAGGCAACAGGAAACTTTTTGTTTTTGTTTTCCCTTTATGAATGGGATTTCTGTTCTCCCCCACCCCCCCAGTCAATTTAAATACACTTTCAAAGTTTGTTGCTTTTAAGAGAAAGAGGCATGTAGATAGTCTTGCACTGGCAATTTGAACAGTTTATATTTTTACTATGTAGACTCAGATTTCTATTGAGCATTCGCTCCTGGCTTCAATATACCTCTGCTTCTATCACAGGAAATAAAATTGCTTCCAATGTTCACAGGAGTTCAGTTATAACAATACTTCCCTACTTATTGGGAGTCCAATGTTAATGTCTTTTTAAAGAGGGAGTCCGGATTAGCAATTTGGTGAAGAGGGAAGAGGGAAAGAGGGGTGGCAGGGGGGGAGCAGTTTGCTTCACACCTTGGCTGCAAATGTCTGAAGGCTGACTCACAGCTCCTGGTGCTCACCACCCTGCAAGGATGGGATGAATCTCACTGTCTCACCACCCTGCAAGAATGATCACAGAGCTCCCAGTACTGGCGAGCCCCACCGCCTTACCTTCTAGTAAGAATGGGTCAAATTGCAGATCGTTGAACACTTTTGAATAGAGCGCTTTTTAATTTAGCACTTACCGACTAGCATGCTGGTCAAGGATGGGAGGAATCAGAAATCTCCGAGTACTTTTGAATTGAGC
Organism: Bungarus multicinctus; assembly: GCA_023653725.1. Classification (NCBI taxonomy): domain Eukaryota; kingdom Metazoa; phylum Chordata; class Lepidosauria; order Squamata; family Elapidae; genus Bungarus; species Bungarus multicinctus. Next base: position 114,132,072 of record CM042840.1, read on the forward strand.
ATTTACTGAGGAATGAAGCTCTTTTCTGGCTTGCTGGCAAGTCTCACGCATTCGACTTTCCATCTCACCGGCTGGATCCGCAGGGATTTGAGGGCTTGTCGCCTGGTGCTGCCCATGCCAACTGGATCTCCTCACATTGCTGCTACTGCCGCCGCCATTTTCCTATATCTTGTATTTTTATTATTATTTATTTTATTATTATTTATTATTGAAAGAAAATGTATTTCTTTCCCATCCATCTAAGGTCCCTTTGTTTGTAGAAGTGCTGAGAAAATTTCATGAACTTTGCATGATATCAAATAATGTTTCCATAGCAATGACAGTATTTGCAAGCTGTGTAATCTATAAAAATTCAAAAAAAGGTTTTGGTGCAGGCGCCTGCTTTTCTCTCTCTGCCTTGCTGTTTAAGGTGGGAGACTGAAAGTCACCCAGTTTTTGCTTCCTGATCAGGGAAATAAAATTGACATTATCAGTAGCCTCATGTTCAGAGTTTCATTTGACTTATCAGATTCTGAATTGAACTTAAAAACCTTACAATTCAAATAAAAAAAAATTGCAAGGATTAAAAAGTAGTCCAAAATTTTTAAGGAATGTACATGGTAAGATACAAACATAAGAATATACCTAGAGGCAGATTGTAGGATGGCTGACTTTCTTTCTGTATTTGACAATTCTGCAGCTTTGATTGGGATAAATGGAAAAATAGCTAGAAAATGAAGAAAAACTGAACATCCCATTGGAAGGGGAGCATATATTGAGAAGTGCACAATATATACGGTCTGGTAATGTAGATGAGAGACTGGCTGAGTCAGGAGGAGTAGTCAAATGGGTAATTAGTCTGGAATCCCTATGTTTGCAAAAGAGAAAAATCCCCCCCCCCCTTTGAATGCTGTTGGACCTTATCTACTCTCAGCCAGGTGCCAACCATCAATCTAAAAAGATTCCTTTGCATTGGTTTGACCAATTCAAAAGCTAATTGACCTGGTTATTGTTCCTGATAGCTAAGCAGGTAGAAACAAAAACAGCAGTGACCATAGGCAAAAGTGATCTCATAGATAACATCAGTATAGCAATATTATGATGCAAGCACCACTCCTGCTACTTACTTTGTGGACAGATAGCATCACCACCAGATGGATTTGTAACTGGCTGAAAAATCATAATCACTGTGTAGTCTTCAACAGAACTACATTCATATAGAAAGAAGTAAGTAGTGGAATACCCAAAGTTCATTTTTAGATGCAGTACTCTTCAATATCTTTATAAATGATGTAGATTAAAAATAGAATGAAAACTCATCAAATTTGCAGAGGACACAAAGTGGCAGGAATAGCCACCATCCCAATAGAGAGGCTCAACATACAAAAGGATCTTAACAAACTTGAACATTAGGCCCTATCTAACAAAATAAAATTTGTTATAAATAACAGTAAAGTTCTCACTTAGATGAGGAAAATCAACTGTAAAGCTAGAAACAAGGTCAAACTTGGCTCTCTTGGGTCCCTTCCAACTCTGTTATTCTATGAAATTCTGTATACATTTAAACTGCCATTTGTACAAGAAGGGGTTAGAAGACAGCTTTGATGGCACTGCAAGTCTCCTTTCATTGGATGGATGTTTTTGGTATCCTGGAAGTTGATGACCTCAGGATCGATTAGTCCCGCACTTCTTATTGGCTCTGGGCAACCACATTTCATTCTTGCTGGAATTTTATTTTGTTGTTATTTTACAAGGCATGATTAAAGACAGCATAGATTTTAATATTCTAGAAATCTAATTCAGGTAAACTTGAGTTGGTTTTTTGACTGGCCTATCTCAAAAAGCTGATATCTCCTCAAATTCAGAATAAAATTCCATGTTACCACACAGTTATAGCATCAGTAGCATTCCATCACAAGTAATCATTATCAAACCCATAATGTCATTTTCCCCAGCATATTTTCCAAGCCTGTGGAATTCCAGAACTGCCAAACATCCATATTTAGCATTGGTAAACTAAATTGACACTAATTAGTGCTGCAGGATTTTTGCAGATAACTTCTTGAGTTCTATGGTTCTCCTGTCAAAGAGGCTGGCTTTGCCTACATCCCAACTGTCCATTTCTACCTGTATTCCATTATTAAGACAAGGAAAAGAATGAAAAAAATATATAAATATACATAACATTATATTTCCCTGGAAGTTTACTAGGAATATTTGGATCAGTCAAAATCTTTCACCACTTCTACAAGATTGTGATTGTGTTGGAAAATTGGAGTGTGTGCTATATTTGGTGCTTTGTCCTTTTAAAAGAAAAACAATGTAAATCTGACTAATAAATATGACAATAAATTGCTGTATCTTTTAATTGGGAATCTTGACAGTAAGAAATTGCCTTCTGGTATAATGACTTTGTGTGTGTGTGTGTGTGTGTGTGTGTGTGCGCATGCGCACGCGCACGCGCACGCGTGCTTTTTGTGACAGATAGTACTGTGTTTCTCAGTTCTCTTAACACCTATTTGAAAAGATGAAAAAGAAAGGAAATTGTATAATAAGTTCTAAATCTAATACATAAATGTTAGATTCCTAAGCATGCATTTAATTATATGTAATTAAATAGAACAAAAACCTTTACTTACAACATAATATTTATCTCGATATTTACTAGCTGGTATTATATATAATAAACATACTGGAAAATAATTTAAAAAGAAATTGGCAAAATGAATTAATTTATCCCCTTGTCAACAGAAAGAAAACCATAGCTCAATTTGAAAAAGCAGTCTCCCATCTGTTATAAACTTCTATTCCCTCCTAGAGAGTTTGGCCAGAAAATGAGACAGAGCCTATCACACCTGTGGACTCTGACATCTCAGTATTTCTTTCAACAATGTGGAACAAGATTTTCAACAATAATAGTTTTATGTTTAAAAATAAAAAGACATATAGAAATATAAACATTATTTCTTTTATTCATGTCCACAGACATTTGAAATTAGTTTGCTGATGCTAATTTTCCTACAATTCATCAAATTTTCATATAGCAAACACCTATCTGCAGTTTAAGAGAACATTCTGAGTGTTTTGTTCCCTCAAGAGTCCTGCAGACCAAAAAAATAGTAACCTATGTATGCTTATTAACATAATTAGCCATTAACAACTTTATAGCTAACTCTTAATGATCTACTACCAGTTGTTGCACAACATAAAAATATCTCAGAATGATGTTAACAGATTTGGGATTGCATTGATTCCAGCAGTCCAAATTGTGAGAAATAAAACAGATACAACTATGTTACTACTTAGTTGTAGCATCAGTAGCATTCCATCACAAGAGATCGTTATCAAACCCATAATGTCATTTTCCCCAGCATATTTTTCAAGCCTGTGGAATTCCAGAGATGCCAAACATCTATATTTAGCATTGGTAAACTAAACTAATTAAGGATGCAGGATTTTTTGCCAATGACATCGTGAATTCTATGATTCTCCTGTTTGAGAGATTAGATTTGCCTTCATCCTAACTATCCATTTCTACCTTTTTTACTTTAATATATGTGTGTGTGTATGTGTGTGTGTGTGTGTGTGTGTGTGTGTGTTAGGTTTTTGAACTGATAAATAATTAAACAAGGGAGACTAGCATAGATCTATTTCGAGCTACTTAGCTCTTGTCAGCTAGCCATACCCTTACTGGGATTTGAACCAGGGAAGTATTACATGTGAGGCAGTTGTAATTGCCATTAGGCCACTGGTTCTCATCCAGATCAGCGATACAGGGGAATGAGTATATATACTTGTGTTAGAACACCCTGGTAAGCCCCAGTCAAAGGAGGAAGCATACTGCTGTCCTTTTCTGTCTTTCGGCTCATCACCAGAGACCATCCAGACAGAAAACTATTTGTTTCATTGTCTTTTGTTTATATGCATGCTAGGCTTTTGAGCTGATAAATAATTAAACAAAGGAGACTAGTATAGATCTATTTCGAGCTCCTTAGCTCTCGTCAGCTAGCCATACCCTTACTGGGATTTGAACCAGGGAAGTATTACATGTGGGCAGTTGTAATTGCCATTAGGCCACTGGTTCTCATCTAGATCTATACTCATTCCCCTGTATCGCTGATCTAGATGAGAACCAGTGGGCTAATGGCAATTACAACTGCCTCACATGTAATACTTCCCTGGTTCAAATCCCAGTAAGGGTATGGCTAGCTGATGAGAGCTAAGTAGCTCGAAATAGATCTATACTAGTCTCCCTTGTTTAATTATCAGCTCAAAAATCTAACACACATATAAACAAAAGACAACGAAACAAATAGCTTTCTGTCTGGATGGTCTCTGGTGATGAGCCGAAAGACAGAAAAGGACAGCAGTATGCTTCCTCCATTGATTGAGGCTTACCAGGGTGTTGTAACACAAATATATATATATATATATATATATATATACACACACATACATACATACATACACACACACACACATTAAAATTTTATCAAAATCTCCACATTTGAGAAACGACATATTTGATATTCTTATTTCTCATGCTATAGATAATTGGATTAAAAAGGGGTGAAGGATGGCATAAGAACAGTCAACCCAAATTCTAAGTAAGATTGAGTGTTAGAGGAAGGTTTCAGATTGGCAATGCACCCACTTAATAATAACATAGACACAACTGTTAGATGGGGAATACAAGTGGATAAGGCTTTTTGCCTTCCTTTTTCAGAAGGGGTTCTTGACACTGTCTTGAAGATCACTGCATAAGATACAACTATAAAAGTAAAACAACCTAATGCAACAATGATACTGGTCACAAGAATTCCAACCTCAAGTAGATTTATGCCAGAGCATAATAGTTTTAGTAAATGTGGAACTTCACAAAAGAATTGGTTGACTACATTAGAACAAAAAAGGATGGAAAAGGTGCCAATGGTATGCAACATTCCATAGATGTGACCTGTAACCCACACTAGAATTACTATTTCAGTGCAGTATTTTGAATTCATCACCATATCATAGTGCAGTGGGTGGCAAATGGCAACATACCGATCATATGCCATAACTGTCAGGATGAGAAATCAGAAGCTCCAAAGGAGAGAAAGAGAAAAATTTGTGCAACACAAACAAAGTAAGAGATATTTCTGGTGTCCATGAGAGAATTTATCATGGATTTGGGGACAATTACTGAAACAATGCCCAGGTCCTGTATAGCTAAATTCATTAGAAAGAATTACATGGGGCTGTGCAGGCGATGGTCAAAAACTACTGCGAAGATGATTAGAAGATTTGTTGTTACAGTTGTCAGATATAACACTAAGAAGAAAAAGAAATGCAAAAGCTGCAGATACCGATTTTTTGAGAATTCCAGAAGTAGAAAATAAGGCACTGTGGTTTGGTTCTCCATGTTCCATTAATAAAAATCTGTCATAACTGCAAGGAAAGGATAGAAATTCATTTAGATAAAATTTTGGAGGCGGCATTTTTATATATGGGGAGAATAGAAAACATCAAGAAACAAAGGATGGAATGAATAGAGGATCAGAAAACAGTGATATAAGATGGATATATTAGAGTACACTATTCCATTTTTACCCATCTGTACCACCAATCACCAAGGTCAGATTTTTTCTTCTTCCCTCTTTTCAGTTGTGTTATTTCATATAATGATCAAAATGGTTGGTTAGGAGTAGAACAAAGTTGTTTTGGGTCTATTTTCATCAATGAATGATTACTCAGAATAATTGGTCCCATGATAATGTGTCTTCACTCCTACAGTTTTGGAGAATTGTAGAATTCCAGTGTATGGGTGCATTGTAATTCTAGAAGAAAAGCAACGCATATCTCGCTAATAAATATAAAAATTATTTGCTACATTTTTTACTTAGAAATCTTAATAGCAGCCATTTCCTCTTTGTATAATTTCTCTCTGTATGTGTTTACATAAGTGATGGCAATGCTTGTATCTTAATTTCCCTACCAGATATTAGGCTAAAATAGTAGCATAAATAGCTTTTCAATTAATATATAAATACAAGATTATTAAACATGTGTTGAATAGCATATTATCAAACAGAAAACAGTTACAATATAACTGCTATTTTGATATTCACTTGGTGATCAACACATAATTATATCACTGTTAAATACATTTAATCAAAGGACCTCAAATATTAGCAGAATAAATTATTTTATTTTTATTTATTTTATTTTTGATTTGTTAATCGCTTACAATAGCTATAATATAATATACTGTAGTTATGAATACATGAAATGGATACATATAAGACAATTAAAAGAAACAGTAGGACAGGGATGGTAGGCATTAATTAATTAATTAATATTAAATTAATAATTAATAAATCCTTTTATCCAACAATCAGAAGGAAATGAAAACTCAGCTTCAAAAGATACTATCCCAAAACAATAATGTTTGTAGTAGAGTTTGAACAGAAAATGAGACGCAACCTGTTGCGCCTTTGAACTCTTGACATCTCAGCATTTTTTTCAACAGTATTAAATGCTATGTAAGCACATATTCAACAATGATACTTAATTTGTTTAAAGGAAATAAATTCAGTTAGATAAAGTTTTGGAGGTGGCATTTTTATATGTAGTAAGAATAGAAAACATCAAAAATGTAAATTATGGATGGAATGAACTGAAGATCAGAGCATGGAAAACAGACATGTAGGATGGGGATTTCAGAGCACACCATTTCCCATTTTTACCCATCTCTACTAAAGGACCAACCACCAAACTCACATTTTCCCCTTCTTTCCTATTTTAAATTATGTTATTTCATGTAGTGATAAAAATGTTGGCTAGGAGTGGAACAAAGCAGGTTTAAGTTTATTTTCATCAATGAAAAATTACTCGGAATAATTGGATCCATCATAATGTGTCTGCATTCCTATAGGATTGTGATAGTATTGGAAAATTGAATAATTGCAATGTATGGTGCTTCTAGAAGAAAGGCAAATCTAGCCAATAAATATAAAAATAATTTGCTATATCTTTTCCTTGGAAATTTTGAGAGCAGACATTTCCTCTTTAAATAATTTCTCTTTGTATGTGTATTTATGTAAGTGACAGGTTTTTTTTCCAATTTCCCTACTAGATATTAGACTAAAATAATACAATAAAAAGCCTTTATAGCAGTACATAAATGCAGGATTATTAAACATGTATTTAATAGTATATTGTTAAATAGGAAATTATAAAACTTAAATTACAACGTAACTGCTATTTTGATACTCACCTGGTGATAAATATAACATTGCATCAGTGTTTAATACATCTAATCAAAGGACCTCAAATATTAGCAGACTAAAAAGTTCCTTTATCTAACAATGAGAAGGAAATGAAAACTCATTTTGAAAAGACAGTATTCCATATAATACAAATCAATAATGTTAGTAGTAGAAGTTAGACAGAAAATGAGACACAACCTATTGCACCTTTGAGCTCTGACATCTCAGCATTTGTTTTCAACAATGTAAAATGCTATGTTAGCACATATTCAATAATAATTAACTTGTTTAGAAATAGAGAAATAAAAACATATTTTACCATGTATTTCTTTTTTTCATATACTGGTAGATTATGAGATTACTTCATCATTGTTATTTCAGCTGTTAGGGATCAGTTAATGCATGAAGGTTTGGTCCAAATTTCTGCAAATTATAATTGTTTTTTATTCTTCATAATTATCATGTGGAAAAGATACCAATGTTAAATATGTAGTTGATATTTAAAGTCTACACAGAATCTGTCAAATCTCTCTAAGTCAATGCTGTCCCACTAATTTTCATGTAGTGAAACATCTATCTGCAGTCATAGAGAATTCTGAATGCTTATTAATCTTGTTTTATTTCACTCCAGAGACTTGTACATCAAAAGAAATTGTTTTCTGTGTCCTTATTAATATAGTTAGCAAACATAAATAAAATTGACTTCTCTGTGCCCATTAACATAAATGTCAAAAGCTTCCTCTAGAACCAATTATCCTATCACATAGAATAATAATATCTTAGATTATTAACAGAATGAGGGGTTCAGCGTAAATTGTGAGAGGTGAAAAACAATCAAATGAGAAGGCCTCCCTGTCAAATATTTCATCATTTGTAATTCTCTTTGAACTCCAGTTTTTTTCAAAAATCTGACCTTCACCACGCCACATGTAGGGGAAGAGCTTGACTATAAGGACCCATCTCAGCTATTTTCTCAGGAAAGCATGACTCCTGAAACAACCATAGTTCAAAAGGAACTTTTACTGAGAGAAGTGATAGCAGAGAAGTGAGGCGGACTCTGAAGATTCCTGTGTGAAGCATTAAACTAATTTCAGCATGGGTAATCATATGCCATAACTGTGAGGTAGGGCAATAGCAATGCAAATGAACATTGTAGTTTAAGGAATTTAATGACATATTTTGATTTCTATATTTAAAAGGTATAAAATTTACAGTCCATTCTGAGCTAACCTGCTTGTTTTTCTATCTTAATTGCTGAATATCGGGGAGGGGGTGTGTGTCTTTACATAACTCCACACCAGAGTCCTGGAAATCTCAAGAGGGAATAGCTATTAGAAATATTAGAAAGATTCATTTGACTATGCTATACATAAATCTGAATACAATATTCATGAATTAGAAATTAATACTCACACAAATTAGGGAAATATTAAAATACTTTATTCAATAAACAGAGCAACGTAATAACTATAACTGCAAAATATAATGTGGACAAGAAATATCAAGGTAAGATAACAAGAGAGATACATTCAATACAGGAATATAAATATAGAAGAAAATGTCAGATTACCTTAGCTGAAAGTCCCTTTCTCAAAAAAGGTACTGATATTATCTAGGCAATTCCAGTATGCATATGTCACTTTTCCAAAATATTGTTATATTAAAATGAAGTATTTGTCCTATCTTTATTTAAATATATCTTTATTTCATTTACCGGGATGGTGGCATAGATAACACAAAACCTGGATAAGCCTTTTAATATACGATATTAGCAACTATTATGAAGTAGTTCTCAAGCAAATTTTAATAAAGTATCATTCTGGAGTACATCTATTTATTCTCGTTTCTTCAGCTATTACAAAATGAAGCATATCTTATATCTTCCAATTGACATATTGCATATTACTGTAAGCTTATATGAAAGTCTAATATAGTTATGAAATTGACTTTTTTCTTTTTCATATTGCTGTGGTTACAAAAGAGTTGTGGAAGATAGTATCAGCTCACCCATCATGCCCATCATGCCAAGTGTTTGCTTTTTCCAAAGCACTTCTAAAAGAAAAGCTAAAATGAGTGAAAACCTGTGGTGTAGTGCTTAAGGTACCACACTAGAAACCAGGTCACAGTGATGTCTAGTTCTGCTGTAGGAACGAAGCTAGATGGGTAACTTGGGCCAATCACTCACTTTCACAGGCCTAGGAAGGAGGCAATGGCAAATCCCTTATGAAAATCCTTGGCAAGAAAATGCAGGAGAGAAGTTTTGGAAAAGTTGATGCCATAACTAGTCATATTATGTGCAAGCATTGTAGAGGTAGCCATTTTATTCCAAAAGAACATGGAAAAAATAGGCCATGTAGTTTAAACATCTTCATGATTACACTTGTTTTGCACAATTGTACTATATCCTGGTACTCAGTTCCCAAAAATCAAGAGACTGCCAATCAACTACATTTAAAGTGTATAAACAACAGTTAGGGATGCAAAATATTTTCTGAATAACTTCTTCAGTTCTACGATTCTTCTGGATTTAAAGGTTGGATGTGCCTGCATCCCAACTATGTTTATTTTTTAACTTATTCCTGTATTCAGAAATTTAAAAGAATAGCTATGAAAATGCAAAATTGTGATGACCATAATAGAAGCAATATTAAAAGATTTTTTTCAAAACCTCCACAGTTTAGACAGCACATATTTAATATTCCTATTTCTCATGCTATAAATGATGGGATTGAACAGAGATGGAAGAAGAGAATATAGAACAGTCAATCCAAAATCCAAATAAGATGGGGTATCAGAGGGAGATCTCATAGTAGCCAAAGCTTCCAGTTACCATTAACATAGATACTACAATAAGGTGTGGAAGACAAGTAGATAAAGCTTTTTGCCTTCCTTTTTCAGAAGGGATTCTTAACACTGTCTTGAAGATCACTGCATAAGATACAACTATAAAAGTAAAACAACCTAGTCCAGCAATGACACCAATCACAAGAATTCCAGCCTCAAGTACATTTATTCCAGAGCAGGATAGTTTTAGCAATTGTGGAATTTCACAGAAGAATTGATTGACCACATTAGAACAAAAAAGGATGGAAAAAGTGCCAGCAGCATGCAACATTCCATACAGAAGACCAGCAAACCACACTACAATCGTTATTTCAATGCAGGCTTTCCAATTCATCACCATCTCATAGTGCAGTGGATGGCAAATGGCAACATACCGATCATATGCCATGACCGTGAGGAGCGATAAATCAGAAGCTTCAAAGGAGATAAAAATTAAGACTTGTGCAAAACAACCAAAGTAAGAGATGTATCTGGTGTCCATGAGAGAGTTTATCATGGATTTAGGGACAATGACTGAAACAATGCCCAAGTCCTGCAGAGCTAAATTCATTAGAAAGAAGTACATAGGACTGTGCAGCTGATGATCAAAAGCTACTGCAGAGATGATGAGAAGATTTGTTGCTACAGTTGCCAGATATAATACAAAGAACAAGAAAAAATGTAAAAGCTGTATATGCCGACTTTTTGAGAATTCCAGCAGCAAAAAGTAAGAAATTGTTTGATTCTTCATGTTTCATTTACAACAAAGCTCAAGGGCACAACTGTAAGGAAACAGAGAAGGAAATGATAGTTAGATAAAAGCTGGAAAGTGGCATTTTGATATGTGGTGAGAATAGTATACAAAACAAAGTGTAAAGCATGAACAGAAGATAAAGAGAAACAGACCATGGAAAGAATAAATGTAGGATGAGAACATTAGAATAGAAGAGTTCTAACTTAATTTCTGTCCATTTTAATCCACACATTTTAAACAACCAACCACCAACCTTACATTTTCTCTTCTTTCCTACTCCCAGTTAAGTTATTTCATATCCCAATTAAAAGGATTACCTACAATTAGGAAAGCCCTGTTGAAGTGCACTTTCAGTTATAGAAGATTACTGGGAATGTTTGGACCAGTTACAATCCCTTGCAACTCATATAGGATTGTGATTGTTTTGAAAAAATGGTGGATGTGCTTGCTATGTGTGGTGTTTGTTTGTGCGTAGAAGAAAAACAATGTAAATCTAGCAAATAAATATAATATAAGTTGCTGTATCTTTTACTTGGAAATATTGGGAGTAGATTTTGCCCCCTGTGTTCTCTCTCTCTCTCTTTCTCTCTCTGTCTCTGTATTTTATGTGACAGAAGATGGAAGTGTTCTTCTCAGTTGCCTTTGCATCTACTTGACAAAAGAAAAACAATTAAATAGTATAATAAGCTATAAATCTAATACATAAATACTAGAATCCTAAACACGCATTGAATGATATATAATTAAACAGAAGAAAAACATAACTTTACTTACAACATTTCACTTGACATTCACTAGGTGATATTTTACATAATAGACACACTGGAAAATATTTGTAATATAGAAGTCTGATATTGACAAAATGAATAAATAAATAAACCCCCTTTTTCAACAATTAGAGGGAAGGTCATACCTCAGTTTGAAAAAGCAGTCTCCCATTAAGTACAAATCTCTCTTCCCTCCAGGAGTGTTTGGCCACAAAATGAGATGCACCTATTACAACTATGAACTCTGACACATCAGTATTTCTTTCAGCAATATGAATACACATTTTCATAATAATAATATTTTAATTTTTAGGAAAAAAACACTTAGAAATGTTATCATTTTTTTATTCATATCCAGGGAGATTTGAAATTACTTTGCTGATGCTAATTTTCCTACAACTGATCTAATTTTTGGATAGTGAAAAAGTTATCTGCAGTTAAAAGATCTTCTTCTGAATGTTTATTATCTGTTATTTTTTCCTCAAGAGTCTTAAACATCAAAATAAACTGACTTTTGTGTGCTTCTTAAGATAATTAGCAAATAAAAATGACTTCTCTGTGCTTATTAACATAATTAGCTATTAGTTACTCTATAGCTATCTCCAGAGCTCCAGTACCAGTTATCTCATTGTTGGAAGAAATGTCCATCTGGGTTCAGTTCCAAGTGGGAAGAAAGACACTGGAAACATGGAGAGTGCTTGGAAGGATAGTATTAATAGTGGAGAGGACCACATTGAGGTCCTGGGCAAAAAAAACACATGGGTGAGAGAAGGAGTTAGATTTATGACTTCTGTTGGATTTGAACTTGCTTCCTGTTCCTGTGGCAAGCAATTTATCCTGATTGGTTGTCAGACTCCCATGGGGCCATGCAGGGATAGCTTGGTTGAATCTTTCTGGGTGATGCAATGAAGGGCAATTAAATGGCTATGTCTGAAGGAGGTAGATCTTTGTTATGTAGAATAGACTGGACCAGGCCTTAATCGCCATTAACAAAGGTGTGGGGGGCTGATGTTCTGCCTCCCTTTTAGGGAAAATATTCTGTCCTTTTAATATTTCCCAAAATATTTCATTTTTCTAGGAGAGGGTGGGTTTTAATTTCCTACATCATAATATAACAGTATCTCAGAATGATGTTAACAGAATTGGGGTTGCAGTAATTCCAGCAATCCAAACTGTGAGAGGTGAAACATAAATCAGGTGAGAAGATCTCCCTGAACCATGTTTCATCACTTGGGATTCTCTTTCACTTCTAGGTTTTAAGAAATCCCATTCTCTCCAAGAGAACAGCTGTTTAGTTAATTAGTTAGTTAAGCCCAGTTAAGCACAGACCATTAACACAAGAGTGGAAAATAAAAGGGAGGAGAAAGAAAAGAACTTCAGGAAACCCATTGACGTCTAAGGGATTGCAATAAAACCATAGAACCGTGGAATTAGTGTTGGAATGCAAGCACACAAGTTGATAGTTTATTTCTATTTTATTTATTTTTTGTCAATTTCTTACAAGACAATACGTATAAAAACATAGTTATGAATACATGGATACATATAAGAAAAATAAAAGAAACAATAGGACAGGGATGGTAGGCACTCTTATGCATGCCCCATACAGACCTCTTAGGCAGACAGTCTAAGGTTAAAGTTTTTGGGGTTTGGGGAAGAAACCACAGAGTCAGGTAGAGTATTCCAGACATTGACCACTCTGTTGCTGAAGTCGTATTTCCTGCAATCAAGTTTGGTGCGATTAACCTTGAGTTTGTATCTATTGTTTGCTCTTGTGTTGTTATGGTTGAAGCTGAAGTATTCATTGACAGGTGGGACATTGCAATGTATGATTTTATATACTATACTTAGATTGGACCGAAGGCGGCATAGTTCTAGATTTTCTAGGTCTAGAATTTTGAGTCTGGTGGCATAAGGTATTCTGCAACGAGTAGAGAAATGAATAACTCTTTTTTTGTGTGTGTGAAATATTTCTGGACTTTTTCAACTGTGCTAATATCAGTTATATTATGTGGGTTCCAGACTGATGAGCTGTATTCGAGTATTGGTCTAGCAAATGTTTTGTATGCTCTAGTTATTAGTGTAATATTACCAGAGAAAAAGCTATGTAAGATTAGGTTAATGACTCTTAACGCCTTTTTGGCTATGCAGTTACAGTGGGCTCTAGCACTTAGATCATTAGAGATGAGTACTCCAAGATCCTCGTCAGAGTTTGGATCATATTCAGCCTGTATTTTATTTTCTGATTTTTGTTGCCAATATGTAGGACAGAGCATTTATTTGTTGAGATTTGAAGATGCCATTTGTTTGACCATTCTGATACATAGTCAAGGTCATTTTGAAGGGTAGCAGTATTGTCTGTGGTATTGAATAGCTGTCAGCTGGTGCTCCCTTCAAAATCCAAGAAAGAAACACTTAAACTCCATTTGTTAGAGTAAAGATATCTTTTACTGGAAATCAAAGTGGTAGCAACAAAAGAATTCTGAATCATATACAAAGTGATGGCAACGTTCCCATCCCCAACAGTCCATATCGCTCCTCCAATGAGAAATGGTGCATAACATCATGTGGGCATCTTCAGATGGTGATGAGGCCTCTGTCCGTTGACCTTGGCATAGTTTGATAAAGAGTCACAGTTGCGCATAGCAAGGAATAGAAAAGCAAGGAATAGAAACTTAAGAAACTCCCCCTCCCTTAGATATACAGTTTCGTTTCCTACTCACTCCAGCACGCTTCCCAGATATATCATGGCCCACTGCCCCCCCCCCCACGTTACTTATGGCAGCCGAAAGATGCAAAGCAGAAGAAAGGAAATAAAGGAAGAAATCTTGAAGGCTGACATTCGGCCCTCTTGCAAAAAGACGTTAGTCCTAAAAAATATAAGAATAAAAGGTAAGATATTACAAACAAATAACAACAGCATTAATGTTCAAGGTTTATCAGGATACATAGTGCGAAACGCCTGCACCAGCCGGGGAGCTCTAACATCTCTCTCATCTACCCATTCAGACTGGGAAGAAGGAAAATGCTTCCACGCAACCAAATATTGGATTCAACCTCTCTTCTTCCTAGAATCCAAAATTTCTTTAACTTCAAAATGTTGTTCACCTTCAATGAGCAACGGTACAGGGGGGGGCTACTTGAGTCGGCCTCAGATCAGATGTACGTTCAGGTTTTAACAAACTAACATGGAAAACAGGATGGATCCGACGGAGGGTTTTAGGCAGTGTCAATTGAACTGCCATAGGATTTACAACTCGTTCAACCGGAAAAGGTCCCATATACTTAGGTCCAAGCTTTTTCGATTTCTGTGTGGTCTGCAAAAATTTGGTTGATAAAAACACCTTATCACCAACTTGATATGGTTTTTGTGGACGTCTCTTTTTATCTGCAAATTTTTTATGAGCTTGATGAGCATCATCCAATGCCTTGCGGGCAACTGGCCAAGTTATCTGGAGATGTCTTATCCACTCATCCAATGAGGGAATGTTAGATTTCTCTTGCGGAAGCTCGGGTATGGGTACAAAGTCTTGTCCCGAGGCCACTTTAAATGGAGTGAATCCGGTGCTGCTATGTACCGAATTGTTGTATGCCACTTCAGCAAAAGGCAGTAAGTCAGTCCAATCATCCTGCTGATAATTAATGTAACATCTCAGATACTGTTCCAGTACCGAGTTAGTTCTCACGCAGGCCCCATTGGTTTGTGGATGATGGGTGGAGCTTAACCCCTGGGCAGAGCCTAGTAATTTTAGGAACTCTTTCCAGAAATTTGAGGTGAATTGGACGCCCCTATCAGAGATTATGCATTCAGGAACTCCATGTAGCCTGTAGATATGCAGAATAAACAACTTAGCTAACGTCTTCGCTGACGGGATCTTCGCACAGGGTATAAAGTGTACCTGTTTGGAAAACAGATCTGTCACTACCCAAATGACTGTATTTCCTCCACTATCAGGTAATTCTACTATAAAATCCATGGAGATTTCCTTCCATGGGGCCGTTGGTCTAGCCACATTCTGCAATAAGCCTGCTGGTTTACCAGGTGGCCGCTTAGCCGAAGCACAGATAGGGCAGCTAGCAACATAAGTCTCAATGTCCTTTTTCAATGTGGGCCACCAAAATTGCCTTTTGACTAAGTGTAGGGTCTTCATGAACCCAAAATGTCCAGCAAGTTTAGAATCATGAGCTTGATGTAAGATTTGGTGTCTTAGTTTTCCCGGTACATATAATTTGGCCCCCACCCAGGCCAATCCATCTCTAATGGTACAGTCATTCGAGTGGGTTAGGAACCAATCATCAAGTTTTAGAGCTTCTTTCAATTGTGCAGATAAATCAGTTGACAAATCAATCTCTTTTTTCTTCTGAGCTTTCTTCTGAGAAAATAGACCTACTTAACTCGTTTTTTGCATCGGTCTTATTGGTCTTTACACAAAGAGAAAAAACAGTCCAACCTATCAAAAACAACACTGCAAAAAATAGATTAGGAACACAAGTTAAAATAGGGAACAAAATGTAATTGATCACCTGTCCATTCTTGATCAGTTTAAATCACCAGGACCAAGGTTCTGAAGAAACTGGCAGATGTGATTTCAAAACTATTGAACTATGGACGGTGGGGCTGGCATCACGGCAGTACAGCATGCGATCTTGAAGCTCTAAGATCGCCAGTGGTATCTCCATCGCAGGATGGTCCCACCGGACCTAAACCATCCCATAGAGATGGTGATTGAGGAGGGCACACCCTGTCGATCCCAGGGACATCACAAAGTCCCTGGTAGATCCAGGAGAAGCCCTTTTTTCCTGCGGCGGAGAGGCAGCCAGTAAAGCTGCTGAAGCTTGGACAGCTCCGGAACGGAAGAAAGTTGGTGAGATAAATTTCTACTTACTATTTTCTGAAGAGAACACCCTAAAAGACTAAAAGTAAAATTTAAAAGTGGTCAAGTGGTGAGATTAAGCACAAGTTAAACCTGAAGTTTTTTTTTCCTTTTTATTGGAACTTAGATTTTTGTAAAAGCTTTTCAATTTTTAAACTGGACTGGTCTTTCCTTTTTAACTTATTTTTTTAAAAAAATAACTCATTGGAAAAGATTTTTTTCTATTCTCTTTAATAATTTTAGAGTTTTTTATTTATTCCTGGCTTAAATATGAGAGGGGAAGGGAAAGGAAGGGAAATAAGTAGCGCTGTCACCTGGAGGCTTGGATACATTGTTTCTCTTTCTTGTTGATATATTTGGTGTTACATTCAAGGACTTTGAGTTTTTCACTGAAAAGATAGTGGGAAGAGCATGTAGATTGTTTATGCAAGTGCTCTTCTGTGGAACTACTGATAGCTGGAGTCTGGAGTTGAAATTGAAATTGAAAGAAAGAAGTTTGAAGTGACCTTGAAAAGAGAACTGGAAACTTTGTTTTTTGATTTAGTAAAGAGCCTCAAATACTTAGCGGCAGTGCTTTACTTACTGACAGAATTGCATTTTCTCCCTCCTTTTTTTTTACTTCCCCTCCAGTTGGATTTTTATATCTGGATTTGAGTTTTTGGATGCAGGAATAAGATTTTTTTTTCTCCTTTCCTCCTCTCTTTCCTCTACCTTATTAGCAAGGGGAATATACAGATTTCTGTGTTTTTAATTTTTAATTTTATTTTTTTTTTCATCCTTTTTCCATTTTACTTTTTTTCTTTTTACATAATTGGAACCAATTGGATTAAGGTACCCAAATGCCTAAATATTTTTTTCCCTTCCCATTTTTATTTTTTGCTTTTACTTTTTATTGAAGTGACAGTTGTTTGCTCTTGCTTTTTCTTCCCATTTTTCCTATTAAGTATCGTAAGTTGAGCAGAAAGATACCAGCCTCAGCTTCTTCAATCCTGACTTCTTCCTCCTCACCTTCTGGAGGACAACGATCAATACAGGTGATTTTGCAACAGGAGAAGGAGAAGGAAGTGACACTGAAGATTATTAAGCAAGGAATTCAAAAGATACAAGCAAAAACAGATAATATTGAAAAGAGAATGGAAAACATTGAAAAGAGAACAGAGAATATCGAGCAAAGAACCAAAAAGACATATGAGAAAATTGAAAATATCCAACAAAATACTCAAGAGAGGAATAAATTACAGATGGCTGATACCAGAAGGTCTCATGTTTACCTGGCAGGAACAAAGACACAGAATTGATACAGTTGAAAAAGCTGAGTTATTCTATCTGGAATACTTCAGAGGAAAGGAGGAAGATACAAGAAAAGAAGAGTCATTAATTGAATTTCAAGAGGAATGTCTAGCACTAATTGAAAAAGAAGGAGCCATAGGTGGTGTACCCAGAGAGCAATGAGAACCAAGATCTACTAGAGCAACAAATCCTTCTTATAAAGTCTAAAATGGATGAGAGAAAGCTGATTACAATTAATATAAATTGACTTAATTCAGCTACTAAAAGAAGAAAAATATTTCATAAGTTAAAGAAATTAAAATTTGATATAATCTGTCTACAAAAAGTACATATTAAAAAACAACACAAACACATATTGAAACAACAAAAATTAGGGAAATTATTTACAGAGTTGACACAATGTAGGAGTGGTGTTATACATTAGAGACACAAACCCTGTGGAACAAATATATACAGATGATGATGGAAGGATTTTAATGGTGGAGATAATGGACAATAATCTAAAGACACTTTTAATAGCAATGTATGCTCCAAATGATAATCAAGACGATTTTTACAGGAAATTACATATGAAAATAATTGAATTGGACTATGCTAATATTTGTCTGATGGGAGATCTTAATGGAATAATAAATGACAAATTGGAGTATAAAACACAGAAAACAGCAAAGAAAACTAGAAAGATAAAATCCTTCTTTTGAGTGGTAGATGAGATAAATCTAAAAGATGCATGGAGAGAGAGAAATGTGGAAAATAAGCAATATACTTTTTATTCAAATAGACATGCATCATGATCCAGAATAGATATGATATGGGTGTAATTGCCCTTAGTTAAGTTTTGGTGACCAATTGTTCATGATTAATTTTCCCATGTTTTTTTTTTTTTTGCTGTACTTGTGTTTTGGTCTGTGACCGCAAATAAAGTAAAGTAAAAGTTGCATTTATACTGAAGAAGGACACAAACCCACAGCAAGTTAAAAATTACAGATCTATATCCCTATTAAACTCAGGTTATAAAATGTTTGATCTATATCCCTATTAAACTCAGGTTATAAAATGTTTGCTTCAATTCTGGCAGAAAGACTGAAAAGATACTTAAACAATTTAATTCATTCTGATCAAAATGGATTTCTGCTGAAGAGACAAATTAAAAACAATATGAGAATAATTTTAGACACACTGGAATACTATGAGGCACATCCCGAAAAACAAATGGCTTTGATGTTTTTAGATGCACAAAAAGCCTTTGATAATGTGAATTGGTATTTTATGCTGTTACAATTGGACCAAATGGGCTTTGGTAAAAAATTTACCCAAGCCATAGAAACAATACAGTATCATTGATTGGGAGAATATCTACAATTAAGATGAATATATTCCCTAGAATTTTGTATTTATTCCAGACAATTCCAGTTCAGCTAGGGAAAGAGTTTTTTGAAGACTTAAACAGAATTGTGTTGAAATATATTTGGCAGGGAAAGAAAGTAAGAATAAAACTTAAACTGTTACAAGATGCAAGAATAAGAGGAGGGTTTGCCTTGCCCAGTTGGGAATTATACTACCAGGTGACAAGTTTGATGTGGGTAAAGGAGTGGATATCACTAAGGAATACTAGACTTTTGAATTTAGAAGGACATGACTTGCTGTTAGGGTGGCATGCCTTCCTCTGATATAAGGGAACTAAAATGCAGGGGTATTTTAGAAGACATTATATTCAAGAAGCATTGTTTTTAAACTGGGGGAAGATAAAAAAGCAATGTTATCTTAAAATTCCACTATGGTTATCTATTACTGAAGCTTTTTCTTATCCAATAATATACAAAAAGGAACAAACAGTTAGATATGGTGAAATATTGAATGAAAAAGGTGAACATACATATGCAAGCATTGGAAGAACAAGGTGTAAAAATGAACTAGTTTTCATATTTGCAAATACTATCTAGATTTGATAAAGATATTAAAACAGAAGGTATCTATGATAAGTTGAGTGATTTAGATAAAATTTTGACAGGTACTAATGAAAAAGTAATTAAAAAAACCTTATGGTCATTTGTTGGAGTTTAAATTAGAGGAAGAACAAGTTAAAGAAACAATGATTGCATGGGGAAATTTTTTTGGATATGGGATTGATCTAGATAAATGGCAAAAATTGTGGTCTCAAAATTATAAAATGACAATGTCAACTTCATATAAAGAAAATTTGTATAAGATGTTTTACATGTGGCACTTACCCCCGACGAGAATTGTTCAAGAATAAATCGGATCAATGTTGGAAATGTCATCAGATACCTGGCTCATTTTACCATATGTGGTGGACATGTTCGGATGCAAAAAGATATTGGACCATAATCCATACATGGTTGGAAAAAATGGTAAAACAACACATAGACTTTAAACCTGAGATATTCTTATTGGCAAACATACAGTAAAGAATTGAAATATTTGATTGTAAATGTTTTAATAGTGGTTAGAATTGTAGTTGCAAAGAATTGGAAAAATGAAAAAGTACCTATGCAGGAGGAAATTATTAAGAAAATCATGAAGTGTGCTGAAATGAGTAAATTTACATTTGAAATCAGAGAACCAGAAGACAAAACATTTATAAGATATGGGATTTATTTTATCAATGGTTAGATAAAAAGACAGGGTAAAGAAATAGATTAAGAAGCTTTACAATAAAAAGTTAATAGATTGATATAGAATACAATATAAAATATATAAACATTGGATGAATGTATAAGATTAAATTATAATAAAATTTAGAATATCTCATATAGAATGATGGAAAAATAGTTTAGTCAAATGAATGATTAATGA
The DNA here is from genome assembly GCA_023653725.1 of Bungarus multicinctus. Classification (NCBI taxonomy): domain Eukaryota; kingdom Metazoa; phylum Chordata; class Lepidosauria; order Squamata; family Elapidae; genus Bungarus; species Bungarus multicinctus. The sequence continues at coordinate 114,152,626 of CM042840.1, forward strand.
TTGATATTATATAAGCACATGTTAGATTGATTAGGTGAGAATTTATACAACTTGTAATGGTAAAAAAAGGATAGCACAAAAGATTGTAACCAACTGACACATTGTATGTATATAACTGAAAGATGGTTTTATGCTTTTTTTAATTATTATATTTATATACCACCCTTCTCCCAAAGGACTCAGGGCAGTGTACAGCCAACCATAAAACGTTGTTACAATTATAAAAGTTAAAAAAGAATTAAGTATCTTAGGCTGTCTAAAATTATATCCTCCCCCAATAAATTATTAAAACCCAAATTCTAAAATCCCAATTTAAAACTCAAATACTAAATTACATTAAAAATCCCATTTCAGCCTAGGCCGGCCTGCTTGAAGAACCAGGTTTTTAATGCACGTCTGAAAGCTCTCAGACCCATGTTATTGCATAACTCCGGAGGCAGACCATTCCAGAGGGCCCTACTTCTAGGAGTCCCCACAGAGAAGGCCCTACTTCCAGGAGTCGCCAGACGGTACTCCTTTTTATGTTTTGTTTGTATGTTTGTTGTAAAAAATAAAAACTTTTTTTAAAAAAAGCATTGAACTATATCTTTCAAAGATCCTTGAGCACTGATGAACTGCCAGAGGACTGGAAAAGAGTAATTTAGTTTCCATCTTCAAAAAAGGAAAAAAATAATAAACCTAGGAAACTACAGATCTATCATGATGACCTCAATACCAGGGAAGATTATGGAAAGAGTAGTCAAGCAGTGAATCAAAGAATGTCTAGAAGCAAACAAAGTAATAATCAAAAGCCAATATGGGTTTGTCCAAAACAGATCATGCCTGGTTACCCTTATTGCATTCTTTGACAAAGTGACAAAATTAGTGGACCAGAGGAATGCTGTCTTGGACTTCACTTACTTTACTTAACTTAATTTACTTGAACTTCAATAAGGCATTTGATAAAGTAGGCCATAATCTACTACTTGGTAAAATAGAAAAATGTGGGTTAAATAGCATCACCACCAGATGCATTCATAACTGGATTCACACTCAATGTGTAGTCCTCAATGGAATTACATCTACATGGAGGGAAGTATGCAAAGGGGTATCCCAAGGCTCTGTTTTAGGCCTGATACTCTTCAACATCTTCATCAATAATTTGGATGAAAGGATAGGTGGGGAACTCATCAAATTTGCAGATGAAACCAAGCTAGCAGGAATAGCCAATACTCCAGAAGATAGGCTTAAGATACAGAAGGATCTTGACAGACTTGAACTTTTGGCACTATCTAACAAAATGAAATTCAATGGTGAAAAAAGTAAGGTTCTACATTTAGGCAAGAAAACATAATGCACAGGTACAGTATATGTGGTACCTCGCTTAATAGTAGTAACTGTAAGAGGGATCTTGAAGTCCTAGTGGACAAAAATATGAGCCAGCAGTGTATTGCACTGCCAAAAAAGCCAATACAGTTCTAGGCTGCATAAACAGAGGGATAGAATCAAGCTCATGTGAAGTGTTAATACCATTTTATAATGCCTTGGTAAGGCCACATTTGGAATACTGCATCCAGTTTTGGTCAATACAATGCAAAAAATATATTGAGATTCTAGAAAAGGGGTATCAAACTCAATTTCATTGAAGACTGCGCCAGATTCTGCTTGACTTTGGAGGCCTGGGGTGGGTGTGGCCAGCATGATTTTTGTCAGGGGAGGGGTGCTGTAGCGGTCTGAGTGCTCTGCCATTGAAAACAGGCTCTCGAACACCATTTTTGCCTGGGACAGTTTCCTGCAATCCTTTGCCAAGTGAAAACAGAGCTCAGGAGGATGTGTGAGATCTACAGGCCAGAATCTAAGCACCCCATGGGCCAGATCTAGCTCCCAGGCCTTGAATTTGACATCCCTACTCTAGAAAGAGTGCAGAGAAGAGCAACAAAGATGATAAGGGGACTGAAGGCTAAAACATATAAAGAACTGTTGCTGGAACTGGGTATGTCCTGTTCGCTAAAAAGAAGGTCTCAGGGTGACATGATAGCAATGTTCCAATATCTCAAAGGCTGCCACAAAGATGTGGGAGTCAAACCAGTGGTGGTATTCTATTGGTTTGGCCCGGATCAGCCAAGCTGGTAGTAAAAAATGCTACTGGTTTGGCTGAATCAGTAGTAAAATATTGCTACTGGTTTGGCCAAATGGGTAGTAAAAAATGCTACTGGTTCAGCCGAATTGGTATTTCTGATAATCAGCTAGGTGATGATCAGCTGTGCCACGTGATTTAGATTAGCTAGAAAGTAGGACATTGTCAGATTTCTTGCTTTCTAGCTAATCTAAATTATGCCACATAGCTGATCCCCCCTCACTGTTGTACTTATCTTCAAAATGCTTCTTTTTTCAGCACCCTGCTGAGAAAGAAAGAAAGAAAGAAAGAAAGAAAGAAAGAAAGAAAGAAAGAAAGAAAGAAAGAAAGAAAGAAAGAAAGAAAGAAAGAAAGAAAGAAAGAAAGAAAGAAAGAAAGAAAGAGGGAGGAGTGGGAAAAAGAGAGGAAGGAAGGACCACAAACCTTGGCACTAGACACAGCTTCAGAGGACGCTTTGAAACAGCACAGCAATCCAGGGCTGGAAGATACCTGCAGGTCATCTAGTCCAACCCCCCGCTCCAGAAAGTAAGTTTCTGTCTTTTGACCCCCCCAGTCACATGACCACATAACCATGACCACCAAGCCATGCCCACAGAACCAGTAGTAAAAAATTTTGAATCTCATCACTGAGTCAAACTATTCTCCAAAGCACCAGAGGGTAGGACAAGAAGCAATAGGTGGAAACTAATGAAGGAGAGAAGCAAGTTAGAACTAAGGAGAAATTTCCTGACAGAACAGTTTCTAATCTGTTAATTAATTATTTATTATTATTTATTTATTATTTATTAATGGAATTTCTATACCGCCCTTCTCCCTAGGGACTCAGGGCGGTGTACAGCCAATCTAGACCCCAAAACAGTACAAAAGTTAAAAAAGAATTAAATTAAATACTGGCTGATTAATAAGAAAACCCACCCTCCCACCCTTAAAACCCCGGTTAAAATCGAAGATAATACGGAGACCAATTAAAACCATCTCAGCCCAGGCCGGCCTGCTCAAAGAGCCAGGTTTTCAACGCGCGCCTGAAGGCCCTCAGGTCCGTGCCGGTACGAAGTTCCGGCGGCAGAGTATTCCAGAGGGCAGGGGCCCCCACAGAGAAGGCCCTACTCCTCAGGGCCGCCAGACGACACATAGCGGCCGATGGCACCCGGAGAAGACCCTCCCTGTGGGAACGCACCGGCCTGCTGGAGATCACTGGTAGAATGCGGTCCTGCAGGTAACCTGGCCCAATGCCATGGATTGCCCTAAAGGTCAAAACTAGAACCTTAAAGCGAACCCGGAGAGCCACCGGCAACCAATGCAGCTCGCGCAGGAGAGGCGTCACATGGGCGCTACGTGACGCCCCCATGATCACCCGCGCAGCTGCATTTTGCACCAGCTGGAGTCTCCGGGTGCTCCCCGCAGGGAGCCCCATGTAGAGGGCATTACAATAGTCCAGGCGAGAGGTGACAAGGGCCTGAGTGACCGTGCGCAGGGCGTCCCGATCCAGAAAGGGCCGCAACCAGTAGATCCGACGGATCTGATGAAACGCCCCCCTGGAGACGGCCGCAATATGATGTTCAAGCGACAGCCGTACATCCAGGAGGACTCCCAGGTTGCGAGCCCTCTCTGTGGGGGGCAAAATTTCCCCCCCAATAGCCAGCGAAGGTGTTAGCTGGCTATATCGGGGCGCCGGGAACCACAGCCACTCGGTCTTGGATGGGTTGAGCCGAAGCCTGTTCCCGCCCATCCAATCCCACACAGCCTCCAGGCACCTAGACATAGCCCCCACAGCATCGTTGGGGTGGTCCGGGGTGGAGATGTACAGCTGGGTGTCATCTGCATAAAGATGACACCTCACCCCAAGACCACGGATGATCTCACCCAGCAGCTTCATATAATTAATCAGTAGAACAATTTGTTTCCAGAAGTTGTAAATGCTCCAACACTGGAAGTTTTTAAGAAGAGATTGGATAACCATTTGTCTGAAATGGTATAGGGTTGCCTAAGCAGAGGGTTGGTCTAGAAGACCTCCAATGTCCATTCCATCTCTATTATTCTATTCTATTCTAAATGAAGAAATCCAGTCCCTTCAATTGAAAAGCTAAAGAGCTACAACCCAGGGAAAAACCCCTCAGAGATCTCTCCCCAGGTATTGACTGTATTTTAATTGGCCATCTTCCTAATAGTCTTACTACACACCTACCCAGGTTTTGTTACTCCTGGTGTTTTCTGCAGAAAATGGGTCTCTCTTTCTCTTTCTCTTTCTCTCTCTCTCTCTCTTCTGTTTTTCTCTTTTTCCACCCCCTCTCCTTCTCTTCTTTCTTTTTCTTTCTTCTTTTCTTTCCTCTTCTCATTTATTTCCCCCTCTCTCATTCTCTCTCTCCAGCTCTCTCATTTCTTTCCCTCTCCCCTTTCTCTCTCTCATTCTCTCCCTCCCTCATTTCCCCATTTTCTTTCTTTTTCTCCCCTTTTCTCTCTCTCATTTCTCTTTCTCTCCCTTTTGTTTTTTCTTTTTCCTCTCCCTCTTTTGTTCTTTTCTTTCTTTCTTTTTCTTCCTTCTCTCTCTCATTTCTTTCCCTCTCTTTTCCCTCTCTCTCATTCTTTCTTTCCAGCTCTCTCTCATCTCTATTTCCCTCTCCCCCTTCTCTCTCTCTCTCTCTCAGTTGTTTATCTCTTTTCTCTCTCTCATTCTTACCCTCCATCATTTTTCATTTCTCTTTTACACCTCTGTGCCGACACAAAGGGGACTGTGGCTGGCACTGAACTGCCCATGAAGGACATGGATTTGCAAAAAGCAGCTGGTCATAGGCAGTGCATTTGCAACCTGCTGCTTTTTATGATTCTGTGTCCTTTGTGGGCAGCTCAGCACCAGCCACGGTCCCCTTCGTGTCAGTTCAGGAAGGAGGAGGAACTGCCACCACCACTGAATGCAATGAGGGAAGACTTCTGCCTCTCCTGTGCAGCATGGGCAGCTACTCAAATGATCATGCAGTGGCAGCAGTGAGAGGAGTCACCGCCGTGATCCTGACCCAGGAGGGTGTCCTGCTTGTGTGTGTGTGTTTGTGTCCCTTTTCTCTCTCTCATCTCTCTCCTCCCCCCTGGAGTGGTAGGGCGGGGCAGTGCAGGGCCAGCCAGGAGTGGGATCTGGGGGCTCACCAAAGCCCACAGAATCTTAGCTAGGGGATCATCCGAACCTCTCCAAGCCTCCAGCAGCCCATCCCCAACACAGAATCTTATTCTGAATTTGAGGAGGTGTCAGCCTTTTGAGATAGGTCAGTCAAGAAACCAACTCCTCAAGTTTAAGTGGAATTATACCATTAGAGTCACAAAAAACTGATTGTTTTATTTTTGCTCCTTTTCATACAGAAAAAAAAGAGAATTGGAATTTTATAAAGAAGAGAATTAGCTTGGAGACATTTCCTTGTTTTTGATATTGTTGCTGCATACTTTTAAACTGATTTCAGACATTATACTAGTGTGTGTTGTACATGGTTTGGTAGTAATTGTTTTTTTCTGCAGTCCTAATTACTCTCTGAAGTCTGTGTCTGTCTTGTTGGGTTGCAGAACCAAACCAGACAGTTATAGAGGTGCAGATGACAGGCTCAATAATTCCTCTGTAGAACTGTATCATCAGCTCCTTGGATAGTTTGAGCTTTCTGAGTTGGCGCAGAAAAAAACATTTTTCTTATGCTTTTTTGATGATGTTTTTGATGTTAGTTGTCCTTTTTAGGTCTGGTAATATGATAGAACCTAGAAATTTGAAGGTCTCTACTGTTGATACTGTCTAGCATTGTAAGAGGTCGTAGTATGGGAGGGTTTCTCTTAAAGTCTGCCACCATTTCTACAGTTTTGAGTGTGTTCAACTCCAGATTGATCTGGTTACACCATGAAGCAAGTTGTACAACTTCCTCTCTGTATGCAGATTCGTCATCTCAAATGAGACCAATCGCTGTTGTGTCATCTACAAACTTCAGTATTTTAACAGATGGATCATTTGACATGCAGTCATTGATATATAGGGAGAAGAGAAGTGGAGAAAGCACACAGCCTTGGGGGGACCCTGTGCTAATTATACATGTGATTCTGCCTAGCTTCATCTGCTGCTTTCTGTCTGTTAGGAAGCTTATGATCCACTTACAAGTGTGTTCAGGTACCGCTATGTTTTGAATGTACATTGATATCCTAAAACAAGTATTTATATAACTCTTTTTTAAAATAATAATCACCATGTATCTGATCTGAGAGATTTTGTACTGATTTATTTGAATTTATTTTATTATTTATTCTATTCTAGCTCTTATAAGTTTCTGTCATCTTATATTGCATCTCACTCTCTTAGTCTTGTTTTAGGTAAGTATCAACAGTCTCAACAGGGCAGCTACATTCTCTCTACTAATGAATATGACTTGCAATATAACAGTACAATAGTCATGTTTTTTGGACTCCCATACAAATGCCATTGGGTTCTACTGTTTTGTTGTGTAACTACTGACATTACATTTGGTTTCTATAGATTTCCTGTTATTTCTCTTTAGCCTTTTCCCCTTAGAATTGACAGAACTATTATCTACTTCTAGGTATCTGGACATATCTAGTCAAAGTCAAATTATTTCCCTTGTTGTGGCATGCAGAATAGAGAGGGAGGTTTTTTTTTAAATGGAGGTGAAAGACAATCACAAATAATGAAATATTTTCCAGGAAAGTCTTCTCACTTGATTATTTTTCACCTCACAAAATTTACATTGGCTTACCCATTCTGTTAATCATCTGAGATATTATTAATCTATGTGATAGGATAACTGGTCCTGGGGGAAGCTATTGTGTTCTTAATGGTCAATTATGTTAATGAGCACACAGAAATTAGTTTTATTTATATATACTAACTATGTTAATAAGGATACAGAAGTCAATTTCTTTTGGTGTACAAGTCTCTTGAGGGAAATAAAACAAGATTAATAAACATTCAGAATAGAAATCTCTATGACTGCAGATAGTTTCATTACATGAAAATTAGTGGAACAGCATTGACTTAGTGGTAAAGAGAGGTTTGGAGAAATATTTGTGTAGACGTTAAATAATGAATTAACTACATATTTAACATTGGTACCTTTTCCACATGATAATTATGAAGAATAAAAAACAGTTATAATTTGCAGAAAATTGGACAAAACCTTCATGTATGAACTAATCCCTAAGAGCTGAATTAGCATTGGCGAAGTCATCTCATAATCTATCTATATATGAAAAAAAAAGAAAGAAAACAAATGCATGGTAAAGTTTGTTTTTATTTCTCTGTTTTAAAACAAGTTAAGTATTGTTGTTGAAAATGTGCTTACATAGATTTAACATTGTTGAAAAAAATGTTGAGATGTCAGAGTTCAAAGATATAATAGGTTGTATCCTACTTATTGTATTCTGTCCAAACTCCACTACAGACATTATTGATTTGTATTGGATGGGATACTGCTTTTTCAAACTGTTTTCATTTCTTTCTGATTGTTGGATAAGGGGATTTATTTATTTATTCTGTTAATATTTGCCATCTTTTGAGTAAATGTATTTAATAGAGTTATAATTGTGTCTTCATCACCAAAAGAATATCAAAATAGGAGTTACAGTATATTGTAGCTAAAATGGTATCATTTTCTGTTAAACAATATGCCGTTGAATATATGTTTAATAATCTTATATTTATGTATTAGTTTAAAAGTTTTCTATATTGTTATATTAGCCTGGTAGGATAATTAAGAAAAAAACATTGACATAATTTACATAAAGATGCAGAGAGAGAAATTATACAAAGAGGAAATGGCTGCTCTCAAGATTTCCAAGTAAGAGATATAACAAATATTTTTTATATTTATTGGGTAGATATGCATTGTTTTTCTTCTAGAAACATAGTGCACCTATACATTGGAATTCTCCAATTCCCAAACACTTTAGGAGTGAAGACATATTATCAGGGGTCCAATTATTCCGAGTAATCTTTGATTGGTGAAAGTAGACCTGAACCAACTTTGTTCTACTCCTAACCAACATTTTTGAAATAACACAACTGAAAAGATGAAAAAAGGAAAAATCTGAGCTTAGTGGTTGGTCCTTTAGTACAGATGGGTAAAAATGGAAAAGAGTGTATTCTAATATCCCTATCCTACATCCGTTTTCTGGTCCTCTGTTCATTCCATCCATGTTTTATATTTCTTGATGTTTTCTATACTCGCCATATATAAAAATGCCATCTCCAAAATTTTATCTAACTGAATTTCTCGACTTTCCTTGTAGTTATGCCAGTTTTGTCATAAATGAAATATGGAGAATCAAACCACAGTGTTTTACTTTCTGCTTCTCGAATTCTCAAAAAATCGGCATCTGCAGCTTTTGCATTTCTTTTTCTTCTTTGGGTTATATCTGGCAACTGTAACCAGCAATCTTCTCATCATCTCTGCAGTAGCTTTTGACCATCGGCTACACAGCCCCATGTACTTCTTTCTCATGAATTTAGCTCTGCAGGACATTGGCATTGTTTCAGTCATTGTGCCCAAATCCATGATAAATTCTCTCATGGATACCCGATGCATCTCTTACTTTGGTTGTACTGCTCAGAATTTTCTCTTTATCTCCTTTGTAATGTCTGATTTTGCCCTCCTAACTGTAATGGCATATGATAGGTATGTTGCTATTTGCCACCCACTGCACTACGAGATGGTAATGAATTGGAAAGCTTGTACTGAAATAATCATTCTAGTGTGGATTTCAGGTCTGCTCTGTGGAATGTTGCATACTACTGGTACTTTTTCCATCCTTTTTTGTTCTAATGTGGTCAACCAATTCTTCTGTGAAATTCCACATTTGCTCAAATTATCCTGTTCTGGATTAAATCTACTTGAGGCTGGAATTCTCATAGTCAGTATCATGGCTGGACTAGGTTGCTTTACTTTTATCATTGTATCTTATGCAGTGATCTTCAAGACAGTATTAAGAATCCCTTCTGAAAAAGGAAGGCAAAAGGCCTTATCTACTTGTATTCCCCATCTTACAGTCGTGTCTATATTGTTATTAAGTGGATGCATTGCCTATCTGAGACCTTCCTCTAACACTCCATCTTACTTAGATTTTAGTTTGACTGTTTTGTATGCCCTCCTTCCACCCCTCTTCAATCCAATCATCTATAGCATGAGAAATAAGAATATTAAATATGTCCTTTCTCAAATGCGGAGGTTTTGATAAATTATTTTCATGTTGTTTATATTCTCTTCCTCATAGTTTTTTTATTTTTTTTCCTGTCTTTGCTTTTACCTCTGTAAATAAAATAATATGGCAGAAAGGGATAATTTGGATGCAGCATATACAACCTCTCAAACTAGAAGAACTTAGTACTCCACTTGTTGCTTTGCCAATGTCCTGCATCCCCAATTACTGTCAACGCACTTTACATATTATAAATATGGATGTTTAACAGCTCTGACATTCCACATGCTGACAATTTATCTTGTTTAGTGAAGGAAGGTACAGAGTTTAATGCAACTGGTGGTATGAGAGATTTATATCAAAGTATATTTTACTCTTTATGCCATTTCTTTTCTTAAAACTTTAAACAAATCAGTGAAGAATCCAATTGAAACTAAATTTTTAAAACTATGTTATACTTCATTGTTAAAGGTATTGTTTTGCTCTGCTTTGTTAAGTAAACTCAACTTTTGAGGAGGTGTGTGTGTGTGTGTGTGTGTTTGTTTCTTAGTAATCCAGGAACCTTCTATTCACAGTCCTCTCTCTTTAAAAGTCTTTCTAATTCTAGTTCCATCTACAGTTGTCCATGTGAGTCCCTTGTTTTATGAAAGAAGTCAGCATTCTGTCAAAAATAAAGATAAAATAGATATTAGATTTTTGCAAATCTATTTATGAGCATTTTTCCTCATGCCTTCATTGGATTGTTCAGGTCTTGAAACATCTAACAGAAGAAATTGTTTGGAGTATTTTACTACAGAAATGGTTTCCTATGTCACCATAGGATTAGTGGTTTTATAATTTGTGGAATCTCAAAACAAATAATAAATCACAATAATAAAAGCTATTAACTACAACCACAATGGCCTATTAACCCCAAATCAAGAAATTATAATTTAGCATACTGTATAAACAAGAAAGTAATAATTTATAGAGTAGCCCATATTTCTCTCTTTTCCCTTCTCTCTTTCTATGGAGACCGAGTGGAGCAAATGGCCAGTTTTAAGTTTCTGGGTGTTACCATAAAAGAGGACCTGACCTGGGGTGCTCACATTGCAGCACTGGTCAAATAGGTCCAACAAAGATTATATTACCTGAGACTTTTCAGAAAACAACAATTGAATGAAAAACTGCTGGTGACCTTCTATTGCTGCACCATAGAGAGTACTTTAACTTACTGCACCTCTATATGGTTTGCCAATTGCACAGTGGCCGATAGGAAAGCATTCCAGAAGGTTAATGTCATTGCCCAGAAGATCACTGGTTGCCCCCTCCCTTCTTTGGAAGAGCTTTATAGCTCTTGCTGCCTTAAAAAAGTTCAAAACATTCTCAAAGATCCATCTCATCCTGGGAACCCTTTTTTTGAACTATTACCATCTAGCACACAATACAGAATAATAAAAACAAGGACAAATAGGCTGAAAAACAGTTTCTATCCCAGGGCAGTAGCTCTTTTGAATTCTGCTGTATAGTGCAGTATTGGTGCAGTGTCGGGGGTTTTTGGTTCAATGTGTGGAAGGTGAAGTATGTGTGTTTGTTTTTATTTTCATGGTCATGATGTGCAGTGAAGATGTTGATTTTGTTGTACGAGGTGCAATGACAATAAAGTAAACTAAAAAAAATGTCTCTCTCTCTCCTTTTTGATTTCTGTTTTTACTAAATATAAAATTACAGAATCCCAAATTGTATTTAATTTGATCTCCTACTTCTTCTATTTACTGGTATAACGTTTATCTTTATTATAAATGAAACATTGAATATGGAACTAGTGCTTTACTTTCTGCTCATTAGATTCTCAAAAAATTACAGCTATTGACTTTACATTGTATCTGGCAATTGCAACAGGAAATCTCATATCTGCAATAACTTTGGATCAGGGATGGAATTCTACTGTTTCAGCCCAGATTGGGCAAGCCAGTAGCTCCGAAGATCAGCTGGGAGCGAGCTGTTTCCCTCCAGAGATCAACGTATTTCCTTTTTTTCCCCAACTATCAGCTGTGTGATTTAAATTAGCTAGAAAGCAGGAAATTGTGGGATTTCTTGCCTTCTATTTAATCTAAATCATTTGGCACAGCTGATCTCCCACTTTGCTGTTGTACAAATTCTACTTCTTCACCTATGAGGCTTCCCTGAGGCCCAGTAGGCAAAAAATAATAATGGTAGCAAAAATAGGGTGTGGGAAGGACGTGCAGAACCCCACATCCTATTTTTGCTTCCATGAGGCTAATTCCCTGAAGACAAAAAAGCCCACCCAGTCACATGACCACCTGCCCATCCTCACCTAGCCACATCACCCAGCCACGCCGACAGAACTGGTAGTTAAAAAAAATTACATCCCAGCACTGCTTTAGATGGGTAATTAACCCCACAAATTTCTTTTTGATGAAATTTGGCTGTGTGTGACCTAGGCTTTAATTAAAGTATTTCTCAAGACTATAACATTTTTTTCATGGACAACTTTCTTACATTGGTTATATAGATCAACTCATGTTTACATCTTCTTTACAGTTCCTGATTTTTTCTTCCTCTTTTGTCAGATGTCAGAGTAGTGATAAGGTTTACTGGCAATGGAGTCTTTTGGATCCATAGACAATAAATGCAGATGAATAAAGATATGAATAAAGCAATGTTAAGCATTACTATTAATCTAAGAAAATTGATTTAAAACAAAAGATAAAAAGTATACACATCAACTAAGGTGATACCAAATCTCTTATAAGCTAATTGGTGTTGCTTAATAACAACAGTAGAGATACCAAAGTGTGGATTGGGCTTGGTTGGATTGGTGTCAGATAAAGACTGAATATACCAATTATCATATTAAACAAGAGGAAAACCTTCTACATGCCAATTTCACCTGCTCTTTCTACAATTTTGTAAACAACAAACTAAAAGACTCAAGGTCTATCCCACCCTTGAAAGAACCTAATGGTAAAGACTGCAATGATGACACCATTAAAATCAATCTCTATAACACATTCTTCGACTCAGTATTTGTAAACAGCAATGGATCATGCTCAGTATTTCCTAGTTGAACCATAGACAACTACATGATCTAATACATATCGATTTTACAGAAGACAATGTTGAAAAAGCACTACGCAATCTAAGACAATCTCTATTTATTGGACTGGATGAAATATGTGCCTACTTCTTAAAAAAGCTATCCACTGCCATAACTGAACCTCTAAGCATAATCTTTGAAAAATCTTTCAGGACCAGCTCCTTACCAAACCTATGGTCACTAGCCACAGTCATCCCCATTTTCAAAAAGGGAGACCCCAGCCTAGTTGAAAATTACAGACCAATCTCTTTATGCTGCATCACCTGTAAAGTCATGGAATCAATCAATCAACCTACTCTCTAACAAACAATTTAGTTTCAGAAAAAAACTATCCCGTAATTTGCAACTCTTACACAGCAAATACATATGGACTACACAATTTGATCAGGGCAAAGCAATTGATGCAATTTACATAGACTTCTGTAAAGTCTTTGATTCAGTGGTACATGACAAACTACTCCTAAAACTAAAATCTTATGGTATCTCTGGACACCTGCATAACTGGATAGAAGCAGTTCCTGTCAAACAGACAATAAATGGTCAAAATTGGGAGTGTCCTATCAAATCCTGCACCTGTCAACTGTGGTGTCCCCCAATGCAGAGTTCTAGGACCAACTCTCTTCATACTCTACATAAATGACCTCTGTGATCATATTAAGAGCATGTCCTGTTGTTTCTTTTTTTTTCTTATTCGTATATTCATGTATTTTTTTTCTTATTCGTATTTCATGTATTCATAACCATATTTATACTTATACCTGTTATCTAATAATCGTTTTACAAAATAAAATAACTAACCAAATAAATTATATTGAATCCCAATATGACTAGGTCCTGTATACCTTTTCCTCTAGTTCCCTCCTGTATCCTTTAGATGACAAAGTTGTCAACTAAGTTGGTTAGGAATCTGTTCTATCTCCCACTTGCTGCAGAGTTTTTCTCCCAGTTGATATCAGGGAAGTTAAATCCTCCATTACTACTGGGATTTGTTTCTCACATATATTTATTAACTGATTAGCAAATAGTTCAATTATTCTTCTGTTTGGTTGGGTGCCCTGTAGTATATACCCTTATAGCAATGTCATTTCCCCCCATTTTATATTGACCCATATAGATTCTAGGAAATTGTCATCCTTGTTTTTTTTAATTTCTGTAGAGCTGTGGTGATCTTTTATATATAATACAAATCCACCTCCTCTTTTGTTAGGTCTGTCTCTTTTGAATAGTTTGTATCCTTCCAGCAGTATATTCTAGTCATGAGATTTCAATGATGGAAACTATAACTTATCTGCCTTAGTGTACTAATATTTCAAGTTCCCCTTTTTATCATTATTGTTCAGGCATTTGAGTCCTTTATCAGTCTTGGGCAGAGGTGGTATTCAGCAGGCTCTAACCAGTTCTGGAGAACCGGTAGTGGAAATTTTGAGTAGTTTGGAGAACCAGTGATAACCTTCCTTCAAGAGTGAGGAGGAATGGAGATTTTACAGTATCCTTTCCCTGGAGTGGGGTGGGAATGGAGATTTTACAGTATCCTTCCCCTGCCACATCCACCAAGCCACACCCGCCAAACCATGCCATACCCACCAAACCACACCCACAGAACCAGAAGTAAAAAAATTTGAATCCCACCATTGGTCTTGGGTTTGTTTCTTACATGTTATTATTATTTATTAAATTTCTATACCGGCCCCTCTCCCAAAAAAGTAGGACATGTCCTAGTTTATAATTAGAATTTCAATTTTTTCCATCACTCTATACTTCATTGTGATTTTCTTTTTTTATTTCTTCTATTTCTTTACTCCTTACCTCCTTATGTGATTGATTATCTAGTGGTTTTTGCTTGGACTTAGGTTTTAAAGGTTGTTAAGACTGCCCTTCCCCATTCTCACTCAATTCTAGTTTAAAGCCTTCTTGATAAGTTGAGCCAATCATTTTCTGAATATATTCTTTCCAATTCTTGTGAAGTGCAGCCCATCCCTTGCTGGTAACGCTTCATGTAGGTAATGCATGATCTAGGAAGCCGAAGTTATGTTAATTACACCAGTTTTTAAGCCAGTGACTTAAGATCCTTTGCTACCTCATTGGATGTTGGGAGAAAAGAATTTTAAAATCTTCCATTTATACATGAAAGGGGTAGAAAATAGCCCTTCATGGCACTGCAAGGCTCCTTTTATTAGATCAGTGGATATGGTTTCCTAGAATTCTTGATAACCTCAAGAGGGTTTCAATTTCCTAATTCTTATTGGCTCTGGCTTACCTCATTTATTCATTGTTGGTGTTTTGGATTGAACCTTTAATTTGTTCTTATTTTACCAACCATGATTAAACCCAGCATATACAAAGTCCATTTCTGGGAGAAAAGACAAAGCCTCATTGAAAAAATTTTTCAAAAATTCAAGAATTATATTTATTTATTTATTTTGATTTATCAATCGCTTACTAGATAATAGGTATAAGTATATACATAGTTATGAATACATGAAATGGGTACATATAAGAAAAATAAAAGAAACAATAGGACAGGAATGGTAGGCACATTGGTGCGCTTATGCACGCCCCCTACAGACCTCTTAGGAAAGGGGTGAGGTCAATAATAGACAGTCTAAGGTTAAAGTTTTTGGGGTTTGGGGAAGAAACCACAGAGTTAGGTAGAGTATTCCAGACATTGACCACTCTGTTGCTGAAGTCGTATTTCCTGCAATCAAGTTTGGTGCGGTTAACCTTGAGTTTGTATCTATTGTGTGCTCTTTTGTTGTTGTGGTTGAAGCTGAAGTATTCATTGACTGGTAAGTCATTGCAATGTATGATTTTACATACCATAATTTGTTGTTGATCCATCTGTTGTTTATGGATAAGCATTATATATGGTTCTATTCATGATTTTGGTATGTTGGCTTTCCAGAGCTTCATTGTAAAGATCCATCATTAGCTCCTCTAGTAATTCTTGAAACACCTTATAAAATTCTGATGGAATTCCATCCAGGCCGGGAGTCTTATTTGTTTTCTGTGTTCCATTTGTATTTCTAATTTCTTCTATGGATATTTTATTGTTTAGGCTATCTTTCGCTTCATCTGTTATTTCTGGCAAATTTTTCTCTTTAATTTATTGATTAATAACTTCTTCTGATGTTTCTTCCTGTTTGTATAGGTTTGTGAAAAAATTTTGGGCAATTTCCTTCTTTTCCTGCACCTGGGAACATATTTTCCCTTCTTGGTCTCGGAGACCTACAATCACTCTTTTTTCTTGTTCTTTTTTTAATTTGTGGGCTAGCCATCTCCCTAGCTTATTCACATTTTTGAAATAATTTCGTTTTGCTAATTTGATTTTCCTAGCCAGGTTCTCCTGTACACTCAAATTTATTTTATGTTTCACCAAATCTATTTCTTTTTTAATATTTTAATTACTCGGATCTCTTTGTCTACTAATTTCTAGGTCTTTCAGTTTCTCCTGCCAATCCTTTTGTTGGCTTTTTTCTTTATTCCTTTTAATATCATAAGCAATAGTTAAACCTCTTACATAGGCCTTTGTTGTGTCCCATAAATTCTGAAGGGATGTGTGTTCTCTCTTATTGATTTCAAAGAATATTTTAATTTTTTAATCATTCTAATATATTCTTTATCCCTTAATACATTATTGTTAAGTGTCCATTTTCCAATCTTTCTATTTCCTTTCCATTTAATTTGGATCAGGTTATGGTCGGCCCATGCATTTGGTAATATCTCTATCATTTCAATATTCTCCATTAAACCCATGTCCATCCATATCAGGTCTATTTTTGACCAGGAATGATGTGGATTGGAGAAGAATGTGTATTGCTTTTTAGTGGGATTTAATTCTCTCCATGCATCCTTCAAATTTAGTTCTATCATTATGCTGTTAAAGGTGGACAGGAGTATTCTCCTCTTTCTGTTATTCTTTTTAGAGCTTTTATAGTCTTTATCCATATCTGAGACTGCATTGTAGTCTCCTACTATGCAGTATTCAGTTTATACTATCCTATGGTGAAGCCTAGAATAAAATTATTTTTGATTTATATTTGGAGCATATATTGTAGCTAATATCATCTTTTTCTGTTTTAGCATTATTTCTATAAATAGCATTCTCCCTTCTTCATCTTTATATATCTGTTTATGTTGCAGCCAATCTTTTACATATACTACAATGCCCCTTTTATTTTGATTTGAAAGAGCCCAATGCATTTTACCCAAATTAGGAGATTTTAAGAGGTGTGCCTGGTACTCTGGAATGTGAACTTCTTATATACATATGATATCTGCATTTTGTTTTTTAAATTTCTCAAGTGTCTGTTTCCTTTTAGATAGTGAATTTAAGCCATTAATGTTAATTGAAAATAGGGTAATTTCTCTATCCATGTTACTGCTTGTATAGGATGGTTCTTGTCTCGTTTCTTGTTCTTGGTTCTGTTCTAGATCTATTGTTGCCTTCTTCCTCTCTAATAGGAAGTTTGATATTCTTATTTCTCATGCTATAGATGACTGGATTGAACAGGGGTGGAAGGAGGGCATACAGAACACTCAAACCAAAATTTAAGTATGATGGAGTGTTACAGGGAGATCTCAGATAGACAAAGCATCCACTTAATGATAATATAGACATTACAATAACATGGGGAATACAGGTGGACAATGCTTTTTGCCTTCCTTGTTTAGAAGGGATTTTTAACACAGTCTTGAAAATCATTGCATAAGATACAACTATAAAAATAAAACAATCTAGTTCAGCAATGATACTGGCCACAAGAATTCCAATCTCAAGTAATTTATGCCAGAGCAGGATAGTTTTAGCCAATGTGGAATTCACTTGAAGAATTGGTTGACAACATTAGAACAAAAAAGGACAGAAAAAGTGCCAGTGGTGTGCAACATTCCATAGAAGAGACCTGTAACCCACACTAGAATTATTATTTCAGTACAGTATTTCCAATTCATCACCATCTCATAGTGCAGTGGGTGCCAAATGGCAACATATCGATCATATGCCATGATTGAAACAATCCCCAGATCCTGCAAACTCAAATTTGTTAAAAAAAACATATATGGGGCTGTGCAGTTGATGGTCAAAAGTTACTGCAGAAATGATGAGAAGATTTGCTGTTACAGTTGTGGGAATATAACACACAGAAAAAGAAGAAATGCAAAAGCTGCAGATGCCGATTTTTTGAGAATTCCAGCAACAGAAAGTAAGGTACTGTGGTTTTATTTTCCATAGATTTTTTTTATGACAAAGCTAATATATCTGCTACATAATTTGTGGATAGACAGCATGACTACCAGATGGATTTGTAACTGGCTGACAAACTGTACTCAGTGTGTACTCAACAGCACTGTATCTACATGGAGGAAAGTAAGTGGAATACACAAGGTTTAGTTTTAGGCCCAGTACTCTTCAATATCTTCATATATTATGTAGATTAAAAAATAGAAGGGGAACTCATCAAATTTGCAAATGACACCAAGCTGGCCAGAGTATCCCACACAACAGTAGATAGACTCAAATCCAAAAGGATCTTGATAAACTTGAACTTTAGGCCCTATCTAACAAAATGAAATTCATTATAGATAACAGTAAAGTTCTAAACTTAGGCAAGAAAAACCAGTTGTACAGGTAAGAGACAAGATCAAACTTAGGTCTCTTGGGTCTCTTCCACTCTGTTATTCTATAAAATTCTATATACATTAAAATCTCCCAATTATATATGAAAGGATTAGAAGACAGCCTTTGGTGGCAATGCAAGTCTCCTTTCATTGAATGGATATATTTCATTCCCTGGAACTCTTGATGACCTCAGGAAGATTTAGTTCCTGAGTTCTTATTGGCTCTGGGCAACCTCATTTCATCCCTACTGGTATTTTATCTTATTCTTATTTTACAAGCCATGCTTAACACAACATAGCTTTTAAATATTCTTAAAGTATAATTCTAGTTAAGCTTGAGGAATTGGTTTCTTGACTGGGTGTCTCAAAAGCTGACATCTCTTCAAATTCAGAATAAGTTTCCATGTTATTACACAGTTGTAGTATCAGTAATATTTCATCATAAGGGGTCATTATCAAATCAACAATGTCATTTTCCCCAGCATATTTTCCAAGCTTGTGGGATTCCAGAGCTGTCAAACATCCATATTAAGTATTAGTAAACTAAATTAACAGTAATTAGGGATGCAGGATTTTTGCAAATAACATCTTGAGTTCTATGACTGTCCAATTTGAGAGGTTGAATTTGCCTTCATTCCAACTATCCATTTTTCCCTTATTACTTTGTTAAAATGTCCACAATAGAGAAAGGACATATTTGATATTCTTATTTCTCATGCTATAGATGATTGGATTGAACAGGGGTGGAAGGAGGGCATACAGAACAGTCAAAACAAAGTCTAAGTAAGATGGAGTGTTAGAGGAAGGTCTCAGATAGGCAATGCACCCACTTAAAAATAAGATACACACTACTGTTAGATGGGGAATACAAGTAGATAAGGCTTTTTGCCTTCCTTTTTCAGAAGGGATTCTTAACACTGTCTTGAAGATCACTGCATAAGATACAACTATAAAACTAAAACAACCTAGTCCACCAGTGATACTGGCCACAAGAATTCCAACCTCAAGTAGATTTATGCCAGAGCATGATAGTTTTAGCAAATGTGGAATTTCACAAAAGAATTGATTGATTACATTAGAACAAAAAAGAATGGAGAAAGTGCCAATGGTATGCAACATTCCATAGAGGAGACCTGTAACCCATGCTGTGATTATTATTTCAGTACAGTATTTCCAATTCATCACCATCTCATAGTGCAATGGATGGCAAATGGCAACATACCGATCATATGACATAACTGTTAGGATGGATAAATCTGAGGCTTCAAAAGCAAGAAAGAGAAAGTATTGACTAACACAACCAAAGTAAGAGATATATCTAGTGTCCATGAGAGAATTTATCATGGATTTGGGCACAATAATTGAAACAATGCCCAGATCCTGTAGACCTAAATTCATGAGAAAGAAGTACATGGGGCTGTGCAGTCGATGGTTGAAAGCGACTGCACAGATGATTAGAAGATTTGTTGTTACAGTTGCCAGATATAACACAAAGAAGAAAAAGAAATGCAAAAGCTGCAGATGCCGATTTTTTGAGAATTCCAGAAGCAGAAAGTAAGGCACTGTGGTTTGGTTCTCCATGTTTTATTTATGATGGAGCTGGAATAACTGCAAGGAAAGAAAGAAGGGAAATTCAGTTAGATAAAATTTTAGAAGTGGCATTTTGATATGTGGTGAGAATAGAAAACATTAAGAAACTTAAAGCATGGGGAGAAGGAACAGAGGATCAGAACACAGAGATTTAGGATGGGCATATCAGAATACACTTTTCCCCATTTTTACCCATCCTCTTTCAGTTGTGTTATCTCATGTAGTGATCAAAACCACTGGCTAAGGGTAGAAAAAAGTTGGTTTAGGTCCATTTTCATCAATGAAAGATTACTCAGAATAATTGGACTCATAAATTATCTGCACTTTTATAGTATTGTGGTAGTATTGGAAAATTTGAGAATTCCAATATATTATGCTTTGTGCTATTATGAGAAAGGAAATGTAAATCTACCCAATAAATATAAAAATAATTTCCTAATTTCTTACTTGGAAACTTTGAAAGCAGACATTTCCTCCTTTTATAATCTTTCTCTTTGTGTGTTTATGTAAATTATAAATGATGACAATGCTTTTATCTCAATTTCCCTTTGAAATATTAGCCTAATATCTAGCCTAAGTAGCATAAATAGCTTTTAAACTAATACATAAATACAGATTATTAAACATGTATTTAATAGCATACTATTAAACAGAAAATGATAGAACTTGTTACAATGTAACTGATATTTTGATATTCACATTGTGATCAACACACAATTATACCACTGTTAAATATATTTAATCAAAGTACCTCAAATAAGAGCAGAATAAATTAATAAATCCTCTTATCCAACAATCAGAAAGAAGTGAAAATCAGTTGGAAAAGACAGTATCCCATCCAACGCAAACAAATAATGTTTAAGGTATAGTTTGGACAGAAAATGAGACACAACATATTGCACCTTTGAACTCTTGACATCTCAGCATTTTTTTCAACAAAGTTAAATGCCATGTAAGCACATATTCAGCAATAATACTTAACTTGTTTTAAAGAGAAATAAAAACATATTTTACCATAAGATGACTTTGCCATTGCTAATTCAGCTGTTAGGGTTCAGTTCATGCATGGTCCAAATTCTTCAAATTATAATTGTGTTTTATTCTTCATAACTATCATGGGGAAAAGGAAATGTTAAATATATAGTTAATTCATTATTTAAGGTCTACATAGAAATCTCTCCAAATCTCTTTACCCCCAAGTCAACGCTGTCCCACTAATTTTCATGTAGTGAAATATCTATATGAAGTCATAGATATTTCTATTCTTAATCTGTATTATTCTTGTTTTATTTCCCTCAAGAGATTTGTACACTAAAATGAATCTGACTTCTATGTGCTTATTAACATAATTGACCATTAAGGTCACAATATATTCCTCCAGGACCAATTATCAGATCACATGGAATAATATCTCAGATTATTAACAAAATGAGTGCTGCAGTGTAAATTGTGAGAGATGACCACAATAGAATAGAATTCTTTAGAATTGTTTATTGGCCAAGTGTGATTGGACACACAAGAAATTTGTCTTTGTGCATATGCTCTCAGTGTACATTAAAGAAAAAATACATTTGTCAAGAGTCAACAATCATAAGGTACAACACTTAACAATAGTCATAGGATGCAATAAGAAATCAAATCATACTAGGAAATAGTCCATATAAATCATAAGGATACAAGAGACAAAGTTACAATCATACAGTTACAAGCAGGAGGGGATGGGTGATAAGGAGTGCTGAGAAATTAATAGTAACAGTAGTGCAGACTTTGTAAATAGTTGGACAGTGTTGAGAGAATTATTTGTTTAACAGAGTAATAGCGTTGGGAGAAAAACTGTCCTTGTGTCTAGTTGTTCCAGTGTGCAGTGCTCTATAGCAGCGGTTGCCAATCTTTTGGACCTCAGGGACCACCAAACTCATAATTTTAAATCCCAGGGACCACTAATATGAATTTTGACTGATGGTGGCTTGCTGACATTGGTGTGTGTATGTGAGAGAGAGAGAGAGATTGAGAGAGAGAAAGAGAAAGAGAGAGATCTGATCTGATCTAACCTCTCTCTCTCCTTCTCTCTCTCTTTCTATCTCTCTCTCTCTCTCTCTCTCTCTCTCACACACACACACACACACACACACACACACACACACACACACACAGACACACACACACACATACACACAGAGGCAGGGGTGGGATTCACATTTCTTAACAAACAGTTCTCTGGGCATGGCCTAATTTGTGGGTGTAGCTTGGTGGTCATGTGACTGGCTGGGAATGGCTTGTACCTAAATATTATAAATATTTATGTAAATATTTAATTTTTTTTATAGAAAGAACAACGTTTACCCAAAATCAGGCAAAGCAGGCAGGCAGATTGAGTTGCTCACAGAATCACAGATTCATTCAGAGATCTATCTATCTGCCATCAGCTACCTGAGTCCAATCTTCTACCTCTCTATGAAATCCCTCCTCCCAAATTCCAAGGCACTAAATATGGCAGCCTCGAGGCTTCCAAGTAAAATATGGCATACAAGGCTGACACTAAAGATGTATGGAGCATTGCCGAGGTTGAGAAACAGTGGTGGGCATTGTTATTCTTGCCACAGGTGTCCAATGAATTGCTCCACTTGTTACATTAGTTACAAGATTGTTAAGTGAATCTGGCTTCCCCCATTGACTTTGTTTGTCAGAAGATCACAAAAGAGGATCACATTTTTTTGGGACTCAGCAATGGTCATAACTATGAGTCAGTTGCCAAGCACCTGAATGTGGATCACGTGACCATGGGGATGCTGCAATGGGAGATGTTTATTAAGTGAACTTTGCCTCATTTTATTATTTTTCTTGCCACCGTTGTTAAGCAGATCACTGCAGTTGATGAGTTGGTCATCTCTTAAGTGAATCTGACTTCCCCATTGACTTTCCTCATCAGAAGGCCACAAAAGGGATTGTGTGACCTCGGGACACTGCAATTTTGATCATCATCATCATCATCATCATCATCATCATCATTATTATTATTATTATTATTATTATTAAAATTTGTATATTGCCCCCTCTCCCTAGGGACTTAGGGCGGTGCACAGCCAAATAAAAAAATATATAAATACATATACAATAATTAAAAATACATTAAAAGAATTAAATAGATTGGCCATTAAGAATTAAAAAGTAGGGAATTAAGAAAATTAAAACCATTTAAAACCGAATTTAAAACCATTACACATAACTCTAGACCAGACCGGCTAGATGGAATAGGTGGGTTTTTAGTGCGTGCCGGAAGGTCAATAGGTCGGGGATGGTCCTCATCTCCGGGGGCAATTCGTTCCAGAAGGAGGGTGCTCCCAAAGAGAAGGCCCGAATCCTTGGGGTTGCCAGCCGTCCAGCTGGCGGCACCCCGAGGAGGCCCACCCTATGATCATTGTGGAGATGCTGCAATGGTCATCCACATGAAAAATGGTCATAAGGCACTATTTTCAGTGCCATTGCAACTCTGAATAGTCACTACATGAACCTTTGCAAGTTGAGGACTGCTTGTAATGGAGAGACAAAAACTTTACCATCTCAATTCGGGATTAAAGACTTTCAAGTTCAAAGTTCAGCTTCCAAAATTAGGCAGTTTAAAGCAGGGGTCACCAATCTTTTGGACCTCAGAGACTACCAAACTCATAATTTTAAATCCCGTGGACCAGAGACCCTGGGAAAAGCCCCAAAAAAGTCTGCAGGAAAATTCCCAATCCCGTTTTCTTACCGATAGCCGTTTTTTATTTGGGATCGCAGGATACTGTCTCCATCTCCATTTTCAGGGGGGGGAGAGACTTCTGGCTTCATGCAAGGAAAGCAGCAGATGTCTTTCTTTCTGTCCCCCAAACTCTGCCAGAAATGAGTCTTTGCAGGACTTGTCACACTAGTGCAGCCTCTTGGAGCAGGAGACCTTGCAGGGTCCCAAAGACTCATTTCTGGCAGAGTTTGTGGGAGAGAAAGAAAGACTTTTGCTGCTTTCCTCGTGTGCAGCCAAAAGCAGAAGAAGGAAAAAGTGGAAAGAAGCAGCTAGGTGGTCAGGACAGGTGTGTGGGGTGAATGGGGCAAGTTCCCAACTGCATTTTTTCCCCTCCCCTCAATACCTCATGTTGTTCACAATGGAAGGGATGCAAGCTTTGGTGTTCCCACAGGCCAAGTGGGTGGTGAAGCCTTGTGTTCCTATGCAGCATGGATTAGTTAATTTATTTTATTGTCATTGCACCTCGTACAATGAAATCAAACACCATCTTCTGTGCATATCATGACCATGAAAATAAACACAAACACACATCCTTCACACTCCACATTAATTGCTTGGGGGGGGGGTAACATTCCTCTGAGGACCACCAAAATTTTCTCATGGACCACTTTTGGTCCCCGGCCCACTGTTTGGCAACCATGCTCTTTAGCATCATTTTGAGGGTAGGAGTTGAAACAGTTTATGTCCAGGATGTGAAGGGTTTATAAATACTTTCACAGTCCTCTTTTTGATTCGTGCAGTATATAGGTCCTCAATGGAAAAGAGGTTGGTAGTAATTGTTTTTTCTGCAGTCTTAATTACTCTTTGAAGTCTGTGTCTGTCTTGTTGGGTTTCAGAATCAAACCAGAGAGTTATAGAAGTGCAGATGGTAGACTCAATAATTCTGCTGTAGAACTGTATCTGCAGCTCCTTGGGCAGTTTGAGTTTTCTGAATTGGCACAGAAAGAACATTCTTTGTTGTTCTGTTTTGATTACGTTTTTGATGTTAGGTGTCCATTTTAGGCCATGTGATATAGTAGAACCTAGAAATTTGAAGGTCTCTGTTGTTGATACAGTGTTGTCTAGTATCGTAAGAGTATGGGACAGTTTCTCCTAAAGTCTACCACTATTTCTACAGTTTTGAGTGCATTCAGTTCCAGATTGTTCCAGTTTCACCACGAGGCAAGTTGTACAACTTCCTGTCTGTATGCAGATTCATCATTGTCTCGAATGAGACTAATCACTGTTGTATCATCAATTTCAGTATTTTAACAAATGGATCTTTGAGATGCAAGCATTGGTATATAGGGAGAAAAGAAGTGGAGAAAGCACACAGCTTTGGGGGGGGGGGGCTGTGCTACTTATTCAGGTATCAGATGTGATTCTACCTAGCTTCTCATGTTTCCTGTCTGTTAGGAAGCTTATGATCCACTTACAAGTATGTTCAGGTACTGCTAGCTGGTTTAGTTTAGAATGACTGTAACTTTGTATCCTCTGTTTCCTAGTATGATTTGATGTTGATTGTACCCTATGACTATCATTAAGTGTTGTACATTATGATTCTTGATTCTTAACGAATGTTCCTTCTTTATGTATACTGAGTGTATTTACACCAAGACAAATTCCTTGTGTGTCCAATCACACTTGGCCAATAAAATATTCTATTTTATTCTGGAATTATGGTATTGAATGCTGAACTGAAGTCTACAAAGAGAACCCTTGCATAGGTATTTGGAAATTCAAGGTGTTGTTGAATGTAGTGTAGAGCCATATTCACAGATCATCTGTCAATCAATTTGCTCAGTATGCAAACTGCATGGGATTTAACAGTGGATCCATGATGGTTTTTAGGTGGGACAGCACTAGCATTTCAAAGGTTTTCATAGCTACAGATGTTAGAGCAAGGTCTGTAGTCATTTAATTCCCTGATGGAGGGCTTCTTTGGTACTGGGATGATAGTAGACCATTTGAAGCAAGAAGGAACATAGCACATTTCTAGCAATTTATTGAAGATTCAAGTCAAGATGGGGGCCAATTGGTCAGCAGAGACTTTTAAGCAAGAAGGAGTTATCTTATCTGGGCATGGTTTTTTTCCTGGCTTTTGTCTGTGAAATAGCTCTTGTACTTCTTTTTCTGTGATCACCAGAGGTTGTGAACCCAATGAGTTGGAGTCAGTTGTAGGAGGCTTGGCTGTTATTGGTGTGTTTGAGATGTGGATTGTGGAGATAGGTGGTTGTAGTTTCCTTTCAAACCTGCAGTAGGTCATCTGCTAGTTGTTGATTTCCTTTCAAACCTGCACATTCAGGTCATTTGCTAGTTATTGATTTCCTTCTGCCTGGCAGGAGGTTTGCTGTAGCCAGTGATGTTTTTAACAGTTTTCCACATGTTTGCTGGTTCATTTGTTGAGAACTGATTCCTTAACTTTTCAGAGTAGTTTCTTTTTGCTGCTCTGATCTCTCTTGTTAATATGTTTCTGGCCTGATTGTATAGCATTCTGTCACCTTTTCTGTAGGCTTCCCCTTTGGAATGGCATATCTGCTTAAGTTTAGCTGTGAACCAAGATTTATTAATATTTTATATGTGGAGAGTCCTTGTTGGTACACATAAGTCTTTGCAGAAGCTGACATATGATGTTACAGTATTTGTGATCTCATAAGTCTTTGCAGAAGCTGACATATGATGTTACAGTATCTGTGATCTAGGTTTGCAGAGGTATCTTCAAAAACATTCCAATCAGTGCATTCAAGACAAGGCTGGAGCTTCAGCTTTGCCTCATCAGTCCATTGATTTAATTGTTGGTTTCATGATTTTAAGTGTTTCATAGTTGAAACACAATCAAGTGAGAAAATTTCCCTGGAAAGTATTTCATCATTTGAAATACTCTATTATTCTCTTTGAAATCCATTTTTTTTAAAATCTCACCTTCTATCCTATATGCCACATGTAGAGGAAGAGCTGGACTGTAAGGACCTGTCTCAGCTATCTTCTCAGGAAAGCATGACTCCTGAAACAATCATAGCTCAAAAGGAACTTTTACTAAGAGAAGTGATAGCAAAGAAGTCAGGTGGACTCTGAAATTTCCTTTGTGAAGCATTAAGCTAATTTCTTTTGTTCAATCCTCACCCAGTGCCCCATGCCCACCAGTAGCCAATATGATGCCACAAAGATTTTATGGGAACTTCAAGGTAGGATGGTGATAACAGGTCATTCTCAGGGCACCATGGCCTTGGGTAACAGTTTGGAACTGACTGGAAGGAATCCATCCTGAGAGATCAGTCCCCAACACTAATTCCATGCAGTTACAGCAAAAGCAAAAGTTGTGATGACCCGAGGCATGGCACAAAGGCCACACAGTCAAATAAGTAAGAAAAGTCCCTTTAATACTTCCAACTCTGCCCCCCATGTCCAGTTACCTTTGGCTGGAAAATAAACTCTCCCATGAACAGTCTTTAAGTGGAGGAAATTCAGTCTGAAAACAAAGTACATTAAACTGTAACTAAAAATCCACACAAACCATGCTGCAGCAATTAACTGGATAGGGCAGGATAAGGAATTGCAGACTTCAAAGGCCAACAAAATATACACAGTTGGGAAGATGCCAGGAACCCAGATAAGCCTCGAGAATAAAAGATAACTCATGATTTTCTTCCAACAAGTTGCTGTGCACAACCTCCTTTTTTAAAAGTGTTCCCAGCTGCAGCTAATGAACTGAATCAGGGCCCTTTCATCCCCCATAAGCCACGCAATTCACATTTCTCCCTTCTCTGTTCCTCCCTGCATGCCTTAGGATGAAGAAAGGGTGGGCCCAGATCTTCCTCTGAATTCCCTCTTCCTTGCTCTACCTCTCTCCTGCTTTGCCCAGCCGGACTTTGCCTTTCCCCAGTTTCTTCCACAGCCAATGGAGTCACACTCCCACTCCCTGTCAGCTGCTCAGCCTCCCTCTTGGGATCAGACTCCGACAGGGGCATAACAAAAGCATTCAAAGCATTCAACCCCAAGAAACATACCCCCAAGAAGCATACCCCCTCCCTTTCAGAATGGCAGCCTTCTAGCAGGAACC
This sequence comes from Bungarus multicinctus, assembly GCA_023653725.1. Classification (NCBI taxonomy): domain Eukaryota; kingdom Metazoa; phylum Chordata; class Lepidosauria; order Squamata; family Elapidae; genus Bungarus; species Bungarus multicinctus. Next base: position 114,180,035 of record CM042840.1, read on the forward strand.
AGACATTGACCTTGGCTAGTTATGTCCACATACCTAGAGGTGGAAAATAATTCTGCCAATTATAAGGGAAAAGGCCAAAAAGAAATATCAGGAAACCTATAGAAACCAAGTGGAATTCCAGTAGTTACACAACAAAATAATAGAACATGGTGGCATTTGTGTGGGAGTCCAAGAAAGCATGATTATTGCACTGCAAGCCACACTCCTTTGTAGGGAAAAAGTGGCTTCCTGATAAGTCTATTGATACATACCTAAAATAAGGTTCAGGGAATGAGATGAAATGTAAGCCCATACCAACTTAGAAAAGTTATAATAGAATAAATAATAAATAAATCAAGAAAAATGCCCTGTAAGGGAGAGGGTGGAGCTGGCGTCACAGTGGTACGATGTGTGATCTTGATCCTCCAAGATCATTGTCGATATCTCAGCTGCTGGATGGTCCTGACAGAACTAAACCATCCCTGGGGATGGTGATCAATAAGGACACATCCTGCTGATCCCAGGGACATCACAAAGTCCCTGATTGATCCAGGAAAAGCCCTTTTTGCCAGAGATGGAAAGGCAGCTATTCAAGTTGCTGAGGCTGGGACAGCTCCGGAACAGAAGAGATTGAAAAAAAGTATGTCAGTTTAGTGAGATGAACTTTTTCTTATTATTTCTTGAAGAGAACACCCTGAAAGACATAAAGTGAAATTAAAAGTTAAGAGAAAAGGGTTTAAGCGGCAAGATTAAGCTAGTTAAAATGAAAGGTTTTTTTCCTTTTCCTTTTTATTGGAATTTTGAACTTGGTAAAGCTTCTTAATTCTGAACTGGACTAGTCCTTTTTAAATTTCCTATTCCTGTTTGTATTTCTTTTTCTTTTTAACAATCTTTTTAAAAGTTTGTTTTTGATGAAGACTCTTCTTTCTGATTGGAGATTTATTTATTTTTTAAAGAAAAGATTTTACTTTTTTTTTTCATGTTCCTGACTTTGGATGTATGAGGGGGAAGTGAAAGTGAAGGAAAAAAAGTAGCACTGCCACCTAGAGGCTTGGATATATTGTTTTCTTTTTTCTTTTATTTGTTTATGTATGTGTATTATACTCAAGGACTCTGAGCTTTGCACTGGAAAAGATAGTGGGATGAGCATGGCAGTTTGTTTACACAGGTGCCCATCTGTAAACTATAGATAGCTGGAGTCTGGAGTTGAAGTTGAAAGAAAGAAGATTGAAGTGACCTTGAAAACACTGAACTGGAAACTTTGAGTCGTTTATCAAAGAGTCTTGGATATTTAGTGGCAGAGGCTTGTTTTACATTAGAATTGTTTGTTACTTTTTGCCTTCTTTTCTACTTCCCCTCGAGTTGGGTTTTTTTAAGTTTGGATTTCAATTTTTCAAACCAGGAACTAGAATGTAATTTTTTTAGTTTTGCTTTTTTTGTTTCTTTTTATTAAGAGAAATACATAGACTATTTTTTCTCTTTTTTTTCTTTTTGATTTTTCTTTTTCCTTCCCTTATCGTCTTTTTCTTTAAAAGAAAAATCCTTTTTATCCCTTTTTCCATATCTTCCCTAGTTTTATTTCTTTTGTATATACTATTGCAAATAATTGGATTAAGGTATATAAGTTCCTAAAGACTTTTTCCCCTTTTTCTTTTTGGAGTGGCAACTGTTTGCCTTCGTTCTTTTTTTTTCCTTTTTTCTCTCTCTCTCTTTCTTCACAGGTAAGCATTACAAGATGAGTAGAAAGATAACAGCCCCAACTTCCTCGATACTAACCTCCTCACCATCTGAAGAACAATGATCTATACAGACAATGTTACAACAGGAGAAAGAGAAAGAGAAGAAAGTGACATTGCAGATGATCATGCAAGGGATTCAGAAGATTGAGCAAAAAAATTGAAAAGACAGATGAGAAAATTGAAAATATTCAACAGATGATGATGAAATATGAAGACAAATTCAAAAAAATTGAAGAAGATATACAAAGAGATAAGAAAATTGGCAATATTGATACTCGATTGAGTGATGTCGAGAAGGGCAGGAATGAACCATTGGGATGGGAAATCGACAGATCAGAATTTTATTTGAGATTTCAAAATGTGGAAGAAGGAAAAGGTGAAAATCTTGCTGAAATAATGGCAGAAGCGTTAGAGATAACCAAAGAGAAGATGATGGATGGGTTGGATGAAGTGTTCTGTGTCTGTATAAGATATACAATGAGAAACAAGTTACCAAAAGAAGTATATTAGATTTACCAAGAAGATAATCAAAACACAGATACTACAGATGGCAAGAGAGAAAACATTAAAGTATAAAGACAAAGAAATTGTGATGCTGAAACAAGTACAAGAAGAGTAAGAGAGATGAGAAGAGAATATATATTTTTGACTAAAGAATTACTTAAAAGAGGAATAAACTATAGATGGATAATGCCAGAAGGCCTCTTGTTCACTTGGCAGGAACAAAGACACAGAATTGACATAGTCGGAAAAGCTGAGTTATTCTACTTAGAATATTTTAGAGGAAAGGAGGAAGAAGAAAAGAAGAGTCACTAACTGAATTTCAAAAGGAGTGTATAGCAGTAACTGAAAAAGAAAAAGAAAAAGGTGCAGTAGGTGGTGTACCCAGAGAGCAATGACAAATAAGATCTACCAAAGCAATAAAACCCTCTTATAAAGCTTAACATGGATGAAGGAAATTGATTATGATTAACATAAATGGACTTAATTTGGCTGCTAAAAGAAGAAAAGTATTTAATAAATTAGAGAAATTAAAATTTGATATAATTTGTTTACAAGAAGTACATATTAAAAAACAACATGAATATATATTGAAACAAAAAATTAGGGCAATTATTCATCTCGCAGATACAGTGAAAAAAGAGGCATGGTCATGTATTAGCGATACAATTGTGGCAGAATTAATTTATACAGGTGATGACAGAAGGATTTTGATGTTGGAAATAATGGACAATAATGTTAAAACATTTTTAATTGCAATTTATGCCCCAAATGATAACCAAGAAGAATTCTACAGGAAATTACATATGAAAATAATTGAATTGGACTATGTTAATATTTGTATGATGGGAGTCCTTAATGGAATAATTAATGATTGGTTGGACTATAAAACACAGAAATCAACAAAGAAAGTTAGAAAGATGTTACTAAAATCTTCCTTTCGAATGATAGAAAAATTAAACTTAAAAGATTCATGGAGAGAGAGAAATGTGGAAAGTAAGCAATATACTTTTTACTCAAACAAGACATGCATCATGGTTTAGAATAGATATGATTTGGATGTCAACAGAACTACTTACAAACATACTAGAAATTGAAATAAAACCAAACACTTGGGCAGACCACAATCCAATGACAGTTATTTGGAAAGGACATAAGAGGAGATCTAGATGGACTTTAAATAATACAATACTAAAGGAAAAAGACTTTAAACAGAAAATAGAGAAAGAATTGCTTTTCTTTTTTAAAGAAAATAGAAGAGAGGATACTTCTTTCCAGAATCTCTGGTACACAATGAAGGCCTACACAAGAGGTTTGATAATTGACTATACAAGGAAAATAAATATAAAACAGAAATAGACTTTTAAAAGTTTTGGAGGATGATTATAAAAGCCTGGAAAAAGAGTTACAGAAATTCCTGCAAAAAAAAAAAAAGACATTAAGAATAAAATGGATATAATTAAACATCAAATGGGACTAATGGAAAAAGGGGAACTAGCACAAAAAATTAAAAGTGCTAAACAGAATTACTTTGAAGATGCAAACAAACCAGGCAGATGGCTAGCCTATAAATAGAGCAAGGAAAGAGAATCAAGAAGGATTAGTCAATTAATAAATGAAGAAGGACATGTTTGCTATGGAAATGAAGAGAAGAAAAAAATTATACAAGATTACTATGGAAAATTGTATTTTCAGGAGAATATTCAAGAAGAAAAAGTTAAGCAATATTTACAGAACGCGAATTTACCTGAGATACCTAAAGACATTGAAATAATGCTAGAAGGGAACATAACAATGATGGAACTAACAGAAACCTTAAAAAAACAGAATGTTGGAAAATCACCAGGTCCAGATGGATTGCCAGCGGAATTTTACAAGACTTTCCAGGAAATACTGAATCTCCATTTGTTAGAAGTTATGAATGAAGTTACGTTAAAGAAAATAATACCCAAAACATAGTCAAAAGCATATATTACACTTACACCGAAGGAGAATACAGACCTGCAACAAGTTAAAAATTATAGACCTATATCCCTATTAAATTCAGATTATAAAATCTTTGCTTCAATTTTGGCAGAAAGACTGAAAAGATACTTAAATAACTTTATACATGTTGACCAAAATGGATTTCTGCCAAAGAGACAAATTAAAAACAATGTGAGAATAATTCTGGACACTTTGGAATATTATGAGGCACATCCAGAAAAGCAAATGGCTTTGATGTTTTAGATGCACAAAAAGCCTTTGACAATGTGAGTTGGTGATGTATGTTATTGCAATTGAAACAAATGGGCTTTGGTAAAAAAATTATTCAAGCCATTGAAACAATATATTATGAACAAACTGCAAAGATTATGGTAAATGAAGAATTGACAGAATCCATAGATATAAGAAAAGGGACAAGACAAGGTTGTCCACTGTTGCCTCTGCTGTTTGTGCTAACTTTGGAACAGAGGTGGCATTCAGCTGGTTCTCACGTACTCGGATGAACTGGTAGCAGTTATTTGGCATGGGTCACCAAACCGATGGCAACCCCTGGCTGGCCATGCCCCCAACCCTGGTTGCTCACTTGTGGTCACTCTCCTAGCTTTCCGTTCTCCATGTCCTCTTTCTCCCTGGGGGAAAGGAAGAAAGGCTTGGATGCTGCAAGTATTGCTTTCCCCATGTGAGTTAAAGTGCTTGAGTGAGAAGTGCTGTCTGACAGAGGGGGTGGGGGTGAATCGAGCCTTGGAGCACTTTTGCAACGTAAAAGAAATGCATTTTGGAAGCAGCAGGCAGGCCCTTTAAAAATTTCTCCAAGGATTCCCCATGGATGCTGCAAGTATCGCTTTCCCCTTGTGAGTTAAAATTTCTGGAGTGAGAAGATGTGTGGTCTGACAGAGGGGGTGGGGGAATCCACTCCAGCCTTGGAGAAATTTAAAGGAGCTGCTTCCAAAATGCTTGTCTGTTAAGTGCTCTCTCTCTCTCTCTCTCTCTCTCTCTCTGTGTGTGTGTGTGTGTGTGTGTGTGTGTGTGTGTGTGTGTGTGTGTGTATGAGAGAGAGGGGGGGAAGGAAGGAAGGAAGGAAAGAAAGAAAGAAAGAAAAAGAAAGAAAGAAAGAAAGAAAGAAAGAAAGAAAGAAAGAAAGAAAGAAAGAAAGAAAGAAAGAAAGAAAGAAAGAAAGAAAGAAAGAAAGAAAAATAGGAATAGAGAGAGAGAGATAAAACTCTGTGCTATTATTTTTAATTGTTCCATTATTTATCATGTGTTAATATTTTATACTGTCCCCACACATAGAGTGATTTTTCTGTCTAACTTTTGCCCAGAGCTACCACATATTTTTCAGGGTTTACATGCACTCAATGTCAATAGTCCAGAGCATAAAATACACATGTCTTTAACAAGAGTTGAAAAGGGACCTTGGAGGTCTTCTAGTTCAACCCCCAGCTCAGGCAAGAAAACTGAGGATGTCAAACTCTGAGTAGAAATCCTGGAAAAGGTGTCAGAATAATACTTAGAAGGGACCTTGGAGTGAACCCTATACCATTTCTGAGAAATGGCTGTCTAGTCTTTTCTTAAAATCTTCCAGTGATTGAGCACTGGTTAATTGTTCTCACTGTCAGGAAGATTCTCCTTAGTTTTAGGTTGCTTCTCTCTGTTCAGTTTCCATCCATTGCTTCTTGTTTGCATTCTGCTTCTTTGGAAAATACAGTGTCTCCCTTTCTTTGTGGCAGCCCCTTAAAAGCCTGTTGCCTATTACACTCTTGAGTAAAGCATGTGAGTCATTTCCTCTTTTCAGTGGTCCATGAAAGTATATCTATAGTATGTAAATAATAAAGTCAAAAAAGGTGAACAACATTTTTACAGAACTATAAATAAGTTGAGGCTGGGTGACAAGAAATGGTTGGGAGGGGAGGAGCCAGGTGATGCACCCCTTGATGTGAGTGACGTTGAGTTAGCCATGCCCACCCAGTCACATGACACCAAGCCATGCCCACCCAGTCATATGACCACCAAGCACGCCCACCCAGTCACATAACCACTAAGCCACACCCATGCAGTCACATGACCACCAGGCCACGCCCACCAAATAAGCCATGCCCACAGAACCGATAGTAAAAATTTTGAATTCCACCACTGCTTTGGAAGTGTTGAATAGGAATATTAGAGAAGTTAAAGAAATAAAAGGAATACAATTAAAAAGGAAGAGTATACATTGCAAACTTTTGCAGATGATATCACATTTATATTAGAGGATCCATTGGAAACAGCACCTAAATTAATAGAAAAGTTAGATGAATATGGTAAACTAGCAGGTTTGAAAATAAATAAAGATAAAACAAAGATATTAACAAAAAATATGTTAGCAAGACGAAAGAAAGATTTGAAGAAGTTTTAGAAATACAGGTCACAAATATGGTTAAGTATTTAGGGATACACATTACACCAAGATGTAGCACACTGAAGGAGGACAATTATATTAAATTCAAACAGTAGATTGTGACAGATTTGGCAAAATGGGAAAATCTGCAAATATCATTGATTGGGAGAATATCTACAATTAAGATGAATGTATTGCCTAGAATTCTGTATTTATTCCAGACAATTCTAGCCCAACTAGGGAAAGAGTTTTTTGAAGACTTAAACAGAATTGTGTTGAAATATATTTGGCAGGAAAAGAAAGGAAGAATAAAACTTAAACTGTTACAAGATGCAAGAATAAGAGGAGGGTCTGCCCTGGCCAATTGGGAGCTATATTACCAGGTGACAAATTTGATGTGGGTAAAGGAATGGTTAACATTAAGAAATACTAGACTATTGACTTTAGAAGGGCATGACTTAATGCTAGGATGGCATGCTAAAACACAGGGGTACTTTAGATGACTTTATATTTGAGAGGCACTGTTTTTGAACTGGGAGAAGACAAAAAGACAATATTATTAAAAAATTCCATTATGGATATCTACTATAAGCTTTTTCCTGTCCAGTAATATAAAAAAGTAAGAAACAGATATGGTGAGATATTGAATGAAAAGGGTGAACTTAAATCTATGCAAGCATTGAAAGAACAAGGTTTAAGATGAATTGTTTTTCATACTTGCAAGTACAATCTAGATTTGATAAAGATTTTAAAACAGAAGGTATTTATGATAAGTTGATTGATTTAGATAAAATTTTGATGGATACGATGAAAAGGTAATTAAAAAAACTGTATGGATATTTATTAGAATTTAAACTGGAAGAAGAACAAGTTAAAGAGACGATGGTTGCTTGGGGGAAAATTTTTGGATATGGGATTAATTTAGAGAAGTGGCAAAAATTGTGGTCTCAAAATTATAAAATGACAATGTCAACTGCATATGAAGAAAATTTGTGTAAGATGTTTTACAGATGGCATCTACTCCCGATGAGAATTGCGAGAATGTTTAAGAATAAATTGGATAAATATTGGAAATGTCATCAGATACCTGGTTCATATTACCATATGTGGTGGACCTGCTTGGATGCAAAAAAAATTGGACTAAAATCCACATGTGGTTGGAAAAAATGATAAAACAACATATAAGCTTTAAACCAGATATTTTTTATTGGGAATTATACCAGAAATATACAATAAAGAATTGACGTATTTGATTGTAAATGTTTTAACAGCGGCTAGAAATGTATTTGCTAAGAATTGGAAAAACAATAAAATACCTATGCAGGAGGAAGTTATTATGGACTGTGTTGAAATGAGTAAATTGACATTTGAAATTAGAGAACAAGAAGATAAACAATTTTATATAATATTGGATTTGTTTTATCAATCGTTGGACGAAAAGACATGGTAATGTAAGAGATTAGATAATTTTGTAATAGAAACCTAATATATTGATATAAAATATAATATAGACATATATAATCATTGGATGAAAGTATAACATAAATTTTAAAATAAAATTTAAAATATCTCATATAAAGTGATAGAATAAATAGTTTAGTCATGGATGATTAATAATTGATAAACACATAAGCATATGTTAGCTTGATAAGGTGAAAATTGATACACTATATGTATATAAAATGTTTTTTTATGTTTTTATGTTTTGTTTGTATGTTTGTCTTAAAAAATAAAAACTTTTGCAAAAAGAAAAATTCCCTGTAGAACATCTCTAGAGGAAGATTGGTGGGAAGACTAACCCCCCCCACACACACACACTAATTCTACTTAGCTTTGGCTGGATTGAAAGAATAAAAACCATTGGTAGAAAATGAGAAAATGAATGAACATACTTTTGGGAAAGCAGAACATGTAATAGAAAGTATAAGATTCTAATGCTTCCATTAGTCAGTAGAAAGAAATCCTACATTATTATTAAGTGCGGGCAAAGTTGGTCACATTGATAAAATCAGTACATCAGTATTTTGATACAACATCAATTGTTATCTGCACTAAAATTTATATTGATATATGAAAAGGATAGAACACAGCTTTTCATGGTACTGCAAGTTTCTTTTTGTTGGACAAGTAGATTTTTTCTAGAAATCTTGATTACCTCGAAAATATTTCAGCTCTACCAGTTCTTAATTGTTCTGGTTAACCTCATTTCTTCATTGCCATTTTGGATTGGACTTTTGTCTTGCTCATATTTTACAAACCATGCTTAAATGTAACATACCTCAAATAGGTCACATAGTTTAAACAACTTCATAATTATGCTTGTTTTATACAAATGTACTACATCCTGGTATTCACCTCTCCAAAAATCAAGAGGCTGTCAATCAACTACATTTAAAGTGTTATAACAACAATTAAGGATGCAGAATGTTTGCTGGGTAACTTCTTGAGTTCTTCTTGATTTAAAGGTTGGATATGCCAACCTTTTATCCTTTCCCCCTTTATTCAGAGAAGACAAAGAAAGTGGAAAAAAGTGGTGAACAATAAATTGCTGCATCTTTTATTTGGAAATCTTGAGTGTAGATATTTCCTTCCGCTGCAATGTGTGTGTATATGTGTGTGTTTTATGGGATAGACAGATGGGAATGTTTTTCTCAGATGCTCTAGTATCAATTTGGCAAAAAAAAAGCAAAAAAAAAACTTTTGGCAAAAAAATACTTTAAACCTAATACATAAATAATAGATTCCTAAACATATTTTAACCAAATATATAATTAAACAGAAAAAAAAATCTTTACTTACACTATAACTCTTGACATTCATTAGGTAGTATTACACATGTTAATCACATTAGAAGTTTTTAAAAAAATGAATTTAAACATTGGCAGAATGAATTAATAAATCCCCTTTTTCAAAAATCAGAGGGAAAGTCATACTTCGATTTTAAAAAGCAATCTCCCATCAAATACAAACCTCTATTCCACCCAGGAGAGTTTGAACACAAAATGAGATGCAGCCTATTACAACTATGAACTCTGACATCTCAGTACTACTTTCAACAATGTGGAACAAGATTTTCAACAATAATAATTTAATATTTAAAATTGAAAAGACATTTAGAAATATTCTAGATATCCTTTTCTTTTATAGATGTACAGACATATTTGAAATGACTTAGCTGATGCTAATTTTCCTACTATTCATCTAATTTTCATGTAGTGAAACAGCTATCTGCAATTTAAGAGGATCATCTTCTGTTTATTATCTGTTATTTTTCCTCTACTTTTTCCTGTAGAACAAAATAAAACTGATTTTGTTTGTTTCCTGAAGCATGTTTCATCACTTGGGATTGTCTTTCACTTCTCCATTTTAAAAAAATCCCACTCTCTATTCCAGGGGTCTCCAATCTTGTCCACTCTGACATCTCAATACTTCCTTTAACAATGTGGAACAAGATTTTCAACAATAATAATGGTGCATCTTGCCAAAGTCTTCATTCCAATCCACTCTTTGAGCTGGAGCCAGAGCCGTCCCTGATTGGCTCAGTATAAAAGGAGATGTCAAACAGAATCAGCTTTCCCTGTCAGACAGCTGACTGTTAGCTTGTTGCAAGCCGCGGCTGTGCTACTTTATAGCAATAATGCCTGTTAGCCTTTACTTAAGCCTCTGTCTCTTTACTCCCCACACACCAAACTTAAAACTGGCAACGAGGATGGGATGTTAGTGCAGTGAGGCAAAAAGAGCTGAACTAACAAGGCTGAAGTCACTAGAGCTAAAATCACTGACCTAGCTGTCACTGGGCCACTTCTGATGGCAGCACCACCTAACTTCCCGCCTTTCCACCTGGTTACTGAAATCTGGACATCCTACATAAACTGTTTTGAGTGTGTGATCGATGCCACCAATCTAAAAGAGATCCCCATGAACAGGAAGAAGGCTTAGTTCCTCAACTTCTGCAGAACCACTGTCTTCAACACCGATACTGCCCTTTTAGCACCTCAGATTGTCAAAGCCATTACCTAGGAAGAGGTTCTCAGCAATCACTATGTGCTGAAACGATCCTGCATAGCCCACCATCATGCCTTCTGAAGAAGAAGCCAAGCAGAGGGAGAATCCATCAGTGAATATATGGCTGCTCTCAGATTGCCCTTCAATGTGGACTCTGGGATTTGGATGACATGCTTCTAGATCAGTTGATCTGTGGTGTTAGAGACCTCTATTTGCAGAGATGCCTCTTAGCCAAAGCCAACCTAAGCCTGGAAGAAGCCATCAAAGAAGCACAAGCCTCAGAAATGTCAACACTTTCCGCAGCAGAAATTCAAGGCTCCGGCAGCCACCCGGGTTGAAGGACCAAAGCAGCTGTCCACTATGAAGAAACCACCACTGTAGATTTCTATGAGGGTGAAGAGGACATCAACACCTGAAGGGGCCTCAGCCAGCTAAGAGAAGACAGATCACACCACAAATCATCTGCCTAAGCTGTGGAGGCAATCATCCCAGAGCCACTTGCCACTTCAAAAACATGATCTGTCTCAAGTGCCAAGGAAAGGGCCATCTAGCAAGAATCTGCCAGGCTGGAAAAGCCTGAACCAGCAAGCTCCCTACCAACTTCAGACAAAAATTTTAAGACTAAATATGACTGCTTTACCATTAATAAAGCATGTCCTATAGCTGAGTCACTATCTAACCAAACTTGTTTTAACATTTATAAAATTAATGTTGATGTTCTCTTAGCAGGTAAACCCTGCAGGGTGGAGGGGGACAAGTGTGCTTAAGGGTTGTCTGCTATGAGGTAGCAGGGTAGTTATTGTTCAAAAGTTAAGGCCCCACATTATATCTGTCCTACAAGAGGGACATCCTGAAATAACCAGGATGAAGGCTTTGGCCAGAAGCTATATGTGGGGACCAGGCCTGGATGAGGCAGTATATAATAAAGTAAAAGGATGTCAGGCCTACCAATTGTCCAGGCATGCTCCCCCCCATCTGCCACCTCAGGGGAATGGGAACATACTAAGACTCCTTGGTCCAGGATCCATATAGACCTGGCAGGCCCTGTCTAAGGGAAAACTTTACTGGTTTTGGTGGATTCCTATTCAAAATTGATAGAACTAACTCTGCTTAAATTTACCACTACAGAAGCAGTGACTAGAACCTTGGACAACATCTTTGGAACTCATGGGTATCCTGACACCCTCATCTCTGACAGTGTACTTCCAGCCCTTTTGAACTATTCTTGGCAAAGAGAGGTGTTAGACATGCCTTTATCTCCCCTTTCTAACCAGCATCTAATGGTTTGGCTGAAAGAACTGTTAGATCAACCAAGGAGACCTAGGAAGACTAACTGAAGGAGATTGGTCCTCAAAGGTAGCCCAATACCTAATTACCCAGCATACCATTCCCAATGCCGTAATTAACCTGTCCCCTGATATGTTAATGGGAAGATGACTGAGAACCACACTTGACCGTCTTCACCTGGCCTATGCCCCAGTAACATCCTTAGACTCTAACAGTAAAGTACGAACCTTTAGCCTAGAGGACTCGGTCTACAACAGAAATTATGCCGGGAACCCCCTATGGTTGCCCAGGTGGGTAGAGAGAGTTACAGGGCCAAAATCCTATAGAATAAAATTAGCCAATGGGAGAGTCTGGTGACGGCACATTGACCAACTGAGGAGGCATTGGAGTGCCCCTACAGGTCTGTCCTGGGAGGAAGCCGAGGCTGAGAAGAGCAAAGTGGATGGCCCAACGACTGAATACCCAGAGCTGATACCTGAGCAGTGGTCTCTTGTGGTGGTCTTACCTTTAGAACACTTGCCGCCAATCCCTGGGGCCTTCCCGAGCAAAGATCCAATGCTGCCCCTGGTGGAAGCCTCCAGCTCCACATCAGGACCTCTTCCATCAACTGCTCCAGCTGAACTGAGAAGATCTGGGTGAGTGAGGCATCACCCCACCTACCTGGACAGTTATGCATGTGCAGATTCAGGGGGAAGGAGTGCTGCATCTTGCCGAAGACTTCGCTCCTGTCTGCTCTTTGAGCGGGAGCCAGAGCCATCCCTGACTGGCTGATTCTATTTGACAGCTCAGTATAAAAGGAGCTGTCAAATGGAACCAGCTGTTCTCTATCAGCCAGCTACCTGTTAGCTTATGGCAAGCAGCAGCTGTGCCACTTTATAGCAATAAAGCCTGTTAGCCTTTACTTAAGCTTCTGTCTCTTTACTCCCATGTGCCAAACTTAAAAAATAATTTAATGTTTGAAATTGAAAAGACATTTAGAAATATTCTAGATATCCATTCATGTGCAGACAGATATGACATGACTTAGCTGATGCTAATTTTCCAACTATTGATCTAATTTTAATGTAAACAGCTATCTGCAGGTTAAGAGGATCCTCTTCTGAATGTTTAATATCTATTTTTTTCCTCATGAGTCCTATAGAACAAAATAAACTTTGTTTCTTTCTTGAAGCCTGTTTCATCACATGCTATTCTCTTTTACTTCTCCATTTTAAAAAATCCCACTCTTTATTCTGCCCACCATTGCAAGGGGGAATAGCTGAAAACTGGATTAGTTAAATCCATATCATTAACATGGAGTGGAAAATTCAAGCCTTCTGGAGAATAAAAAGGGAATTGGATGGAAACAACCTCAAGAAATCCATAGATACCTAAGTGAAGTCCAATAGAATAAGGGGCACTATGAAACCATGGAAACCAGAGGTATCTGTGATGACAGTGCAAACAAGCAAGTCAATAGTTCATTGCTATAATACAAACCATACCTCTTTTTGGGATGCATTTCATTGCCTGAATACCAATGAATGTAAATACAAATCTAAAACAAGGTTCATAGAATGAGCTATAAGCTCATAGAGAACTATAAAATACCTAAAGTAGAATATGTAATACGGTAAATTCATAGAAATCAATAAGAAAACTTAGAAGAAACAAAGAAAATAAGATTTGGAAAGAGGATTTATATAAATATATGTTTTAGAAAATCAATATAGATATATAAGTTTTCTGGATTAATAATAGTTGTTTTCTGCAATGAATTGTTCCCTGCAATAAGGTAATGATATAATTTATTCTGGGATAGTGGCCACTAGCACTTCCCCAGTAGAATCCATTAAAGCCCATATGGCAAAGCACCAAGAAACAGATTTCAGTTTTTTTATTGTCACTATTTTTTACTCATTAAAAAAAAGTAAAGTATAAAGTAAATCTTAAAAATTTTAAGAAACATACTAAGTAAGATATAAGAATAAGCAGATCCCAAGAAGCAAATTATAAGATGGCTGACTCTTTCTCTGTATATCAGAGATGGTATTCAGCAGGTTCTGATCACTTCTGGAGAAGTAGCGGAAATTTTGAGCAGTTCTGAGAATCGGAAAATACCATCTCTGACTGTCGCTGCCCCATCTATTATCTGCCTTCCGAGTTCCAGCTGATTGGCTGGGTCTTCTTTTGTTGCCCTTCACAGGAGAACGAAGCTGGAAAGCAGGTTAGTGGGGTGGGGAGGGAATGGGATTTTACAGTAGCTTTCCCCCAGGAGTCGGAAGGGAATGGATATTTTGCAGTATCCTTTCCTGGGAGTCTGGTGAGAATGGAGATTTTACAAAATCTTTCCCCTGTCATGACACCAAGACACACTATACCCACCAAGCCACGCCAACAGAACTGGTAGTAAAATTTTTTGAATCCTACCTCTGCTGTATATGATAGTTCTACAGCTTTGACTGGGACAAATGGAAAAATAGCTAGAAAGAAGAAAAACTGAACATCCCAGTGGCAGGGATGGGAATGTATTGGGAAGTACAAATATATCAGTTCTGCTAATTTAGGAGGCATAACTGGATGAGCCAGGGGGAGAAATCAAATGATGAATTAGTCAGGAATCCCAAAGTCCCCATCCAATCCTTTTTGGCCTTGCCAAGTCTCACCCAAGTGCCAGCTGTTAGTCTGAAAAGATTCTTTTGTATAGGCTTGATCAGGTGATTGAGCTCTTCATGTCTAAGTCTAGTTATTGTTCCTGACAGCTAAGTAGATAGAAACAAAACAGCAGTGTCTGTAGGTAAGAGTGATGACACTAGCAACATCAGTACAGCAATATTATGATGCAAGCACCACTCCTGTTACACGTGCACTAAAATTTCCATTTATACATGAAAGGGTTAGAAGATAACTTTTCATGGCACTGCAAGTTTCTTTTTATCGTACAGGTGGATTTGGTTTCTGCAACCCTTGATGACTTCAGGAGCAATTAGTTCCCCAAATTTTTATTGGTTCTGGGTAACCTCATTTCTTCCTTGTTGGTATTTTAGACTGAATCTTTATCATTTTCTTATTCTACAAATCAGGCTTAAACACAGCATATACAAAGTCCGTTTCTGGGAATAAAGTAGAGAAAACTTCATTGATAGAAACTTTCAAAAACTGGGCATCTTAGGTAGGCCATAATTCATATCCTTATTTCTTGTGTTATAGATGGATTGAAGAGGAATGAAAGAGTGGAATATAACATAGATAATGCTAAAACTAAATAGGATGGAGTTCTATAAGGAAGTCTCAAATATGTAGACAAGCCAGTTTAGCAATAGGTAAACTGCTATAGGGAACTGAGAGCCATGTGGAATGGACTTTGTAATACTTGCAATCTAATGACATATTTTGATTGCTGAATAAAGGCAAAGTGTCTGTGTCTGAGAGAGAGAGAGTGTATATGTGTATGTGAGAGAGAGAGGAGGGGGGAGGAGAGAGAGAGAGAGAGAGAGTTGGGGTAAACATTCCCAGAGCTGCAAAATATATCTGTGAATTTATTCAATTTTCAACTCTCATCCCAGAGTCATGTGCCACTTGGTCAAAATCAGGTCTTGCCATCTCTTGATCATAAAACTGGTTTTATGAAGTCATGATGCCGCATTCTAATAAAAACCTAATGCTGGCCTTTTAGCTGAGAGCTTTGGCATAGAACCAACTATTAGTAGTCCTTGACTTACAACAGTTTGCTTAGTGACTGTTCAAAATTACAATAGCACTGCAAAAAGTGTATTGTGACCATTTTTCACCCTTATGATCATTACAGAATCCCAATGGTCACATGATTTACGTTTGGATACTTGGCAACTGATCACAATTATGATGCTTGCAGAGTCCCTAGGTTTGCATTTTTAAATTTATCTTTGATAGAATGACCTTTTTCACCAAATTAAGGGCTTATAAAGACAACCGCCGATGCAACTGGAATTACAAACTAGGAAGATTCTTTTTTAAAAATAATAATAATACTTGAGTTTTCACAAAACATACAATTAAAATATCTTTTTGAGAACAGCATGATTTCAGGTTATCGCTTATCTATACAGACATAAACTCGTTTACATATTCATATTTTTCTAAATTTCAGTATCTTTCTAATCATTATATTTATACTTTTGTCTGTCCTATTTACACTTTCGTATTTTCTTTTCTCATAAAACAAGATTTCCCCTTAAGCCCTTAAAATTTGAGTTTATTCAGAAAAGCAGAGCAAAATCATAATTCTAAAAGTTAAGTATAATGTATCTACAGACAAAGCAAGAAAACAAGATTGCAAAATCCAAGAGAACACTATAAATGTATGAGAATATTTCATATCCCTTTAGTGGAAAGCCCATCATCTTCCTCAAAGTAAATTACTTATGTTACTTAAGATTCAATAAGTCTATGGTACCCCCAAATACACTTATAGTGAGCCCCAAAATACATGATAAATATTCCGTTTTGTAAACATTTACCAATATATTGTGAGTGTAGTGGCAGAGATATCACAAAATAGTGATATGGCTTTTTATATATGTTATCAGAAGTTTGGATGAAATTCATTATTTCTCAAAAACATTTCAATAACATATTATCCTTGGTGTAGCTCTATCTATCTTCCCTTCCTCAGATATTGGACCAGGGAACATGCCTTATAACTTCCATTTTGTATTAAGCTGTTACACTTCTGAAAGCTTTTTGATGTTCTGGCAGAATTAAGCATCATCTTAATTTAATTTCTTGCTTTTTTATTTCTCATGGTTATCAAAAGATTGTATGAAATAGTATCTGCTCACACAGTTTATGCACCCTGCCATATGTCTAAGCCTGCCAAAGCACTTCTAAAGAAAAGAAGCATTCTGAGCTAAAGAATCTGAAAACCAACTGAATGTAGAAGTTAAAACATCAGACTAAAAACCAAAGACTGAGACTACTATTCCATTTTAGGAATGTAGCCAGCTGTATGAGTTTGGACCAGTCCTTTTCTCTTAGAACTTGAAAGGAGGTGATGACAAACCCCTTCTGAAAAAAATGCGGCCAGGAAAAATATAGGGATTGTCCAGGTAGTTACCAGGACTTGATGTTGTCTGAAAGGAGCAAAATATCAAAGTTTGTGGGGAAGGAGGGAAGTGATAGAGAAGACTATATATTTTAGAAACTCTGAAGCTTTAGCTAGCCATATTATGGACCAATCAATCAAATAGAGTTGAAAGGCACCTGGGAGGTCTCCTAGTCCAGCCCCCTGTTCTAGCAGGAGTCCTGTCTCTTCTTAAAGCATTAGAGGGACCAGCATTAGAGAGAAGCCATTTCATATAGGAAAGCACAGTGAAAAATAGAAGACATTTAAACTTCCTCTCTCTTTCCCCTGTTTCCCCCAATCACATTATACTCTGATTCTCATTACATTAAACATAAAGAATTGTTAGTGTGTAGAATGCCAGAGCTGACAAACATCCATATTGAACATCTGTAAAGTTGTTGACAGTAATTAGAGGTGCAGCACATTAGCTAAGCTTTGCCTCCATCCCAACTCTCCCTTTCTATCATATTTTCACAAAAGTAAAAGAAAATAAAAATAAAAAATACAATAAATAGAATATAAACAACAATAAAAGAATTTGTCACAATCTCCACAGTTTAGAAAGGACAGATTTGATATTCTTATTTCTAATGCTATAGATGATTGGATTGAACATGGGTGGAAGAAGGGCATACAGAACAGTTAACCCAAAATCTAAGTAAGACGGAGTATTGGAGGATGGTCTCAGATAGGCAAAGCATCCACTTAATAATAATATAGACACTACTGTAAGATGGGGAATACAAGTGGATAAGGCTTTTTGCCTTCCTTTTTCAGAAGGAATTGTTAACACTGTCTTGAAGATCACTGCATAAGAAATAAGAATAAAAATAAAACAACCTAGTCCAACAATGATACCAACCACTAGAACTCCAACCTCAAGTAAATTTAAGCCAGAACAGGATAGTTTTATCAAGTGTGGAATTTCACAGAAAAATTGGTTGATCACATTAGAACAAAAAATAATTGAAAAGGTACCAGTAGTGTGCAACATTCCATAGAGGAGACCTGTAATCCACACTATAATTACTATTTCAGTACAGTATTTCCAATTCATCACCATCTCATAGTGCAATGGATTGCAAATGGCAACATACCGATCATATGCCATAACGGTCAGAAGGCATAAATCCGAGGCTTCAAAAACAAGAAAGAGAAAGACTTGAGCAACACAACCAAAGTAAGAGATATATCTGGTATCCATGAGAGCATTTATCATGGATTTGGGGACAATAACTGAAGCAATGCCCAGATCCTGCAGACCTAAATTCATTAAAAAGAAGAACATGGGGCTGTGCAGTCGATGGTCAAAAGCAACAGCAGAGATGATGAGAAGATTTGTGGTTACAGTTGCCAGATATAACACAAAGAAGAAGAAGAAATGCAAAAGCTGCAGATGACGATTTTTTGAAAATTCCAGCAGCAGAAAGTAAGGCACTGTGGTTTGGTTCTCCATGTTTTATTTATGACAAAGTTGGCATAACTGCAAGTAAACAGAGGAGGAAAATTCTCTTAGATAAAATTTTGGAGGTGCTATTTTGATATGTCATGAGAATAAAAAAACATTAAGAAATGTAAAGCGTGCACAGAATGTAATGGAGTGATGTAGGATGGGGATATTAGACTACACTCTTGTCATTTATTATCCATCTATACTAAAGAATCTATTAAAAAGACTAACATATATACACATAACATTCTCCCTTGTTGAATACTGATTAATATAATACAGCAATGTTAGTTTTCCACCCCTTACAAAACAGGCAAAATAATTTATAGTGTTAAACTACTTTTATTTACAAGTTGTAAGTCTGTGATCTATAAACTATATTAGTAAGAAACCAGTTAACAGAGAAACAATAATCAACATATTAAATAAAGGTTTAATCCCAAATCACCTCAAATATTAACTCTATTGGTCCCTGATCAAATATCCACATTTGTTTCTTTATACCATTTATTATCAATTGCTGATTGATTGAATGCAATAAGTCCAATCTTAAAAGCCAATCTCTCTTCCCTCAAAAAAAAAAACAGATAAAATGGAGAATGGTTTGTTCTCCAAGCTTGTTTCAATTTAGTTTCTGAACATTTCATTACCGGACTAAGTAACACCATCAGCAGGATTTTCTTGTCCTATTCTCTTTAGCTTATAAATGTCTTGTTTGCCAGTGTGGTCAGTTGATCATTTAAATTATTTTTCATTTGGAGTTATATTTAAATTCTGAGCAGCTGATTGGTTCTCTTGTTGATTGGTTGTTCAAGTGGTTTGATTTGTTACATATTCATATGCTGGCTTTAGATCAATATGCTTGGACAGATTTGGATGACAGGAATTGTATTATGAATTTTTGGGGATAGGCGTTGTGAAGGGAAATATCATAACATGATCTTTCTCATCCAAACCCTAACAAAATACACAGCCAACCACACACAAAAAGAAGTCCTGACATATATCAAATGAACATTTGAAATGGGCCCCAGAATGCTGTAACCCCTAGGAAAAATAATAGTTCACAAATCAACAGAAAAGACAGAATACAGAAGAAGGACAATAGCAACAGAGTATACAAAATCAATTGCAATTATTGTAATCAATTCTATGTGGGATAAATAGGAAGGCAATTGAAAATAAGAGTTCATGAACATCAACTAGCAGTTAAACGGCACGACCAAAAATCCCTCATCTCAAACTACATAGATAATAAATAACACCAATTCAATTGGGAAGGAACAAAAATCATTAGCCATGCTCACAGCTGCCACACACATGAATTTCTTGAAGCCTGGTATTGAAGCAATTAACATGTATATTGATCTATACTTGTAGAATAAGTAAGACACCAAACCATTTGAACAACCAATCAACAAGAGAAATAGTCAACTGCTCAGAATTTAAATATAGCTCCAAGGAGAATAGGACAAGAAAATTGGGCTGATGATATTACCTAGTCTGGTAACAATGTTCAGAAATTAAATTGAAACAAACTTGTAGGGCAGGATTGCCAAAATTTAAAACCAGAGCTACAACTACTTTCTATTATTTCACAGATAAGAATGTTCCTCAATTAGATTTATTAAATCCATTTTCCATTCTTTTTCAAACCCCTTAAAAGACACTATTTGCCACTTGTCCATTCATAGAGTTTTCTGCTATTATAACAAAGCACATTGTTAAGCTCCTTATTTCCAGTTTTCTTATTTCATGCACTGATCAGAAAAGGATTGCCTGGGATTAGGAATTCCCTGTTAAAGTTAATTTTCAACCATGGAAGTTTTCTGGGATTATTTGAATCAGTCTCAAACTCTCACTACTCATATAGGATTGTGATAGTGTCAGAAAATTGGTGGATATGGTATGAATGGTACATCCAGCATTGCTAGATTTACATTGTAGAAAAATAATGTAAATCTAGCAAATATATAACAATAAATTGCTGCATCTTTTATTTGGAAATCTTGAGTGTAGATATTTCCCTCCGCTGCAATGTGTGTGTATATGTGTGTGTTTTATGGGATAGACAGATGGGAATGTTTTTCTCAGATGCTCTAGTATCTATTTGGCAAAAAAAAACCAAAAAAAAAATACTTTAAACCTAATACATAAATAATAGATTCCTAAACATGTTTTAACCAAATATATAATTAAACAGAAAAAAAAATCTTTACTTACAGTATAACTCTTGACATTCATTAGGTGGTATTACACATGTTAATCACATTGGAAGTTTTTTTAAAAATGAATTTAAACATTGGCAGAATGAATTAATAAATCCCCTTTTTCAAAAATCAGAGGGAAAGTCATACCTCGATTTTAAAAAGCAATCTCCCATCAAATACAAACCTCTATTCCACCCAGGAGAGTTTGAACACAAAATGAGATGTAGCCTATTACAACTATGAACTCTGACATCTCAGTACTTCTTTCAACAATGTGGAACAAGATTTTCAACAATAATAATTTAATATTTAAAATTGAAAAGACATTTAGAAATATTCTAGATATCCTTTTCTTTTATAGATGTACAGACATATTTGAAATGACTTAGCTGATGCTAATTTTCCTACTATTGATCTAATTTTCATGTAGTGAAACAGCTATCTGCAATTTAAGAGGATCATCTTCTGTTTATTATCTGTTATTTTTCCTCTACTTTTTCCTATAGAACAAAATAAAACTGATTTTGTTTGTTTCCTGAAGCATGTTTCATCACTTGGGATTCTCTTTCACTTCTCCATTTTAAAAAAATTCCACTCTATTCCAGGGGTCTCCAACTTTGTCCACTTTAAGACTTGTGGACTTCAAATCCTAACTCTCATAGTTGAAGTCCATAAGCTTAAAGTGGCCAAGGTTGGAGACCCCTATTCTATTCTGCCTACCATAGCAAGGGGGAACTGCTGAAAACTGGATTAGTAAAACCCAGATCACTAACAAGGGGTGGAAAATTCAAGTTTGTTGGAGAATAAAAAGGGAATAGGATGAAAATAACTTCAAGAAATCCATAGGTACCTAATTGAGATCCAATAGAAGAAGATGCACAATGAAACCATGAAACCAGAGGCATCTGTGAGGAGAGTGCAAATGAGCAAGTCAATAGTTCATTGCTATAATCCAAGCCATATATCCTTTTGGGATGCATTTCATTGCCTGAGTACTGTTCTGACTCAAATCCTTTTCCAATAAAACAAATAATAACCAAAGGGAACAGAAACTTTTTAATGAGTTTTACGAATCCCCAGTTAAAAGGCTGCTGCAAACTAATTAACTCCGATAAGCACAAACCTTGCCAAAACTGTGCGAGACTTCCAAGAATAACAGATAAAAAATATTTCACAACACAAGAGTCTTTAAATACCAACTAAGATACTGCAATGTCCATGAGGATGGAGTTTCAAAACATTTTTGCTTCCTACAAAGAATGTCTGATTCACAGCTGGCTTTTATCTTCTTGAAGGAGGAGCCATTACCTTGCTGCCTTACTCCTGAGTCACCCGTGCTGCTGCAGCTGTTGTTTCCTATGAGCAGCCCTGTGCGCACACGCACTTGGCACAGGCTCCTTGGGAATCTCATCGTTGCTGCCAGCCCCCACAATCTCTGAAGGCAGCAGTCCACTCCCTAATGGTTCTGGCTCCTCATCTGAATCCTCGCTCTCCTCAGCCATCCGTACCTGCTGCTGGCTAATCACACGTAGATTGCAAATACAAATCTAAAACAAGGTTCATAGAATGAGCAATAAGCTCACAGAGAACTATAAAATACCTATAGTAAAATAAGTAATACAGTAAGTTCATAGAAATCAATAAAAAATCTAGAAGAAGAAAAACAGAAAATAAGATTTGGAAAGAGAATTTATATAGATACATGTTTTAGAAAATCAATATACATATACTAAATTTTCTGGATTAATAATTGTTGTTTTCTGCAATGAATTGTTCCCTGCAATAAGGTAATGATATAATTTATTCTGGGATAGTGGTCACTAGCACTTCCCCAGTTGAATCCATTAAAGTCCATATGGCAAAGCACCAAGAAACATATTTCAATCTTTTCATTTTCACTATTTTTTACTCAAGTTATAAAACAAAGTAAAGTATAAATTAAATCCTAAAAAATTTAAGGAACATACAAAGTAAGATAAAAAATAAGCAGATTCCAAGAGGCAAATTATAAGATGGCTGACTCTTTCTCTGTATACCAGAGGTGGTATTCAGCAGGTTCTGATCAGTTCTGGAGAACCAGTAGCAGAAATTTTGAGCAGTTCTGAGAACTGGAAAATACCATCTCTGACTGTCGCTGCCCCATCTATTATCTGCCTTCCGAGTCCTTTCTCTTCTTCTGAGCTGGCTCTTTCTCTGTATATGATACTTCTGCAGCTTTGACTGGGACAAATAGAAAAAGAGCTAAAAAGAAGAAAAACTAAACATCCCAGTGGCAGGATTGGGAATGTATTGGGAAGTACAAATATATCAGTTCTGCTAATTTAGGAGGCATAAACTGGCTGAGCCAGGGGGAGAAATCAAATAATGAATTAGTCAAGAATCCCAAAGTCCCCATCCAATCCTATTTGGCCTTGTCAAGTCTCACCCAAGTGCCAGCTGTTAGTCTGAAAAGATTCTTTTGTACAGGCTTGATTAGGTGATTGAGGTCTTCATCTCTAGGTCTGGTTATTGTTCCTGATAGCTAAGCAGGTAGAAACAAAACAGCAGTGTCTGTAGGTTAGAGTGAGGATACTAGCAACGTCAATACAGCAATATTATGATGCAAGCACCACTCCTGTTACATGTACACTAAAATTTCCATTTACACATGAAAAAGTTAGAAGATAACTTTTCATGGCACTGCAAGTTTCTTTTCATCGTATGGGTGGGTTTGGTTCTGCAACCCTTGATGACCTCAGGAGCATTTGGTTCCCAAATTTTTATTGGTTCTGGGCAACCTCATCTCTTCCTTGTTAGTATTTTAGACTAAACCTTTATTATTTTCTTATTCTACAAATCATGCTTAAACACAGCAGCATATACCAAGTCCATTTCTGGGAATAAAGTAGAGAAAGCTTCATTGATAGAAACTTTAAAAAACCAGACATCCTAGGTAGGCCATAATTCATATTATTTCTCATGTTATAGATGGATTGAAAAGGAATGAAAGATATTCATTATTTTAGCATAAATAATGCTAAAACTAAATAGGATGGAGTTCTATAAGGAAGTCTCAGATATGTAGACAAGCCAGTTTAGCAATAGGCAAACCGCTATAGGGAACTGAGAGCCATGTGGGATGGACTTTGTAATACTTGCAATCTAATAACATATTTTGATTGCTAGATAAAGGCAAAGTGTGTGAGGAAGAGTGAAAGAGTGTGTGTGTGTGTGTGTGTGTGTGTGTGCGTGTGTGTGTGTGTGTGAGAGAGAGAGTTTAAATATTCCTAGAGCTACAAAATGTATCTGTGAATTTCTCCAACTCTCATCCCAGAGTCATGTGTCACTTGGTCAAAATCAGGTCTTGCCATCTCTTGACCATAAAAGCAGTTCTATGAAATCATGATGCCACATTCTAATAAAAAACTTAATGCCGGTCTTTTAATTGAGAATTTCTGCACAGAACCAGCTATTAGTAGTCCTTGATTTACAATTATGATGATTGCAGAGTCCCTGGGTCATGTGATTGCAACCTTCTGACAAGAAAAGTTAATGTGGAAACTGGATTCACTTCATAACCATGTTACTAATTTAACAACTGCTGTGATTCACTTAACAAATGTAGCAAGAAAAGTCATAAAATGGGACAAAACTCACCAAATTTCTCACCTAGCAACATAAATTTTGGGCTCAATTGCAGTTGTAAATTGAGGATTACATGTATTGGGTAATGCAGAAAATGGCCACCATTGGGTATCTCTGCTATTGTTATTAAGGAGCTCCTATTAGCTTAAAAAAGATTTGGGTATCATCTTGCTTGATGTATATGCTTTCTATCTTATGTTTTAAGCCAGTTTGCCTGGATTAATTGTAGAGCTTAACATCACATTATTCATATCTTTATTCAATGTGCATTTATATTCTATGAATCCAAAAGAATCCATTGCCTCTGTACCTTATCATTACTCTGACATCTGGCAAAAGAGGATGAAGAAATCAGGAACTTTAAAGGAGATTTAAAAATGAGTAGAGCAACACAAGCAATGTAAGAAAGGTGTCACATGCCCATGAAAAAACTTGCTGTAGCCTTGAGAAATGCTTGAAATAATGCCTATGTCACACATACCCAAATTCATCAGAAAGAAATTCATGGGGTTAATTTCTCATTCAAAGTTATTGAAGATATGAGAAGATTTCTTATTGCAATTTTCTGATATAATGCAAAGTATATAGCCATAATTTTGTGAGGATTTAGTGAGTAGAAAGTAAAGCACTGAATCTATGTTTCCATGTTTCATTTATAATGAAGATAAATGTTACACCGGTAAATAGCAGAAATGGGAGATCAAATTAAATACAATTTGGGATACAATTTTATATTTAGTAAAAGCAGAAAGTAAAAGGGAGAGAGAGACAGCGACAGAGGTAGACAGAGACAGAAAAAGAGGAAAAGAGAAAGATGATAACATGGTATAACTTGC
Source organism: Bungarus multicinctus (assembly GCA_023653725.1). Taxonomy (NCBI): domain Eukaryota; kingdom Metazoa; phylum Chordata; class Lepidosauria; order Squamata; family Elapidae; genus Bungarus; species Bungarus multicinctus. The sequence continues at coordinate 114,205,109 of CM042840.1, forward strand.
ATTTTGGAATGGAATGTAAGCTAGATAATGCTAAAACTAAAAAATTTGGGGTGCTAGTGGGAGATCACAGATATACAAACAAGCCAGTTTAAGTAGTAGGCAAACAACTATAAGGTAGGGAATTGATTGCCATGTAAGATGAATATTACTTTGTAATATTTTCAATATTGTACTAGGTAACTAACATTGGTTTTCTTGTATTTTAAATTTGCCTTTTTAAATTTATCTTTGATAAAATGCTGACATTTTCATTAAATCAAGGGCTCATAAAGACATCCGCGATACAACTGGAATTACAAACTAGGAAGATTCTTAAAGAGGTATGGGATTAATCCTTTTCACCATCCATGATGGGAATAGGGGGTTCATGGATTAGAATGAAACAACAATTATACACCCCCGCCAAAAAAAAAGCCCTTAAAACTTGAGTTTATTCAGCAAAGTAGAGCAAAATCATAATTCTAACAGTTAAGTATAATGTATCCACAGAAAAAGCAAGAAATAAGACTGCAAAATCCAATAGAACACTATAAATATATGAGAATATTTCATATCCCTTTAGCAGAAAGCCCATCATCTTCCTCAAAGTAAATTACTTATGTTACCTAAGATTCAGTAAGTATATGGTACCCCAAATACACTTTTTTGATGTTCTGGCAGAATTAAGCATCATCTTAATTTAATTTCTTGCTTTTTTATTTCTCATGGTTATCAAAAGATTGTATGAAATAGTATCTGCTCACACAGTTTAAGCACCCTGCTATATGTCTAGGCCTGCCAAAGCACTTCTAAAAAAAGAAGCGTTCTGAGCTAAAGAATCTGAAAACCAACTGAATGTAGCAGTTAAAACATCAGACTAAAAACCAAAGACTGAGACTACTATTCCATTTTAGGAATGTAGCCAGCTGTATGAGTTTGGACCAGTCCTTTTCTCTTAGAACTTGAAAGGAGGTGATGACAAACCCCTTCTGAAAAAAATGCGGCCAGGAAAAATATGGGATTGTCCAGGTAGTTACCAGGACTTGATGTTGTCTGAAAGGAGCAAAATATCAAAGTTTGTGGGGAAATGACCATTTCAGGAGGGAAGTGATAGAGAATACTATATATTTTGGAAACTCTGAAGCTTTAGCTAGCCATATTATGGACCAATCAATCAATCAATCAAATAGAGTTGAAAGGCACCTGGGAGGTCTCCTAGTCCAGCCCCCTGTTCTAGCAGGAATCCAGTCTCTTCTTAAAGCATTAGAGAGACCAGCATTAGAGAGAAGCCATTTCATATAGGAAAGCATAGTGAAAAATAGAAGACATTTAAACTTCCTCTCTCTTTCCCCTGTTTCCCCCAATCACATTATACTCTGATTCTCATTACATTAAACATAAAGAATTGTTAGTGTGTAGAATGCAACAGCTGACAAACATCCATATTGAGCATGTGTAAAGTTGTTGACAGTAATTAGAGGTGCAGGACACTGGCTAAGCTTTGCCTCCATCCCAACTTTCCCTTTCTATCATATTTTCACAAAAGTAAAAGAAAAGAAAAATAAAAAATACAATAAATAGAATATAAACAACAATAAAAGAATTTGTCACAATCTCCACAGTTTAGAAAGGACAGATTTGATATTCTTATTTCTCATGCTATAGATGATTGGATTGAACAGGGGTGGAAGAAGGGCATACAGAACAGTTAACCCAAAATCTAAGTAAGATGGGGTGTTGGAGGATGGTCTCAGATAGGCAAAGCATCCACTTAATAATAATATAGACACTACTGTAAGATGGGGAATACATGTGGATAACGCTTTTTGCCTTCCTTTTTCAGAAGGAATTGTTAACACTGTCTTGAAGATCGCTGCATAAGATGTAATAATAAAAGTAAAACATCCTAGTCCAACAATGATACTGACCACTAGAACTCCAACCTCAAGTAGATTTAAGCCAGAACAGGATAGTTTTATCAAGTGTGGAATTTCACAGAAAAATTGGTTGACCACATTAGAACAAAAAATAATTGAAAAGGTGCCAGTGGTGTGCAACATTCCATAGAGGAGACCTATAACCCACACTATAATTATTATTTCAGTACAGTATTTCCAATTCATCACCCTCACATAGTGCAATGGATGGCAAATGGCAACATATCGATCATATGCCATAACGGTCAGGAGGAATAAATCAGAAGCTTCAAAGCAGACAAAAATAAAGATTTGTGCAACACAACCAAAGTAAGAGATGTTTCTGGTGTCCATGAGAGAATTTATCATGGATTTGGGGACAATAACTGAAGCAATGCCCAGATCCTGCAGACCTAAATTCATTAAAAAGAAGAACATGGGGCTGTGCAGTCGATGGTCAAAAGCGACTGCACAGATGATTAGTAGATTTGTGGTTACAGTTGCCAGATAGAATACAAAGAAGAAGAAGAAATGCAAAAGCTGCAGATGACGATTTTTTGAGAATTCCAGCAGCAGAAAGTAAGGCACTGTGGTTTGGTTCTCCATGTTTTGTTTATGACAAAGCTGGCTTAACTGCAAATAAACAGAGGAGGAAAATTCTCTTAGATAAAATTTTGGAGGTGTCATTTTATTATATCATGAGAATAAAAAAACATCAAGAAATGTAAAGCATGCACAGAATGTAATAGAGGGATATAGGATGGGGATATTAGAGTACACTCTTGTTATTTGTTACCCATCTGTACTAAAGAACCAACTATTAACCACACAGTCGTACTTCTTTCCTCTTTTCCATTATGTTATCACATGTAATGATCAAAAGCCTAGGAGTAGATTAAAGTCAGTTCAAGTCTACTTTTATCAATGAAAGTTTACCCAGGGTAATTAGACTCATCATAATGTATCTGCACTCCTACAGGATTGTGATAGGGTTGGAAAATCAGATAATCCTATGTATGGTGCTTTGTGCTTCCAGAAGAAAGGCAATATAAACTTAGCCAATAAATACAAAAATAATTTGCTATGTCTGTTATTTGCAAATCTTGAGAGCAAACATTTGCTTCTTGTATAATTTCTCTATATGTATTTATATAAGTGATGGCAATGGTTTTTTCTCTATTTTCCTACCAGATATTAGATTAAAATAATAGAATCAAAAACTTTAAACTAATACATAAATACTAGATTATTAAACATGTATTTAATAGCATATTATTAAATAGAAAATGATAGAACTTAAGTTATAACATAACTGCTATTTTGATATTCACTTGGTGATAAACACTGTTAAATACATTAAAGGAGCTCAAATATTAGCAGAATAAATTAATAAATCTTCTTGTCCAACAATCATAAGCTAATGAAAACTCAGTTTGAAAGGGCGGTATCCCATCCAATAGAAACCAATGTTTTTAGTAGAGTTTAGAAAGAAAATGAGACACAACCTATTGCACCTTTGAACTCTGACATCTCAGCATTTTTTTCAACAATATCAAATGCCATACAAGCACATTTTCAACAATATTATTTAATTTGTTTAAAAACAGAGAAATAAAAAGAGATTTTACCATGCATTTATTTTATTCATATACAGATAGATTATGAGATGACTTTGCCATTGCTAATTCACCTATTAGTAATTAGTTCATGCAAGATGATTTGATCCAAATTTCTGCAAATTATAACTGTTTTTATTGTTTATAATTATCATGTGAAAAAAGTATCAATGTTAAATATGTAGTTAATTGATTAAAGTCTACACAATTTTTTTCCCCAAATGGTATTCTGTTTCACTATATGTTTAAATATACTGCCTGTTCCAATTTCTAAAAAAAAAATACCATAATGTAACCTTCATTCTCTTCCTCCAAATTTCCTAACTTCTTATTGCATTATATCAGAAAACTACCTCATGTAATTATTCACTTAAATTCTCTTCCAGCAAAAAGTGATAAAACCAAATCTCAGATATAACAGAAAAAACATATTGAAATAAACACCAATTTTTACTAGAAAAGAAGGAAATATCTTTTTTATTAAACTTTCAATGTAACTGAAAATTTCTCTATATCGATGATATATTCCATGCTTTTAAAAAGTGTTAGATATCTTACCACTAAGTTAATGATGTCTTATTATCTGCAACTGTAGATATTTCTATTCTGAATTTTATATTAATCTTTCCTTTTCTTTCCCTCAAGAGACTTGTACACCAAAATAAAACTGACTTCTGTGTGCTTATTACCATTAATTATAATACAAACTCAAGGTAAACTGCTCCAAACTCGTTTGCAGAAAATACAACTTCAGCAACAGAGTGGTCAATGCCTGGAACACCCCACCCAACTCCATTGTTACAGCCTCAATCCCTCACAGCTTCAACTTCAAACTGTCTATCACGGACCTCACCCTATTCCTTTTTTTTTTTAAAAGTATTTTATTTTTTTAATTTTTACACATCTCTTCATGTGAGTGACATGTTTCCAGATTATAACAGTTGTACATAATCATACTTTCATTTCCATTAATCTTATATAATATTATCTCATATTATTATCAATTTCACTCATCTTTAAATAAATTTGCATTTCATATTTCAATTCATTAATTCAATATCAATATCATTTCATCCACACATAGGTTTTCAATTCTTTATCCCCTATTATTTTCGTTTTCATCTTACCAACCTGTTTTATTTTACATTACATATCATTATTATCCTTAATTTTCTCTAAGCTGATATATAATAAACAATCTAAAAAGAGTAAAAATAGAATAAAGCCAATATATTTAGGATCCACGTGATATTTTCCATTCCCCTACTTTAATACTAATAAAATATTCTCATTATACACTTCTAATATCCATTAGATAATCAACTGTATATTTTAAAATGTATATATTTAAAGTATCCCCTCCAATTAATCACTAAAATAACTTCTTAATATGTCTCATTTAATCTTCACTTTACTTATAATCATTAATAATCATATATTTTGACCTCACACCATTCCTAAGAGATTCTTAAAGGGGGCGTGCATAAGCAAACCAGAGTGCCTACCGTCCATGTCTTATTATCCCCATTTATCTGTACTTACTCCCTTTGTTCTTGTTTATGTTCATATTTATACTTATTATCTTGTACATGTTTGACAAATAAATAAATAAATAAAATAAAAAAATAATTGGCCATTAAGAATACAATAGCTATCTCCAAATACCCCAGGAGTAATTATTGTACTACAGAATAATAACACCTCAGATTGTTAACAACATTGGGACTGCAGTCATACCAGGATTTATTTATTTATTTGTTTGTTTGTTTGTTTTTATTTATTTGTCAATTGCTTACAAGATAATAGGTATAAGTAAAACATAGTTATGAATACATGGATACATATAAGAAAAATAAAATATAAAAGAAACAATAGGACAGGAACAGTACACACGTTGGTGCTTTTATGCACGCCCCCTACAGACCTCTTAGGAAAGTGGTGAGGTCAATAGTAGACAGTCTAAGGTTAAAGTTTTTGGGGTTTGGGGAAGAAACCACAGAGTCAGATAGAGTATTCCAGACATTGACCACTCTATTGCTGAAGTCGTATTCCCTGCAATCAAGTTTGGTGTGATTACCCTTGAGTTTGTATCTATTGTTTGCTATTGTGTTGTTATGGTTGAAGCTGAAATATTCACTGACAGGCAGGACATTACAATGTATGATTTTATATACTATACTTAGATCGGACCGAAGGCGGTGCAGTTCTATGTTTTCTAGGTCTAGAATTTTGAGTCTGGTGGCATAAGGTATTCTGCAATGAGTAGAGGAGTGAAGAACTCTTCTTGTAAAATATTTCTGGACTTTTCAATTGTGTAATTCAATTGTGTAATTGAAAATAATTGTTAATATCTGATATTAACAATTGTGTTAATATCAGATACGTAATGAGCTGATGAGCTGTATTAGAGTATTGGTCTAGCAACTGTTTTATATGCTCTAGTTATTAGTGTAATATTACCAGAGAAAAAGCTACGTAAGATTAGGTTAACAACTCTTAACGCCTTTTTGGCTATGTAATTACAGTGGGCTCTAGCACTTAGGTGATTTGAGATGAGTACTCCAAGATCCTTAACAGAGTTTGGATCATGAACAAGGTCTTGACTATTCAGCCTGTATTTCCTGATTTATTTATTTTTTTGCCAATATGTAGGACAGAGCATTTATTTGTTGAGATTTGAAGTTGCCATTTGTTTGACCATTCTGATACATAGTCAAGGTCTTTTTGAAGCGTAGCAGTATTATCTGTGGTGTTGAATAGCTTTACATCATCAGCGAAGAGAACACAGTTACTCTTGATATGATCACAGAGGTCATTTATGTAGAGTATGAAAAGAGTTGGTCCTAGAACACTCTCTTGGGGGACACCACTGTTGACAGGTACAGAATTTGATACGATGCTCCCAATTTTGACCATTTGTTGTCTGTTTGACAGGAATGCTTCTATCCGTAATGCAGGTGTCCAGAGGTACCGTAAAATTTTAGTTTTAGGAGTAGTTTGTCATGTACCACTGAATCAAAGGCTTTACAGAAGTCTATGTAGATTGCATCTATTGCTTTGCCCTGATTGAGTTACGTAGTCCATATGTTTTTGCAATGTAAGAGTTGCAGATTACATGATAGTTTTTTCCTAAAACCAAATTGTTTATTAGAGAGTAGGTTGTTTGTTTTTAAGTGGAGGATGATGGATTGGTTAATAATTGATTCTATGACTTTACAAGGGACGCAGCATAAAGAGATTGGTCTGTAATTTTCAACTAGGCTGGGGTCTCCCTTTTTGAAGATGGGATGACCGTGGCTTGTGACCATAGGTTTGGCAAGGAGCTGATCCTGAAAGATTTTTCAAAAATTATGCTTAGAGGTTCTGCTATGGCAGTGAATAGCTTTTTTAAGAAGTATACACATATTCCGTCCAGTCCAATAGATAGAGATGGATTTAGATCGCGTAGTGCTTTTTCAACATTGTCTTCTGTAAAATCGATATGTATTAGATCATTGTAGTTGTCTGTGGTTCAACTAGGAAATACCGGGCACGATCCATTGCTGTTTACAAATACTGAGCCAAAGAATGTGTTAAAGAGGTTGGCTTTAATAGTGTCATCATTGCAGTCTTTACCATTAGGTCCTTTCAGGAATGGGATGGACCTTGAGTCTTTTAGTTTGTTGTTTACAAAATTGTAGAAAGCGTGGGTGGAATTGGTGCATAGAAGGTTTTCTTCTTGCTTAATGTAATAATTGGTGCATTCAGTTTTTATCTGGTAGCATAAATTTTTGTGTCGGCATTTGAAGTTGGCAACATGGCCAGATTTGTTTTTCCGCCAAAGTAATTTCTTTTTGGATTGAAGCTTCCTTATTGTTTTGGATAATTTGTTTTTTCTGGTTTTGGGAATTGTTAATGGTACATATAGTTGGATGACTCTTTTGACTTCAAGTAAAAATATGTTGTAATGGTCTTCTACAGTATTGCATGCAGAGAATAGAAATTGCCAATCAAGGGATGAGAGATTGTTGTTTATAAGATCATAGTTGCCTTTTTGAAGTTATAATTCCATCATTGTGATGATTTTTGTGTGGATGTATGTTGAGACAAAAGTCAATCATGTTGTGGTCACTGTTGGAAAAGGGTTCTTTCATTTGTATTCCATAAATTGAATCCAAACTATTGCAAAAGATGAGATCGAGGCAGTTAAGTCTAATGTTGTTGGTTACTAGTTGTTCTAGTCCCAGATTTGTTACTGCATTGTAGAAGGTTGCATGTGTGGGTTCAGTTTTACATTCGTTAAGAGTCCAGTTAATATGAGGTAGATTGAAGGGTCCAGTTAATATGAGGTAGATTGAAGTCACCAAGAAAGATAAAAGCGTGTGGGCAGGATGCTGCCCATGTTAGTAGTGTATTTAGCTTGTTTGCATATTTGATGTCATAATCAGGGGCTCTGGAACATAGTAAGAACCGAAATGTGATATTTAAGGATAGTTCACAGATGATGGTTTCAGGAATAGCAAGCCCCTGGGTAACTTGGATATTTATTAGATGTAGGGACCTTTTATAGAAGATAGCAACACCATCTCCTCTATGGATTTCATGATCTGATTGGTAAAACATGATATTCTCTTACTGTGATAATGGAGTAAGGGAGAAATGTGTTGAGCCATTTTTCACAGACAAATATTATGTTGAATTTAGCCATATTTAGTAAGAGGAGAAATTCAGGTATTTCATTTACAAGGCTTCTTGCATTGAGTAGCTTGCATTTAAGGCCAGTTGTGGTTGGAATAGAGGTAGTTAGGGGGATGCATGCCTATTTTTGAGAGATGTTGGATTGGATGGGATGGGGTTGGATGTGGAGTTATGGGTTGTGTGACTTTCTTTTGATACAATCAGCTCGGTAGTCAATGTATAGGTTCTTTTTTCCATTGCCTTGACAGTTTTTATTTATTTATTTATTTATTTATTTCTAAGTTTTATATACCGCCCTTCTCCCGAAGGACTCAGGGCGGTGAACAGCCAACTAAAATACAAATAAACAAAGTATAAATTATTTAAAAAAGAATTAAATACTAGACTGTCCCAAATCTAAAAACCCCAATTAAAATCAATAAAACATCATACCCCGTCCCAAGTAATTTAAAAACCCCATTTAAAATCCCATTAGTCAGCTCAGGCCGGCCTGCTCGAAGAGCCAGGTCTTCAGGTCACGTCTGAAGGCCCTCAGGTCACTGGTCGTTCGTAATCCAGGGGGCATCCCATTCCAAAGGGCGGGTGCCCCCACAGAGAAGGCCCTATTCCTCAGGGTCACCAGACGACACATAGAAGGCGTCGGGACCTGGAGGAGACCCTCTCTGTGGGAGCGCACCGGTCGGTGGGAGACTACTGGCAGAATGCGGTCTTGTAAGTATCCTGGTCCGATGCCATGGAGCGCTTTAAAGACCAAAACCAGTACTTTAAAGCAAACCCGGAAGGCCACTGGCAACCAATGCAGCTCGCGCAGGAGGGGCATCACGTGGGAGTATCTCGACGCCCCCATAACCACCCGCGCGGCTGCATTCTGTACCAGTTGAAGCCTCCGAGTGCTCCCCGCAGGGAGCCCCATGTAGAGGGCATTACAGTAGTCCAGACGGGAGGTGACCAGGGCATGAGTGACTGTGCGTAAGGCGTCCCGATCAAGAAAGGGCCGCATCTGGCGTATCAGGCGAACCTGATAAAAAGCCCCCCTGGAGACGGCCGTAATATGCTCTTCCAAAGACAGCCGTACATCCAGGAGGACACCAAGATTGCGTGCCCCTTCTGTGGGGGTCAAGATCTCATCCCCAATAGCCAGCGATGGAGTCAGCTGACTATATCGGGCCGCCGGAAACCACAGCCACTCGGTCTTGGAAGGGTTGAGTCGAAGCCTGTTCTCGCCCATCCAGTTCCGCACAGCCTCCAGGCAACGGGCCATAACCTCCACAGCATCGTTGGGGTGGCTTGGGGTGGAGATGTAAAGCTGAGTGTCATCAGCATACAGATGGCATTTCACCCCAAAACCACGGATGATCTCTCCCAGCGGCTTCACATAGATGTTGAACAGAAGAGGGGAGAGGACCGACCCCTGAGGCACCCCACACATGAGGGGCCTAGGGGTGGACCTCTCCCCCCCCGTCAACACCAATTGCGAGCGGTCCGAGAGGAAGGACGAGAACCACCGCAAGATGGTGCCCCCAATTCCCAACCCCTCCAACGGCCGCAATAGGATACTATGGTCGATAGTATCAAAAGCCACCGACAGATCTAAGAGGACCAGGACAGAGGAATAACCTCTGTCACGGGCCCTCCAGAGATCATCTACCAACGCGACCAATGCTGTTTCAGTACTGTGCCCGGGCCTGAAGCCCGATTGGAACGGATCTAAATAGGATGCTTCCTCCAGATACTGAGGGAGCTGACGCGCCACCACACTCTCAACAACCTTCGCCACAAAGGGAAGGTTGGAGACAGGACGATAGTTATTCAAAAGAGCCGGGTCCAGGGAAGGCTTCTTGAGGAGGGGCCGCACCACCGCCATTTTCAGGGCAGTCGGAAGCGCCCCCTCCGTCAACGAAGCGTTGACAATCCCCTGGAGCCAGCCTCGTGTCACCTCTCTGGAGGTAGAAACCAACCAGGAAGGGCACGGGTCCAATAAACATGTGGTGGCATTCAGCCTCCCCAGAAGTCTGTCCACACCCTCGGCGGTCACAGGATCGAACTCTTCCCAGATAACCGTCTCAAGACCTGCCCCGGACACCTCCCCCGGGACCACCCAACTGGAGTCCAGCCCATCCCGAATCTGAGCGATTTTATCATGCAGAAATCGGGAAAACTCTTCTGCTTTACCCTGCAAGAGGTCCTCCCGCGCTCTCGGCTCAAGCAGGGAGCGGGTCACTCTAAACAGGGCAGCAGGCCGATTTTCTGCAGACGCAATAAGGGCGGAGAAGTGTGAATGCCTCGCCGCCCTTATCGCCACTAGGTAGGTCCTAATATAGGACCTCACCTGTGTCCGATCAGACTCAGCACGACTGGCCCTCCAGATGCCCTCCAGACGTCTTTTCCGGCATTTCATCCCCCTCAGCTCCCCCGTAAACCACGGAGCCAGGTGGGATCTATGCCGAGTCAGAGGTCGCAAAGGCACAACGTGGTCCAGAGCCTCCGCGGCCAACCTATCCCAGGTGGCCACCAAGTCTGTGGCCGAGTTATGAGCCAGAGTTTCAGGAAATGGCCCAAGCTCCATCTGGAACCGTTCCGGATCCATCAGGCGCCTGGGGCGGAACCATCTCCTCGGCTCCGCCTCCCTGCGATGGGGGGTGGCGGCACCGAAGTCCAGTCTAAGAAGAGAATGATCGGACCATGACAAGGGTTTTATAACTAGATCTCCAACGCGATCATTCAACCACTGACCAGAGGCGAAAATCAGGTCCAGTGTGTGTCCCCCCGTGTGAGTGGGGTCAGAAACTAATTGGGTCAGATCCATGGCCGTCATGGAAGCCAGGAACTCCCGGGCCACCCCAGAGGCTTCCCCGAGCGAAGGCAGGTTGAAATCACCCATGACTAAAAGCCTGGGGGTTTCAACCGCCAGCCCGGCTATCACCTCGAGGAGCCCGGGCAGGGCCGATGACACGTGGCAGGGAGCCAGGTACGTTATCAACAGGCCCATCTGAACCCCCCGACCCCACTTCACAAAGAGAGACTCACAACCAGCCGTCTGAGGAACAGTGGCCTCCCTAGGACAAAGGACTTCTCTAATAATCGCCGCCACCCCACCACCCCTTCCCTGAGACCTCGGTCGATGGAATGCTTGGAAACCTGGTGGGCAAATCTCTACCAGAGGGACACCGCCCTCTGGGCCCAACCAGGTTTCGGTGACCCCTGCCAGGTCCGCACCCTCCTCCTGAATGAGATCGCAAATCAGGGGGGCCTTGTTAACGACGGACCTGGCATTACATAACATCAGCCGGGTACTCAGGGCCTGAGACTCTGCACAACCAGGCCTGCCAGACGGGTCGGGAGGGTCGGAGCGCGCCACCGCTTGGAGACAGCGGGCACGCGATCCCCTAACTTGATATGGCCCTCTACCCCCGTCATATCTGCCCCTCCCACTTATGGTGCCAATGAAACCCACCCCCTGTGTTTGCCCCCATGACTCATGACCCTCTGGGTTCCCCCAGACGTGCACTCCAGCCTGGCTGACTCCAAATCCCCCCGGGCTATCCCCCAAACCCGGACCAGGTACCCTCCCTAACCCCAATAAATTTCCATCTCCCAACCCTCTCTTCGTCGCCCTCCCTAACCTCGATAAAACCCCGAATAAAAATCTAAAAAGTTTAAAACCCCCTCTAAAAATCCTTTTTTGATGGCCATGCCACCTCTCCGGATCCCAGGAACCGTCCTTGAGGTAGGCCATCGATAGACCGGAGGGCCACTCCAGGGAGTGGGGGACCCTCCCGAGGGCCCGCAATTCCGCCGAGGAGTATGTTCTTCTAGCCCTCGCCGTCGTCGGATCAGGGACCACCACCGAGATCACTGGCGTCCTTCGGGCCAGCCAGTCCTGTTGTTGCCCCTGCCAATTGCATCCCTCAATGGATGGGGGCCAAGGGGGGGGGCCAGGTCCACGTCCGTCGTCACTACCACCGCGGCCTCCGTAAAATCGCCACTGCCGCCGTCCCAAAAGATCACCCGGGCGGCCTCCCGGCGGCTCCTTCGACGCCCCGAACGGGGCGGGACCCCTCGACACCCCCTCAATACATGGGGGTCGAGGGGGGAGGCTGGCTCCATGCCCGGCCTCCCGGCCACCGCGGCTTCCACGCCTGGCCTCTCGGCCGCCGCAGCCACCACGGTTTCCGCGGCCTCCACCGAATCTCCGCCGCCGCGGAGTTCTGCATGGAGTTCATGGGAACAGATTCTTTCCGGTATGGATAAGTCTGGTCTTGAGTGAAGTTTTTTGTGGTTGGGATTGGTTTTTGCAATGGCATTTATTGTATGAATGAATATGCATTTGCTGGACTCATTTTTGCATACAACTCTACAAAATCTTGGGCCACAAAGTCATCATTGTATTTGTACCCATGGCCATCTCTGGTTATTTCAATGATATCTTCAGGAGAGATGTTTGTTGTATTTGAGTTGCTTTTGATATCACAAACTTTGGTGATGTCATCTGATTCATTGGTGTCTTCGAGACCAAATAATATGGCATTTGGACGTTTCTGTTCATGTTCCATGGTGTCTCTGATGAGTAAGGAGATATTTGTGGAATTATTTGAAGGGATAGTAATTGTTTGTGGCTGTGGTTTGGTAGTTATTTTTGATTGTAGTTGTGATTGTAGTTGAAGTAGTGGTTGTGGTTGTTGTGGGATTTGATTTTGAGATGATAGGTACTCACTTATCTTTGCTGTATTTTTTTTTTCAAGAGAGATTAGGCTTGCTTGTATAGTTGTTTCAAAATGTGTTGCTCAGCGTTCTTCTATTGAGTGAATGAGTGATTCTGTGCTTTCAACTCTGTCAGGTAGGGCACTCAGTTTGTTTAGATTAGGAGAACATGGTGGACACAGATAAAAAATGTACCTGCATTTTTAATCATACCAGCTAGGTTTTTATTTGCGTTTAAGCAGGCAGGGTGGGCATAGGCGCCATTTGATGTAAATTTCGCTTTCTTTGATGGTTTCAAGACATCTGAAAATGAGCAAGAATCTGGGAGGTCATTGGTAGAGATGTTTTTCTTTTGTTTTGGTTTGGAATTTTTGTCTGGCATTGTCAATGGCAATAGAACAGTAATCAATTACAATAGCTGGTTAATGTGATAGGTAGACAGTTACTTAATGAATGTTGGTAATTAATAAATGTTAATTTATATGTTAGAGAAGAAATCAAAAGTAAGGTTGCTTATTACTAAAAATCAATCAATCAATCAATTGGTTTTTGAAATCACTCTGATCAAATAATTTTGCTAAGCAACAAACAGCCTAATTTATTACAGTAATTACTAACATACTGGTCAATTAAATTCACTAAATCACTGATTTTACTAATCAGATATTCAGTAATTACACTATGCACTAAACACTCAATCATACTAATCAATAAAAACAATAACTCAATTGATCATTTGATAAAAATTAATTATTTTAAAGCAATTGATTTTTTTGAGATAATGAAAGTAATGAAGTAGTATTGAGTATTGAGGGTTATTGCTTTGCTTTGTTTTGCTTAGCTGTTGCTGATATCTGAGAATAGGTTTATAACCCTTAATAAACTGGCAGGAGGTCTTTTTTCCTGGGCTGTTTGAGAACAATCAGTGAGTAAGGGTTTACACTCTCTCATTTGTAGATTGAGCTTTTGAGATAGTAAAGATGCAAAGATGTTGAAGGGGGTATCTCTGGCCCCTTCTTCAGCAAACAGAACAATTCACTGGGAGGCAACAGGAAACTGTTTGTTTTGTTCTCCCTTGATGAACGTGATTTCTGGCCCCCATAATGTGACCATTATGTGATCACATTGACAAAGTCAGTACATCATTTTGATACAACTTTTGATACAACATTAAAGTCTTACACTTAAATATAAAAGGGGTGGAAGACAGCCTTCCATGGAACTGCAAGTTATTAAAAATCATTTAAAAAGCTATCCACTGCCATAGCTGAGCCTTTAAGCATAATCTTTGAAAAACCTTTCAGGACCAGCTCCTTGCCAAAACTATGGTCACAAGCCATGGTCATCCCCATCTTCAAAAAGGGAGACCCCAGCCTAGTTGAAAATTACAGACCAATCTTTTTATGTTGCGTCACCTGTAAAGTCATGGAATCAATTATTAACCAATCTATTATCCTCCACTTAGAGACAAACAACCTACTCGCTAATAAACAATTTGGTTTCAGAAAAAAATGTCTTATAATCTGCAACTCTTACACTGCAAAAATATATGGACTACACAACTCGATCAGGGCAAAGCAATAGATGCAATCTACATAGACTTCTGTAATGCCTTCGATTCAGTGGTACACGACAAACTACTACTAAAACTATAATCTTATAGTATCTCTGGACAACTGCATAACTGGATACAAGCATTCCTATCAAACAGACAACAAATGGTCAAAATTGGGAGTGTCTTATCAAATTCTGTACCTGTCAACAGTGGTATCCCCCAAGGCAGTGTTCTAGGACCAACTCTCTTCATACTCTACATCAATGACCTTTGTGATTATATTAAGAGCAACTGCATTCTCTTCACTGATGATGTAAAACTATTCAACACCACAGATAATACTGCTACCCTTCAAAAAGACCTCAACTATGTATCAGAATGGTCAAACAAATAATAACTTCAAATCTCAACAAATAAATGTTCTGTCTTACATATTGGCAAAAAAAATCAGAAAATAAAATACAATCAAGATCTTGTTGATGATCCAAACTCTGTAAAGGACCTTGGAATACTCATCTCTAATGATCTAAGTGCTAGAGCCCACTGTAACTATGTTTATGTTTATTAGATTTCTATACCGCCCCCCTCCCAAAAAAGGGACTCAGGGCGGTGTACAGCCAGCTAAAACAGAAACAGTGTATACAATTAAAAACAATTTAAAATGATTAAATTGGAGGCCGAATATAAAATTAACACATATAAAACTGATAAAAAAATTTAAAGATACCAAATTTAAAACCCCATAAATTGTTACTGGGCCAGGCCGGCCTGTTGAAAAAACAGGGTCTTTACTGCGCGCCGGAAGGTCTGAATGTCAGTAATGGCCCATAACTCTGGGGGCAAATCGTTCCAAAGGGAGGGAGCCCCCGCAGAGAAGGCCCGCACCTTCAGGGCCGCCAACCGGCAACGCCCAGCCAGCGGAACCCCGAGGAGGCCAACCCTGTGGGAGTGCACTGGGTGGCGGGAGGCTGTTGATGGCAGCAGGCGGTCCCATAAGTACCCAGGTCCTGAGCCATGGAGCGCTTTAAAAACAATCAGTACCACCTTGAATCGGATCCGGAAGGCCACAGGAAGCCAATGCAGCATGCGCAGGAGCGGTGTAATATGGGAGCTCCGAGGAGCTCCCAAGATCACCTGCACGGCCGCATTCTGGACCAACTGCAGTCTCCGGACGCTCTTCAAGGGGAGCCCCATGTAGAGAGCGTTGCAATAGTCCAAGCGAGAGATGATGAGGGCAGAAGTGACCGTGCTAAGTGCATCCAGATCCAGAAAGGGCCGCAACTGGTAAATCAGACGAATCTGACAAAAGGCCCCCCTGGCGACGGCCGTAATGTGATCTTCTAAAGACAGCCGTACATCCAGGAGGACACCTAGATTGCGAGCCCTTTCCATGGGGGTCAAAATTTCTCCCCCCACGGCCAGCGACGGAACAAGCTGGCTGTATCTGGGCGCAGGAAACCACAGCCACTCGGTTTTGGTCGGGTTGAGACGAAGCCTGTTAAGACCCATCCAACTCCGCACGGCCTCCAGGCACTGGGTCATCACTTCAACGGCTTCGTTGGGGTAGCCTGGGGTAGAGATGTACAGCTGAGTATCATCAGCGTACTGATGGAACTCCACCCCAAAACCACAGATGATCTCACCCAGCGGCTTCACATAAATGTTGAACAGCAGGGGCGAGAGCACAGATCCTTGGGGCACTCCACATAATAGGGGCCCCGGGGTCAACCTCTGCCCCCCTGTCAACACAAATTGCGAGCAGTCGGAGAGGAAGTAGGAGAAGCACCATAGAACGGTGCCTCCCACTCCCAACCCGCCCAACTGCTGCAATAAGATACTGTGGTCGACAATATCAAAAGCTGCTGAGATATTTAACAGGACCAAGACAGAGGAACAACCCCTGTCTTGGGCCTTCCAGAGATCATCCACCAACGTGACCTATGCCATCTCCGTGCTGTGCCCGGGCCTGAAACATGATTGGATGGGGACTAGATATACCGCTTCATCCAGGTATTGAGGGAGCTGACGTGCCACAAAGTGAAGGTTGGAGACCGGACGATAATTCAACGATAATGCTGGATCCAGGGACGGTTTCTTGAGGAGGGGTCGCATCACCACCTCTTTCAAGGTGGCTGGCTTGAAAGGAAGTGTTAATGATCCCTTGGAACCAGCCTCGTATCACCTCCCGAGTAGCCAAGACAAGCCAGGAGGGGCATGGGTCCAATAAACAGGTGGTGGCATTAAGCCCCCCCAGTATCCTGTCCATGTCCTCCAGGGTAACAGGATCGAACTCATCCCAAATGACCTCACCGAAATCTGCCCCCGCCCCCCCGCCCAGAGATGCCCAGTCAGAGTCCAGCTCATCCCGGATCTGAGTGATTTTGTCCTGCAGAAACCTAGAAAAATCCTCGGCCCGTCCCTGCAAGGGATCCTCCCACGCCTCCACTTCCAAAAGGGAGTGGGTCACCCTAACCAGGGTGGCCAGGCGATTTTCCGTGGATGCAATAAGGGCGGAGAAGTAAGATCGCCTCACCGTCCTTATCACCACTAAATACACCCTAATATGGGATCGTAATAGTGTTCAGTCAGATCCAGAACGGCTGGCCCTCCAACCACTCTCTAGGCGTCTTTTCCAGCATTTCATCTCCCTCAGCTCCTCGGAAAACCAAGGAGCCACTCGGGATCAGCACTGGGTCAGAGGCCACAAGGGCACGACCCGTCAAGGGCCTCAGCCGCCGCCCTATCCCAGGTAGCCACTAAGCCCTCGACCGAGTCATGTGTGTGAGTCTCGGGAAATGGCCCAAGCTCCATCAGGAGCCTATCTGGGTCCATCAGGCGCCTGAGGCGGTACCATTTTATTGGCCCCACCTCCCTGTGGTGGGGGTGTGCAGAATGGAAGTCAAGTCTAAGGAGTGAATGATCAGTCCATGACAGGGGTTCTACAACAACATCCCCTATATCAGTGGCAGAATGATCCCCTAGATCATTCTGCCACTGATCAGAGACAAAAACCAAATCCAGGATGTGATCCCCCAAGTGAGTGGGGTCCCAAATTAATTGGGTCAGGCCCATGGCTGTCATGGAAGCCATGAATCCCCGAGGCTCCGCCGACAGAATCCCCCATGACCATAAGCCTGGGGATCCCAACCGTCAAGCCGGCTATAACCTCAAGGAACTCAGGCAGGGCTGATGTCACCTAGCAGGGAGCCAGGTATGCGATCAACAGGCCCACCTGAACCCTGGAACCAAACTTCACGAAAAGGGACTCACATCCGGTCGTCTGAGAAACAGTGGATTCCCTAGGACACAGATCTTCCTTAATAACCACCGCAACACCCTCCTCCCCTGAGCCCTCGGCCGATGAAAGACCCGAAGCCCGGGTGGGCACATCTCCACCAGGGGAACTCCTCCCTCTTGGCCCAACCAGGTTTTGGTAACATCCTCCAGGTCCGCTCCCCCCTCACAAATCAAATCATAGATGAGGGGGGCCTTGTTAACGATGGATCTGGCATTACACAACATCAGCCGAAGGCCCAGGGCCCGATGACTCAGACCACCCGGGAAACAGGACATGACTAGGGGGTCAGAGCGCGCCACCGTGCGCAAACAGCGGGGGCGCGCTCCCAATATAGGATATGGCCCCCTATAACTGCCAAATCTGCCTCTCCCGCTCACCATGCCGATAGACTGTATTCTGCCCTTCCCGGAACAATCCCCCATCCTCGATATGACCCCACCCGACCCCAGCACCTCCCGGCAATGCTCGACCCGCGGCCTGGCCCCAGCCTCAAGCGGGTTGTCCCTCAACCCCCGCCCGGCCATCCTCCCTAACTCCAATAAAAATCTAGATAAAAATTTATATAACAACTATATAGCCAAAAAGGCATTAAGAGTTGTTAACTTAATCCTACGTCTCTGGTAATATCACACTACTAACTAGGGCATACAAAACATTTGCTAGACCAATACTCTAATACAGCTCCTCAGACTGGAACCCACATCACGTATCTGATATTAACACAGTTGAGAAAGTCCAGAAATATTTCACAAGAAGAGTTCTACACTCCTCTACTCATTGCTGAATACCTTATGCCACCAGACTTGAAATTCTAGACCTAGAAAGCCTAGAGCTATGCTGTCTTCGGTCCAATCTAAGTATAGTATATAAAATCATACATTGCAATGTCTTACCAGTCAATGAATTCTTTAGCTTCAACCATAACAATATAAGAGCACACAATAGATACAAACTCAAAGTTAACGACACCAAACTTGATTGCAGGAAATATGACTTGATTTCAGGAAATACAGCAACAGAGTGGTCAATGTCTGGAATACTTTACCTGACTCTGTGGTTTCTTCCCCAAACCCCAAAAACCTTAACCTTAGACTTTCTTCTATTGACCTTACCGCTTTTCTAAGAGGTCTGTAGGGGGCGTGCCTAAGCGCACCAATGTGCCTACCTTCCCTGTCCTATTGTTTCTTTTATTTTTCTTATATGTATTCATTTCATGTATTCATAAATATGTTTATCCTTATACTAATTATCTTGTAAGCGATTGACAAATAAATAAATAAATAAATAAATAAATCTCCTTTGTTGGCCAGATGAATTTTGTTTCCTAAAAGTCTTGATTACCTCAAGAATTTCAGCTCCACCAGGTCTTATTGGCTTTGGTCAATCTCATTTTTTTCTTTTTGCTATTTTGTATTGAACCTTTATTTTGCTTATATTTTACAAACCATATTTGAAGAAAACATGTCTTAACATGGGGTCTGAAATCAATTGAAGAACTATGCAGCATCAATGACAAAACCAATCCTTACATCCAGTAAATGAGTAAAGCATAAAAATATCAAACTATCTTCATGCTAACTCTCATCTATATAAAACAGAGTAAAAGGAAAGCACAATCAGGGTTTCAAGACCATAAAAGTAAAATTCTATACTATTGAGGAGTTGGTTTCTTGACTGGCCTACCTCAAAAAGGGGATATCTCACCAAATTCAGAAAAAGATGGTGGCCTATAGCATAAATAATCATATGCCACAACTGTAAGGCAGTGTAGTAGCAATGCAAATAACTGTTGTATTTGGACAAATTTATGGAATGGAGAATCTTTACAAAACTCAAAAGTTTTTTTTTCCTCGTGAATTTGTCAAACTTTCAATTCTTATGCCAGAGTTGTGTGCCATGTGGTCAAGGTTATATTTTGCTATCTCATGATCATAGAAGCAGGTCCAAGATGTCATGGTGCCAGGTTCTAATAAAAACCCTAGTATTAGCCTTGAAGCTGGGAACTTCTGCATAGAACCAATTATTGGGTAATGCAGAAATTGGCTACACATGGAGTATTTCTGCCATTGTTATTAAAGAGCTTCTGACAGCTTGTAAGAAATTTGGGTATCATCTTGTTTTTTTATCTTATGCTTTTAAATCAGTTTCCATGGATTAATAGTATAACTTATTTTCTCTTTATTCATCATGCACTTATTGTTTCTGGATTCAAAAGAATCAATTCTTTTGATTCTTTTGTACCTGATCACTGCCTTGGTACTTGGCAAAAAACAGGAAGAAATCAAAAGCAGTAAACAAGATTTAAAAATGAATTGAGCAACACAAGCAAATAAGAAATGTGTAATATGGCCCATAAGTTAATTTGCTAAAGTCTTGAGAAATGCTTGAAACAAAGCCTAACACAGCCAAATTCATTAGAAAAAAAATCCATGGAGTTGTGCAATTAATCATTTATATTTACTGGAGAGGTGATGATCATTTATATTTACTGTTGCACTTGCCAGAGGTGCAAAACCTATCGATCTTCAAGTGTTGAGAATCCAGTGAGCAGAAAGAAAGCACTTGGTCCATGTTTCTGTATTTCATTTATAACAAAGATAAATGATAGACCTGTAAAAAGTAGAAATGGGAGATAAAATTGAATACAATATAGGAAACTCAGCTTGATATATAGAGAAAGTAGAAAGTAAAAGAAGGAAGAGGAGTGAAAGGGAAAAAAAGAAATATGATAACACTATACAACTTGTACTTTGCTATTTGTATGAATATTGAAGAAAGTACCAGCCTCCAACCACATTTTTCAATCCAATGAAATATTTAGCAGCGGCTACACCCAAATAAGGTCAGTCATGAGATAACCACAAAGTAAGATTTTCAATACATTACCAGACTTGTTTACAAGTATATAATCCAATACCCCAACTAATATTTTCCAGACAAAGGAATATTCTCTTTTTATTTTTGAAAAACTTTTTGCCTGTATGCACTATGCATAAAAACACATTAAAAAAATATAATACAGAAGTAACACTGCCAAGTACTCTTGTGCTGAAAGTTCTTTAAAAAGGTAAACATGAAATGTAATGGTGACATGGTAGACTCCATATGTTATTATTTCCTTATTTACATAATTTTTTAAAATCATATTGTTTCTTTATTTAGGAATTAATATGTTGTTATGAATCTAATTAATAGGTTTTATAATCATGATTTATGAGTTAATTTGTTTGACATCCCAACAAATCATAGTTTATTACACCTTAAACTCTCTAATCACCATTTGATGATTCGAGTATATGAAACATCATTTTTGGTAATAAAGTATGTCAAGCAATTTTTTTTCCTGTTAGATCTTTCAAGATTAGAACAATCATGTGGAGAAAATGTTTATAAACATATTTTAGCTTTTCCTTGATAAAATGCTGAATTCTTTCAGCCAACCAAGAGCTCATACAAATGTTTCCAGATGGAACTGGAATTAGAAGGACTCTTAAAGAGACAGGGTCTCATTCCTTTTTCTCACATAAAATGGGAATAGGAGGTTCATGGATTAAAAACAAACAAACAATCAAATCAGTAGTAGTGCAAAGAGTTTATTGACCAGAGCAGAAAAAATACTTTAACAATAAAATGTAATGTAAATAAGAAATATCTACAGATAGGGCAAAAACAAGACAGCAAAATTCAAAAAATAACTTAAAATATAGGAGAAAATTTCATATCCCTTTAGCTGAAAGCTCCTTGCCTTCATCATAGGAAGTTACTAGTGTCACCTTGGTGATTCAATAAGTATATAAAACCTTTCCTAAGTACACTTAGATCAAGCCCCAAATTACTTGGTGAATCTTCCATTTTGTATACACTTAACGAAGTATTTTGAGGGTCATAGCAGAGATATCACAAAATAGCGATATGGATGTTGATATGCTTTATCCATAGCATGGATAGCATTCATTATTTCTCAAGGACATTTCAATATCATCCTTGGTGTAGATCTGTCTATCTTCCTTTGAGCATGTATTAGATTGTAAGATTTCTGAAATCTTTTTTATCATTATTACTTTGATCTTCATTAGAAGCATGTATCATTTTAATTTAATTTCTTGAATTTTCATTTCTCTTGATTATCAATAGGTTATGTGATATAGTATCAGTTCATACATTTTTCTCACCCTGCCAGGTGTTTAGTTTTGCCAAAGCATTTCTAAGGGAAAGAAATAATAGTCTAAGTTAAAGATTCTGAAAATCTGTTTGATACAGAAGTTAAGACATTGGGCTGAAAACAGGACTTCAATTTTGCCTTTGGAATATAGCCAGTTGGGTGATTTTGGGCTAGTCCCCAAACTCAGTTCTTAAAGGAAGCAATAAAAAACCCCTTCCAAAAAACGTTGCACAAAAAAACTATAGAGAATTGTCCAGGCAGTCACCAGCAGTTTGACATTTATTCCCTAAATTTATTTATAAATAAGTTTAGGGAATAAATGACCAATTAAGGGGAAAGCTATCAAGGCTCATGTACTTTTCAAAAAGCTGAAGCTTTAACTAGCTATATTATAGTCCAGCATTAGAGGGAAGCTATTTTATACAGGAAAGTAAAGGGAAAACTAGCCCACAGCATTTAAAGCTCCTCTGGATTTAAGATATTTCTCCCATTCACATTATACCTTGATCTTCAAGTTCACTAAACATCAGGAATTATCAACCTGTGGAATGTCAGAACTGTCAAACATCCATATTTAACATCTGTACAATGATTACATTGACAGTGATTTAGAATGCAGATCATTTACTGAACAACATATAGAATTCTATGGGTCTTCTGGTTTGAGATTTTGGATTTGCCTTCATATCAATTATCATTTACTACCTTAATCCTTTATTCATAAATTTTAAAAGAAAAGCCAAAAAATGCAAAACTGTGAACCAAATATAAATAATATTGAAATAATTTGTCAGAATCTCCACAGTTGAGAAATGACACATCTTATATTTTGATTCCTCATGCTATAGATGATTGGATTGAGCAGGGGTGGAAGGAGGGCATAAAAAACAGTCGAAACAAAATCTAAATAAGATGGAGTGTTAGAGGAAGGTTTCAGATAGGCAAAACATCCACTTAACAATAACATAGACACTACTATAAGGTGAGGAATACATGTGGATAAGGCTTTTTGTCTACCTTTTTCAGAAGGGATTCTTAACACTGTCTTGAAGATCACTACGTAAGATACAATAATAAAAGTAAAACAACCTAGTGAAGCAATGACACTGGCTACAATAATTCCAACCTCAAGTAGATTTAACCCAGAGCAGGATAATTTTAGTAATTGTGGACTTTCACAGAAGAATTGGTTGACAACATTACAACAAAACAGGATAGAGAAACTGCCAATTGTATGCAAGATTCCATACAGAAGACCAGCAAACCACACTACAGTTATTATTTCAGTGCAAGCTTTCCAATTCATTACCATCTCATAGTGCAATGGATGGCAAATGGCAACATACCGATCATATGCCATGACTGTCAGGAATGATAAATTAGAGGCTTCAAAAGCAAAAAAGAGAAAGACTTGAGCAATACAACCAAAGTAAGAGATATGTCTGGTATCCATGAGAGAATTGATCATGGATTTGGGGACAATGACTGAAATAATGCCCAGGTCTTGCAAAGCCAAATTCATGAGAAAGAAGTACATGGGGCTGCGCAGCCGATGGTCAAAAGCAATGACAGAGATGATGAGAAGATTTGCTGTTACAGTTGCCAGATACAACACAAGGAAGAAGAAGAAATGCAAAAGCTGCAGGTGCCAATTTTTTGAGAATTCCAGGAGCAAAAAGTAAGATACTATGGTCTGATTCTCCATATGTCATTTAGGAGAAAACTGCAGGGCATAACTGCAAGTAAGCAAAAGAGAGAGATTAAGTTAGATACATTTTGGTAAGTAGAAATTTGATATGTGGTGGGTTTAGTTAAAAAAATATGGGCAAAATGAACAGAGAATTAGACCATAGACAGTATATATATAAAATATGTTAACACAGGGCATATTCTGTCAATTGCTACCATCCAAAATATCCACTCAAGGACTAGTTGCAAATCTGTCATTTTTCTTTCTTTTTGCCTTCTAGTTCAATTACCTCCTGTCCTGATCAAAAGATTATCTAGGATTAGAAAAACCTTATTTAAATCTATTTTCAACATTGGAAGTTTATTGGAAATATTTGGTTTTGACACAATCTCTTACCCAACTATCAGAAAGAAATGAAAGCTCAGTTTTAAAAAGATAGTCGTCTCTTTCAATACACACCTATATTCCCTCCATAAAAGTTTGGCCACAGAATGACACACAACCTATTATGGCTCTGAAAGCTGACATATCAGCATTTTTAAAAATGTGAACCTATGTTTTCAATGATAATATTAAAATGTTTAAAAAGAAACAAAAATAAATAAATTAGAAATATTACCATCCATTTCTTTCATCCATATGCATGGAAATTGTCAAATGATTTTTTGGATGACAATTTATCTATTAGTGAATGGTTCACCCATTCAATTTCAATTCAAAATCCATTTACATGTATGAATATGTGGTTTAATTGTTTGCAAAATATAGAATAAAAGGTACCATTAATACAAATATAGAAATATCTCCAGATTGGATTCTGATTTATAACAACTTCAGAATTTTTGTATGAGATTCCTATTTTTAACAAATAATATTAAAAATTGTCTTTCCTAAATAGCTTTTCTAGTATATCAGAACACTACCTTATGCAATCATTTGATCCAATTCTCTTCTTATGGAAGAGTTATAATGCTAACTCTGTAATTACACATGAAATATATTGAAATACTGTAAATACCAATTTGCTCCTTTTCTGTTTTGATTCTATTTCCTAACTTTCAATTAATAAGTGATTTATTTGTCACTATAGATTATATATTCTATGCTTTAAAGTCTGTTAAATCTTACCACTTAGTCAATGCTGCCCCACTAATTTGTATGTAGTGGAACATCTATCTGCAATTATAGAGATTTCTAGTGTGAATATTTATTAATAACTGTTTTCCCTCAAGAGACTTGTACACTAACATGAAACTGACTTCTGCATGCTTCTTAACATAGTTAGCAAACAAAAATAAAACTGATTTTTCCATGCTTATTAATATAATTCATGGGTGGATTCTACTGGCTCTATGGAATTGGTTGTTACAATTCTGCACAGTTCAGGGAACTGGCAAATCATGCCCCTGGCTGGCCCTGCCCCTCTCCACCTACCCCTCCCCTCCTTGCCCAGTCATTCCTTATTGCATATGCCCAACATTGTTGACTGCATTCTCCACAGCCTAGTCACTTCTTAAGGTATTTCTTCTTCTTTTCCTCCCGACAATCAGCTATTCCAATGATCAGCTGTGCCAGGATCCCCCTTGTTGTCTTATTGCTTCACCCTGAGGCCCAGGAGGCAAAAAGAGGAAGGGAAGGATGCTGCACCCCACCCTGTGCTCCATTTTTTGCCTTCCTGGGTCTCAGGGAGCAAAAACACCCCCCTAGAGGTTTCCCTGAGGTCCAGGAGGCCAAAAAACAGATAATAGAGGATGTTGCCCAGTCCCCTGCACTCCATTTTTGCCTTCCTCGGCCTCAAGGAAGCCTTCTGGAAACAAAAATGCTCCCCCAGGAGGCTTCCCTAAGGTCCAGGAGGCAAAAAACCGACAACAGAGCACTGGGTGGGGGGTGCTGCAGAAGAAGAAGAGGAGGAGGAGGAGGAGGAGGAGGGCGAGGGGGAGGGAGGGGAGGGGAGGGGGAGGGGGAGGGAGAGGAGGAAGAAGAAGAGGAGGAGGAAGAGGAAGAAGAAGAGGAAGAGGAACAAGAAGAAGAAGAAGAGGAGGAGGAGGAGGAGGAAGAGGAAGAGGAAACAGCAGCCATGGCCACCCTACCACATGGCCACACCCAGCATGGCAAGCTGGGAGGGAAACAATTGTGGGGAGCATAAGATATTTCAGTGAATCCAGGAGGCCTTGGGTGGTCTTACATTTGATTAACGAATGCATGGATGAATGGAGGGAATGATCCTATTCAAGTTACAAAATTCACTCCCATGAATCCTCAGATTACGAATGGAATGGGCAGGCTCCATTACATTTGTAAATTGTTGAGAGTTTATAATTGCATAATTTATGTATTTCTTCTATGGCCTATATAACTTTCCAGGAGAGCCCATTCACATTCCATTAGGCAAAATATCAAGAAATAAATTTCAGCATTTTTCATATTTCAGGATATGAAATATTCAGAAGCATGCCCTGTAAGAATATATCAAGGGTCAGATTGGTAGGATGACCCCTTTCTGCATTTGGCAATTCAGTAGCTTTGGCTGAGTTGAAAGAACCAAAGTCATAGCTGGAAAAATTAAGGAAAAATTAAACATCCCATTCGGAGGGCATAGTATGTTGTAGAAAGTACAAGAGTCTTATACTCATCTAAGATAGTAGAAAGAAAGGTTACACTTATTTGGCAAGGGTGATAGCAAGAGTGGTCATATTGACAAAATCAGTTCATCAATATTTTGATGCCATTCAATTGGTTAATATATATACTAAATTTTTACACATATATATATGAAAAGGGTAGAAGATAACCTTTCATGGCCTTGCATGTCATAGAAGTCTTGATTATCTCAATAGCGTTTCAGCTTCATCAGGTCTTATTGGTTCTGGTCAACCTCATTACTTCCTTGTTGCCATTTTGGATTGAAACTTTATCTTGTTCTTATTTTACAAATTATGTTTAAGCACAGCATGCCTTAACACGATGAAAACAGTTGAAAAACTATGCAGGAACAATGTCAAAAATTATCCTGACACCAAAGAAATGAGGAACGCATACAAAAACAATCAAATTATCTCCAAGCTGTCTCTCATCTGTATAAAAAGGAGAAAATCAGGCTTTCAAGACTATAAAAGTATAATTCCATTTAAAGCTGAAGATTTGATTTCTTGACCGTCCTACATTAAAAGGGGGGGGGGATACTGATCAAATTCAGAATAATATTTTGTGTTACAGCATGGATAATCATATGCTATATCTTTGAGGCAGAGTAGTGGCAATGCAAATCACCATTGTATTGGGATAAGTTTAATAGTGCATTTTGATTTCTCCATGTTAAGAACAATCAAGCTAACCTTTCAAATCCTTTCAAGCTAACCTACTTATTTTCCCTGCTATTTGCTGAATAAAGGGAGTGGGAAATCTTTACATAGCTCCAAAGCTGCTCATATTTGTTAAAGTCTCAGACTCTTGGTTCCCATCCCAGGGTCCTGGACATCCTCAGATGGAACTGGCATTAAAAAGATTCTTGAAGATTATGTGTGTATTCCATATAAATATTAGATACATGAATTAGAAAATAATACCCACAAAAATTGTAAAAGTTGAAAGAGTTGATTGAGTAAGGCATGTAAACAAGAAATCAACCATCAATACCTGTGTATAAATATAGGACAAAATTTTACATCTTTTAGTTTAAAGCTCCTCACTCTCAAAGGAAAGTACTGATATTGCCTAGGTACCACTAAACATATGGCACCTTCCCAAAATATATTCATACTGAGCCATTATTTGGTGAATCTTCATTTAAGTATAGTTGTTATGTACATTTAGCTAAAATATTTTTAAAAAAATTATTGGACAGATGGTGGCATAGATAATACACATCTGGATTAAGCTTTTGGTATATCTTTTCATAAGCTGGGATGAAATCCTTCCCAGACATATTTCAATAAAATATCCTGATGTACATTTATTTATATTCCTGTTTTAGGTGTTATAAATAGAGCATGTCTTATCTTTTCCAATTTGTATTAATTTGCAATGATGTTCAATTACAATTTTAAATTACACATCTTGCCTTTTCATTTTTGGTGGTACTCAAAAAGTTAGTAGTTAGTAGCAGCTTATTCATCCTGTCCACCCTCTTAGGTTTCTCATCTTGCCAAATGACTTATATGGAAAAGAATGCTCTAGTGCATGTTTGAAAAGCTTGCTGTAGAGTTCAATGAATCAAGGTTAAAACCAGAAGACAGTGAGATCTACTCCTGTAGTAGGAATAAAGCAAAATAGGTAACTTTAGGCCAGTCAATCTCCTCTTCTTCAGTCCTAGGAAGGATATGTTAAGCCCCTTCTGAAAATACCAAGAAAAAACACCTAGTAAGAAAAAATACAGATTCTTGTCCAGGCAGAGGCCATGAATTAAGACTGACTTAAAGGTACAAAATATCAAAAGAAAAATAAGTTTGAAGCAACTAAAGCTTTCATTTGCCATATTATGTGCAAGTAGTGAAGGAGAACCATTTTATACAGGAAAGCACAAGGTGAAAAAAAATATCCATTACACTTCTTTTCCACAATTGCATTACATGCCAATATTCACTTCATCAAAAATCAAAGGGAGTCTGGAGACTTCTGGTTTGAGCTTCTTTGGCAACGGATAGAGATCTGCGGTTGTGCGCAGTTTTGATCCATGCTTGCCACCAGAGTGCCCTGAGCCAGCTGGATTCGGGGCTAAGTCATCCCATAGAGGTGGTGAAGGGAGGGGAGACTGCCAGCAGGTTCAAGGAGAGCCACATCTCTCCTCCTCAGCTGGCCATTACTCCCTTTTCTGAAGGTGGTTGCAGCGGTGGTCAGAAATGGCCACCTCAAAGAAGAACCGAAAAAGAATGCACAGGAGGAAGATAAGAAGAGAAAGTTTTGGTTAACTGGGTTGAACTGAAAAAACAACAACATAAGGTACCCTGGAATTGAACTATAAAAAATAACATTGTTCCCAAAGAAGATTTTGAAGCAGAAAAGGAGACAGGAAAGAGAAAGGATTTGGCTTTTTTTTTCCCTTCCTCATACTGACAGCTAAGAGATTTAAGTAAGAAATTGACAAAAATCCACTTTGACATCAATAGGCATTTAACCCGAAAATAAAATGTTAAAGGGATAATAAAGACTTTTGGATATTCAAAAATCTTTAAAAGAAGGAAAGGGGAGAAAAGGAAAGAATAAAAGGGTGGGATCTGGAAAAATGGAGGAGACTGCCTGGAACTAAAAGGAACTTACAATGAAACTTTAACAAGATTCCTAAAGGATACATTCTAACTGAAACTTTGTAACAAAATAATAGAACCCCAGGAAGAGAAAGTGGAAAAAAGAAGCAAGAAGAAACAGCTTTGGGTTATTTGGATTACTTGGTGATTTTGGGATTTTTGGATATTGGATTTAAATGACTAAAATCAATTGGGTGGTTGTTTAAAATTGTTTAAAATGGCATCACTTTTGGAAGAACTGAAAATGGAACTTAAAAAACAGAAAAAAGATGCACAAGAAGGAAGAGGTTCTTTTGGCTTCGTATTTCAATTTTTAGAAATGAAGATCTAGAACTATGAGAAACAACAAGAAACACTTTTAGAACAAGAAGATTGGGACAAAGAAGAAGCCATCTTAAATGATAAAGTAATTTTATATGGGGAAAAAATGAAAGTGGGGAAAGAGAGTGGAAAGTTTAAGATTTGAAAAAAACAACCAAAAAAAGAGAATAGTTTGAAAAATAATTACTGTATTAGGAAGCAACAGAAGAGAGGATTACAGAAGTGAGAATTGGATGTAGCGAGACAAGGGGGTAAAAAGGGGAGGAGAAGAAGAGCGGGAAGAAGAAAAGGAAAATAAGTTATAAAAGACAGAAACAAGATATAGAGAAACAGAGAAAATGTATCAGGATTGAAAGTATAAGCCTATTTAGAGATAATGGGCGAAAATTTAATTGAAAAGGGGATTCTGCAAAGGTACATAGTATTGTTATATTAGAAATAGAAATAATTTTAGAAAATATG
Source organism: Bungarus multicinctus (assembly GCA_023653725.1). Lineage (NCBI taxonomy): Eukaryota > Metazoa > Chordata > Lepidosauria > Squamata > Elapidae > Bungarus > Bungarus multicinctus. The sequence continues at coordinate 114,234,729 of CM042840.1, forward strand.
AGACAATGTATGATTAAAATGATGGATAAAATACTTATTATAATGCAATGGAATGTTTGTTAATAAATAAATGAAATAAAGAGAATGAGAGAATGAAATGAGGAAAGGATGGGAACATTTTAATTATTATTAATGACTTATAAAAATATAAGTGAAGAGAAAGATGGAAAAAAAGAATTAATTATGGAAAGTTTATAAGTGTTCCCAAGGAAGTATGCTATTCAATTGAAAAGAAATGTTTATATATATATATATATATATATATATATATATATATATATATATTAAAGAACATAGTGTGTATTTTAAGAATGTACCAAGCAGAATTCGATTGGAAGTTATGTACTATATTGAATATTATAATTCTAAAGGCATAAATTGAAATTTAAATAAAAGTTGAATGGATAAAATTAAAAGATATAAAAGTGTCATACTCCAATTAGTAACTATAGGGGAAAATTTGTTTAATGAGAAAAGATAATATGAAATTGAAACAGGGCAGACAAAAGTATAAATATAATGATTAGAAAGACATTGAAACTTAGAAAAAGATATATAATTGAATTTAGATATGAGATAATTAAAAATAAAGTTGAGAAAACCAAGGGAGGGGAAAAATTATGGAGAAAATATTAAAATAGTAACAAGATATGGAATAGAACACAAAGATGAATATGAAATTGAGTTTGTGTCTGTGTAGAGAAGTGATAACCTGGGATCATGCTATTTTCAAAAAAAGATGTTTTATTTGTATTATGTTTTTGTGAAAACCCAAATAAAATTTATATTAAAAAAAAAAATCAAGGGGAGTCTCCCTGAGGCTGCCAAACATCCATGGTTAGCATTTCAAAAGTGTACTAACAATAATTACTGATGCAGAATATTTTCTGAGTAACATTTTGAGTTCTACCATTTTTCAGGACTAAAAGAAGAGCCTTTCTTTTTAACTTTTCTTTTCTTCTCTGAATAAGGAATAAGGTAGGAGAATGGAAAACTGCGGTGAACAGAATACAAACAATGTTAAAATAAATTTTCAAATCCACACAATTTAGAAATGACACCTTTGATATTCTTATTTCTCATGCTATAGATAATTGGATTGAACAGGGGTGGAAGAAGAGAGTACAGAACACTCAACCCAAAATCTAAATAAGATGGAGTGTTAGAGGGAGGTTTCATATAGGCAAACCATCCAGATAATAACAACATAGATACTACGATAAGGTGGGGAATACAGGTGGATGAAGCTTTTCGCCTCCCTTGTTCAGAAGGGATTCTTAATACTGCCTTGAAGATCATGGCATATGACACAATAATAAAAGTAAAACAACCTAGTCCAACAATAATACTGGCCACAACAAGTCCAACCTCAAGACAATTGAAAACAGAGCATGATAGTTTTAACAAGTGTGGAATTTCACAGAAAAATTGATTAACAACATTACAACAAAATGGGATTGAAAATGTGCCAGTGGCATGCAACATTCCACAGAAAACACCTGCAACCCACACTAGAATTATTATTTTAGTACAGTATTTCCAGTTCATCACTATGTCATAATGTAGAGGATTGCAAATGGCAATATAGCGATCGTATGCCATGACTGTCAGGAGGAAAAAATCAGAAGCTTCAAAGGAGAGGAATAGAAACATTTGAACAATGCAGCCAAAGTAAGAAATGTGTCTGGTACCTATGAGTGAATTTATCATGAATTTGGGGACAATTACTGAAACAATGCCAATATCCTGCAAAGCTAAATTCATGAGAAAGAAGTACATGGGGCTCTGCAAGCGATGGTCAAAAGCTACTGCTAAAATTATGATAAGATTTGTTGAAACAGTTGCCAGATATAATACAAAGAAGAGGAAGAAATACAAAAGTTGCAGGTGCCGATTGTTTGATAATTCTAGCAACATAAAGTAAGAAATGGTTTTATTCTTCATGTTCATTCAGGAAAAATCTGGCATAACTGCAAGGAAACAGAAGAGGGAGATACAATTAGATAAAACTTGGGAAGTGGAATTTTATATATAGTGAAAATAGAAAACATGAATAAATTTATATCATGGATGGAATGAACAGAGGATCAGAGAATAGAAAACATAGACATAGGATGAGGATATGAGAACACATTCTTGTCAATTTCTGTCTGTCTGTCTGTCTGTCTGTCTATCTGTTTAAAGACCAACCATCAACCTCATATTTTTTCCTTCTTTCCTCCTTCAATTCTTTCACTTCATGTATTAATCCAAAGGAGTAGAAACACCCCAATCAGGTTCATTTTCATCAATGGAATATTACTGGGAATAATTGGACCCATCATAATGTCTCATCATTCTTACAGGATTGTGGTAGTGTTCGAAAATGGAGAATGTTCTATATATGGTGCTTTGTGCTTCTAGAGGAAAGGCAATGCTAATCTAGCATATAAATAGAACAATTTCTAAATCTTTTACTTGGAATTCTTGACAATCCATAATTACTCCCTTGAAAAAATGTATATGTCTTTGTGTGTGTGTATTTGTGTTTTGCTTGACAGACATATGAAAATATTTTTTGTCATTTGCCCAAGTAGTTAATTGGCAAAAGAAGGAAAATAACATAATAAGCATTAAAATTAATACATAAATGTTAGATTCCTTATTCCTTTATTATTAAATAAACAACACCCAGAATTCCTCCTCCACTCATGTTAGCTCAGGAATTCTGAAAGTTGAAGTCCACAAGAGTTAAACTTGCCAAGTTTGAAAACCCTTGACTTGCAACATAGCTCTTATCTTAATGTCTACTAAGTGATATTATACACAATCACATTGTAAAATGTTTTGAATCAAAAGAAATCAGACATTAGCAGAAAGGATTAATATATCCCATATTCCAACATTCAGGAGTAAAGTGATAATTCAGTTTGAAGGAGCAATCTCCCATCATGTACAAATCTTTAGTCCATCCAGACAGAAAATGAGATACAAGCTATTATAGTTATGATCCCTGGCATCTCAGTATTCCTTTCAACAATGTGGACTCTTATTTTCAATAATAATACTTACATGTTTTTTAAAAGATATTTAGAAATATTGCAATCTTTTTTATTTGTATCCAGAGAGATTCGAAACGACTTTGCTCATTTTCCTATTATTGACCAAATTTTCATATAGTGCAACCTGTCTCTACAGTTTAAAAGGTTCCTATTCTGAATGTTTATTAATATCAGTTTTGTTTCCCTCAAGACACTTGTACAACAAAAGACTTCTGTGTGCTTCTTAGCATAATTAGCAAAATTATTAAAATAAAATGACTTTTGCAAGCCTGTTAACATAATTAGCAATCTGAAATAAAACTAACTTCTATATCCTCATTAATGTAATTGATCATTATAGATACTTCCAAATGCTCCAGTACCAATTATCAGATAGAAAACAGGTAGTCCTTGACTTACAACAGTTCATTTAGAGACTATTCAAATTTATAACAGTACTGAAAATAGTGACTTATGACCATTTTTCAGACTTACGACTATTGCAGTATGCCCATGGTCACATGACCAAAATTCAGATACTTAGCTACTGGTTTGTATTTATAAAAAGTTGTAATTTCCCGAGATCATGTGTTCACATTTTGCAAGTAAGGACCACAGGACTACCTGGGATAATATCTCAGAATGATATTCACAGAATTGGTGCTGCTTTCATACCAGAAATACAAATTGTGAGAACTGAAACTCAAATCAGAAGTCTTCCCTGAACCTTTTTTTAGGGATACAAGAAGTGATAATGCCATTTTATAATGACTTGATAAGACCACACTTGAATACTGCATCCAATTTTGATCACCACAATATTAAAAAGATGTTGAGACATTGGAAAGAGCTCAGAGAAGAGTGACAAAGATGATTAGGGTCTGAAGGCTAACATATGAAGAATGTTCATATAAATTGTGTATGTGTAGTCTAGTGAAAGAAAGAATTAGAGGTGACCCAATAGCAGTGTTCCAGTATTTAAGGGACTGTCACAAAGAAGAGGGGGTCAATCTATTTTCCAAAGCACTAGAAGGCAAGTCAAGAAGCAATGTATGGAAGCTCAACAAAGAGAGAAGCAATCTAGAACTAAGGAGAAACTTCCTGACAATAAGAACAATCAATCAGGTAGACAACTTACCTCCAGAATTTGTGGATACTCCAACATTGCAGGCTTTTAAAAAGGAACTGAGCAATCACTTGTTAAAAATGGTATAAGGTCTCCTACTTGAGCAGGAGGCTGACTAGAAAACATCCAAAATCTCTTCAAACACTGCTATTCTGATATTATTTGGGATTCTATTTCACTTCTAGCTTTTAAGAATCCTACCCTCTATTCTGCCCACTATGGCTGGACAAAGCCCAGATCATTAACCCAGGATTGAAAACTTCAACACTTCCTATAACTTGAAAATAGAATAAGATAAAAAGAAGTTCAAGAACCCATTGAAATCTAGTGTAATGTCAATAAGCATAGAAAGTAGTGACATTTCTGGTGGGAGGGCAAATAAGCAAGATTATAGTTCATTGTTATATTCCAAACTACATCCCTTTCTAGGGTGCACTTCATTGCTTGAGTAAACAAGGCTCATAAAGATATATAAAACACCAATAATAGAGTAAGTAATACAATAGAACCATAGAAATCAGTAAGAAAACTTACAGAAGAAGAAACACAATAAATATGATATACAGAGTTATATAGATAGATGTTTTGGGAAAGGTGTACACATTCTCAGTGTTATTGGGAAACAATCGTTTTCCTGCTATAAACTGTTCCTGCGAGATAATAGTAGTTTTTTTCCCAGAAGCCTATACTTATTCCTCAAAAGAACCCCTTATGGCAAAACATTAAGAAACAGATTTCAGCATTTTTCATATTTCAGTATCTTTTACTCAAGTAAGAATTTGCAAGGATTACAAAATAGTCCTAAAAGTTTTAAGGAACATACAGAGTAAGATAAAAGTATAAGACAATTCCTAGAGGCTCATTGTAAAATGGCTAACTCTTTTTGTTTCTGATAATTCCACAGCTTTGACTGAGATAAATGGAAAACTAACTAGAAAATGAAAAAAAAAAACAACTAACATCCCATTGGGAGGGGATGGCATATATTGGGAAATATAAGATACATACATTCTGCTAATGTAGGAGAGAGACTGACTGAAACAAATGGGGAATTAGTCTGGAATCCCTATGTTGGCATAGGAGGACAAAGTTTAACATTTCTCCCAAGCTGTTGTTGGACCTCAACCAGGTGTCAACCAACAATCTGAGAAGGATTTTTTGTATAAACTTGACCAAGAAAACAGCTAATTGACCTCTTCATATTTGGATCTGGTTATTGTTTCTGAGAAGTAAGCAGGTAGAAATAAAAACAGCAGTCTATTGGGAAGAGTAATCACATTGACAACATTAATACAGCAGTATTATGATGCAAGTACTACTCCTATTACATATATACTAAAAATCTCTATTTGATACATGAAAAGAGTTAGAAGATAGCCTTTCATGGCACTGAAAGTCATTTTTCATTGAATAGTGGATTTTGTTTCCTAGAACTGTTGATCATCTCAAGAGAATTTCAGCTCCCCCGGTTCTTAGTGGCTCTGGTCAATCACATTTCTTCCTTGTTGGCATTTTGGATCAAAACTACATCTTGTTCTTATTTTACAAACCATGCTTAAATATGACATGGCTTTCAAGATTTTAAAAATATAATTTCAGTTAAGGAAATTGGAGTGGAGTTGTTTTCCTAATTGGTCTATCTCAAAAAATTGGCATCTCCTCAAATTCAGAATAAAATTCTATGTTACAGCCTGGGTTAAAAGGAATGAATGAATTCTTTATTGGCCAAGTGTGATTAGACACACAAGGAATTTGTCTTGGTGCATATGCTCTCACTATATATAAAAAGAAAAGATACATTCATCAAAAATCATAGGTACAACACTTAATAATAGTCATAGGGTACAAATAAGCAATCAAATCATACTAGATAGTCAATATAAATCATAAGAATACAAGTAAGGATACAAGTGGGAGGGGAGGGTGACAGGAACGATGAGAGGATTGATAGTAATAGTAATGCAGACTTAATAAATAATTGGACAGTGTTGAGGGAATTATTTGTTTAGCAGAGTGATGTCATTTGGGAAAAGACTGTCATTGTGTCCAGTTATTCTGTTGTGCAGTGCTCTATAGCATCGTTTTGAGGGTAGAAGTTGAAACAGTTTATGTCCAGGATGTGAAGGGTCTATAAATATTTTCACAGCCCTCTTTTTGACTCATGCAGTATACAGGTCCTCAAGAGAAGGCAGGTTGGTAATAATTGTTATGCCTGGAGTCCTAATTATCCTTTGAAGTCTGTGTCTGTCTTGTTGGATTGCAGAACCAAACTAGACAGTTACAGAGGTGCACATGACAGACTCAATAATTCTCTGTAATATTGCATCAGCAGCTCTTTGGGCAGTTTGAACTTTCTGAGTTGGCACAGAAAGAACATTTTTTGTTGTGTTTTTTGATGACATTTTTGATGTTAGGTGTCCATTTTAGGTCATGTGATATAATAAAATCTAGAAATTTGAAGATCTCTGCTGTTGATACAGTATTGTCTAGTATTGTGAGAGGCGGTAGTATGGAAAGGTTTCTCCTAAACTCTACCACCATTTCTATGGTTTTGAGTGTGTTCAGTTCCAGATTGTTCTGGTTGCACCATGAGGCTAGTTGTTCAACTTCTGTATGTGGATGCATTGTTGTCTCAAATGAGACCAATCACTGTTGTATCATCTCCAAACTTCACTAGTTTAACAGATGGATCATTTGAGATGTAGTCATTGGCAGGGGTGGGATTCAACTGGTTCTATGTGCATTGTCTAATTTGTGGGTGTGGCTTGATGGTCATATGACCATCCAATGGCTTGCTGACTGGGAATGGCTAGGTGGTCATGTGACAGGGGTGGTGTGGCTAAGTGGTCATGTGACTGGCAAACCAAATGCAAGTGGTCTTTACTTAATGACCGGGTTCTCGCTTAATGGCCAGTTGCTTAGCAAGTATTTTTTGCCAATTTCCAAGGTCTGCGGAGCCCTGGAGAGTGCAGGGCGAGGCCCAGGCAGGTGGCCAGGTGATTGGCAAACCAAATGTAAGTGGTCTTCGCTTAATGACCAGTTGCTTAGCAAGTGTTTTTTGCCAGTTTCCAAGGCCTGGGGAGCCCTGGAGAGGGCAGGGCGAGGCCCGGGCAGCTACAAGGAGCTACAGGGAGGGCTGCAGAGGGCTGGGTGTGGCCAACTCGACATCACTCATGTCAAGGGATGCATCTCCTCGCCTGACCTCTCATGACAGTGGGGATGCTGCAATGGTCATAAGTGTGAAAAATGGTCATAAATCACTTTTTTTCAGTGCTTGAACTTTGAATGGTCACTAAATGAACTGTTGTAAGTCAAGGATTACCTGTACAAAAATACAAAAAGCTTCTTTGCTTGCAAAAAGCTGCCCTAAAATGCCAATCGTTAGATTAAAAATACCTGCAAGCTGGAATTACAAATCAGGCAGGGTACCAGAGCACCTTGAGGAATGAAGATATTTAAAATGCAGTGGTAACTATCAGCAGCCAACTCTTGCTCATAAAGTGAAACCCTTTAAGCTCTCCAGAAAGAGCACACCCAGGAGAAGCAATCCTTAGATCCATTTGAACACTTAAAAATATCAGCTGGTCTCACCCAGATTTCAGAAAAGGTCACATGCCCCCAGAAAGGCAATAAAAAAATCAGTGCCAAGTTTCCTGCCTCTTAGAAGTATACCCCAAAAGGACAGTGCCAGATAGTATTAAAACAGTGAAGTTAGACCCCCTCCCCAAATAGAAAAAGAAAGCATGAGGCAAGAAAAAATTTAAACACAATACAATAATTAAATCACAACAGTAACTGTTGTTTGTTGAAGCTGAATAGAGAAAATTATCCCATCAATAAACACAGGATTAAACTTCACCAAGAACAGAATTAATCTTCACCAAAAACCAGTTTTAGACCAAAACTCAGAAAGGGTATGTAAACTCACATTTCAATCTTTCTAGCTAGCCAAGAAGCATTGCTGAATGTCACTCATCTTGGTTCCCTGTCACTAAAAGCTTTGCTTCATTATTCAATTATTTCTTCAAAGTGCTGATTGTCCAGGAAAGTATTTCCTCCCAACAGCAATGTAAAAATCTTAAAACAACCTTTCCCCTTTAAGAAAGTCAAGCCCCATAAGCTCCAGAGACAAGAAGGCTAGGCTGTCTGCCAAGAATGTAATAAGGATGGAAAAAAATAAATGGAGATTGCTTCTAACTACCGATTCTCCAAACTACTTAGAAAGTTAACAAGGGGTTCTATAGAACCAGATAGTACCGGTAGAATCCCACCCCTAGTCATTGGTGTATAGGGAGAAGAGTAGTGGGAAGAACACAGCCTTGGGGGAGCTGTCTAATTGTACAGGTATCTGATGTGATTCTGTCTAATTTCACTTGTTGCTTCCTGTCTGTTAGGAAGCTTATAATCCATTTACAATTGTGTTCAGGTACTGCTAGCTTGTTTAATTTAGTTAGAAGAATGTCTGGAATGACGGTATTGAATGCTGAACTGACTGCTGCAAAGAGGACCTTTGCGTAGGTCTTTGGAGATTCAAGGTGTTGTGGGATGCAGAACCTTATTCACAGCATTATCTGTCAATCTATTTGCTCAGTATGCAAATTGCAGGAGGTCTAACAGCAGATCCATGATGGTTTTCAAGTGGGACAGCACTAGCATTTCAAAGGTTTTATAGGTACAGATGTTAGAGCAACTGGTATGTAGTCATTCAGTTCCCTGATGCAGGGCTTCTTTAGCACTGAGTTGATAGTGGAGTGTTTGAAGCAAGAAGGAACATAGCAAATCTCTAGTGATTTATTGAAGATTCGGATGAAGATGGGGGCCAACTGGTTAACACAGACTTGTAAGCAAGAAGGAGTTATCTTGTCTGGGCCTGGTGCTTTTTCTAGTTTTTGTCTTTGAAACAGATCTTGCACTTCTTTTTCTGTGATCACCAGGGGTTGTGAACCCAATGGATTGGGGTCAATTGTGGGAGGTTTGGCTGTTGTTAGTGTGTCAGAGATGGGGTCAGTTGTGGGATGTTTGGCTGTTGTTGGTATGTCTGAGATGGGGGTTGTGGTGATAGGTGGTTGTAGTTTCCTTTCAAACCTGCAGTAAAACACAAAGGTTGTCATCAGGTCATCTGCCAGTTGTTGATTTCCTTCTGCCTGGGAAGGAGGCTTGCCATAGACAGTGCTACTTTTAAGAGCTTTCCAGATGTTTGCTGGTTCATTTGTTGAGAACTGATTCCTTAACTTTTCAGAATAGCTTCTTTTTTGCTACTCTGATCTCCCTTGTTAATAATATGCTTCTGGCCTGATTGTACAGTATTATATCGTTTCTGTAGGCTTCCTCCTTGGAATGACATAGCTGCTTAAGTTTAGCTGTGAACCAAACTACAGTATATATTTGCAAGTTCCTTGTTGGTACACATAAGTCTTCGCAGAAGTTTACATATGATGTTACAGTATTTGTGAGTTCATCTAAGTCTGCAGAGGTATCTTTGAAAACATTCCAATCAGTGCAATCAAGGCAAGCGTATACTATTAGCTTTGCCTCCAGTCCAAGTCCTCACTGATTTAATTTTTGGTCATGGTTTTAAGTTTTTGTATGTAAGCAGGTACAAGGTGAATCATGCAGTGATCAGTGTCCCACAGCTGCTCAAGGTAAATCCAATAAGAATTTTTTTAGTGTTATGTAGCAATTGTCTAAAATATTCTTGCCTCTGGTGGGACAATTGACATGCTGAAAATATTTTGGAACCTCTTTCCTTAAGTTTGCTTTAGTAAAATCTCCTATAATGATGGGAAGGGAAATTGGGTATTTGTCTTCAGTTTCCATAATCTGGCCATCTAGAGTTAATAATGCCTTGTTTACACAAGCTTGTGGGGGAACATACACAGCTATTAGGAGAAATGAGAACTCTTGTGGAGAATAAAATGGTTTACAGTTGATAAGTAAAGACTCTAATTTTCATCACAGAATTTATATATTATAGTTATATCCTGAGACCAGCTGTTGTTGCTTTATAAACATATGCCTCCTTCCTTCTTTTTTACCTGATGATTCTGCAATCCTGTCTGCTCTTATTATCTGAAAACCTGGGATATTCATGCTATTGTCATCAATTTCTCATTTAGCCAGGTTTCAGTGAAGCAGAGAGCTGCTGAGCTGTAAAAATCAGAATTGCATCTATTTAAATGGTGTATTTCATTCATCTGAGCCTAAATTAGTCAGAAAGATTGAAGGGAGAAGGGTTTTTCCCCTATTCCTTAGTCTATTCAAAATTCCCACTCTTTTATTTCGTCTCCAGCTCTTTCTTCTCTGTTTGTTTGTTGTAATGCATTGCTCTGGGGAATTGCTTCTACCTGTGTTAGAATCTCCTCCATGTTTGTAAAGACAGGCGAGGTGAGGCTACAGAAAGCTGCTCCTTAAAGAAACATTGCTTAATTCTTAGCAGATGGTCTCATGAGTATAAAATCTACAGGGAATCTCAGAGAATAATAAAAAAATAAAAAAGCATGAGAGAGCATTTTACCAAGGCAGTCTTCAGTGGTACCATCTTGAATGTAACAGTAACATAGTAACAGTAGCATTTCATCCCAAGGTGTTATTATCATACCCACAATGTAATTTTCCCCAGTATATTTTCCTTTCCCCACAAGTGATAGCTTACATTATAAACCATTATTTAAAAAGCCTGGCAAGATGTGATATATGAAATCCACTAGAGTGATTTTCCAAATAGAAACTTTCTTTCATGAAAGTCTTTGGAAACTCTGTGTAAGCCTCAGACAATAGATTGATGTGCATACAGTGTACAAAGACTGAACTGTAATACAATGAATACAATGCTCTTTTCAATCCAAAAGTTTACATATTGTTGGATGCTTTGATTCTTATGTTGTACATATTTTGATTTCTGCTTCATATTTTTTAAAAAAGTCTAAAGTTTAGAACTCAATCAGTTATCCCATAACTAAAGGACAACTCTCTCTCTATCTCCTCTCTCTCATCTCTCTCTCTTTTTTTTCTCTCTTTCTTTTCTCTTTCTCTTTTCTTTCTCTCTTTTCTCTCCCTCTTTTTCTCCCATAGCTGTAACCCTATCTGTGAATATATCAATTCTCATCACAGTCAGGTGCCATCTGGTCAAAGTAAGTCTTGTAGTCTAGTAGTCTCATGACCACAGAAGGAGAAACATGTAACCATGGTGCCAGATTTCAATTAAAACCCTAGTACTGGCCATTAAGCTGGGAGCCTCTTCAAAGAACCTACTCTTGGATAATGCCAATTAGCCATCCTTGAGGTATCTCTGGTATTTTTTATTAAGGAGCTCCTAACAGCTTATAAGTGATTTAACTATTGACTTTCTTGATGTTTATGCTTTTTATCTTATGCTTTTAAATAAAGTTTGCTTGGATTAATAATAGAGCCAAACATTTCACTGAGCAAAAAAATAAAGCACTATGCCCATGTTTCCATGTTTCATTCATAACAAAGATGAAAGACACTTGAAAAATCAGAAGTGCGATATAAAATTAAATACAATTTTGGAAGGAACATCTTGATCATGAATGAAAGCTGAAAGCAAAAGGGAAAGAGAGAAGGAGGGAAAAAAGAGAAATATCATCATCATCATCATCATGATAAACATACCTGCATTTTGGTATTTGTATGCCTATTGAAGAATGTACAAATCTCGAATCAGGTTTTTCAACCCTCATAGTCTCACTTTGTTGCTATAGTTTTTCTTAGGTAGTTGGAAAAATATTTGTCTACTACTCAGACCCTTTTCAGCTATGTCTACAGCTAAATATGGTCACTCATTAAACAACCACAAAGTGAGATTTACAGAGCGTTACCAAGCTCATTTCCAAATATATGATCTAGTACCTCAGCTAGTATTTTCCAAATGAAAGAATTATCTCTGCCTGCCTGCCTGCCTGCTTGCCTGCCTGCCTACAGATGTCTGTCTGTCTCTCTGTCTGTCTGTCTGTCTGTCTGTCTATCATTTCAGTGGCACAGTGGTTAGATTGCAGTATTGCAGGCCACTTCTGCTAACTATCAGTTGCCTGCAATTTGGCACTTCAAATCCCACCAGGCTGAAAGTTGACTCAGCCTTCCATCCTTCCAAGGTGGGTAAAATGAGGACACAGATTGTAAAACCACTTAGAGAAGACTGTAAAGCACTATAAAGCAGTATATAAGTTTAAGTGCTATTGCTATTGCTATTGCTTGCTATCTGTCTGTTTGTCTATCTATCTGCTTCTCTATCTATTATTTCTGGAAAATTTTTTAGTGATATGGCCTCTTGTATGCTTTATCAGCTTGGATTAACACATTATTTCTGAAGCACATTTCAATAAGATATCATGCTTGTATTAGATCTATCTATACTCCCTTCTTTAGGTATTGAACCAGAGAAAATGTCTTATTACTTCCACTTCATAACAAGTCATAAGATTTCTAAAAGTTTGTTTGATCTTCTAATAGAATCATGCATTATTTTGATTTAATTTCTTGCTTTTTTATTTCTTCTAGTTATCAAAAAATTATGCAAGATAATATCACCTCAACATATCTGGTCTTGAAAAAAGCAATTTAAAAGGAAAGAAATATTCTGAGTTAAAAAATCTGAAAAGCATTTTGATATAGAAGCTAAGGCATCAATTAGAAACCAAGAATTAGATATTTCAACTTGAAAATGTAGCCAGTTAAGTGACTTTTTGTTGGTTCCCCTCTCTCAGCCCTTGGAAGGAAGCAATGGCAAAAACCCTTTCTAAAAAATTTGCCAAGAAAACTATAGAAATTTGTCCAGGCAGTTGCCAGAAGTTGAGGTTGACTGAAATGTGCGAAGTAACAAAGTTGACTATTTCAAGAGAGAAGTGTTATACATGTGTTTCTGGAAATGCTGAACTTCTAACTATTCATATTAGGGGCCAGTATTAGGGGGAAGCCATTTTATGCAGGAAAGAACAGGGGAAAAGGCCATATCACTAAACCTCTTCTTCATTCAGGTGTTTACCTGATTGCATTACACCCTGATCCTCATTTCACTACAAATTAGGAAATGTCAGCCTGTGGAATTCCAAAACTGCTAAATACCCATATTTACTATTTAGCATCTATAAAATGCATTGATAATAATTAGGGATGCAGTATGTTTGTTAAGCAATATATAGAGTACTAGAATTCTCTTGGTTTGATATATTGTATTTGCATTCAACATATCAAAGGACTAACATGTCAAAGTTTGTGAGCAAATGACCATGTCATGAGGGAAATGTTATAGAGGCCTATGTATTAAGCCTTAGAGCATCAGTGGAAAGCAATTTTATGCAGGAAAAATAGGGGAAAACAGAGCACATAATTTAGACCTCCTCTGAAACCACATTTCAGCTGTTTACCCAATTGCATTACACCCTGATACTCATTTCACAAAACAGGAAATGTCAAATCACGAAATGTCAAATGGAATTCCAGAACTGCCAAATATCCATATTTAGCATCTATAAAATGCATTAGGAATGCATGATTTTTGTTAAGTAACATACAGAGTGATAGAGTTCTCCTGGTTTGAGAGATAGGATTTGCATCGCTCCCAACCATCCTTTTCTATTTTTATTCCTTTCTTCAGAAATGTAAAAGAAAGGCCAGGAAGATGAATAAATGTGATGAACAGAATAGAAATAACATTAAAATAATTTGTCAGAATCTCCATAGTTGAGAAAGGACAGTTTTGATATTCTTATTTCTCATGCTATAGATGATTGGATTGAACAAAGGTGGAAGAATGGAGTACAGAACAGTCAATCCAAAATCTAAGTAAGATGGAGTGTTAGAAGGAGGTCTCAGATAAGCAAAGCATCCACTTAATAATAACATAGACACTACTATGAGGTGGGGGATACAAGTGGATAAGGCCTTTTGCCTTCCTTTTTCAGAAGGGAATTTTAACACTGTCTTAAATATCACTGTATAAGATACAATTATAAAAGTAAAACAACCTAGTCCAGCTATGATACCAACCAGAAGAACTCCAATGTCACATAGATTTAAGCCAGAGCAGGATAGTTTTAGCAACTGTGGAATTTCACAAAAAAATTGATTGACCACATTAGAACAAAAAAGGATGGAAAAAGTGCAAATGGCATGCAACATTCCATAGAGAAACCCTATAACCCAAATTAGAATAATTATTTCAAAACAGGCTTTCCAATTCATTACTATCTCATAGTGCAATGGATGGCAAATGGCAACATACCGATCATATGCCATGACTGTCAGGAGGAAAAAATCAGAAGCTCCAAAGGAGAGAAAGAAAAAGATTTGAGCCACACAACCAAAATAGGAGATGTATCTAGTGTTTATGAGAAAATTTATCAGGGATTTGGGCACAATGACTGAGACAATGCTTAAGTCCAGTAGAGCCAAATTCATGAGAAAGAAGTACATAGGGCTGTGCAGTCGATGGTCTAAAGTTACTGCAAAGATGATGAGAAGATTTGTTGTTATAGTCACCAGATACAACACAAGGAAGAAGAAGAAATGCAAATGCTGCAAGTGCCAATTGTTTGAGAATTCCAGGAGCAGAAAGTAAGGTATTGCAGTTTCATTCTCCATGTTTCATTTATGACAGCTGGCATGACTGCAAGGAAACAGAGAAAGGAGTTGCAGTTTGATAAAATTTGGAAAGTAGCATTTTGATATGTGATGAGGATAGATAACATCAAAAAACATAAGGCATGGACAGAGTGAACAAAGTATCAGATCACGGAAAATAGAGGTGTAGAATGGGAATATTAGATCATAAAGTTGCCATTTTCAGTCCATATGTACTAACTAAAGAACTCACCACCAATCACATTTTTCATTCTTTCATTTTTTTTAATCAAAGCATTCCAGTAGAAAAACTCTGTTCAGATCTATTTTCATCTATGGAGGATTATTCAGCATTCAGGAGTGTTGATAGTGTTCAAAAATTGGAGAATTTCCTGTGTATGTTTTCTGCTTCTGGAAGAAAGGCAATGCAAATCTAGCAAATAACATAAAGTAAAAATAATTTCCCATATCTTTTACTTGGAAGTCTTGAGAGCACTAATTTCCTTTTTGTATAATTTTTCTCTATGTGTGTGGTGGTTTCAATGTCTGTATCTTTAATATTTATGTATTCGTGTAACATCTCAATTACTTGCCTATATTTAAGTAAGTGATTGAGATTTTTTTTTATCAATTTCTCTAATAGATTTTAGACTAAATATATAGCATAGAAAACCTTGAAAATAATATATAAATATAATATTTTTAAGAAGGTATTTAATAGCATATTATTAAATAAAAATGCTAGATCTTTACTTACAATATGGTTCATATTCACTTGGGGGTATAATACACAATTATACAATTGTTAAATACATTGAATCAAAAGGAATCAAGTATTAACAGAATAAAATAAGAATAATAATTAATGATTTCCTTATCCAACACTCAGAACAAAATCAAAGCTCAATTTCAAAAACCAGTCTCCCACTAAGTACAAGCCAATACCACCTGTAGTAGAGTTTGGACAGAAAATGAGACATAATCTATCTCAGCTATGAACTCTGACATCTCAGCAGTTTTTCAATAAGTGGAATGCCATGTAAACAGATTTTCAACAATAATACTTAAATGTGTACTAACAGAAAAAAAAGAGAGTTTAAAAATCTTACTACCCATTCTTTTTATTCATATCCTGAGAGATTATGAAATGATTTTGTGGGTGCTAGTAGTGATAAGTTTTTGCATAAAGATTTGGTCCAAATTTATGCAAATTTTAACTGTCATTTATTCTTTGTAAATGTAATATAGAAAAGATAACATATTAAATAACTTCATTCATTATTAGCTATCTACACAGAAATGTCTCCAAATTGGATTCTGTTTCATAATAAACAGAAATATACAGAAATATTTAAATATACTGCCTGAATTCCAATTTCTGGGAAAAAAAGTCTTTAAAAGACTTTTATGTTATCTTCTTTATCCAAATTATCCCAAAACTACTTTATGCAATTATTTGCTTAAATTCTCTTCTAGCAAAAAAAAATTATAAAGCCAACCCTGATATATAACATGTAAGACATATTCAGATAAACACAAATAAAGACAAATTTATCCAGAATTTGAAATGCTTTTTCTGTTAAACTTTGAACTCATAACTGACTTGTCTCTATAGATTATATCTTTTATGCTTTAAAGAGTATTAAATATCTTACCACTAAGTAAATGGTGCCCCACTAATATTCATGTAGCGAAACATGTATCTGCAGTCATAGAGATTTTCTGTATGCTTATTAATATCTGTTTTGTTTTCCTCAAGAGACTTGTACTCTAAAATAAAACATTGTTTTTTGTCATAATTGACCATTAAGAACACTATAGCTACCTTTAAATTCTACAGGGCCTGTTATTATATCACATAGAATTATAATATCTCAGATTGTAAACACAATTTTCCAGCAGTGTAAATTGTGAGATGAAACATGGATCAAATGAGAAAATTTCCTTCAAGCATGGGATTCTGTTTCATCTCTAAAATTTTTAAATTTTCATCTGCATGCCATGTCTGGGGAAAAGAACTTGAATTGGCCTAGAGTCATTAATCCAGGGGTGGCAAATTTAAGCCTTTCTGCAAATTATAAAGGGAAGAGGCAGAAAAAGAAGTATCAAGAAACCCATAGAATCTGGATGGAATGCCAATAGTTACACAATAAAACCACAGAAACTATTGATATTTATAGTTGGAGTCCAAAAAAACATTGTATTGCAAGTCATATCCCTTTGTAGGGTGCATTTGGCTGTCTGATGAGACTGTAGATGCACACTAAAACAAGGTTTATAGAATGAGACATAATGTAAGCCCATAGAGACTTATAAAATACATAGAATAAAATAAATAATATAGTAAATGCAAAAAAACCATTAAAAAGAACCTCAAAGAACAAGATAAATAGCAGAGAAGATTTAGAAAGGAGTTGATTATTTAAATACATAACAAGCAAATTAGTGTACATATCCATAATTTTTATTTAAAAATATTTTTTTGCATTCAAGAAACATACACAATAGGAATCTATAAGGCAAATTGGTAGAATAACTGACTCCCTCTCTGTATGTGGCAATTCAGTAGCTTCAGCTGATTTGAAAGAATAAAAACAATAGCTGAAAAATGAAGAAAAGAATGAACACCCCATTGGGAGGCACAGCATGTAGTAGAAAGTCCAATATTCTTGTGGTTCTGTAGAAAGAAACAGTATACTATTATTATGTGTGGGCAAGGGTGATCACATTGACAAACCTAGTACATAAGTATTTTGATGGCACACTCATTTGTTTTATATATGCACTAAATTTTGACATTTATGTATGAAAGACGTAGGAGATAGCCTTTCATGACTCTGCAAATTTCCTTTTCTTTCCTAGAAGTCTTGATTATCTCAAGACTGTTTCAGCTCCATTATTGATCTTATTGGTCAACCTTCTTTCTTCCTTGTTGCTATTAAAATATCTTGCTCATATTTTACAAATCATGCTTAAACAAAACATTTCTCAATATGATGTTCAAAATCAATTGAAAAACTATGCAGCAACAATGACAAAAATAATCCTTAATCCAGTAAATGAGCAAAGTAGTGTTGAAAGAAATATCCTTCTGGGTTCAGTTCCAAGTGGGGAAAAAGACACTGGAAACACGGAGGCTGCTTGGAAAGTTTAATAGTGTACAAGACCACATGGCCTGGAGCTCCAGAGTGAGAAGGAAGGATGATCACATCCTTCAAGGTGAGGAGGTCAAGAAAAAAAGGGAAGTCCAGATGCTGAGAGACCCCTATATAACCTCTGTTGGGCCTCACCTTAGTGTTTCCTGTTCCTGTGCATGAAATTAATCCCATTGGCTGTCAGACTCCCAGGAGCAACTCTGTAGGCTGTCCTGAGTACCAGGCTTGGTCTAGTCTTTCTGGGTGATTATGCCCTTAAAAGGGCTTTTGCCAATTTCTATAGCTTTCTCCTGGAATTCCTTCTTATGTAAAGTATTCTGGCTCAGGCCTTAATGGCCCACCCATTAACAAAGGTGGGGGTGAGATTCTGCTTCTTTTGTTTCTACTCTTTTTAGGAGAAATATTCTGCCTTTTTAATATTTCCTAGGCTATTTCAATTTTTCTAGGAGAGGGGTGGTTGCTAACTTCCTACAGTAGAAAAAAGAAAACTGTCTCCAAACTAACTCTCTTCTATATAAAAAAGAGGAAAAAGATAACACAATCAGGCTTTCAATACTATAAAAGTATAATTCCAGTTAAACTTGAGTAGTTGGTTTATTAGCTGACATCTCCAAAAGCAAACATCTCCACAATTCAGGATAACATTTGGGCTTATAGCATGAATAATAATATGCCATAATAATTGTGAGACAGT
Source organism: Bungarus multicinctus (assembly GCA_023653725.1). NCBI lineage: Eukaryota > Metazoa > Chordata > Lepidosauria > Squamata > Elapidae > Bungarus > Bungarus multicinctus. Next base: position 114,253,302 of record CM042840.1, read on the forward strand.
ATGGTGGCAATGCAAATATCTATTTGTTCAATTTTAGTGACATATTTTAATTTATCCATTTTAAGAAAAGTTTACAGTCCATACAGAATTAACCTGCTTGTTTTTCCAGTTTACGTGCTGAATAAAGAGAGTTGGGACTCTTCAAATAGCTCCAAAACTCTTCATATTTGTGAAAGTTTCAGATTTTTGGTTCCCATCCCAGAGTCCTGGACATTTCCAGATGGAACTAGATTAGAAAAACTCTTGAAGGTATGGGCTCATCCCTCTATGCCACATAAAAATGTGAATGTGAGGTACATGGATTTGAAAATAATACCCACACAAATTAGGTAAAAGGTGAAAGACTTTATTGAGTAAAGTAATAACTACCACCATGGAGTATATACTATAAACAAGAAATTACACAAATAAGGCAAGTAAACAAGAAATCAATCATCAATTCAGGCGTATAAATATAGAAGAAAATTTTATATCCCTTTAGTTTAAAGATCCTCATTCTCAAGGAAGGTATTGATATAACTACTCAATTGTTTTATATATGAACTAAAGTCTTACATTTATATATGAAAGTGATAGAAAACAGCACTTTGAGGCACCGCAAGTCTCTTTTCATTGGACAGATGGTTTCCTAGAATGGTTGATGTTGACTATAAGAGAGTTTTAGTTCAGCAGGCTTTATTAACTCTGGTTAAACTCATTTCTTGTCACCATTTTGGATTGAATCTTTATTAAGTTCTTATTTTACAAACCATGCACTTAATAACAACATAGACACTACTATAAGGTATGAATGTGCAATACAAGTGGATAAGGCTTTTTGCCTTCCTTGTTCAGAAGGGATTATTATAACTTCCTTGAAAATCATGATATAAGATACAATAATAAAAGTAAAACAACCTAATCCCACCAAGCAATTGGCCATGAGAACTCCAATTTCAAATTGATTGAAGCCATTGCAGAATAGTTTTAGCAATTGTGGAATTTCACAGAAAGATGGTTGATCACATTAGAACAAAACAGAACTGAAAAAGTGTCAGGTTTATGTAAGATTCCATGAGAAAACTTGAAACCCACACACGAATATAATTATTCGAATGCACGTTTTCCAGTTCATTATTATGTGGTAATGTAATGGATGGCAAATGGCAACATAACGATCATATGCCATGACTGTGAGAAGAAAGAAATCAGAAGATATAATAGAAACAAAGAGAAAGATTTGAGCAACACAACTAAAGTGAGAGATGCATCTGTTGTCTATGAGAGAATTTATCATGGATTTGGGGACAGTGACTGAAACAATGCCCAGATCCTGTAGACCTAAATTCATGAGGAAAAAGTATATGAGACTGTGCAGTTGGTGGTTGAAAGCTACTGCAAAGATGATGAGATTTGTTGTTACAGTTGCCAGATATAACGCAGAGAAGAAGAAATACAAAAGCTGCAGATACTGATTTTTTGAGAATTCCAGGAGCAGGAAGTGAGGCATTGTGGTTTGATTCCTTATGTTTCGTTTATGACAAAGCCAACATAACTGCAGGTAAACAGAAGAGGGAGATACAATCATATAAATATATAAAGCATGAAAAGAATAAACAGAAGATTAGAAGATGGAATACCTAGATGTAGGATGGGAATATTAAAGTACATTCTTACCAATTTCTATTTACCTGTAGTCAAGAACCAACTACCATCCTTACATTTTTTTTTCTTCTTTCCTCCTTCCAGTTCTATTAATTCATGTATGGATCAAGAGGATTTCCTAGGGTTAGAAAACCCTTTTCAAGTCAATTTTCAACCATGGAAGACTACTGGGAATATTTATAACAGTATGCTAGGCATATTAGGTTGTGGAAGTGTTTGAAAATTGGTGGATATGTTTTGTATGCTTTACTATTCTAGAGGAAAGGGAATATAGCAAATAAATATAACAACAAATTGCTGTATCTTTTGCATGGAAACCTTGATGGCAGAAATTGCCCCATTTATAATATATAAATATATAAAGGTGTGTGTGTGTGTGTGTGTGTGTGTGTGTGTGATGTTTTTTCATTGCCCCAGAAGGGAAAATAACACAAGCATTAAAACTATTACATAAATACTATATTCCTAAACATATATTTAATGGTATACAATTAAATAGAAGAAAGATAGAAGTTTACTTACAACATAAGTCTTGTCTTAATGTTCACTATGTGATATTGTACATAAAAATCACACTGTAAAATATTTTTAATAAAAAACTCAGACATTAGCAGAATGAATTAATAAATCTTCTCTTACAGCAATCAGAAGGAAAGTAATAGCTCAGTATCAAGAAGCAGTATCTGATTAAGCACAAACTACATTCCCTCCAGGAAAACTTGGACAAAAATTACAGACAATGTATTAGAGATTTGACAACTCAGTATTTCTTTCAAAAATGAAAACCTACACCTCCAACAATAATACTTATATGTTTTTATACTTTAAAAAGACATTTAGAAATGTTAATATTTATTTCTTTTATTCAGTGATTTGAAATGATTTTGCTGCTGCTCATTTTCCTATTACTGATCTAATTTTCATGTAGTGAAATAACTATCTGCAGTTTTTATTTATTTTTATTCATTTATTTATTTTGTCAAGCATGTTTTAGATAACAGATATAATTAGGAACATAATTATGACTACATGAAATAGGTACGAATAAAAAGGGACATTGGGACAGGGATGGTAGGTACATTGGAGCTTTTATGCATGCCCCTTAGAGACCTCTTAGGAATGGAATAAGGTCAACAGTAGATAGTCCAGTCTAAAGTTAAAGTTTTGGGGGTTTGGAGAAGAGACTACAGAGTCAGGTAGTGCATTCCAGGCATTGACAACTCTGTTGCTGAAATCATATTTCCTGAATTGAGTTTGGAGCAGTTTACCTTAACTTTGAATCTATTGTGTACTTGTGTATTGTTGTGGTTGAAGCTGAAGTAGTCATTGACAGGTAAGACATTGTGGCAGATAATTTTATGTACTATGCTTAGGTCAGACCGAAGGTGTTTTAAGTTGTCTAAGCCCAAAATTTCAAGTCTGGTAGTATAAGGTATTCTGTTGAGAGCAGAAGAGTAGAGGACTCTTCTCATGAAATATCTTTGGACTCTCTCAATTGTATTAATGTCCAATATGCAGTGTGGGTCAGGGGTGGGATTCAATTTTTTTAAAACTGGTTCTGTGGGCATGGCTTAGTTGGTGGGTGTGGTTTGGTGGTCATGTGACTGGGTGAGCATGGCCAACTCGACATCACTCATATCAAGGGACGCTTCTCCTCACCTGGCCTCTCATGACAGTGGGAATGCTGCAATGGTCATAAGTGTGAAAAATGGTCAGAAGTCACTTTTTTCAATGCCATTGTAACTTTGAATGGTCACTAAATGAACTATTGTAAGTCAAGGATTACCTGTACAAAAATACAAAAAGTTTCTTTGCTTGCAAAAAAACTGCCCTAAATACCAATTATTAGATTAAAATACTTGCAAGCCAGAGTTACAAATCAGGCAGGGTGTCATAGCACCTTGAAGAATGAAAATATTTAAAATGCAGTGATAACTATCAGCAGCCAACTCTTGCTCATAAAGTGAAACCCTTTAGCAGAGAGATCATTTAAGCTCTCCAAAAGAGCATACCCAGGAGAAGAAATCCTTACATCTATTTGCACCACTTAAAAATACCAGCTGGTCTCACTCACCTTACAAGATATCCTAAGGAAATCATCCAGATTTAAGGAAAGATCACATGCCCCCCAGAAAGGCAGCAAAAAAAAAAAAATCAATGCTAAGCTTGCATCTTGCCTCTTGGAAGTACACCCCAAAAGGACAGTGCCAGATACCACTAAAGCAGTGAAGGAAGACTTTCTCCCCAAATAGAAAAAGAAGTCATGAGGCAGGAAAAAATTTAAACACAATACAAATAATTAAATCACAACAGTAGTTACTGCTTGTTGAAGCTGCATAGGGAAAATTATCCCATCAATAAATACAGGATTAAACTTCACCAAGAACAGAATTAACCTTCACCAAAAACCAGTTTTAGACAAAAACTCAGAAAGGGTATGTAAACTCACGTTTGAATATCAATCTTTCTAGCTAGCCAAGAAGCCTTGCTGATGTCACTCATCTTGGTTCCCTGTCATTAAAAGCTTCTTTCTGACAGCTCTGCTTCATTATTCAATTATTTCTTCAAAGTGCTGATTGTCCAGGGAGGTATTTCCTCCCAACAGCAGTGTAAAAATCTTAAAACAACCCTTCCCCTTTAAGAAAGTCAAGCCCCATAAGCTCCAGAGACAGGAAGTCTAGGCATACTGGCAAGAATGTAATAAGGGTGGAAAAAATCAAAAGAAGATTGCTTCTAACTACTGGTTCTCCAAACTGCTTAGAAAGTTAATAAAAAGTTCTATAGAACTGGTCAGAACCAGTAGAATCCCACCCCTGGTGTGGGTTCCAGATGAGCTGTATTTAAAAATTGGTCTAGTAAATGTTTTGTATGCTCTAGTTAACAGTGGAATATTACTAGAGAAGAAGTTACACAAGATTAAGTTAACAACTCTTAATGCCTTTTTGGCAATGTTGTTACAGTGGGCTCTGGCACTCAGTTCATTAGAGATGAGTGCTCCAAGGTGCTTGACAGAGTGTGGGTCGTCTACAAGGTTGTGTCCATCCAGCTTGTATTTTATGTTCTGATTTTTTCCAATGTGTAAGACAGAGCATTTGTTGGGTGAGATTTGAAGTTGCCACTTGTTTGACAATTCTGACACATAGTCAATATCTTTTTGAAGGTTTGTAGTGTCATTGGTAGTGTTGAATAGCTTTACATCAACAGCGAAGAGAATGTAGTCGCTTTTAATATGATTGCAAAGGTCATTTATGTAAAGTATAAAGAGTGTTGGTCCCCAAACACTGCCTTGGAGGACTCCTCTGTTAAAAGGTACAGGATTTGATAGATATTTTGACCACTTGATGCCTGTTTGACAGGAACACAGCTATCCAATTTTGCAGGGGTCCAGAAATGCCATAAGATTTTAGTTTTACAAATAGCTTATCATATACCACTGAATCAAAGGCTTTACAGAAGTCTATACAGATTGCATCTATTGCTTTGCCCTGGTCGAGTTATATAGGAGTTGAAGATTACAGGATAAATTTTTCCTGAAAGCAAATTGTTTGTTAGAAAATAGGTTTTTAGAAAATAAGTGAAGGATAGTGGATTGTTTGATAATGGATTGACTTTGCAGGTGACCAACTTAAAGAGATTAGTCTGTAATTTTTAATTAGGCTGAGGTCTCCCTTTTTGAAGATAGGGATGACTGTGGCTAGTGACCATAGGTTGGGCAAGGAGCTGGTCCTGAAAGATTTTTTTATAGATTATGTTTAGTGGTTCTGCTATGGCAGCGGAAAGCTTTTTTAAAAAGTTTCTATTCTGAATGTTTACTAATATCTGTTATGTATCTCCCAAGAGTTTTGTATGTCAAAATAAAACTGACTTTAGTGTGCTTATTAATATAATTTGCCATTAACAAATCCATAGATACCAGTACCAGTATCACATAGAATATTATCTCAAAATGATATTAGCAGCATTGGGATGCAGTCATACCAGAATTCCAAATGGTGATAGATAAAATAGTTATCTAGCTAGCTAGCTAGACAGATAGCGAGCTAGAGACAGACAGACAGACAGATCGATAAATAGATAATTATCTAGCTAGATAGACATATAGCGAACTAGAGATAGAAAGATGATAGATAGATTAGATTAGATATAGATAGATATATAGATATATAGATAGATAGATAGATAGATAGATAGATAGATAGATAGATAGATAGATAGATGATATAGATAGGTTAGATATAGATATAGATGAATAGATATAGATCAGAGATGGTATTCAGCAGATTCTGACCAGTTCTGGAGAACTGGTAGCGGGAATTTTGACTATTTATTTATTTATTATTTATTTATTAATTAAATTTCTATACTGCTCCCTCTCCCAAAAAGGGACTCGGGGCGGTGTACAGCCTACTAAAACACAGAATATATACAGTTTAAAAATGAATTAAATATACGAATCCGGCCGAATCCCATCAATTACAAAATACAAAAATTTAAAATTTCGGGATTAATTAAAATTAAGATTTAAAAATTTAAAACCAAATTAGATTTAAAACCCATAAACCATTTACTGGGCCAGGCCGGCCTGCTGAAAGAATAAGGTCTTAACTGTGCGCCGGAAGGTCAGGATGTCAGTCATGGCCCGTATCTCTGGGGGGAGATCATTCCACAGGGAGGGGGCCCCCACAGAGAAGGCCCGCACCCTTGGGGCCGCCAGCCGACAATGATCAGGCGGCGGCACCCCAAGGATGGCAACCCTGTGGGAGCATACTGGGCAGCGGGAGGCTGTTGATGGCAGCAGGCGGTCCCGTAAGTACCCAGGTCCCGAGCCATGGAGCACTTTAAATACAGTCAGTACCACCTTGAATCGAATCCGGAAGGCCACAGGAAGCCAGTGCAGCCTGCGGAGAAGCGGTGTTACATGGGAGCTCCGAGGGGCACCCACGATCACCCGCGCGGCCGCATTCTGAACCAACTTCAGCCTCCGTAGACTCTTCAAGGGGAGCCCCATGTAGAGAGCAATAGTCCAAGAGGGAGATGACAAGGGCGGAGGTGACTGTGCGAAGTGCGCCCAGATCCAGAAAGGACCGCAACTGGTAGATCAGACGAATCTGATAAAAGGCCCCCCTGGCGACGGCTGCAATATGATCTTCTAAAGACAGCCGTACATCCAGGAGGACACCCATATTGCGCGCCCTTTCCACGGGGGTCAAAACCTCTCCCCCCACGGCCAGCGAAGGAACAAGCTGGCTGTATCTGGGCGCAGGAAACCACAGCCACTCGGTTTTGGTCAGGTTGAGACAAAGCCTGTTACGACCCATCCAACTCCGCACGGCCTCCAGGCACCGGGTCATCACTTCGATGGCTTCGTTGGAGTGGCCCGGCGTGGAGATGTACAGCTGAGTATCATCAGCGTACTGATGGAACTCCACCCCAAAGCCATGGATGATCTCACCCAGCGGCTTCACATAAATGTTGAACAGCAGGGGCGAGAGCACCGACCCCTGAGGCACCCCACACAGTAGGGGCCTTGGGGCCGACCTCTGCCCCCCTGTCAACACAAATTGCGAACGGTCGGAGAGGAAGGAGGCGAACCACCGCAGCACGGTGCCTCCCACCCCCAACCCCTCCAACTGCCGCAATAAGATACTGTGGTCGACAGTATCAAAAGCCGCTGAGAGATCTAACAGGACCAAGACAGAGGAGCAACCCCTGTCCCGGGCCCTCCAGAGATCATCCACCAACGCGACCAACGCGACTAGTTCGGAATACCACCTCTGACTGGCCCCAACCCCATGTATTCTCTGCCTTTTAAGTTCAAAACGATTAGCGGGGTCTTCTTTTGTTCCCCTGCACAGGAGAATGGAGCTGGAAAGCAGGTTAGCAGGGTAGGGGATTTTACAGTATCCTTCCCCTGGAGTGGGGTGGGAATGGAGATTTTACAGTATTCTTCGCCTGCCATGCCCACCAAGCCATGCCACACCCACCGAGCCATGCTCACAGAACCGATAGTAAAAAATTTTGAATCCCACCACGGATATATAGATATATAGATGATATAGATTGATATAGATATAGATAGAAACAAGAATCAGGTGAGAAGACCTCTCTAAACCATGTTTCATCACTTGGGATTCTCTTTCATCTCTACCTTTTAAGAAATCCCATTCTCTATTTGCCCACCTAAAGGAGCAATTGAAAACTGGCAGAAGGAAATCAACCAGAGGTGACATTCAGCAGGTTCTGACCAGTTCTGGAGAAACGGTAACAGAAATTTTGAGTAGTTCAGAGAACTGGAAAATACCACCTCTGACTGGAGATTTTACAGTAACCTTCCCCTGCCATGTCCACCAAGCCACGCCCACAGAACCGATAGTAAAAAATTTTGAATTCCACCACTGAAATCAACAACTAGCAGATGACCTGAATGTGTTTTACTGCAGGTTTGAAAGGAAATTACAGCCACCTATCTCCACAACCCACATCTCAAACCCACCAACAGCCAAGCCTCCTACAACTGACCCCAACCCATTGGATTTACAATCTCTGGTGATCAGAGAAAAAGAAGTGCAAGATCTATTTCACAGACAAAAGCCAGAAAAGCACTAGGGCCAGACAAGATAACTCCTTCTTGCTTAAAAGTCTGTGCTGACCAATTGGCCCCCATCTTCACACAAATCTCCAATAAATCACTAGAGATGTGCTATGTTCCTTCTTGCTTCAATCTACTATCATCCCAGTGCCAAAGAAATCCTCCATCAGGGAACTGAATGACTACAGACCAGTTGCTCTAACATCTATAGTTATGAAAATCTTTGAAAGGCTAGTGCTGTCCCACCTGAAAACCATCCCGGATCTGCTGTTAGATCCCATGTAGTTTGCATAATGAGTAAATAGATCGACAGATGATTCTGTTTATATGGCTCTGCACTACATCCTACAACACCTTGAATCTCCAAATATCTATGCAAGGGTCCTTTTTGTAGATTTCAGTTCAGCATTCAATACCATCATTCCATACATTCTTCTAACTAAACTAAACCAGCTAGTGGTACCTGAATACACTTTTAAGTGGATCATAAGCTTCCTAACAGACAGGAGGCAGCAGGTGAAGTTAGGCAGAATCACATCTGATACCTGTACAATTAGCATACTACCCCCCCCCCCAAGGCTGTGTGCTTTCTCCACTTCTCTTCTCCCTATATACCAATGACTGCATCTCAAATGATCCATCTGTTAAAATACTGAAGTTTGCAGATGACCCAACAGTGATTGGTCTCTTTTGAGGCAACGATGAATCTGCATACAGACAGGAGGTTGTACAACTTGCTTTGTGGTGTAACTGGAACAATCTGGAACTGAACACACTCAAAACCGCAGACTTTAGAAGAAACCCTCCCATACTACCATCTTTTATAATACTAGACAACACAGTATCAACAATAGAGACTTTCAAATTTCTAGGTTCTATTATATCACATGACCTAAAATGGGCACCTAACATCAAAGATGTTATCAAAAAAGCACAACAAAGAATGTTCTTTCTGCACCAACTCAGAAAATTCAAACTGCCTAAGGAGCTGATAATACACTTCTACAGAGGAATTATTGAGTCTGTCATCTGCACCTCTATAACTGTCTGGTTTGGTTTTGCAATCCAACAAGACAGACAGAGACTTCAGAGCATAATTAGGACTGCAGAAAAAACAATTACTACCAACCTGCCTTCAATCGAGGGCCTGTATACTGCACGAGTCAAAAAGAGGGCTGTGAAAATATTTACAGACCCCTCACATCCTGGACATAAATCGTTTCAACTCCTTCTGTCAAAACAATGCTATAGAGCACTGCACATCAGAACAACTAGACACAAGAACAGTTTTTTTTTTCCGAATGCCATCACTCTGCAAAACAAATAATTCCCTCAACACTGTCCAACTATTTACAAAGTCTGCACTACTATTACTATTAATCTTCTCATCACTCCTTATCATCCATCCCCTTCCACTTGTGACTGTATGACTGTAACTTTGTTACTTGTATCCTTATGATTTATTTTGACTGTTTCCTAGTATGTTTTGATTGCTTACTATACCCTATGACTATTATTAAGTGTTGTACCTTATGATTCTTGACTCTTGATGAACGTATCTTTTCTTTTATGTATACTGAGAGCATTTGCACCAAGACAAATTCCTTGTGTGTTCAATCACACATGGCCAATAAAGAATTCTATTCTATTCTGTTCTATTCTATACTGAGTGCCAAATTACATGGTGAACCTTCCATTTGTAAACATTTTTAAAGTATTGTGAGGGTGGTTGCAGATATATCATAAAATAGTAAGATGATTTTTGGAATACGTTATAAGTAGCTTGGATGAAACTCATAATTTCTCCAGCATATTTCAATAAGATATCCTTGGTGTAGCTCTATCTATCTTCCCTTCTCCAGATATTAGATCATGGAACATGCTTTACTTCTTCCAATTTATATCAAGTTCTAACATTTCTGAAAGTTTTTTTGGTGCTCTATTAGAATTATACATTATACATGTATACAATTATATAATCTCAGGAAGATTGCTGAGCAACATCTGGAGGTATACTATTTTTCTGGTTTGAGAGGTTGGATTTGTCTTATTTCAATATCCCTTTCTACCATATTCCTTATTCACAGAAATAAAAGAAAGGCCAGGAAAATGCAAAACTGTGGTGAATAGGATATAAACATTAAAAGATTTTTTTCAGAATCTCCACAATTGAGAAAGGACACATTTGATATTTTTGTTTCTCATACTATAGATGATTGGATTGAACAGAGGTGGAAGAAGGGAATACACAAGAGTTGATCCAAAATCTAAGTCAGATGAAGTGTTAGAGGGAGGTCTTAGATAGGCAAAGCATACACTTAATACTAACACAGATACTACTATAAGGTGGGGAATACAAGTGGATAAGGCTTTCTGCCTTCCATGTTCAGAAGGGATTCTCAATACTGCCTTGAAAATCACTGCATAAGATATGAAAATGAAACTAAAACAACCTAGTGCAGCAATAATGTTAGCCACAACAATTCCAACCTCAACTACATTGAAGCCAGAACAAGATAGTTTTATCAATTGTGGAATTTCACAAAAGAATTGGTTGACAACATTAGAACAAAAATGTACTGAAAAAGTGCCAATTGTATGTAAGATTCCACAGAGAAGACCTGAGACCCACACTACAATGATTATTTCAATGCATGTTTTCCAATTCATCACCATCTCATAATGAAGTGGATTGCAAATTGCAACATACCGATCATATGCCATGACTGTCAGAAGAGATACATCAGAGGCTTCAAAGGAGAGAAAGAGAAAGACTTGAGCAACACAACCAAAATAAGAGATGTGTCGTGTATCTATGAGAGAATTTATCATAGATTTAGGAACAATGACTGAAACAATGCCCAGGTCCTGTAGAGCCAAATTCATGAGAAAGAAATACATGGGACTGTGTAGCCGATGATCAAAAGCAACTGCAGTGATGATGAGAAGATTTGTTGTTAGAGTTGCCAGATACAGCACACAGAAGAAGAAGAAATGCAAAAGCTGCAGATGCCGATTTTTTGATAATTCCAGGAGCACAAAATAAGGCACTGTAGTTCTATTATCCATGTTTCATTTATAACAAAACTGGCTTAACTGCAAAAAAGAAAAACAGAGGAGGGAGATAAAATTAAATAAAATTTTGGAAGTAGTATTTTGATATGTAATTATAATAAAAACATAAAGAAACATAAAACATGGAAAGAATGCTCACAGCATGGTAAACATAGATGAAGAATGGAGATATTAGAGCACACTCTTGTCAATTTCTACCTGTCTGAACCAAAGGACCAACCATCAACTTCAATTTTTTCCTTCTTTCTTCTTTCTAGGTCTATTACTTCATGTAGTGATCAAAAGCATTCCTAGGAGAAGATAAGCTCTGTTCAGATTCATTTTCATCAATGGAAAATTATTGGGAATAATTTGACCCACCATAAGGTGTAACTTCTCAAACAGGATAGTGTTGGAAAATATTGTAATTTGCTATATTTTTTACATGGAAATCTTAAGAGCAAAAATTTCCTTCTTGTATAATCTCTCTCTCTCTCTTTCTCTGTCTCTCTCTGTGTGTATATGTCTGTCTGTCTGTGTGTGTTTGTGTGTGTGTGTGTGAGAGAGAGAGAGAGAGAGAGAAAGAGAGAGAGATTTTTTCTCAATTTCCTCAGCAGCTGTTAGGCTAAAAAAAAAGCAAAAAAAAACATTAAGGTAGTATAAATACTAGATTCTTAAACATGTATTTAATGAAGTATTATTATTTGAAGAAAGATAGAACTTTATAACATAACTGGTATTTTGATATTCACAGTGGTATTATTCACAATTGTCTCACTGTAAAATATATTTAATCAAAAGAAATAAATTATAATATTCTTGTTAAATAATGAAAACGAAATGATACCTTAATTTGAAAAAGCAGTCTCCTATCCAGTACAAGCCAATATTAGCTGTAGTAAGGTTTGAACAGAAAATGAGGCACAATCTATTGCAACTATGAACTCTTCTCAACATTTTTTTCCAATAGTGTGGAATACCATGTAAGTCCATTTCCAAGTATACTAGTTAAACATTTAAAACTGAGTGATAAAAAGAGATTTAGAAATCCTTACCATCCATTTATTTTATTTGTATGCAGAGATGTCAGTTCATGCATGAAAGTTTGGTCCAAATTTCTGCAATTTCTGTCTTTTATTCTTTGTTATTATTACGTTGAAAAGTTATCAATGTGTTACATGTGTAGCTAATTCATTGTTTAGAATTTACACTGATATCTCTCCAAAATATATTCTGTTTCAAAATACTTTTAAATCTACCTCCTATTTGTTCTATTCCCCTAAATAGCCTAACTTATTTCATTAGATCAGAAGATTGTATTATGCAATTATTTGCCAAAATTCTCTTCCAGCAAAAAAGTTATAAACTCTAGGATACAACACATGAGACGTATTTAAATAAACACCAAATTTGCTACAGAAAAGAGGGAAATACCTTTCTTTTTAAATTTTCAATTTATAACTATTTTTCTCCGTGGATTTTGTTCTGTTATATGCTTTTAAGAGTGTTAAATATCTTGCAAAGTAAATGCTGTCCCATTAATTCTCATGAAGTGGAACTGATGTCTGCAGTTAAAGAGCTTTCTGTTCTGAATGTGACTAATATCTGTTTTGTTTCCTTCAACAATCATCTGTACTTAAAATAAAATTAGTTACTGTGGGCTCATTAACTTAATTAGCAACCCAAACCAAAACTTATTTCTGTTGGCTTATTGACATAGTTAGGAAACCAACATAAAACTGACCTCTGTGTGCTTATTAACATAATTGGCCATTAATAACTGTAAAGCTACCTCAAAATCTACACTACCAGTTATCACATAGAAAAATAATATCTCACAATTTAGAATTTATTTGATTTGTCAATCGCTTACAAGATAATAGGTATAAGTATATACATAGTTATGAATACATGAAATGGGTACATATAAGAAAAATAAAAGAAAAAATAGCACAGGGACGGTAGGCACGTTGGTGTGCTTATGCACGCCCTCTACAGACCTCTTAGGAAAGGGGTGAGGTCAATAGTAGACAGTCTAAGGTTAAAGTTTTTGGGGTCTGGGGAAGAAACCACAGAGTCAGGTAGAGTATTCCAGTCATTGACCACTCTGTTGTTGAAGTCGTATTTCCTGCAATCAAGTTTGGTGTGGTTAGCCTTGAGTTTATATCTCTTGGTGCTCTTGTGTTGTCATGGTTGAAACTGAAGTATTCATTGACAGGTAAATCACTGCAATGTATGATTTTATATACCATACTTAGATCAGACCAAAATGGACTAGTTAGCCCCAAATCATTAACACAGGGATAGAAAATTTAAACCTTTCTGTAAAAGAAAAAGTTTAAGAAAGATAAACCTAGTGAAATGCCAATTGAATAAGGTATACAATAAAACCCTCAAAACCAGTGACATTTGTGGTGGAAATGCAAATGAGTCAGATGATAGTTCATTGTTGTATTCCAAGCCACATCCCAAGCTTTTTATTTTATTGCCTGAGAGAGATTGCTGGCACATATGTAAAGTGGGATTCATAGAAAACAATAATGTAAACTTACAGAACTCCTTATGTGTGTGTGTGTGTGTATGTATGTGTATATTTAAAATGTTGTGGCTTTAAGTTGTTTCTCGATTTAAAGATAAAGCTTAAAATCTGTTTATTAATGGCATGCTTATTGTCCCTGAATAAAAAAAAAAGTTGCTTGAGGACATCACTATCTTGACAGGAGCTATAAAAGATTTAAACTGTAAAAGGTTGCAGCACAACCAAAGTAAGAAATGTGTTACATTACTATATGAATATTTGCCATGGCTTTGGGGATTATGACAGAAACAGGATAAGGTCCTGCACACCCAAATTCATAAGAAAAACATACATGGAGTTGTTCAATCAATCATCCAAAGTTACTGCAGAAATGATAAGAAGATTTGCTCTTGCAATTGCTGGGTATAAAGCAAACAGAAAGAAGTGCAAAAGCTAGAGTTGTCAAGATTTTCAAAATCCAATGAGAAGAAAGTAAGGAGTATGATTATCCATGTTTCATTTTTAGTAGATGCATACACCTGTAAAAAGAGAGATAGGACATAGTTAAATACAAATTAGGCTTCTCCTGTTTTGCTAGGTGCATTTTTTTTTGTCTAGATCTCAGAAGACACTCGTCAGTTATGTGTACAAGCTAAAAAGTGGTCAATCATAGGATAAACACAATTTTTTTGAGGGCATTAGGACATTTGTTTCCTAGTGCATAATCCAATATATTGTCCAAATAAAGGAATAATCTATCTTTCTTATTAGAATAGAGAATTATAGGGCTGGAAGGTATTTCAGAGGTTCTCTAGTCTAAACTCCCACTAAGGAAAGGAGACCTTACCTCATCCCATTCCAATTGGGAGGAAAACTATTCCATTGATTGATTGTACCCACTGTCACAAAATTTCTCCTTACTTCAAGATTGGCTGTCTCTTTTAACAAGCTTCCATCCATCATTTCTAGTCCTGCCCTCAGGTGCTTCAGAGAATAAGTCAATCCCCTCTATGACAGCCCCTCAAATATTGGGGAATATTTATCATTTCTCCCAATCCATCCCTTCAATATGCTGGATATATCAAGCTTGCTCAACCATTCAACATATAATTCAACATCCATATCCTTATCATCTTTGTTGCTCTTCTCTACACATGTTCTAGGATTCCAGCATCATTCCTGTATTTTGGTAGTCAGAATTGAACACAATATACCAAGTGTGGCATCACTAGTGTGGTATAAAGTGATACTATCACGTTCGTGATCTTGATACTATCTATTGACGCAGCCTAGGACTGCATTGACCTTTATGGCGGTTGAAACATTCAGGTGGTTCATACTTAAGTGGGGGTCCACTAGGATATCTAGATCCTTCTCATACTTACTAACATTGATCCATGTACCACCTATTTTACACTTATGCATTTGCTTTTTCATGTCTAGTTGCATGACCTTACTTTTCTCACCACTGAACTACATCTTGTTGGATAGGGCCCAGTGCTCAAGTTCTGTCAAGATCCTTCTGAATCTGAAGTATACCTTCTAAAGCGTTACAATTTCTCTCAGCTTAGGGACATCTGCAAATTTGATGAGTTCCTCTTCTATCCCCTGATCTAAATCATTTATGAAGGTGTTGCAGGGTACTAGACCAAAGACAGAACCTTGAGGTATTTTGGAAAATGTTGCAAAACAATTTGCCCTCCTGGGTCAATATGGATGCTTGAAAAACTTAGTGCAGAAAAAATAACATATGGTTCATGTTTGTCAAGATCTTTCTGAATTTTTAGTCTATCTTCCAAACTATTTATCAATCCTTCCAGCTTAGGGACATCTGCAAATTTTATCAATTCCCCTTCTATTCCCTTGTCTAAATCACAGGTGGCCAACTTTTTGGATTTCAGGGATCACCAGACTCATAAATTTAAATCCCACAGACCACTAATATGAATTTTGACTGACGGTGATTTACTGATGTTGTTGAGAAAGTTGATCCCATATTCCAGAGCCGCAGTAGTAACAGCTTTCCCACCAACATCAGCAAGCCACCCTGGGGTGGATTTCCATCCGCCATCATTGGTTTTACTTTCTACTGTGTTTCTTAGAAAATAAGACAGGGCCTTATTTTCTTTTGACTCCTGAAGTGCCTCACTTGGCTTCCCACCAGCTGCTGTGGGACAGAGAGAGAGAGAGAGAAAGAAAGAGAGAGAGAGAGAGGATCTAACTGGCGGTGATATTCTCTCCATTCCTCCTTCCCTCCTGTTCTCTCTCTCTCACACACACACACATACACACACCAGCCAAGCACTAAAGTTACACCACTGCTACTATGGATGGGGGAGAGAGAGAGAGAGAGAGGATCTAACTTTGGAAGGCTGGCAGTGATATTCTCTCCATTCCTCCCTCCTTCCTGTTCTCTCAGAGAGAGAGAGAGTCTCTCTCTCTCTCTCTCACACACACACACACACACACACACATACACACACACACACTCCAAGGCAGCCACGTTCCTTCACTAACATCCTTTTCAGCTCCATTCTCAGAGGGAAAGAGAGAGAGACAGAGCGAGATGGTATCCTGTGATCCCAAATAAAAAACGATTGATCGATAAGAAAACGGTGTGGGGGATTTTCCTGCAGACTTTTTTTGGGATTTTCCCAGGGTCTCTGCTGCTTCTGCTTTTGGGTGCATACAAGGAAAGCAGCAGAAGTCTTTATTTTTCTTCCCCAAACTCCATCAGAAATGAATCTTTGGGACCCTGCAAGGCATCCTGCTCCAATAGGCTATGCTATTCTGGTGGAGTTTAATGGAGAGAAAGAAAGGCTTCTGCTGCTTTTCTTGCATGAAGCCAAAAGTTTCTCTCTTTCTCTCTCTCTCCCCCTCCCTCCCTTTGAGAATGGAGCTGGAGATGGTATCCTGCATCTGTAGGAAAACAGGGTGGGGAATTTTCCTGCAGATTTTTTTGGGGATTTTCCCAGGATCTCTGCTGCTTCTGCTGTTTCCGGGAAAATTTCCCAAAAAATCTGCAAGAAAATTCCCCACCCTGTTTTCCTATGATCGATCATTTCTTTATTTGGGATTGCAGGATACTGTCTCCAGCTACATTCTTGGGGGAGAGGGGGAGAGACTTTTGGCTTCATGCAAGGAAAGCAGCAGAAACAGCAGAATCGTTCTTTCTCTCCGGCAAATGCTACCAGAATGGTGCAGCCACTTGGAGCAGGGTGCCTTGCAGGGTCCCAAAGACTCATTTCAAGTGGTGTTTGGGGGAAAGAAAGAAAGACTTTTGCTGCTTCCCTTGCATGCAGCCAAAAGCAGAAGAAAGAAGCAGAAAGAAGCAGCCCGTTGACCAGGCCTGGTGCATGGGGTGTGTGGGGAAAGTCGCCCCTGCCCTTTCCCCTGTCCCCTCACTGTCTTGTGTTGTTCACAATGTAAGCGATGCAAGCCTTGTGTTCCCGTGAACCATGTGGGCAGCACAGCCTTGTGTTCCTGCACAGCCTGGATTAATTGCTTTAGGGGGCGGTGCTTCAGGGGTGACATTTCTCTGCAGACTACCAAAATTTTCTCTTGGACCACCAGTGGTCCACGGTCCACCAGTTGGTGACCACTGATCTAGATAATTGATGAAGATGTTGAATAGTACTCAGCCCAAGATAGAATGTTGAAGTATTTTAGAAAATGTTGAAAAACAATTTGCCCTCCTGAATGTATGAAAAATTTAGTACAGAAAATAGGCGTTGGTTCTTACCTGATACGCCGGTTCTCTCCGAGCTGCGAAGGAGCATCCATTTGAATGGGTTGGTTCAGTCTTCGTCCTGATAGGCTGAGCTTAAATTTCGGAATGCTCCTCCTCCTCCACGAGACTCCTCCCAGCGTTTCCCAGTTTTAGCGAATATCGCAGTGAAAAGGCAGATGTCGCTTCTGAGAAACTAGTACATCAGCTTGGTCATATAGCAGGACTCCCACAGATGGAAGGAATAAACACAGTTAGCAATAACACATAGGGTGGGGATGGATGCTCCTTCGCAGCTCGGAGAGAACCGGCGTATCAGGTAAGAACCAACGCCTATTCTCCTACGAGCTGCTCGGAGCATCCATTTGATTGGGACATACCAAAGCTTGGCCTGGACTACGGGCGGGATGCTGACTGGACCTGGAGTCTGTCGCTGTCCTGCACACACCCTGTAGCATCCTCCTACCAAAAGACACATCTGCAGATGCAAAGACATTGACCTTATAATGTCTGATAAAGGGGGAAGGAGACGCCCATGTGGCAGCCCGACAAATGTCAGAGATAGGAGCTTGGGTGGCCCAAGCCGCCGTGGTGGCAGCACTGCGAGTGGAGTGCGCCGTGATGCCCCTGGGAACTGCTAGAGCCTGGGCCTGATAAGCTTTAGCAATGGTGGCCCGCAACCAACGACCTATGGTGGTGGAAGAGGCCCTAGTACCTTGACTATGAGGCAGAAATACAACAAACAAGGCCTCTGTCCTCCTAAAGGATGCCGTGCGATGGATATAGACCTTCAAGGCACGCCGGACATCCAACTTATGCCACTGATGTTCCAACTCTCGGGAAGGATGAGGACAGAAATTGGGCAAGACCAACTCCTGTGCCCTGTGAAAAGCCGAATTAATCTTTGGAATAAACGTGGGGTCCGGCCGGTGGACAACCCTATCTGCATGAAAAACACAGAGCTCTGACCTGATAGATAGGGATGCCAATTCGGAAATGCGCCGAGCTGAAGTAATGGCCACTAAGAAAGCAACCTTATATGTAAGAAATAGTAGTGATGTGGAACGAATCGGTTTGAAAGGAGATTTGGTAAGGGCCAGAAGGATCTTGTTCAAATCCCAAGTAGGATAACGATGAACCATGGGCGGTCGCAAATTAGTAGCACCCTTAATAAAGGCGCGAATAAGAGGGTGATGAGAAAGAGATGGGAAATTCTCATGGTGAATCACGGAAGACAGGGCAGAAACTTGTCTTCTCAAGGTATTTGGTGAAAGCCCCCTATCGAGACCAGCTTGTAGAAATTCCAAAATTTTCCCAAGAAGGGTAGAAAGATCAGCTAGAGAAACAGGATGTCATGACCTGATCAGCTGCACTAGTTGTTGTATACTTTTATGCCTTTCGTCAGAAAGGTAAACCTTGCATGCCCGTGTATCAATGATGGCACCTAAGTGTAACAATCTTGTAGAAGGAATTAACTGGCTTTTGTCTCGATTAATAGCAAATCCATGTGCTTGCAAAATGCGTAGAGTCGTCTGAGTATCTCGGACAGCTTGGGTAGAAGAGCTGGACAAAATTAAAATGTCATCTAGATAACAGTGCAACCTGATGGGAAGGGCGTGAATATGGGCAGCTAGAGCAGCGAGGACCTTAGTGAAAACCCGAGGAGCAGAGGCTAGACCAAAGGGAAGAGCCCAATATTCGAAATGTTGACCGTTATAGCAGAATCTTAAAAACTTATGATGTGATAGCCTGATCGGAATATGCAAATAAGTTTCCGTGCGATCTACTGAGGTGAGAAAATCTCCCTCTCTGATGCTAGCAAGGATGGAATGTAAAGTGTGCATCTTGAATTTGTGATAGACTAAAAATTTATTGAGTCGTTTGAGGTCCAAGATAGCTCTCCACCCACCAGAACTTTTCTTAACTAAAAAGAATAGAGAATAAAAACCACGCCCTTTTTGGTCTGCAGGAACCGGTTGAATGGCCCGTATGTGTAGAAGATACAGTATGGCTGCTTCCATGAGGCTATGTTTAACCAAATTTTTGGAAACAGGGGATACCCTGAAAAAATCAGATGGGGCGAACTGGAATTCTAAAGCCAGGCCAAACCTCACAGTATCTCGGACCCAGGCATCCGAAGTAGAAGCGTCCCATCTATCCGCATAAAACCTGAGATGGCCCCCTATGGGAAAGGACTCCTCAAGGCTAACGTGGACGCCTGAAGGATCTATTGCCGGAAGAATGGAATGATCGCCTGGATTGGCCGCCTCTCCGGTACCGATCCCCAGGGTCGAACCTGTCTGAGGAGAATCCTGGGCGAGGAAACTGGGATCTAGACGGTTGAGACAGAAAGGAATTCTGGGAGTAAGGTCGAAAGGAACTTCTCCGAAAGGACTGGGGATACCTTGGGTCAGACTTCCAAGAAAGAGAAGGAAGAATCCTTTTCTTGTTCTGGATCTCAATGAGAAGCGGCTCTTGAGAGGGGCCAAACAGCTTGTCGCTGTTGAGAGGAGCAGAAGCAAGCTTAGATTTGTGCTTGATGTCCGCCTGCCAAGGCTTAAGCCAAAGGAGGCGTCTGGCTGAAAGATGAGATGCAATGGCTCTGGTAGAAAATTTTACGGCATGAAAGGTCGCATCGGCTGAAAATTCTGTAGCCGCCGTGAGCTTAGCAATGTCCTGATGGGCCCTTAGATTAGATGCAGGGACATGCTCACGAAGTTGTTTCAGCCATCTGAGTGAAGTCCTATTGAAAAATGAGGCTGCTGTGGCAGGTCTGATAGCCCAAGCATCAGCGTGATGGGCTTTGCGTAGCACTACCTCGGCTCTCTTATCCTCAGGCTTTAAAACCTCAAGCGGCTCGCTTGGAAGAGAAGTAGGAGAGGTGAGACCCACAATGGGTTCATCGACCTCCGGGATATTTAACAAACTGAGGTATTCTGGGGCCATATTAAAGAGTCTCCTATCGTAACTAGTAGGAGCCAGACATGGAACAGGAGAACGGAATTGTTTTTGAACTAGTTCCATGAACATTGGAGGAACAGGGATCACTTCAGCCTGAACAGTAGGCTGATGAAAAAATAAATCCTGGGGACCCTCCTCTACAGGACCCACGGGGGGAGCTGATGTGTCGATGCCAGCCGTGTTAGTTGCCTTAAATAGGAGGGATTTAAATAGGAGAGGCTGAAACAGGCCAGTAAAAGCCGGTTGGTCTGGGGAAAGACCATCATCCTCGGACATCCCCCCCTCTAAAAGCTCCTGTTCGGATAAGGAGTGCTCCGCCTCATGAAAGGACTCAAGGTCACTGTGGTCCAAATCTTGCATTTGAAACAGCTCCTCAGCCTCCATGTCCAGATCCCCTCTCTGAGTGTCCTGCATCAGAATATCCTCAAAAGGTATTACCTGATCATTCCAGCCTGACTAGAGGCTGGGGTGGCTGAGACTCCAGGTCAGCAGGGGCAGGCTGAGGTCGTGTCATAACAGCATGTTGTAAACCGGCAGAAATCCCCTGCCTGATTGCCATCTCCATCCAAGAATGCATTTGAGGCGGAATCTCCTCAGGCAAGGAAGATTCCTGGCTAAGGCCTGCAGCAGTGGGGGTAAAGGTGGCCTCAGGAGGACCTCTAGAGGCTGGACGGTCGGATGACTGAGTCTGTTGTCCCACAGAACCACGACTGTGCCTGGAGGAAAGGGAAACATCTAGTGGGGGGGACAGACATGAGAGGAGGGCCCAGGAGAAGAAGGAGAAAGGTGCTGAGAAGGTCTCTGAACCTCACGAGCACACTTATCTAATTGTTTCTCTAAGGCCCTATGGCGCCTTCTGGCATCACGCTCAGAAGCTTTACAAATACCCCCCACATTTTTGCCTTTGGATTTTGACTTGGCATGCGAAGCAGAAGGCCGAGAACCACTACCCCCTGCCATGATACTTCAGTATAATACAATCTGCTGATATCTATGCAAATGAGGCAGTTGGCAAGCCCAGGGACCTTGCCCAGCAGGGAGGAAGTCCTGATATTAATATATATTCCCCTTGATCAAATAATTGGATTTATAAATTTGTAAAACTGGAAGAAAGAGAAGTGGATCACCAATCAGCCAGATTAAGAACGCCAGTGGGGCCTACTCAGAAAACAAAAGGCCCAGAACAGCAATAACTGCACAGGCTGACTCAGGCCTAGGGTGCTTGCTGTATGCTGCTAGGGAAGACTGTGAGGCTTAGCCAACAAGTTTCAGAACACTCAAGAATAATGAGGCCTTCTGCCTTATAGGATATCCTAAGAGAGCACAATTTAATCCCCACAGTCAACAGTTAGGGCACAGGGAAAGGCCATGAGGCTCAGGGGCCGTTGGAAAAACAAAATGGTGGCTGCCCGAATTTTGGCGCGCGCACGATCCCTAGCAGCAATGGTCCAGCTAATGGAGGACCGCAAGAGAAGTCAACAGAAAACAAGTTAAGAGAAGGAGGGAAATGATCGCACTCCACTCCCTCTGAGACAGAGAAACGGTGTTCGGGGAATGCAGAGAAAAGCGGCTTGCCACGCTGCAAAAAAACGGAGCAAGACGAAATTGGCAGGGGGGGGAGTGGCGGGGGGGGCTGGAAAGCAATGTTCCAGGGGACCCCCTTTTACTAAGGGGGGGGGAGCTGAAACTTCTACCCCCCTCAAATAATTATTTGAGCCTTGATCACCCAAAAGGAAGAACAGAGGGACTGTGCTCTCTGTGCCCAATTAAATATAAATAGAACAGAATTAAATCAAAATGCAAAAAAACGGAATAATAAAAGGACCCAAGACAGGGAAAGGACACTAAAGAATAAAGGAGGGATCAAGAGAATTGGTAAAATACAGAAATCACCTGCTTCGACCAGAACAAGCTCTTAAAACAACCTGTTTCAGACGAGGCTGAGCTAAAAACTAGGGAACGCTGGGAGGAGTCTCGTGGAGGAGGAGGAGCGTTCCGAAATTTAAGCTCAGCCTATCAGGACGAAGAACTGAACCAACCCAATCAAATGGATGCTCCGGGCAGCTCGTAGGAGAAAGTATCACTGACAGATACTCTACTGCTGAAGAGTCTAAAGGGTATATATAAATAAAACATTGAGCTACATTTTAAATTATTGTATCCTATTGCTGTTAAAGATGCTGAGCTTGCCAACTGAAAAGTGCTACATGACAGGTGAACTCCCATTACTTACCCCAGCTCTTTTCCATTTAGCAGTTCAGAAGCATGCAAATGCAAGTAGATAAATAAATACTACTTTAGTGGGAAGATATTAGTATTCTACATGCTTCGGCATATGCTGATGCTAGGCATATGACCATTGAAGTCTCTTCAGACAATGCGGGCTCCTTCAGCTAAGCAACAGAGATGAACACTGACCTCTAGAGTCAGACACAACTGGACAGGGGAAATCTTTACCATCACCTTTACATATACCTTATATATATAACTTGTTAAATTATGTTTTTTCTTCAGTTTTGGGGTTAGGGTTAGTTTTTATAAACATGACTTATGATTTAGTTTGTTCTGAGATTCTAGCAAATGGTCATTCATTCTATGATAAATCACTAATTACAGGTAGACATTGACTTACAACCATTCATTTAGTGTAGGGGTAGGATTCAAATTTCTTAACAACCAGTTCTGGGGGTGTGGTCTAATTTGTGGGTCTGGCTTGGTGGTCATGTGACTAGGTGGCATGGCTTGCATCACTGCGTTCATTTTGGATTTGTCTGCTGAGCTTCCAGGATATTCCAGAATGGTTATCACATTACTATAGTAACCAAGATATGAGTGTCTTGTGATGTTTGATTTACTGTGCATGTGTGCAGGGGAGGAGTTTTACTTTACTTTCTCTTTACTTTCATTTGCTTCTTAGAATGTACTGCTTTTCTTTGTTCTTTCTAGCTATGTGTAAATAAAGTATACTGGCAACAGAATTCATTTCCTCTAATTTAGGAAGCTGAATTTTTTCGCTTTGACAGTGGGGGAGAAAGGCGACCGGCAGTGGTGGCAAAAGGCAAGTGGTGGTGGGGGAAGAGGCAAAATAAAAGGCAAGTGGTAGTAGCAGAGAAAAGGTGACCGGGGCTTGCACTCACCCACAGAGGCAGGGCCACAGCAAAAGGTAGGCAGCAATGCCTGACCTGGCAGGCAGGCAAAAGCAGGCTACAGGCATGTTGCTCATGCGCACAATGTTGCACATATGTAATAGCACTGTGATAGGCACTGGCTGGTCAGGGAGCGAAGAAGTGGGCAGGGAGGGGTGGGGCCAGCCAGAGGCCCAATTTACCAGTTCTCCAAACTACGGAGAATCATAACAACCAGTTCTACCAAACTGGTCCAAATTGGTAGAATCCCACCCCCTGATTTAGTGACTATTCAAAGTTACTTATGACCTTTTTTCACATTTATGACCATTGCAGCATCCCAATGGCCACATGATCAAAATTCAGATGCTTGGCAACTGCTTTATATTTATGATGGTTGCAGTGTCCCAGCGTCATGAGGTCATCATTTGCTACCTTCTGACAAGCATATGGGAAACAATATTCACTTAACAACCATGCTACTAACTTAACAGGTGCACTGATTCAGTTAACAACTGTGGCAAGAAAGGTTGTAAAATGTGACAAAATACACTTAACAACTGTCTTGCTTAACAACAGAAGTTATAGGCTCAATTGTGGTCGTAAGTTGAGAATTACCTGTATTAATTAGTATAAAGATAAACTCTGCCCAGTCATTTTTTATTCTAGATGATGGTGCTTATCTTCTTTATCTACTTACATTTACATGCTTACAACCTGTTAAATGGCAGGAGTTGGGACAAGCAACTAGAGCTCAGTCTATTGTGTAGTGTTCAGGTCTCCAGTTGATAAGCTTAGCATCTTTAAACTACTGAACCATCACTCCCTTCAATTAGAGTAATATATGAAAAACTGGGTATACAATATTCCAAGCAATTTCTTCCATTATATCTTTAAACACATTAAACAACTCTGGGAAGGCATGGGAGAAAATATTCATTTAGAGATTTCCTCAAAGTTTTTTTACTTTTATTTTTTTCCCATGACACAAAGATAACTTCCTTCAGCAAAAACTGAAGGCTTATAGAGGTATCACCAGATGGAACTGAAATGAGAAAAATTATTGCAGGGGTATGGGTTCATTCCTCTTTGCCACAAGTATGAATAGCAGGCACATGGATTAGAAAGCAATACTGACACAATAAGTTAAAAGAGTTTATTGAGCAAAGCAAATGAAAATACTAGCTTTGCAAAATATAATATAGACAAGAAATTTCTACACATAAGGCAGAAAAAAAAAGAAAGCAAATTTCAATAGAGGACAAAATTAAAAATACTGATGATGCCTAAGTGATTCCAGTAAGTACATAGCAGCTTTACTAAATACACTGAAAACAAGTCCCAAAATATTTGACAAATCTTCCATCTTATATACATTTTAAAAAGTATTGGAAATATGGTAACATACAGTGCATTCAGAAAATATTCATTTTCTTTATCAATTTTTGAAGCTACAGTCTGATTCTACAATTGTTGAAATTCATTTTTTCTCATTAATCTACACACCGTACCCCATAATGGCAAAGTAAAAACAGAATTTTAGAAATTTCTGCAAATTTATTAAAAAGAAAGAAAAACCTGAAATATCACATTGGCATAAATATTCAGGCCCTTTAGTACTTAGATGAAGCATCCTTTGGCAGCAGTTATAGCCTCAAGTCTTTTGGGGTATGATGTGACATAATGTGACAAGCTTTGCACACCTGGATTGGGAGATTTTCTGCCATTCTTCCTTGCAAATCCTCTCAAGCTCAGTCAGGTTGGATGGCAACTGTCAGTGGACAGCCATTCTCAGGTCCCTCCGGAGATTTTTAATAGGGTTCAAGTCAGGGCTCTGGCTGGATCACTCTAGGATATTCATAGAATTGTCCCTAAGCCACTTCTGTGTTGTCTTGGCTGTGTGCTTAGGATCATTGTCATGTTGAAAAGTGAACTTTGGGTCCTGAGCACTGTGGAAAAGATTTTCATTATCTGTATTTTGCTCCATTTAGTTTTTCCTCAACCTTGAGCAGCCTCCTAGCCCCTTTTGCTGAAAAATACCCTCACAGCATGATGCTGCCACTACTATGCTTCATTGTTGGGATCGTATTGGACAGGTGGTGAGTGGTGTCTCGTTTCCCCCAGACGTAATGTTTAAAATTGAGATCAAACTGTTCAATCTGTTTCATTAGACCAGAGAATCTTATTCCTCACAATCTGGGAATCCTTCAGGTACTTTTTTTTTTGTAACTCCAACTGGGATTTGCATTAAGGAGAGGCTTCCATCTTTC
Source organism: Bungarus multicinctus (assembly GCA_023653725.1). Classification (NCBI taxonomy): domain Eukaryota; kingdom Metazoa; phylum Chordata; class Lepidosauria; order Squamata; family Elapidae; genus Bungarus; species Bungarus multicinctus. The sequence goes on from CM042840.1 coordinate 114,279,190, forward strand.
CACTCTGCCATAAAGCCCAGATTGGTGGAGGACTGCAGTGATGATTGTCCTTCTGGAACTCTGTGCCATCTCCACACAGGCTCTTTAGAGCTCAGTCAAAGTGACCATCGCATCTTGGTCACTTCTCTTACTAAGACCCTTCTTTCAATTGCTCAGTTTGACTGGGCCACCGGCTCTTGGAAGAATCATGGTTGTGCCAAACTTTTTCCATTTGAGAATTATGGAGGCCACCATGCTCTTATGAGCTTTCAGTACAGAAGAAATTTTATTGTAGTCTTCTCCAGATCTGTGCCTCATAATAACCTCAGGCAGTTCAGCTATGAATCCTTCTACAGAGAGGTGTGTGCCTTTCCAAATCATGTCCAATGAATTTAATTTACCACAAATCAACTTTCATCAAGGTGTAGAAACATGTGAAAATTCCTATAACTGACTCTAGTTAACTCATTAAATTTAAATCACTTTCTCATTTTTCTTCTTGTATACATCATTTTTAAAAATCTAGCTTTTTCTCTAGACTAACATATCTTTTCTTTAATTTTCTCTTAACATAGATATGTTAAAATACACTTTTAATGATATTTTACAAACTTTAGGAATTATTTAACCATTATATATAAAGGGAAAATATATTTTCAAACTTTAGATTAAAACTTTCTTTCAATTATAAATATCATACTGATGAAAGCCATCCTAATTCTAGTTGACTCATTAAGTTAATTCCAGTTTGTCTTAATGGAATAATATCTTTTTCTTCTCTGGAATGTTTGTTAAATAGTTATAAGCTTCTCTTTTTCTCAAAGATTTCTCAACCTTATTAATATCCCTCAGGAAAAATTATATTTATTTATTTATTTTGTCAAGCAAGTACTAGAAAACAGATAAATATAAACATGATTATTAATACATTAAATGGATATGAATAAAAAAGAACATTAGGACAGGGACAGTAGGAACATTGGTGCCTTATGCATGCCCCTTAGGAATAGGGTGAGGTCAACAGTAGACAGTCTAAGGTTAGAGGTTTTGGGGTTTATCCAAAACCTATCCTTTTAAAAGTATATTTGAGCTCTTGTTTCAATTGTGTGGGGAGGTTTATATTTAAACCATCATAATAAAATTTGGTGTCAAATTTATATTCCAAATTTACAATTGACTCCTCTGCATTGTCAGCTACTTGAGAAGTTGCCTCAGTGGTTTGGTAACTTTCTACATATATTTGCATCTCTGAAGTAGTTTGAATAGTCTTTTTAACATCCTTGCAGCATAGCTGTTCCATAAACTGATGGATTTTATTTAAAACAATTCAAATACATATCTAATAATTTTCTGCTCTATCTTAACATCCTTTGTAATTAAAGAGCGGCTTTATTGTAAGTCGTTTAAGAAATCCTGACCAATCAGGAATCATAAAAATTAGAGAATTTTTGTTTTAGCCATTCATAGCAAAGCACACCAAGCTACAAATTACTAAAAATAATAAATAAGAACCACAACTTTCTACCTTTATATTTCTTCATTATTTTTTAAAAAAGATTCACACTTCCTTATTTTAGATTATCTTAGCAGCCTCTTTCTTGTTGTTTAACAAAAAGAAACCCCCCAAATGGATTAGATCTTCAAAAAGGGAAAACAGGCTGTAGCTAAAGAGAGTGTCTTTTAGCTTAATAAAGATTGACAGACCTTAAAAATGATCAAGAAATGAAAGGAACAACTTACTGTTCATTTAAAAAATAAATTCTAGAATGGCTACTTCTTGAACCATGAACTGATTACAGCCCTGCTCCCCAGCTTTCAACACAAAAGCAGCTTCTGAAAGTATATGCAGACCTTTGGTCTTATGGGATGATTCTGGGACTTTCCCTAATCCAGGAGAGTCATATAAACTAAAGGAATGACAGAAGCTATATTCCAGAGAAAAATTCCCTGGGCATGTAGTCAGTTGGCCATCTTTTCACCAGAAGTGCAGAATCTGAATAGTTTAGAAAGAATACATTTGATATGCTTATTTCTCATGCTATAGATGATTGGATTGAACAGAGGTGGAAGAAGTGAATATAGAATGGTCAACCAAAAATCTAAATAAGATGGAGTCTTAGATGGAGATCTCAGATAGGCAAAAAATCCATTTAAGAAAAACATAAATACTACTATAAGGTGGGGAATACAAGTTGATAAGGCTTTTTGCCTTCCATGTTCAGAAGGGATTCTTTGCACTGCATTGAAGATCATGGCATAAGATGCAACTATAAAAGTACAACAGCCTAGTCCTGCAATGACACTGGCCATAATAATTCCAACTTCAACTAGATTGAAGCCAGTGCATGATAGTTTTAGCAATTGTGGAATTTCACAAAAGAATTGGTTAACAACATTAGAACAAAAAAAATTAGAAAAGGTTCCAATGGCATGCAACATTCCATAAAGAAGACTAGCAATCCAAACCAGAATCATCATTTCAGTGCAGGCTTTCCAATTCATAACCTTCTCATAGTGCAGTGGATGGCAAATGGCAACATACCGATCATATGCCATGACTGTCAGGAGGGATACATTAGAACCCAGAAAGGTGATAAATAGAAAGACTTGAGCAACACAACCAAAGTAAGAAATGTATCTGGTATTTATAAGGGAATTCACCATGAATTTGGGAACAATAACAGAAACAGAGCCTACATCCTGCAGTGCTAAATTCATCAGAAAAAAGTACATAGGTCTATGCAGTTCCTGATCAAAGGCTATTGCACAGATGATGAGTAGATTTGCTGTTGTAATTGCCAGGTATAACACAAAGAACAAGAAGAAACATAGTAACTGTAGTTGCCGAGTTGCTGAGAATTCCAGGAGCAGAAAATAGGATACTGTGGTTTGATTATCCATGTTTCATTTATGACAAAGTGTCATGGTATAGCTGTAAGGAATCAGAAGAGGAAAATATTGTTAAATAAAAGTTGAGTGGCATTTTGATATAGGATGAGAATAGAAAACTAAAAGAGTATAAAGTACAGGCAGAATGAACAGAGGATCAGACCATGGTTAAAAATAGATACACAATGGGCATAAAGGTAAAGGTTCCCTTCACACATACATGCTAGTCATTTCCAGCTCTAGGGGGCAGTGCTCATTTATACTAAAATAACAATCAGAAACCGGTCCTAAATTGATAAGAAAAATTGAGGAATATGGAGAAGAGGCAGGATTGAAAATAAATAAAGAGAAAACCAAAATAGTAGTCAAAAACCTCACAGATAAACTGAAAAAAGAATTGACAGAGAAAATAGATCTTCAGATAGTAAAGAAAGTTAAATATTTAGGCATCTACTTAACAGCAAGCTGTACAACAATTAAAGATGATAACTATATAAAACTAATGCAACATATTAAACTGGACCTGGAGAAATGGAATAATCTACAACATATAATAGATAATCAGAATTGGAAGGGACCTTATAGTTCATCTATTCCATCCCCCCGCCCAAGCGGGAGACCCTATACCATTCCTGACAAATGGCAGTCCACTCTCTTCTTGAAAGTCTCAAGTGATGGTGCTCCCACAACTTCTAAGGGCAAGCTGTTCCATTGGTTGATTGTTTTCACTGTCAGAAAGTTTCTCCTTATTTTCAGGTTGAATCTCTCCTTGTTCAGTTTCCATCCATTATTCCTTGTCTGGCCTACAGGCGCTTTAGAAAATAGCTTGACCCCTTCCTCTCTATGGCAGCCCCTCAGATATTGGAAGACTGCTATCATGTCTCCCCTGGTCCTTCTCTTCATTAGACTAGCCAAGCCCAGTTCCTGTAACCATTCTTCGTATGTTTTAGTCTCCAGTCCCCTAGTCATCTTGGTTGCTTTTCTCTGTATTTTTTCTAGAGTCCCAACATCTTTTTTATAATGTGGTGATCAAAACTAGATGCAGTACTCTAGGTGTGGTCTTACTAAGGCTTTATAGAATGGTATTAGTACTTCACTTGATCTTGACTGTATTCCTCTATTAATGCAACTTAGGATTGCATTAGCTTTTTTCGCTGCTCCTGCACACTGCTGGCTCATATTTAGCTGGTTGTCCACTAAGACTCCAAGATTCTTCTCACAGTTACTGCTATTGAGCCTGGTTTCACCCAGTCTATATGTGTACTTTTGGTTTTTCTTGCCTAAGTGTAGGACTTTACTTTTCTCTACATTAAATTTCATTTTGTTAGATACGGCCCAGTGTTCTAGTCTGTCAAGATCCATCTGGATCTTGAGCCTATCTTCTTGGGTGTTAGCTATTCCTGCCAGCTTAGTATCATCTGCAAATTTGGTAAGTTCCCCTTCTATTCCCTCATCTAAGTCCTTAATGTAGATATTGAAGAGTACTGCACCTAAGACAGAACCTCGTGGTACCACGCTGCTTACTTCCCTCCATGTAGACTTAGACCCATTAAGGACTACTTGTTGAGTATGGTTTGTCAGCCAGTTGCGAGTCCATCTAGTGGTGATGCTACCTACCCTTGATAGGGAGAATAGCCACTATAAAAATGAATATACTACTAAAACAACTTTTTTATTTCAAATGATATCAATAAAAATAGAGAAAAATATTTTGAAGAACTAAATAGAATAATTTTGATGTATTTTTGGCAAGAGAAGAAAGCAAGAATAAAACTGAAAATGTTACAGGAATCTAAAAGCAATGGTGGGTTTGGACTACTAGATTGGGAGCTATATTACCAGTTATCTGTGCTTACGTAGGTTGTAGGTAAAAGAATGGATAAACTTGAAACATAGAAGATTATTACTATTGGAGGGACATGATTTCCAACTAGGATGGCATACCTTTTTATGGTATGGAAGGAGAACGATACATAGATATTTTCATATCTTGAAATTTCCTATGTGAGGAATGCTTTGCTTCAGGTATGGGAAAAATAAATTACAAAACTATATGGAAATACCAGTCTGGCTCTCCACAATGGAAGTATTGATACATCCAAATCTTATAATTTGGGAAAAAATGTATTTTATAAAGACATTTTAAATGAGAATGGTGAACTTAAAACCAGACAACAACTACAAAATGAAGGATGGACTTAGCTTGGTGGCTGCATTTGCAAATACAATCAAAATACAAGAAAGATGTAAAAACATTGGGTTTTTACAAAGAGCCAACAATACTTGATAAGATACTGTTAGGAACAGACAAAAAACTGATTAAGAAAATATACAACTATCTATTAAGTTATGAAATGGAAAAAGAACAAGTCAAAGAAATAATGAATGTATGGGCAAAAAAATGTTATACTATAGAAGTAGATAAGTGGCAAAAACTTTGGGACAGGAATTATAAATTGACAATGGCTATTGCATATAAGAAAAATCTCAATAAAATGTTTTATAAGTGGCACTTTCCACCAGCAAGATTGGCAAAAATGTTTAGCAATATGTCCACCAAGTGTTAGAAATGTTATCAGACCAGGCACTTATTATCATATGTGATGGACTTGTGTGAAAGCAAGAAAATACTGGACAAAAATACATACATAAGATTGGAGACGATGATTAAGAAACATATAGATCTGAAACCATAAATATTTTTGTTGGTTATAATGCCAAAAGGATATGATAAAGGGTTTATATATTTAGTTTTGCATGTATTAACAGCAGCAAGGATTGTATTTGCACAATATTGGAAAAATGAGAACACTCCATTTGATGAGAATGTAATTCGGAAAATATTATACTGTGCAGAGATGAACAGATTGACATTAAAAATAAAAGAAGACACAGAATATTATCTAACATGGAATAGATTTTATGAATGGTTAAAGATAAGAGATAGAAATTAGATAAAGAAAGATTAATGCTATGTATGAATTAAATATAAAAATGGTTTATAATTATGAATATGCAATATATTTAACAGAATTATAAATAAGCCAATATAAAGAGAGAACTAGTTAAAACTGTTCTGTTGTACTACTACTGTTATTAGCATATGTATTAATATGTATTAATATTTTGTTTATTTTCTTTGTTTTTCTGTAAATGATATGCCCTGACAATACATTGTATTCAAAATGTTAATGAATAAAAAACATATACTTAAAAAAAATTATTGTTTACTATTTATATAGACATCTCTCCAACTTGGATTCTGATTCATGTTACCTTTAAATCTACTGTCTGAATAATGTTCATTCTCTCTCTTCATGTAGTGAAACAGCTGCTGTTGAAAAAGTTTTTATTCGGAATGTTTATTAATATCTGTCTTGTTTCCCTCAAGAGTCTTGTATATTAAAATAAAGCTGTGTGCTTATTAACATAATTAGAAAACCACAATAAAATTTACTTCTGAGGGCTTTTTAACACAATTAGTTAACCAAAGTAAAACTGATTTCTGTGTGCTTATTAACATAATTGACCATTAACAATTCTATAGCTACCTACAAATGCTCCAGTACTAGTTATCATATTGCACAACAGTATCTCAGAATGATAGCAGAATTCAGATTGCAATTATAACAGCAATCTAAACTGTGAAAAGTGAAGTATTAATTAAGCAATTTATTAATTAAGTAATTTCATCACTTGGATATTGTTTCACCTTTAGCTTTTAAGAAATATCATCCTCTATTCTGCCCACTGTGGGTGGGGGAAAAGCTAAGAAATGGAGTAGTTACACCCAGTTCATTAACACAGGGTAGAAAATTAAAACTTTTCTGTCAAATAAAAAAGAGGAAAGGTAGAAAAGAAGTATTAGGGAAACCATAGAAGCCATTGCCAATATAGCAATATACATAATAAAACCACAAAAGCAAGTACATTTATGGTGGGAATCAAAACAAACAAAATGATTGTTGGAATATTGTATTTCAAGCCACATTTTTTGTTGGCTGACTGAGGAGACTGCAGATATATACCTAACACAAGATTAATTGCATAAAATAATAACAACAACAACAACAACAATAATAATAATAATAATAACAATAATAATAACAATTTATATACCGCTCCTCTCCCGAAGGACTCGGAGCGGTGCACAGCATTACAATTAAAACATTAAATATATAAAAGTTAAACTAGATTAAAGACCCTGGCTGAAAACAATTAAAACCCTTCCCTTAAACCCTAAAATTTGATATAAAAATTAAAATACCCAAATCTAAAGTCAGCCCAAGCCAGCCTGGTCAAAAAGCCAGGTTTTCAAGGCACGCCTGAAGGTCCCCAGGTCCATGGCTGTACGTAACTCCGGAGGCAACCCATTCCAGAAGGCAGATATGTTAGAACTGTAAGAATATTTATAATAGAATAAGTAATACAATAAATCTATATAAATAGATGGATTCCTAGTTTCCATATATTGAGAGGAGCTTTTTAAAGATTACAGCTTGTAACCAAATGAGAGCTCACCAACCATACCTACTTATGTTGTCTAATTCAAACCAATGTATATAAAAGCAAAATAGTCCCAACGATCACATTTGCATAGAATCATGAAGATATATAAATACCTCCTTACTGGCACATATAGTCAACTTTTCTGATATGTATCTTGGTACATATATGATAAGTCTACATCAGCTCCAGCAGTAAAGGCAGAATTGGGTATACCCCAATACAAAGCCATCTAGCAATTCAAGTATTCAGTTAATGACTGAAAATCCCATCTATGGACCAAATAGATTACCAAGCTGTGTTTCAAAGACAACATGCTACCTCATATTTGCACTGACCAACTTTGAAATCTTATGTCACATATGGATTCTCCATCCAATTCACAGTTTAATCATATCTAAAGCTGAAGAAAATGTTAAGTAAAAAATCATTGATGTGGCTGCTGAAGTTGACATTGCACCACTTAATTGTGTTAATTGTGTTAATTGTGTTAATTGTGTCTTCGACATGACTGACTCAACAGAAATCAACTCAGGCAGAATTTTTTTTAGCAATGTATATGCCTCAATATCCCAAAAGAAGTTTTTCTAGCACTTGTTTCAAACAACTAGACTCCATAGTAAGGCATGGGAGGTTTAATGGAATTGCATTTGAAGAAAGAATGTGTATTTGTGGAGCATCAACTGGAGAAAACATTGGACATATCCTTTTTGACTGGAAAATGTACTTTGCTCCTTATTTAGATTCCTATTTAAAAACTAAAAAATACTTAAGTACCCTGGAGAACCTGTCTTACTGTTTGCAGGGAATGACCCTGCCTATTGCTACTAAGGCTAACATCTTTATTTCAAGGGCCATTTTGAAGAGGATTGAATATTTAGATCATATAAGAGTTATTATAAGGGTTAATTGTATGGATGATGATTTACTATGTACATGTCCTATTGTTTACTTTGTACTTAATTATATATTTCTATTAGCCTTATACTTTTGATATGATCAAATCACTACACCAATAGGTTCAATTCTATTCATATCAAAGTAGCAATAAAAAGTAGAACAAACTTTATTTATTAGCCATCTGCAATAATTACTGCAACTGAAGTGTACAATACAAAAATAGCTCTTGACCCTGGTTGCCTAAGCAGAGGCAAGCATCAATAGGACCCTTTATTGCTCTGTTAAATGCCATAATAAACAGTTCTACAATGGCCAGTAAGGCTCCACTTCACATTTCCCTGAAAGTGGCCACCCTCAGTCCCACAAACAAAAGCCAGAAATAATAAAACCAATTCACAAGAGAGGAAGTCCAAAGAGAAGGTACAAGCTCATGGGGCAAGGTCCAAAGTTAAGGACCAAAGCAGGTCCATGAGGTAAAGCAAGTCCATGAGGCAAAAGGCAACCTACACCAAGAATTCCTTGTGAGGAGGGGCAGGACAACATTCTTCTGAGCAGCCAAGCAGCCCTCCTTCGAATTTGCCTCAATCTGAGGGCTCTACTATCCATGCCCTCGGATTGAGTAGGAGAGATAGCTGTTACTCATCATTTACTCATCAGAGAGATCTGTCTGCAGCCAATCCTTCTCTGTGTCTGGGAGGACAGGTAGGACTCCATCCAGTCGATCATCTTCCCCAATGCCTGTGGCTCCTGGGACAGCATTGTTCTCAGCCCTTGGCCTCTCCAAGCATTCCAAGGGAGACATGCCATCCCCATCAGATGATTCTGGTTCCAACTCCTCCTCCTCCTCCAAATTGGGATTCAATAAAGCCATGACAAAATCCATTTTTTTTCTGAGACATATGTCACTGCTTCAAAGAATCCATTTTTTTTTCACAGAAAAATCTCTCCTGAAACTAGAATCTGATTTCACCGCCTTTGATTGTGCTGATTGAAATGTTACATTACTTTTTTATTTCCTCAGTCTTGCAGAACAGATGTAATACAAAGGATTTCCATTAATTTAAAATATTTCCAGCTATCAACCATCTAGGAGGTTTGCCTAGGTTAAATTCAGTCAAAATTAATAGTAGAGATTAATATCTTCATTGAAAGGGAAAATTACTTCTGAATGTGCATGAAAAATAATTATCTGTCTTTCAAGATTACTGCATGTCTAATCAAGATAAATTGGACAAAATGTAGGTGAAAATCTATTTTACCTTTGGAATAGGTGGTATACTTTTTTTTAAATTTAGTAAATTTTATTTAGTTTTCAAAATTTAAAAACATAAAATAAAACTTTATACATCATTATATCAATGTCAAGAAATCTTTTATATTCCTTATCATCTTTCTATATACACATTTCTTTCATTAAACAATTTCAACTTAATATATACATAAATATAGAAAGATATGAATATAGTATTTACATAGTTTCTTATTCTATACCTAATTGCCATTTTGATTTCTTTTTATTCTTAAACCGTTCATACCAGGCATCCCAGACATTATAATATATTGACTTTTCTTTGTCTCTTAATTTCATTGTCTAAATTTTTTTATAACAACACCCTCTGGTGGTACCATTTCTTGCTTCCAAAATTGTGCATAGGAAATCCTAGCAGTTGTTTAAATATGTAGCATAATTTATTTATCTTTTTTATTATATTTTTCCATTATTATGCCTAACAGGAATAGTTCTGGTTTGGATTCAATTTTTTGTTTTATTATTTCTTCTAACCACAATCGAATTATATTCCAATATTTCTTGACTTCTGGACCAGTCCACCACATTTATTTATTTTATTTATTTATTTATTTATTTATTTTATTTATTTATTTATTTATTTGTTTATTTGTCAATTGCTTACAAGATAATAGGTATAAGTAAAACATAATTATAAATACATGGATATATATAAGAAAAATAAAATATAAAAGAAACAATAGGATAGGGACGGTAGGCACGTTGGTGCGCATATGCATACCCCCTACAGACCTCTTAGGAAAGGACTGAGGTCAATAGTAGTCTAAGGTTAAATAGTAGACAGTAGACTGTCAATAGTAGACAGTCTAAGGTTAAAGTTTTTGGGGTTTGGGGAAGAAACCACAGAGTCAGGTAGAGTATTCTAGACATTGACCACTCTGTTGCTGAAGTCGTATTTCCTGCAATCAAGTTTGGTGTGATTAACCTTGAGTTTGTATCTATTGTTTGCTCTTGTGTTGTTATGGTTGAAGCTGAAGTATTCATTGACAGGCAGGACATTGCAATGTATGATTTTATATACTATACTTAGATCGGACTGAAGGCGGCGTAGTTCTAGGTTTTCAAGGTCTAGAATTTCGAGTCTGGTGGCATAAGGTATTCTGCAACGAGTGGAGGAGTGAAGAACTCTTCTTGTAAAATATTTCTGGATTTTCTTAACTGTGTTAATATCAGATACGTAATGAATATATGAATATATATGTGTGTGTGTGTGTGTGGATCTTTGGTTCTTCAGGTTTTCTCCCGCCTAGAATTGGAAATGTCTAGGCGACGTTTCAATGAAGTCTTATTCATCATTTTCAATTGCTCCGAGAAGCACAAGGCCGAAGACGCAAGCCTGAAGATGATGAATGAGACTTCATCGAAACGTCACCTAGATACTTCCAATTCTACACGGGAGAAAACCCAAAGAACCAAAGATATCTTTGGTTCTTTGGGTTTTCTCCCGTGTAGAATTGGAAGTATCTAGGTGACATTTCGATGAAGTCTCATTCATCATCTATATGAAAATAGGTACCTTTTTTCTTCTCACCTTCCTTCCAACAGCTTAGGCTTAGGTTGAACATTTTTGCTAGTCTAGCAGGAGGAAGATGCCATCTATAAAATATTTTATATAGATTTTCCCTGTATGCTATGGACAGAGTTAATTTGTAATTTAGTCCTCACATTTTTTCCCAATGTTCCAAATCTATATTGTGGCCAATGTTTTTAGCCCATAATACCACTGTTTCTTTTATGGAATAGGTTGTATTCTTAATATGTATGTTAGTCTTCAAATCTTAAAACTGTTCAACAACTAACTCATTAAGATCAAAGAAGATCTATTGGTTCATGTGTCGTGCCTGGCAAAGAAAGAGTATGCAGAAAACCAGTATGAAGAATTGGTGTCAAGCATGGGAAAATCAGGACTTCAGGCAGTTCAAATGAATATAAAGTTTTATTGTAAGTTTATGATCTCTACAAGAATTGGAACTACTAAAGGACAAAATAAATAGTAGTTAGGAATCAATGGAATTCAAGGTGGGCTGGACTTGGATCTCTTGTGCATGTGAAGGGACTTGTGATTCATAATGTCTTTGACCCCTCCTCAGGCTCAGCCTACAATTAGCTTGTTTAAATTGTTGTCTCATTTTTGAATGGAAAAGTAGTTAATCAAAGAATAATTTCAAAGTTACATTTCCAGGGCATTATTAGAAGTGCATAATCCCATATCCAAATTATCAATCTCCAGATAAAGGAATAATCTATCTTTTTTTTAAAAAAAATGCTTTTCTGACTCAATGTGAATATGTGAAAATCTTAGTACAGAAGAAGTAATATTACCAGATACTTTTCTGATGTTTTTCTTCTAAATATATATAAGTAAATATATTAATATAAATAAAATAATGATTGCTTGGGCTCCTTTCTAAGTTCTTATTTACACAATTTGCTCAATAATAAAAGTTTTAAAGTTTTGTATTTAGCATGTTATTGGGAACTTGTTTTTATATTCATGATTTATTTTTAATTATTTTATCTTACAAGAATTGCCCATTGCTCTCACAAAAAAATGAATTAATGATGTAGTTTTTTCTGACATTACAGCAAATTGTAGTTTAATTAACAATATACCACTAATCATCATTTAACATAATAGATGAAACAATCTTTGGGAGTACAATATACAAACAATTTCTTCCATTACATCTTCAAAGATGTTAAGAATCCTGTCAAGGCAAGAGCAAAAATAGTCATACACAGATTTTCACAAATTTCACTTCTATTTTATATTTATTCTTGATGGAAAGATACTCCTTTCAGCAAAAGTCAAAAGCTCATATATGAAACTGGAAGTCTTGAAGGTATATGGGCTTGTTCATTTTTGCCGCAAAAAAGGTAAACAGGAGGTTTATGGATCAGAAAGCAATACCCAGACAAGTTAGGTTAAAGTTGAAAGACTTTATTGTGGAAAGCAGAGCAAAATAATAGACTTAACTGCAAAGTAAATATAGACAACAAATATCCACAGATAAGGCAGGAAAATAAAAAACAATGACATTCTATAAATACTGGAGAAAATTTCATATTCCCTCACCATAATTAAAAGGAAGATACTGATTTTGCCTATATATGATTCTCATAAATATATGGAAAACTTCTCAAGAACATTTATATTTAGCTTAGCCCCAAAATATATGGTGAAAATTTATCTCGTCCTGTTTCTATCATGTTATCAGTTTATATGATGTGATAATCATATATCTTATTTTAATTACATATATTCCCTTTATCATTTATTTTAGTTATCAAAAGGTTATGGTACATACTGTAACATCAGCTCACCCATCCTGGCCCTCCTTTCAAATATCTTATCTTGCTGCAGCATTTCTAAGCAAAAGAAATAATAGCCTTGTGTATATAAAAAAAAGGTTGGTGTAGAACTTAAAATATTAGGAAAGAAACCAGAAGATTGGATGTTGTAGTTCCATTTTAGGATTGAAACCAGCTGGATGACTTTGGATATAAATTAGAGGAAATGAATCATGTTTTTCTGTTGCCAGCATACTTTATTTACAAAATAACTAGGAACAAAAGAAACAGCAGTACATCTAAGAAGTAAGCAAAAGAAGAAGTAAAATGAAAGAGAAGTTGAAGTAAAAGTCCTCCCCTGCGCACATATGCAGTAAACCAAAAATTACAAGACACACATATCTTGTTACTATGGAAACTTTGATAACCAGTCCGGCTTATTCTGGAATCTTCTGTGGAAGCTCACCAGACAAGCCCAAAACAAACGCAGTGACACCCCCTTCTTTGTCTGATGAACGGACATCAGATAAGGCACATCTTCTCATGCAGGTATTCAAACTGAGTAGCTGCAAGTGGTTTGTTGATGTAACCTAAAAATTGCAATATAAAATATTTCTGCAAGGCATTAGCAAAATCATTTTTGTCTCCTGCTATGTTTAGAGGATGAAGATGTTGAAGCCTCAGAGGAGGAATGCCTGGACCGCTTCAGGGCTGCTGACACCCCTTGCTTAACTGTCTCAGTTAAAAGAGCCTGCATATTAAATTGGAAATTAGACTCCTGTCCCACAACTGGTCTAAGTCCAGCTGATATGGGAGTAAATGTGGCCTCAGTGGCCAGTCTGGGTCTCTGGGCTGTCACAGGAAATTGCCCTGTTGCTGGGCAGACTGAGAAGAAGTTTCTTATTTCCGATCCTTCCAGGGATTCCTGCATGAAATCCTGTTGCCATTTCGGTTACTACACTCCAGTCACTGTGCAAATACCTATCTCCTCTCAGTAACGGTCACTCCTCATTTTGGTGGGAATCTGAGCCAGTGGGTGCCATTTCTGCTTTCTTTTGGGCCTCTTCCTGTCCTCTAGCCCACAATTTGTCTAGAGCGCTTTCAAGCTCCTGCAGCTCTATCCCTTGGCTTGGGCTTTCAGAGTGATTGATCTGAGGCTGTAGGGCTGAGAGTGTGATGGCCTGCATGGCACCTCCTCCACTCTCCAATTTACATGGCTAATGGTCTGTTAGGAATCCTCCATCTTATCCCCCGATGCTAATTTTGGCTTTCTGGGACATTACAGCCTCGGTTTTTTTACTGCGGTGCTGGCCTTTTACTATTGTGGCTGTTCTTCTGCCCCCTTTACTTGTAGCCACTATAATAAAGGCTTCTGAGGCAACCGTTTAAGGCACCAAAAACCCTCTCAAACCAAACTCAGGGTAACAGTGTGGATGGTATTTCTATACACCTCCTGCTAAAATACCTTTACGTTGCAGATCAGTCCTCAGCTGATCCTTCGACTGACAGGCTAGGCCAAAGCCCTGAGCTGTCTTTGACAGTTGTCAAATGGGTAGATTGGTTCTTAGTTGAAGATAGAATTCAGGATTGTATTTTTCTCTAATTTTGGAAGTTTTTTGCTTTTAAATTTGAATATTTGTAGGAGCAAAATTAACACGTCATCCAACTAGCTGACTGAGTCAATTTCTGAGAGGACCCTAGCAACAGAGTGAGTGTCTTGACAGACATAGGGAGAGACGTGACAGACTCAGTCCAATCAGCAAGATGTGACTGATTAGCCAATCCTGAATGCTATCTCCACCACAATGGAGAATTGAGCAACACAACCAAAGTAAGTGTTGTGCCTGGTGTCCATGAGAGAATTTATCATGGATATGAGGATAATGACTGAAACCTGAGGGCCGGATGCATCATGTGCTGGCCCCACCCAAACCGGTTTAGTGAAGGGGGGAAAAATCCCAATATATCATGTGACTCCGTTGTGACAACATGAATTTGAAACTTCTGATCTATGCTGAAGAAGCAACAAGCAAAAAGCCCACATTTTTCCTTCTTTCCTCTTTGCAATTCTATTGCTTTGTATACTGACCAAAATTTGAAAAAAAAAACAAAAACAAAGAACATTTTGAATCCATTTTTATCATGGAAGATTACTGGAAATATTTGGACCAGTCATAACTTATTGCCACCCATGTAGGATTGTGATGGTGTTGGAAAATTGGTGGATTGTGCTTTACTGTGTGCTTCTAGAAAAAAAGCAGTAGAAATCTAGCGACTAAATTAAAATTGTTGTGCCTTTTCATGGAATCTTGATTGCAGAAATTGCTGCTTATAAAGTGTGTTTGTGCTTATGTCTGTGCATTTTGTATGATGGAGTAAATAAAGTAAATAAATAAACAAACAAATAAATAAACATGAATGAATAAACAAACAAATAAATAAATAAATAGTATTTTCCTAAACATGTCTTTAATGGTATATTATTAAAAGATGAAAAATAGAATTTCATTTACAAGTTATCTTTAATTTAAATATTTATTAGCATTTTAGTATTAGTCAGTTATAATACTATTATTAGTATTATACATTGTTAGCCTATTGTACAATATTTTTAACACATAGAAATCAGACATTGTAAGAATCAATTAATAAATCTCTTTTTCCAACAATCAGAAGGAAGGGAAGTGATAGCTTAAATTGAGGAAGCAAACTTCATTCCATCCAGGAGAATTTGGCCATGAAATAAGACACAGTATATCATACCTATGAATTCTGACATCTCAGCATTTCTTTGAACAAAGTGGAACACCACTTACCCACATTTTCAAAAATAACAATAACACTTATATATTCTCCACAATGCTTTCCAGCAGTCTCTGAGCAGTTCACAATGTCAGCATATTGCCCCAACAATCTCGGTCCTCATTTTAACCAAACTTGGAAGAACGGAAGGCTGAGTCAACCTTGAGCTGATCAGGATTAAACTCTTGGCAATAGGAAAAGTTAGCCTGCAATACTCCATTTTAACCATGATGCCACCATGGGTCCTGGTAATACTTAAATGTTTAAAAACAAAGAAATACAAAGACATTTAGAAATCTTACCATTAATTTCTTTTATTCCAGAGACTTTGTGAAATGTCTTTACTGACGTTAATTTACCTATTAGTGATCAGTATTTTATCTGCATGAAGGTTTGGACTCAATTTCTGCAGATTATAATTGTCTTTTTTTCCTTATAGTCATCCTATGGAAAAAGTACCAAGATATTAAATCTGAAATTAATTTATTGTTTACTATCTTGATAGAAATCTCTTCAAATTGGATTGAGTCATAACACATTTGTTTCTATTGTCTTGAGGTTAATATTCATCTTAATAATCTTAAATTTGTTGCCCTCTCTTTTTATTCCATTATATCAGAACATGTAACCATTTGATTAAATTCTCTTCCAAGCAGAAAATTTATAAAGCTAACTTGCCAAAGTTATATGCTTTTAAGAGCTTGAAATAGCTACCCACTATATAATGCTTTTCTTCTAATTTCATATAGTGAAACAGCAATCTGCAGTGAAGGTTTCCTATTCAGAATGTTTATTAATATCTGCTTTGTTTTCCTCAAGAGTCTTGTACACCAAAATTAAACTGACTTCTGTGTGCTTATTAACATAAAGTAATTAGTAAACCAAAATAAAACTTTCTGAATGCTTATTAACATAATTAGCTTTTAATAACTCTACAGATACCTCCAAATGTATTGTATAATAATATCTCAGATTGTTAACAGAATTTGGGTTGCGGTCATATAAACAATCCAAACATAATTAGCCATTAACAACTCTAAAATCATGCAGTTATTCTAGCAGTTCAAACTCTGAAAAGTGAAACAAACATCACATAATAAGACTTGCTTGAAATTGTAATTGCTTGGGATTCTCTTTCACCTCTAGTATTTTTTTAAAAAAATCCCATCCTCTATTTGGCCCACCATAGCTGGGAGAATTGGGTTAATTAAACACAGGTTATTCAAAGGGGTGAAAAATTAAAGCATTTCTGTAAAATAATAAACAATTCCTAGTGGAATGCTAATAAATAAGGTGCAGAATAAAACCAGTTGAATTTTTGGTGGGAGTCCAAATAAGCAGGGTAAGTTTTGCTTTGTTGTATTTCAAACCACATTCCTTTGTAAACTGCATTTGGCTATCTGAGGAGGCTGAGCAGTTACATACCCAAAACAAGGCTCATAGAACAAGATACAATGGAAACCTACAAAGACATAAGGCATAGTGAGTAAGATTTAGAAATAAATCATATAAATATATGTTTTAAAAATAAATTTATATATCTTCAATTTTTCTGGAATATAATCTTTGTTTTTGTCCAATAAATTCTTTCCTGGAATAACATAATAGGTTTTCCATTTTTGTCCCCTGCCTCCACATAGCCTGTACCATTTCCTCAGAAGAACCTACCCATAGCCCATCTGGCTAAACAGATTTCAATATTTTTCATAATTCAACATCTTTTATTCAAGTAAAGAACATTTACAATAATAACAAAGTGAAGTTTAAAAAAAATTATACAGAAGATACAAGAATAAGAATATCCCTAGAGGCAGATTGGTAAGGTGATCAACCTTCTCTCTTTACCTGACTATTGCATAGTTTTGGCTGGTTAGGAGGGAATAAAAACATAACTGAAAATGAAGAAAATATTAACATTTTATTGGAAAAGCAGGTACTCCAAAGTAGAAGATACATATGCTTAGCTAAACAGGTAGAAACAAAGGCAGCAGTGTCTATAAATGGGCACAAATGTGATCACATTTACAGCAGAACTATGATGCCAATGCCACATATTATATATGTATATTTTCAAATGTAGCTGTAAGTAGAAAGATCAATGAGATTGAAGCCACAGCAGGATAGCTTTAGCAATTGTGGAATTTCATAGTAAAATTGATTGAAAGCATTATGATTTTTTTAAAAATCAACATCTGTTCCAGCTTATTTTCATGTATAATTATTCTGTAATCTTCAAATTCCTATTTAAAAAATCCTATAGAAAAGTACCATGGACCCCACAAATCCTATAATTTGTTCAATATGAGATTGACTTAAAAGACAACTTGGGAATTCTAAGCTAGTGCAAAATGGAGCATGCAAAAACATAAGCTATACAGGAAGTTGAGGCCACACTCACACTAAAGGAAACACCCTGGGTATCTTTTCACTTTCAAGCCCAAGTCAACATGACAGCAAAATCACAGTTATTCTTAAAATGCTAAAATACTTTTGGATACAAATACATCACATATTATCCCCCCTATTCTGTAAGATTATTAAATGCCAACAATATTTTATGGTATATAAGAAAAGGCCATCTCTTTTATGATTTCTTGATTGTTAATTTGCCTCCACTTGAAAATGGGCATGATGTTACCACTGTTTTCTTGCTGGAACAGATCAAAGCCAATTTATTTGCCCATTTCCATTGTGATTGTATTATTAAATGCAATGCCACTTCTGAAGTTTAATGTGATTGCTCTCTTTTTGTTTCTTAAATAACCCAACTTAGATTTGTGATGGACACAAAAAGTAAAAGAATGAATAATCAAATAAGCATATGCCATTTTTTAAATGTTTCCTTTGTATAAGCAATGCATTTTTCCTTAATTGCACTCAATATTTTACAAATGATTAAATTATATGCTAATAATTTGTTTTGAACTTTTAATGTGAATTTTACTTCACCTGCAGGCTTCAGCTTTATATAGATGCCTGAATGAGTAAAGATTTTGAAGAATGATTTCACTCACATTTTCATGTTAGCTATTCTTCGTTTCAAATTATCTGATCAAGCTATATTGACAGAGGCAATTAATAAAAATGTTATGTCTCTCTAAGTTAAGTAAAATCTCCTGCAAGGTCATTTTGAATGGACAACAGACTAGCAAAGAAAGATACAAAAATATTAGAAACTGAACCATACAAGCAAGCAAAACTTCACCTACGCATGGGTGGGATCTAGGTAGCATATGAACCGTTTCCCCCCCCCCAGTCGGTGGAAAAATGTTTTCATTCCTCTGCAAGCAGTGCTGCTTAAACCTTTTCCTTCTTTAAGAAAAAAATTCTTATCAAGAAAGCTCATTAAAAAAACACTTTAAATAAATTTAAATGTCCATGTTGGATAATGGATTAAAAATACTTTTACTCGATTTTGTGCAATTTACCCAGGTTTGGGAAGCTACGATAAGTTATTTGAAAAAAAAGTGATGGAAAATTATTATTTCTGATTTTTTTTTTTACTTTCTCTTCTTGGAATCAATAATCTGGAGCCAATTAGAGCAAGTAGTATAATTTCTTCTAGTTCTGATGTTTTGTTTTCATATTTTTTTTACACAGAACCATATGTTATTTTATATTTTTCTACATAAATATACATATTGCCTAATTAATATTCTTCTGTTTTAATTTATGGAGGCATCAAATGGTAGTCACTTATGGGAAGTTTATTTGTCCATGTGCCATGCAGGGCAAGCACAGATACATAGTATTGGTTATATGACTGCAACTCAAATTCTGTTAACAATCTGAGATATTATTATCCAACATAATAACTTATACTGGAGCACTTGGAGGTAGCTATAGATTTACTAAAGGCTAATTATGTTAATATGCACTCACAAGTCAATTTTATTTTGATTTATTAATTAGCATATTGTAATAAGCACACAGAAATGAATTTTAATTTGTTGTACAATTCTCTTGAGGGAAACAAACACATGCCTTAATTGTAGCTTCTTTGTATTAAAATAATGGAAAGCCAGAAAATTGGATAAATAATTTGCACAGTAATATAATAAAGGTGAAGGAAATATCTATAAATAAATTATAAATCTTATCCCATAAATAAAACCATAAGGGAGGTATGCAGTTCAAAAGCATGATTATAAAAACTGCTTATGAATTCAAAATCAGCAGAGATCAAGATGGGAGAGGGGAGAACTGAATGAAAATTGAACACAAATGAATGCTTTGAATTCTGCAATGTTTGTTATGCAATGCCACTAATTGTAGGAAAATCATTTACATTCAGTTTAACAGAATGTAGGAAATCTAAATTAGAGAAATCTAGATTAAAAAATCAAGATGTAACCATTTATTCAAAGTAGCCTTGATCTCTTTGTTTCTTACACTATAGATAAATGGATTCAACATAGGAGGAATTATAGTATACAACACTGAAAAAATTATATTTGAGCTGCCCGAATCCTCAATATAAGTCCTTCCATAGGTAAATAATCCACTAAACATAAATACAGATATAACAACAAGGTGTGGTAGGCAAGTAGAGAGAGCTTTCTTCTGACCATTGACTGAGGGGATTCTGAGGACTGCAGCAAAAATCTTCACATAAGTTAGAATGATATACATAAATGATACAATTACAATAATGCCCACAATGACAAGAGTCCAAAATTCAGGGAGATAACAATTACAACAAGAAAGTTTTAATAGCTGTGGAATTTCACAAAAAAACTGCTTGATATAATTGGAACAAAAGATAGTTGCAAAGGTGGTACCAGTTTGTATTATGGCATTAAGCAAACTACTGATCCATGTTGCAGCTGCCAAGCAAATACAAGCTCCCTTATGCATTATTTTTTCATACTGAAGGGGATTGCAGATGGCAACATGGCGATCATGAGCCATTACTATTAGAAGGGTAAAATCACAGGTTGCAAAAAAAAGGTAGAAAAATACCTGAGCCACACACCCAGAATAAGATATGGACCTGCTACTCATGAGGTAATTAGTCATTAATTTTGGAATAGTAACAGAAACAATGCCAAGGTCTGTCATAGCCAAATTCATGAGGAAGAAGTACATTGGGGTATGAAGATGATAATCAATAGCTACGACAGCAATGATGAGAAGATTCCCAATTAGAGTTATCATATATAAAGCTAGAAAAATAAAGAAATACAGAATCTGAAGATCCCTGATATCTGAGAATTCAAAAAGTAGGAAGGAAGTAAAAGTGAGATTGTTCATCCCTCTTTACTATGATCTGCAGGACAAAAAAAGAAAGAAAGAAACATAATAACTTCAGACTAGTTTTGCAGTTAAATGGAAACAGTTCATTTTAATTCAATACATCAATATATTTCTTTGCTAAATCATACAATGCATTCTTTTTCAACCACAATTTGATCAAAAATATATGAATTGCACTTTTATCCTTCAGCATTTTCAATACCACAAAAACTTTACATGCATGTGTTATTGCATTTATAATGAAATTATGTAGGTCCTGTTTTGGTTATAACCTATCTGACAATGGAACATTTTTTTCTCCCATTTCATGATTGCATATTGTAATAACAAATAAATGGCTGATTCAAATAAAAGTTATTATAATATAAAATTTTTCCAATCTATTTTCTAATCAAAACTCATGTGTCCCTTGATGTGCTTGATTAACTCAGTTCAAATCATTTTAAAAAAGACTATTGATAGCAAACATAATTAAATCAATACTATAAATTATATGCATATTTAAATCATACATCTATTATGGTGTATATACAAACTTTTATTTCCATATGGCACAGAGATAGAACACACAAAAATCTTTGATAAAATGGATATAAATTTTTAAAGGAATAGTTACAACACAACAATGGGAAGAATTATGGACTATAAAAGTTGTACTAAGATATAACCCCCCAAAAAATTGATATAAAATGTCCAATAAATAGTATACAATTCCATCAATTATAATGCCCAAGCCTTTAGCAAGGATGATTGAAACTCTTTTTTTCTTTTTATTATTTGGTTATGTTATTTCTGTCATATTTATTTGTTGCTGATGATGTTTCTTTGTTTTCAAATGTTTTTAACAATTGTAAACTGCTCAGAATCCTGGGAACATATGTATCACATACTGTACATTGAATCAATTTTATTATTGTTGATGTTGTAAAAGTCATACACCCACAATTTAATTAACCATTCTTTTGAAGAAAGAATCAGAGATAAATAAAAAGGAATATTTTATAATAGTAATAATTACATCTACATGAACAGTGCTGAGTGTTTTTGAAGGGATTATGTTTAATTAAATATAGTCACAATTTCTTGAGTTATGATTACAAGATTTAACATATGTCCAATTTTACAATCATTTTCCAATAGTTTTGAGCTTTATAACATTACCACTACATATTGTTTTAAAAAGGTTCCATGTGCTCATTATGTTTCCAATATTTCCTAGAAAAAATAATTATTCATGTTAGAAATCAAGATTGAGGTGATCTATGGTAAAACACCTTATGCCAATTGTCTCTTAATATGTTGTTCAAATATATTTCCATATGACACAGAGTTCTTTCATTGGAATATTGTTGCATCCTCTGACTATATTCCATTTTTTCATCCATGTAATCATTACAATTTTTGACAAAACAGTCATGCTTCTCTAATAATTTGTGCCTTATAAATGTTCAATTATACAGATTATATTAGGAGGCAGGAAATTTTGGCAAGTGGGAGGTGTTTGGGGATTGTCATGTGTGTATGTATGTTGGGTCTGGTCTCTGGGTATTATGTGAATTTCGTTGTGTATATATTTACAATGATAATAAAGAATTCAATTCAACTCTTGAAGAAAAACAACTCAGCTCTCGGCGCTTCCAGTGACGAGGTATGGACAAGTGGAGGTGCTGCAGCTCGCTCTGGGCTTCAAGTTACCTTTCCTTGCTGTTGGAGCAACTCTTAGGGGTGCACGTATCCTGTAGAGAAACGTGCCGGTGTGGGGAGACTCGAGTTGCGGTGTGGAGAAGGTGATTCACATCGCGACGCAGAGAGACCCTGAAGAGACCGACATCAAGAGACCGTCAGCAATGGCGGTCCCGAAGTCCGGATCGTTACATATAAGAGGAAGCAAGTGAGTGACAGCCTGTGGTGAAAGAGGAGTGGGAGTGAAGGAATTTGCGATCCTGATTGAGCATTAAGCACTGGAGAAAACTGGTCGGAACAAAGCCCAAAGGAGCGGCCAAAGCAGATACGAGTGGCAGCGAAAGTGAAAGGGCTCGTGAGACGGAAGAGGATAAGAACGTGAGTGATTACAAAGAAAAGATAAGAAAAGTGGAGAGAACTGAGTGATTGACAATAATTGGGGAGAAAAACAAATAACAACCTTACTATCTGGAAAGTGGAAGAGATTTGATTTGGGGATTTTGAGAAGAGTGGAAGGACGAATTTGAGACTGGAAGGAGATCGGAAGGGAGGAAACAAATAGCTTTATTGTAACTTTAAAGAACCCACAGACGAAGTCTGAATAACCTATTGACTTTTCTTTTTGGATTATTGACTTGGAGCCATAATAAGTGGAGGAGACTTACCAAAGAAAGACACTATATGAATTTTAGAAATTGACTTGTAGGATTCCTGAGTGAAAGATGGAACAGTGATAACGGAAAGTACAGTGAGACTGCAAAGCCAGAGACATTACTCAGCAAGACTGCACTTCCGGTTTGTTTGGTGAAGGAAATTTCTGATTTGGAGAGAACGAATTGAACTGCTATACTAAGGCACTTTGTGCTTATAATTCCTGCTGAATGTAATTATCCCCTGATACCAACTCAACTGGTTTTTGAATGTGGTAACGGGATTTTTTATAGGATTTAATTGATATATTAGTAAATATTGGAATTTACATCTGGTTTCAATAAAAAAAAAAAAGGAGGTGATAATTAATTATTTAAGTATTGATATTTGAATATAGGAGTTGATTATAGTAGACTAAATAATTAATTGTGATTAATTGTGATTATTATAGATTAAATAACCAATTGTTGTATAGTAAGATTAATATACCTTTCATTAGATTTATAAATATTTGAAGTACTGTTTTATAATATTGAGAATTTCATAATATTTATAGATATAGAGTTCAGTAATATTTAAAATTTAAACAGAGAAATTTGAGATAATATTAGGAATTATAAATCCAGGTATTTGATTTAGAAATTAACCGTGTTGGGGAATATTTATATAAATAGGTGTGTTTAATTTATTAACATACTAAATTAATTAGAGTAGTGGCTACTATCATTGGATACATTTCAATTGCGAATGTTAATTTGGGATAACGTATTTAATATAATACAAAAACAGAAACAAATTTTACAAGAGATGACTTCTACAGCTAATACAATGCTTAAATCTGGGAAGAAGATTACCTCAGTACAAACTACAGCGGCGGCATCACCCTCAATGATGGCACAAAAGACAAATGAGGAAACAATATCTGGAGAGAAACAATCTACCATCACAAATGCTAATATTCAATCAACTCTTCTTATTCTACAAGAATCTATGTTGAAACTTCAGGAAATAATGACAAAAAAACATACTGAGTCAAGAGCTGACACAAATGAATTAAAAACAGAGATGGGGAATTTAAAAGCAGAAATGAAATTAGATATCTCAAAGCTGGATCAAAAAATTGGAATAATACAGCAAGCAATAGAGAGAAATGAATCAACAATAAAGGAGGTCGAGAAAAGGACTGAACAAACTGAAAAGAAGTTGAAAATGGTCAATGAACAATTAAGAAATGTGAGTAAAGAAATGGACGATTCCCTGGTCTACCTAGAAATGGATAAGGCCGCAGCATAATTAAGATTCCAGAACATATTGGAATCCAAAAAAGAGAATTTGGAACAAGTAATGGCAGGAATACTAGCAGAATTGTTGGAAAAAGATAAGGATGATATTCTGAAAGAATTGGATGAGGTCTACAGAGTGAATACAACCTATGCAAGACGCCATAAATATCCAAAAGAGGTTCATGTAAGATTTGCTAGAAGAAAGGTTTGGGATATTATATATAAAATATCTAGAGAAGAGACAATTACATATAAAGGGAAAGAAGTTTTAGTGCTTAAACAAATCCCAAGAAGAGTGAGAGAGCAAAGGAGAGACTATAA
Source organism: Bungarus multicinctus (assembly GCA_023653725.1). Lineage (NCBI taxonomy): Eukaryota > Metazoa > Chordata > Lepidosauria > Squamata > Elapidae > Bungarus > Bungarus multicinctus. Next base: position 114,304,060 of record CM042840.1, read on the forward strand.
ATTCTTGGCAAATCAATTGAATCGAAAAGGCATTATATTCAGATGGTTAATCCCAGAGGGGATGTTAATTTCATGGGAAGAAAGGAGAGTCAGAGTAGATTCCATGGAAAAAGCCCAAGAATTCTATGAACGATTGGTAGGTTCAGAAGAAACAAGTAGTAAGGATGAATTAGAATCAAACTACAAGACGATCAAGATTACCAAAAGATTAGAGATAGGAAACAAGAGAGAGAGGAACAGAAAATACAAACTCAACTACAAGGAGAGACAGGAGTAACTACAAGACAAAGAGCAAGAATTAATTAGGTAATGGATGAGGAAAAGAAAATAGTATCAATTAACATAAATGGTCTGAACTGTAGGATAAAAAGGAAAAGAATATTAACTAAGCTAATTAAATAAAATGCAGATATAGTATGCTTACAAGAAACTCACATAAGGAAGGAAGATGAAAAATATTTAGAATGCCCCAAACTAGGGAATTTGTATACATCGCCAGCAAACCCTGGGAAAAAGAAAGGAAAAGAAAGAAAGAGTTAGAGCAATTTGGGAAAGTTGCAGGACTTAAAATTAATAGGGAAAAGACTAAATTAATAACTAAGAATTTAACAGAAAAACAGAAATTAAAATTGGAAAAGACAATGGGACTACAAGTGGTAAAAAAAATTAAATATTTAGGAATTTGGCTGACGGCCCACTGTAAAACTTTAATGGAAGATAACTATAATAAATTGTTACAGGTAAAAAAAGACTTAGAGATATGGATCAAACTGCAAATCTCTCTATTAGGGAGGATTGCTACTATTAAAATGAACATTCTTCCTAAACTTATTTATTTATTCCAAACAATACCAATAAAAATATATAAAAATTACTTTGTGGAACTTAATAGGATAACCACTAAATTTATTTGGCAAGGGAAGAAACTGAGGATAAAATTAAAGGTGATGCAAGATATGAAGAGTAGAGAGGGTATGGCACTCCCAAATTGGGAAATATATCATAGTGCAGCCTCCTTACTTTGGCTGAAAGAGTGGGTAAATCTGTCAAATAAAAGAATCTTATTTCTAGAAGGCCACAATTTACAGAGGGGATGGCATGCATTTTTATGGGACATCGGAAAAACTAAACAGAATTATTTCCACAGACACATAATTAGAGATTCTTTATTGGCTACTTGGAATAAAATAAAATAAAAACATTATTTAAAAATCCCAATTTGGATCTCAACGATGGAGGCGATGATACACCCAAACTATTTGGATCTTAATAAGATGATAAAATACAAGGACCTCCTAGATGCGCGAGGAACTTTAAAATCACGGGAAGACCTCCAAGAACAAGGGCTAAGAGTAGATTGGTGGGTTTATTTGCAAATTCAAAATAGATACAGACAAGATAAAAAAAACTTTGGAATCTACGGTAATCTACAACAATTAGATAAAATCTTATTAGGCCCTGATAAAAAAAATATAACAAAATTTTATAATTATCTCTTAAAGATAGAATTAGAAGAAGAAGTAGTCAAAGGCAACATGATAGCTTGGAGTAGAAATATAGGACATAGTATTACATTATTAGAATGAGAAAAGGTCTGGATTAGGAATAATAAAATTACAAAATCAGCAACATATAAAGAAAATGCCTATAAAATGTTTTATAGATGGCATCTCTCACCTTCGAGAATAGCAAAGATGTCTCCTAACATGAATCTGAACTGTTGGAAGTGTAAAAAGAAACATGGAACATTCTTTCACATGTGGTGGTCCTGCACTGAAGCCCAAAGATATTGGCGTAGAATTAAAAAATGGTTAGAGAAAATAACAATGGAACAAATTGAATTAAAACCAAAATTCTTTATATTAGGAATATTTAATAGACAATTTTCTAAAAAAGCTAAATATATAATATTACATATTCTCACTGCAGCTACATTAATTTTTGCACAATGTTGGAAACAAGCTGATATTCCAACAGAGGAAATGATCATTCAGAAGATAGCAGCTTGTGCAGAGATGGATAAATTAATGTTAGCACTTAGGGACAAAGAATCATCAGAGTATTATAAGAGCTGGGAATGCTGGTATAACTGGGTAGAACAAAAATAAAAAGTACAGTCGTAAATATTGTTAAATTGCAAAAGTGGTAGTAGCTATTGTTTTAATTGTACGGCTGTGCACCGCTCTAAGTCCTTCGGGAGAGGAGCAGTATATAAATAAATATTTATTATTATTATTATTATTATTATTATTATTATATATTCGCACTTAGATGTATTTGGAAATATGACACCAATAATGATAACAAATAAGGAATCACAGACTTGATAATGGAACAGTTTATATATATATATATATATATATATATATACTTTGTATTACAACATAGTAATTACAACGTAGTAATTATTACTATATATAGTGTATTACAACGTAGTAATGTGAGCTTGCAGCTGTTTCTTCGTTTACGAAGAAACAGCTGCAAGCTCACATTATTATGAGAAGCACAAAGCCGAAGACACAAGCCTGAAGATGATGAGTGAGACTTCATCGAAACGTCGACTAGATACTTCCAATTTTACGCGGGAGAAAACCCGAATTACCAAAGAACCATATATATATGTGTGTGTGTGTGTGTGTGTGTGTAAGGTTTTTAAGCTGATAATTTTAAATAATAAATAAGGGAGACTAGGATAGATCCTATTTATTATTTAAAATTATCAGCTTAAAAACCTTACACACATGTAAAGAAAAGACAACGAAACAAATAGCTTTCTGTCAGTATGGTCTCTGGTGATGAGCCGAAAGACGGAAAAGAAAGCAGTATGCTTTCTCCCTTAATTGGGGCTTAACAGGGTGTTGTAACACAAAGTATATATATATATATATATATATATATATATATATATATATATATATATATATGTGTGTGTGTGTGTGTGTGTGTAAGGTTTTTAAGCTGATAATTTTAAATAATAAATAAGGGAGACTAGTATAGATCTATTTCGAGCTAGTTAGCTCTCTTCAGCTAGCCATATACCATATATATATATATATATTTCCCTTTTTGTGTATGTTGTGTATGTGTTTGTTGTTTTAGTTGTATAATTAATAAAGTTTGTTATTAAAGGATTCAATTATATTATATTATTTTAAAATAAGTTAATCTCTCTTGCCTCTATAAATCATATGCATTACTTATTTCAAGATTTTGGAACCAATTAAGTCAGTGCTTTAGCAACATGAAGAGTTTCTACCTTTATACTGCTAAAAATAAAATATTGGAATCTTGGAATTAGATATTCTCCACTAGCAAATTTCTTGAGTATTTTCATCTTCAAAAAAATAGATATTCAACAATGACAGTGAAGATGTTATTATTTCAAAACTACTGGTATATTAATATTTTTTTCATCAATATCCATTTCATAGTTGATAAACAAATGGCTCACTTACATATGACACTTTACAAAGTAAGATAATTTTTTACATTTAAAACATGATTAAGGCACAAGACTAATTTCACAGGTAATGTGATTTAATCAGATACCAGATATAATCTTAAATATTCAATTTCAACCAAAGTTAGTAATTGGGGGGAAATCATAGGGATGGAAAATGGAGAATGTGTTATCAAAAGTTCACAATGTTTTTATTAGGCTTTCCTTTTTATCTTGCTTTTAATCTTTATCATTTTTATCTTTATTTTTGTACAAGTTTGGTTAAGCTTATGCAATAATTAAAAAAAAGATCTGACAGTGGAAAATACTTACATGTTTTACTGCTTTGAGTGCTACATCAAACATTATCTTTTGAAACTTAGAAATATAACTGCTTAATTTTAGACTATATTAATTTTATATTAAACACAATACACAGTGTTTTAGCTGTGTAACAATTCTAGAAATGTTTTGTTACTATGACTCCCTAAAGATGGATGAAAAAAGAGAGAGAGAAAGCTTTACCTGATTCAGTCATATGAAGTTATTCGTGCATAGTACAGAAGTTATTATGTCAATGATATTTTGAAGTCTTTTTTGGATAAAAAGCTGAGAATGTTCTTTTTTCAACAGTATATAAAAACAGAATGTTGATAAAGCAAATGTTGACAACAGAATCACTGGAAAGAAATGCGTCCAAAACTTTTCAGAATGTTTTAACTTTACATCTTTCATTGAAAGATTAATTGTTCCCTCTAGGTCTTTTGGGTCACATACTTCATTACATTTCAAATTATATTTCAGTCATGATCAGAGCATACTGCCATACAGTAAAATTCAGACTTCTTAGCACACTTGCCAAAATATTGGGAGTTTATACTAACATTGAAAAGACACTGTGTGATTCTTATGTAATGCTAATGTGAAATTGGGAGTCATTTATTCCTTTAGGTTCTTATTTCCAGGGATTTAATGTAACCAATCAGAAGACATAATTAAAAAATCTGAAAATCCAGTCTTATAGTGAGAATTTTCACATTCTAGTTTTCAATAACTATTTATGTCATTGCTATGTACTTTCCATTGGAACATATTAAAGAAAGTAATATGGAAGAACTAACTTCCTACACAGCAATGTAAAATAAATTGTGCCATTATTATAACACATAATCCCAATATTGTTAAAAAGTAATATACAGGTAGTCCTTGACTTACCACCATTTGTTTAGTGACTATTTTGAAGTTATGTCACTGAAAAAAGTGGCTTACCACCATTTGTTTAGTGACTATTTTGAAGTTATGTCACTGAAAAAAGTGGCTTATGACTGTTTTTCACACGTATAGCTGTTGCAGCATTCCATGTCCATATGATCAACGTTTGGTAGCTTGGCAACTGGTTAATATTTATGATGCCATCATAAGGGTCTCATGATCACCTTTTGTGACTTTCTGACAAGCAAAGTCAATCAGGAGGTCACATAACAACTGTTAATGTGTTACTAACTTAACAGTTAACACTTACAGTGATTCACTTAACAAATATGGCAAGAAAGGTTATAAAATTGAACAAAACTCATTTTAAAAATTGTCTAGCAAAATAAATTTTGGGCTCAATTTTAGTTGAGGACTATCTGTATTTGTAACAATAAATGTTTCAGGATCAGAAGCTCTTTCTGCATCTTGTATACAATTGGCACATTCATCAGCTGTCTGAAAGCTCTTTTATTAATCACTGCAGAAGCTAGTATAAAAATATGCTGGTTTTATGCTGTGCCAACCCACTGAACACATTCCATGTTTTGTCTTGCCAACAATGCAAAATACAGATTCACTCTAGATTTAGAACTAAAAGAGGTGAGAGGTAAGATAAGGAACACTTTCTTGGCAGAAGATTCCTAGAACTTTTCTGATCAGTTATCTATCTTGGCAAGTAGGATGAGAAAATGATAGTAAAGGAAGTATTCTCTGGCTATTTTCTTTCCTGTGGCTTCTTATCCAACCATGCCAAAGAAGTTGAGGAAGAGAACCAAGATTTAAGGTTAGATAGCTTATCACTACTGAACCCAAAATATGCAAATTATTTTTCATGCCTAAGGCTGGACTAGAGCTCATGTCTTTTTAGACTAACATCTTAATCACATCAAATTGGCTCCATATTTTGATTTTTTTGTTTGGGAAAATAAATGCTGGAATGTTATTGCAGCCAGCAAACTTGAATGGATAATGAAAAAGATTCTGGGGAAATTGGACACAAAACATTTGAAGATTTATCACAGAAAAGGTAATCTAGTTCAGTTATTGAAATTGGTAGGAAAAAACTGTTTCAAAGGAACCCCACTTTATAACCAAGTCTGGGCAATACTCCAGATTAGCAGTGAAAATCTCATATTTAAATTTATATCTTAGGTTGCTGCTAACAGTGTAGAATGAAAGCAATTAATCTCAAGGACAAGACTGATTTACAGCTAATAAAAATTAAGAAATAAGTTAAAGTAACAACACAATAATTTCAATCTGTTGTCTACTTTAAAATAAGAAACATATCTAAGCAAATTACAGATGACAATTTCTGCTTCACACATGGTCTCACTGTAAAGGAGAGTGAGCTTGCCTCAAAAGTGTACAATGGTCAGACTGCACCTTATGATTGTTTCAGAAATGGCTTCTAATCTTCTCAGTTTGAGAATCAGCTCTCAAATCTAGCCATTTGAAGCTTCAGAATGTTAGCAGTAGAGGAAGTCCTTAACATTCATTTTTTCAGCAAGCGTCCAAAGTTATGACAGAACTGAACAAAGGAACTTAACAACCTGTCACATGAACAAAAATCTGGGAACCTGGCAACCAGCTTACATTTATGATCAATCACAATCATAACATGATTGCAATTTGTGACTTTCCCTGGCAGCTTCCAACAATCAAAATAAATGGGGAAGCCATGAGGAAAAATCACAAATTACTCAAATAAGTTTTTCCACTTAATGAGATACACATCTTGAGATAATGGTGGCAACTAGGACTGCTTGGATTGTCATTGATAAATAATGTAAGTACAAGATATCACACTTTATGATCACATGTCTTAACAATGGAAATTTTAGTTCCCTTGGAACTTGGGGACTAACTGTATGGAAGTGATAGTGAAAGTCATTTCCTACCTACCCATCCATTCACACATACAGACACACTTTTTTTCCTTCTGGCCTACAAAAAACAATAAGGATACTCTTATAGCTAGTTCAGCATCAGTTTGTCTCAATCACAATGGTCCTAAATTCATTGTTCATTTGCTTATGAGTCTTATGATAGTAGATATTTCATCTTTACTGTTCACAACTCAGAATTGATAAAGCAATGCTTATCTGTTTCTATCAATAATTTACAGTTTCTATCAATTGTTATCAGCTTTTGTTATAATAAATGGAGAAAAATAGTGAGCTGCATAGAATTGTAAAATGCAATTGTAGATTAAATTCCTCCATTCCAAATTGTGATTCTCTTCCAATTTATAGCAGAGAAGAATAGCACTTCAAGTCATATATCTTTCTTGTCCTTCTTTCTGAAATTCCTTTCTGTTTCAAGTCTACCCAAATTACATATCTAAAGATAAATATTAATGTCATTTTTAAATTAAATTCTATATTTCATTGACTAATTTAGATGCCCATCCTATGAACATAACCCTGGGTGGCTTACCCACAACAGTAAAATGATTTAAATTCTAAATTATTGAGATTACAATAATGATTCAACATATATAAATTTTCAAAAGGATTTTAATTCCAAATCCATATATCAATCAATCATATTGCAAGATATGTTAAATATTCAAGTTTTATTAATCTATCTCAATTCTATTCAAATGTAGATTTTTGTGCAATTTTATTTCTCTTTACGTTATTTTTGTAAGTTTAAATATTTTGTTCAATCATTCCCAATAGACAGTTATTTCTCTTATTCCATCAGGAATTAATTAATATAACCCAACTTCATTACTATTTTAGCTGAAAAGTTTGTTCATTAAAATGTATTACTTTATTGAGTTTTTATTCCTGGTTTGAAAATTCTCTGAGGACTGCAGTGAAAAAATACATTGCTTGGTCAAGCAATTGTCAGAAAATACATGCGTACAATATTTCAAACCAGCAAGGAAATTTGAAAAAAGCTAAGTCAACCTCCCTGATGAAAATAACCAATTATATATTTTGTTAATGTTTGAAAAGGAGACACTCAGATATGTGTTGAATGTCATTATGATCATGGAACAGGATATAACATAAAGTAAATATTTAATAAATTTAGTAGAGAAGTAGAATCCATACTTTCTGGTAGGAAAATAAACACATCAGTTCTTAGCAACTCCTGTCCATGGGGAATATCCTAGTGAGTTATTGTTAAATATGCAAAACAATATTAAGCTGGATTAGACTATAATTTAACCCAGTTTAGGATAATTTTACATATTTAAGCAAAAAACAAAACAAGTCCAACTTTTTATTATGAAAACATTGTCAAAGAGCTATTTTCAAAGAAAAATATTATTTAATTGTGTTCATCTAAAGGGATTCAGGATATGATTAATGCTCTAATTCTACACTGGTATATAAACATTGTATCTATTATTTATAGTATTATTAATAGCTTCTTCTTACACATGATTAGTATTAGCCTTTAGAAATACATTATGGAATTTAGGATAAAATTCAGCCAATAATAAAATGTTTCCTTGTCCTTAAGATTTACCAGTAAATATCAGAGCATTTTGATAAAATGTTGTTTTTTTAAATAAAATAAAATAAAATTTATATCTTAACTTACTATCTTAACGAAGTATCCAGCAAACATGTCCTTATGATTTATGTAAAAGTACCGATGTACAAAAGGGAAAATGAATTCAGTTGTTTCTTAATTATGTGTGGGAGACAATAAGTAGGATACCCTATTTGGCAAATTCTCAATAGGAAATAAATTAGAAATACAACCAAATCAGGAAATGCACATTTCTTTGAGTGAATGAAGGAATAGGTTATGGCTTTGGGAAAAGTGATAGAGATAGAATCCAGCTCAACAATAGCTAAATTCAATAAGGAAAATTCTTGGCCATATTCAAGTTATACTTGAGGGTCTCTACAGTAATAAACACAACATTCTCAACTACAGCCATCAGAAAAACAATAGCAAATATAATAAAGTATAACATTTGTTATTCCCATTCCTTGGACAATAAGTAAAGCCATAATTCAGTAACTATGTTTTGCATTTCTTGAATATTCTCCGTAGGAGAAAATAAAAACACATAGAGTATGAAATGCCTCCTTTCTGCCATTTAATTTAAACAAGGAAATTATTTTCATATGTATTTTGATTGAAAAATGCTTTTTACAATTTCCAGAAATGATCAGTATTACTGGTAGTTCCCATTCATTTTATCTTCAAAACAAAATATTTATGTAGCAGATTGTTCTGAATTTATGATGTACTCATTATATCATAAAGTTTAAAGTTTTGCATTAAGAAATTGGATCTAGCTCAGCCATGCTTCCTTTTGGTTAGGTTTGTCAGTCAGAATGTTGATAGGTTTCAAGGGGAATTGGAAGAAATACCTGATGATTTGCAGCACAGATCTGTGGAAGTCCTGGCAGCTACCTGAACTAAGGACGCAGCCAGAGCTTTGGACAGGATGGTGCCCATGAGGTCTGTCTTTGCCCACTGCATCTATTAATCCAAGTGGTTCATAGAGGAGCACAGTGTACACTTTGTAAATAGTTGAACAGTGTTGAGGGAATTATTTGTTTAGCAGAGTGATGGCTTTCAGGAAAAAACTGTTCTTTTGTCTAGTTGTTCTGGTGTGCAGTTCTCTATAGCATCGTTTTGAGGGAAGGAGTTAAAACAGTTTATGTCCAGGATGTGAAGGGTTTGTAAAAATTTTCACAGCCCTCTTTTTGACTTGTGCAGTATACAGGTCCTTGATTGAAGGCAGGTGGGTGGTAATTGTTTTTTCTGCAGTCCTAATTATGCTCTGAAGTCTGTGTCTGTCCTGTTGGTTGCAGAACCAAACCAGACAGTTATAGAGGTGCAGGTGATAGACTCAATAATTCCTCTGTAGAACTGGATCAGCAGCTCCTTGGGCACTTTGAGCTTTCTGACTTGGCGCAGAAAGAACATTCTTTGTTGTGCTTTTTTGATGACGTTTTTGATGTTAGGTGTCCATTTTAGGTCATGTGATATAATAGAACCTAGAAATTTGAAGGTCTCTACTGTTGATACTGTGTTGTCTAGTATTGTAAGAGGTGTAGTATAGGAGAGTTTCTCTAATGGTCTACCACCATTTCTGTGGTTTTGAGTGTGTTCAGTTCCAGATAGTTCCAGTTACACTACGAGGCAAGTTGTACAACCTCCTGTCTGTATGCAGATTCATCGTTGTCTCGAATGAGACCAATGACTATTGTGTCATCAGCAAACTTCAGTATTTTAACAGATGGATCATTTGAGATGCAGTCATTGGTATATGGGGAGAAGTGGAGATAGCACACAGCCTTGGGGGGGCCCTGTGCTGATTGTACATATATCGGATGTGATTTCGCCAAGCTTCACCTACAGCTTCCTGTCTTTTAGGAAGCTTATGATCCACTTACAAGTGTGTTCAGGTACTGCTAGTTGGTTTAGTTTACTTAGAAGAGTGTCTGGAATGATGGTATTGAATGCTGAACTGAAGTCTACAAAGAGGACCCTTGCATAGGTATTTGGAGATTCGAGGTGTTGTAAGATGTAGTGCAGAGCCATGTTAACAGCATCATCTGTCGATCTATTTGCTCTGTATGCAAACTGCATGGGATCTAACAGTGGATCCATGATGGTTTTCAGGTGAGACAGCACAAGCTTTTCAAAGATTTTCATAAATACAGATGTTAGAGCAACTGGTCTGTAGTCATTCAGTTCCTTGATGGAGGGCTTCTTTGGCACTGGGATGATGATAGAACGTTTGAAGCAGGAAGGAACATAGCAATCTCTAGTAATCTATTGAAGATTCGGGTGAAGATGGGGGCCAATTGCTCAGCACAGACTTTTAAGCAAGGAGTTATCTTGTCTGGCCCTGGTGCTTTTCCTGGCTTTTGTCTGTGTAATAGATCTTGCAGTTCTTTTTCTGTGATCACCAGAGGTTGTGAGCCCAATGGATTGGGGCCAGTTATAGGAGGCTTGTCTATTATTGGTGTGTTTGAGATGTGTGTTGTGGAGATAGATGGCTGTAGTTTCTTTTCAAACCTGCAGTAGAACACATTCAGGTCAACTGCTAGTTATTGATTTCCTTCTGCTTGGGAAGGAGGTTTGCTGAAGCCAGTGATATTTTTAAGAGTTTTCCACATGTTTGCTGGTTCATTTGTTGAGAATTGATTCCTTAACTTTTCAGAGTAGCGTCTTTTTGCTGTTCTGATCTCTCTTATTAATATGTTTCTGGCCTGGTTGTATAGCATTCTGTCACCTTTTCTGTCAGCTTCCTCTTTGGAATGACATAGCTGCTTAAGTTTAGTTGTGGACCAAGGTTTATCGTTGCTATATATTTTCAGGTTCCTTGTTGGTACACATAAGTCTTCGAAGCTAACATATGATGCTATAGTATCTGTGAGCTCATCTAGGTCTGCAGAGGCATCTTCAAAAACATTCCAATCAGTGCAATCAAGGCAGGCCTGGAGTTTCAGCTTTGCCTCATCCGACCAAGTCCTCACTGATTTAATTTTGGTTTAATGGTTTTAAGTCTTTGTCTGTAGGCAGCAACAAGGGGAATCATGCAGTGGTCAGAGTGTCCCACAGCTGCTCGTGGTAAAGACCTATAAGCATCTTTTACTGTTGTGCAGCAGTGGTCTAAAGTATTTTTGCCTCTGGTGGGACAATTTACATGCTGGAAATATTTTGGGAGCTCTTTCCTTAAATTTGCTTGATTGAAATCTCCTAAAATGATGGGAAAGGAACCTGGGTGTTTGGCTTCAGCTTCCATACTGTATGTATTACATATGTACAGTATGTATTACACATTTATGTTTTTATACCTAATTTAGAAGCCTCCCAGAGTTGCTCTGTGAATGTGATGGACAGTTTTTACATTTGAAATATAAAAATTTTTTTAAAAAAATCATCCCTTCAAAGATTAAAATTATCCCAAAACCCAACATCCTGTCTGGATAATTTGAAATCGACAGGCATATCTCTAAATCCTTCAGGTGCATCCCCAATGTAATTTACTTTTAAACTATAGAGCTCATTATTATATTGATAAACAAAATGGAACTTATGAACTTAGTTGTCCCTGAAGGTTTTCACTCAAAACAAATTTCATTTTTTCCCTCAATAGCAATTAATCATTTCTCAGATTTAACAGAGGTCTTGATGTTACATGTATCACAATACTGTGGGAAGCCAATTTTATTTAGTCTTGAGAAACAAATATTCCAGTACAGTACAAATGCCTGGATCTCCAAAATTTCTACTTAAATCCCCAAGTGATTAGTTTAGTTTAAATGAAATATAGCTGAGAATTATTTAAGTTGTCAGTGATACTCTTCTGCAGATCTTTTGTAATAGTTAATAATTACATGCCAAACAACTAGTATTTTCGTATATGTTACGTATACATTATTAATGCATTCAGCATTCTTAATACATTCAGGAAATGGATTTTATAAAAAAATTCAGAATATGATTTGAAAAAGAAAGTCATGCAAGAAAAATGAATTGCAGAGAAGCTTTTTATTTATTTTTTCTTATTTTAATAGTCTGATTAAGCTTGCTCTATTCAGAAAGAGATATGGATAGAGATGCTAAATAGTACAGCAAAGTGATATGCAATCATCTCTTGTATTCATGTTATTGTACAATTTCAAATTATTTTTATTGCATGTCTCCCACTTAACCATATATAAAGAATTTTGCAAATGCTGAATGAAGAATTCAAAATTCTAAGGAAATTCCAGAGCCCGAAGGTAAGTAGTGATATTAATGATCAACAGCACTCTATTTGGATGATACTTTTGGGAGTGAAGCTGTATGAAATGTATTTCATTCATACATTCAGTCATTTCAGAGATATGCCTTATGCTCATGACAAAGCCTACTAAATCCCTACATAATCATAACATTTTGTTCAGTAGTTTCAGTGAGTGATTTGTTCAAAACTCAAGTGCTTAACTCTTCCAGCCCTCCAGTCCACCAAACTCTTCCAGTCCTCCAGGCTCCATCTGTACCAAAATCCTCTCTACTGAAGAAAGATGTCCACCAGAAAGAGATTGTTCCCTTGTCTATCTTTTATCTACTTATACTAGTCTCTTCTTCTCATAGAGGAGATAACAAAGTGGAGGTTGGAAAATATTCTATTTTCCTTTTTTCTATTCACACCATAATTTGCCAGTAGTTTGCTAATTTTTTTCTTGGACAACAAATAAATAAATACAGCAAGCTAACAAGAACTGGTTCATGGTTCTATCTAATACATTCAGCCTTCTGACTAGCATCTTATTATTTTTTGTTTAACCAGGTAGATGTTAAAAGATTAAACTTGTGTATTTTCTTTTGTATACCAGAAAAAAAAATCTGTTGATTGATTTAGAAGAAAAATAAATAAAAATTAGACTCTGTTAGAAGCATCTGTGAAAATTGGGTATGTATTTGAAATATAATATATAGATAGGTTAGATGTAGTCTATAAAATATCCTCTCAGATGGTTTGGAAAATAGACCCAATCAACAAATTTTTCATTGGTTTGAGATATATAAAGTTATTTCATAATTTCTCCTAATTTGTTTTTATTCTTTTGTGTTATTCTCAGAATTCATAGAAGCAACATTATTTTGTGGATTTTTGTTTGTTTGTTTTACAGTTGTCTGACCCAATGATCTTGAAGAGCAGAGAAAATATCTCAGGGAATGCTGTCACAGAATTTCTTTTACTTGGCTTTTCTCATCTCCAGAAGATGCAGCTACCCCTGTTCTGCATTGTCCTGATCATGTATGTGTTAGCGTTAATGGGTAATGCTCTGGTTGTCCTCATGATCCGCCTAGACTCTCGCCTCCACACCCCTATGTACTACTTCTTGAGCCATCTTTCCTGGTTGGAAATTATCATTACCACCACTGTCACACCAAAGATGCTCAGCATTCTCATTTCAGAGAAGAAGTCCATTTCCTTCTTTGCATGTGCCTTTCAAGTCACATTATACTTTCTTGCAGGAACCACAGAAGTCCTCCTACTGGGAGCAATGTCAGTGGACCGCTACCTAGCTATTTGTAACCCATTACGCTACACAGCCATTATGAGTAACCAAGTATGTTTACTGATGGTGGCTTTCTGCTGGTTCATTAGTTTTGTTTGCATTGTAGTTGGGATGGTTTTCAAGTCAAATCTACCTTACTGTGGACCCAATATTATCGACCATTTCTTCTGTGACACAGGACCCTTGACAATGTTGATCTGTGCAGATACCCACCTTGTTCAAGCTTTAGAATTTGCCTTATCTTGTTTTACATTGCTTTCCTCTGTTGCCATCACTACCATCTCTTATGTCTGCATTATTGTCACAGTTATAAGGATGCCTTCTGCCCAAGGTAGGAATAAAGCATTTAGCACTTGCAGTTCACATATCACTGTGGCCTCAATCTACTATGGTAGCTCCATATTTATCTATGTCAGGCCACCTGGAAACTCGTCTATGGATTTCAACAAGTTAGCCACAATGCTCAACACAGTAGTAACACCCTTGCTCAATCCAATTATCTATAGCTTTAGAAATAAAGCAGTCAAAGAGGTTTTGAAAGATAGAGTGAAACAGCTTGGTTTTACCATTGTAAAGTCAGTAGATTAAAATACAAAATTTCCTGCTGAATTTTCCATGTTATATGGATATATCTGAGTTTAATTTAGCTGCTTTTTTTCTCCAAATGAATTATAATTTAAAGCTTTCTGAAAAGCCACTAAAGGATTTAATTTCTCTGCAACCACTTTCTGAGCAGGTCCTAGCATTACAATATCAGAAACCTTTTTATGACAGAACAAACAAATTCCTTCTCTTCTGATAGCACTGATGATATTAGCTAGTTTGGGTAATGAAATGTCTGCAAGAAAACAACCAAGCTCAAAGAGCACCAAGAATCTCTCATTTCAACCCTGAGCTACAAATATTCTCCATTATTGGTATCTTCCTCTTCTAATATGACCATGTAATGTTTCCCAAGTCTTATTAACAATATAATCTAAACAATCCAGATAATTCTAGTTAAATAATTTGCTACAAAGCGGCAAGGAAGGAATGTGGGAGAAATCTTACTGATGCCGTTTAAAGGTCAATTATACTAATTTTCTTTGGCCTGATAGAACCCCATTCTTTTCTTTTCATATGCTTTCACTTTGTAGGTGAGATGGGCAGTGTAAAAATTTAGTAAATAAATAAAATCTTAAAGGAAAAAAGTGATTAGTTAAAACTACACTGAAATGAATTGCCATGCAATGTTAATAATAATAACTGAGCTCTTAAAACAATGCAGCAATAGATCTATTTGCAGAGTATACTCATTTTTCAAGAAAGATGGATATGTGGATGATCATTTTATGGAGTCTGTTTTTTTCATATGCTTTCATAAATTTCTGACTGCAAAAATATATTCATTGTTATTTTATCACAAGAATGTTCTTTACTTTCTCTCAAATCTTCTTTTCTTAGTTATATTTTCTTCTTACTTGTAATAGAAACAAATAGTCTCCCTCTCTCAATGAGTAGTAGATATAAGATGAGGTCACTAACATGTTTTCTTCAGATACTCTGTCACTTGTGATCACTTTGGCGAGTTAATTGAGAACTATATCATTATCTCAAATGATGGTAATGTTGTTTCTTGTTTATGTTTGTATGAAGTTTCAGTGAACAGTTTCATAATCAGAAACAGAATAGATATATTCTGATATATGTTAGAACTGGGCATGACAAACGCTGGGCAAGGAAAACCACCAACATTTTATTTCATTTTTGTATTTGTTCCATGAATAGGAAGCAGGAAAATTGTTGAAGATGGATTGTATAGGAAAACTAACATTAGGTATCAATGACTTAGAATAGGATATTAAATTTTATTTTCAAGGAAACAGGTTCATTTTTATATTTGCAATGATTTTTTTGTTACTACGTCTGCTGATGTTATGGCTGGTGTTTGTGCCCCAAACTGAATGTAAGATGCACCCCATTCTTTGCAACAGGATTGACGCCCTCCAAGTCCCACATGAATATTATCAGCCAGGTAACTTTATCACTGGAGGAATCTCTTCTCAGTTCATCTCCTTTTTCAAGGCTCTGTCTTTCCAGGAACACCTCAGATCAATGTTTATTGAAGATCCTATGTAAGGAAATTCTTATTTCAATGAGAGATCCAGGAGAACATTATAATTCCTAAGAAGATAAAGCAAATTTTACCTTATCTGAGCAAAATAAGAGAATATCAATAAGATCATGTTAAATATATAGTGACAGCTTTTCAAAATATCATTTACTCAATTCTGCATTTTTCCTTTCTTTTGTGAGAACTACACTCTATTAATTTGTCTACCAGATCATATTGTTTTCAGTATCTGTCAAGCTTCCTTAAACCCCAGTTATTGTTCTGTATCATATGAGGCACTTCCTTCAATTTTGCCTCTATATTTGGATGCAAATTGATTCTTATTTACTGCAGTTTCACCTTAATGACCATTGTATCTCTAGGAGCTTGGATTTCTCAAAATAAATGAAGATGTTTCATGTTCTCTGTTTCTCATATTCCTTCAGTTTCCATCCCTTTTACTCTGTTACTTCTTGTTTCAAAGAAATATGAGATGATTATGTTGATCAATAGCTCCTAAGAGTTAAACATAAAGCGTATTATAAAGCTGCACAAGTCAGCAGAATGGATTGCTCTAAGTGTCAGATGTGGGCCATGAAGACCCATATTCAGGTTCTGAAGTGCTTTTCTTAATATAATGTTTGTCATTGGGTTGTTATAGGGCTAGAAAAATATGAAAGGAAGAAAAATGAAAAAGAAAAGTTTATCATAAATAAATCTTGGGCCACATCTATATGCCTTTCTCATTTTTACTTTGTAAATAGGGTCAATTTGGTAATCTGAACCAAAAAGTGAATCAAATCACTGAAA
Source organism: Bungarus multicinctus (assembly GCA_023653725.1). Lineage (NCBI taxonomy): Eukaryota > Metazoa > Chordata > Lepidosauria > Squamata > Elapidae > Bungarus > Bungarus multicinctus. The sequence goes on from CM042840.1 coordinate 114,320,660, forward strand.
ATGAACACAATTTTATCACAAGACTCTAATTAATGACACTATAGTTTCCTCCTTTCAGTTTTCAAGAGAAAAGTGAAGAAAATAGTAACCCTACAATAATATTTTAAACGTATTTTGTTGATTAATTCCTAATGGATGAATTCATGCATCCCATTAAGCAGGAAAAAGTCTTATCATTCTTTAGTAGTAAGTCTAGCCAACTGTTGCTTTTCTAACTTATACACCATATTGTATTTTGCTGCTTCATAATTCATTTCTCATTTCAGACCTATATAAATATATATTTAAACTTAAGGAACAATTGGAAATGTGATTTCCTTTGACACACAATATTATCTTCACCTAGAGACAGGTGGACAAGGTCCGCTTATTATAGGCAAAGCATCTGAACAGCAAAAAAACCAATAAGAAGTGTCTCTTTCTTTCACTAACCTAATCAAATAACTGGTGTGAATCTTTCATAACAGGAGAAAAATTACTTTCTGTGTCATTTCTTGACCATTATAAAGTTATATATAATTTATTTCTAATGAAATATGTGATTATTGTCACATCCTGAGTACCATTCTGAGAAACAGATGTCTCTATAAGAAATTGTAAGAAATATAAGAAGTGCTTTTTATTACAAATGTTTAGAATATTCTTAGATTATACCAATGCTTTCATTGCGGTGTAGTGATAAAGAACTACCAGCAGGTCTTGGTCTTATTGTATGCTGTGAAGGAAGTCAATGAGAATCCAGGGCTCTTGGTTAATGTAACAATGGGAAAGTTGAACCCACATATCTTATCTACTATACAATTATACATTAATCATGAGAAGATCCTCTGGCATAAGGTAATGTTTTATTATAGACTGTTGAGATAGGAAGGTAAAGAAAATTTCCTTCTTTGGAAGAACATGTTAAAATCTGCCGGGAGTGGGGAGGGAATGGAGATTTTACAGTATCCTTCCCTTGCCATGCCCACCAAGCCACGCCCACCAAGCCACCCCACACCCATCAAGCCATGCCCAACTGGTAATAAAAAAAAATTGAATCCCACCACTGTCATTATGGCTATCATCTTGATGGTTTAACTGCTAACTGGGAAACAGGCTTAGAAAAAGTTAAAACTGATTTAGAAAGTGAAATTATATTTCAATGGTGAAAAATTGACTGTCTTTAATTCCAAGAAGTGCCAAATTGTATTCCTATTGTGCTAATGCTAATTACAAATCCTTTTTTTCATATGAGAAAAACTATTTGAAAATACAGTCTGGATTAAGGCATGCATTTAGAAAAAAAATTCTCAAGAAATCTTAGGACTAAAAAAATAATATATTTTTGAAATAGTAATTCTTCTTATTGCTTTGTAACATGAAGTCCTAACATTAAATTACTTAAATTTTCCTCAATCTAATTTTCTCCAATTATATTGACAATTGGCTATATAGGCAGCTATAGTTGAACATGCCTGGCAAGCTTGATACATGTAATATTTAATTGCTATTTTGCTATAATTATGAATATATTATATTCAAAAAATGGGAAATCCATCCATTATGGAAGGCACTAACTTGAGAAGAAGGTTCATTATAACATGTCAATAAGCACACATTTTTATTTTACTTATGCCAAGAAATCTGTTTTTGCTTAGGTCTCTTATTACTTGTTTGATCCTTTATTGGCTATTAGAATACAGTTCCCTTTCATTTACCGGATGGTTCCCAATGAAAAGCATCAGTATAAAGAATTATCAAACTACTTAAACATTTCCATATGGGTTGGAATCATCACACTGGATAATGATAAAGGAGAAAGTTTTGTTCGGACCGTAGTGCCAATGCTTTCCCAAAATGGTATTTGTTCTGCGTTCACTGACAGAATGCCATCCATAACAAACTTATTGGAAATCCATAACTCATATATGAAGATTGAAAAAAGACTCATTTTTTTAAGGATCAATGAAGTCAAAGCAGTTCTGCGCAGAAATTCATTCTGCACCGAGTTTGAAATTTTTGCTCACTCAAAATAATGATATAGCAAATACTCTAGACAGAGTCTGGATTATGAGAGCCCAATGGGATTTCCCAGCTTTACAGTTTCATAAGGATTAGGATACAATGGTGTTCCAAGGGACTTGTCTTTTGCTGTTCATTCCAGGGAAGTATTGGGATTCCAACATTTCCTTAAAACCATAAATCCTAACTTACTAAAGAAAGATAATTCTATTAATGGTTTTTGGGAACAAGCTTTCAACTGTTTATTTTCAAATTACTACACTGGTGAATAGCATACAGAATTTTGCACTGGGAGAGAAAAATTGCAGAACCTTCCTGGACCCTTTTTTGAAGATGACTGCCCAAAGCTACAGTGTACAATGCTGTCTGTATTGTAGCACATGTTTTAGATGCCAGGTGGTCACTGGATTCCCAGCACAGAATGATGAGAGCTCTTGGGAGCTCACAATCTTGGCAGGTATTATTTCATATTCAAAACAATTTTATTACCATAAACAGGCAATTGAAAAGTAGCACTATGTAAAGTTCATATTACTATTGATCACAGTCACAAATCATTATGTCATATCACCCAGATTCTTTAGTCTTATGTCTTTCTGAAATCACAAATTGCAGCAATTTTTAAAAAATACCATGACCCATACCATTTGTTTCAAATGTAGTATTTAATATCAGCCCATTATATTTATTAAAATAGAACTGTGTGTGGTACATTTTCAGTATTAGTTAGTTCTTTCATGTTTTCTCTATTAATAGACAGAACCATCAGCATCACTTTCTAGACTTCACATTGTTTTTCCTCCAAAATTATTGCATTGTTATATTGCTGATTTTTCAGCTTCTGCATATCTGTGTCTCTTATTCTTGCTTAGTTGTGTTCAATATATCTATATTTATCTGCAATTTGGTTTTAATCCACATGAGGATTTTAGTGGATATCAATTCAATATTTGTATGAAATAACAATAAGAAAGACATTTCACTTTAGAAAAAAAATTCTGGACTAAACAAAAATATTTTTTCTGATAACTTGATCAGGAAAAGTAGTGTAGCATAATTACTATGAATCAACTAACTATGGATTTTCTAAATTAAAATCTAAATCAAAACATAAGTATTTCTAAATACTGCAGTGTAGTACAGTTGTTTCCTGAGTATAAAAATATACAAAGGATAATTTTTTGACAAAAATAATAGAATATATATTAAAGAAAAGTAACAGAGTGATAAATGTATCTGTTTGTTATTTTAGATAAAATGCACTTTACATAATAAACTTATCCTTTGAGAAACTGAAAGTTCTACAAGGGAAACCCATCTAACTGCAAATTGAATGTATTTTGAATAAAATAAAATAAAATCTATACTATGGAGAATGCTAGTTTTAAAAAATTCAAGACTTGACTGAATAATTTGTCCCTGGATTTGTCCATTTATCCCTTAAAAATAGTTTCTAACCCATTTGCATTATATTTTAACAGAAGCATGCTGGGATAGATAGAACATTAAAATTAGGGGAGAGATTTGAAAAGAGAATAACTTCTTCTTTTGCTTTGGTTACAATATATTATGATGATATCTGAACAAATGAAACAATATCTAAGTTGAGTCTCAGATAAGCATTTTAAAATACTGATAAATGTATAAATTGTGGTCAATTATCCATAATTTTGCATTTCTATGTGATTTTTTAAACTTGTTTTTCACTAATTTTATAATGTGAATGCTTGTTTTCACCCATTTGGAGAAGAAATATGCAAAAGAAAAATACCTAAATAAATTCAGACATAAATTTAAGGCAGAAAAACAATATTAATTTAATATTAACAATCTATATGAATTAAAGAATTTTTAAAGTTGTCCAATTCTGCAAATTTTAGTGATTTTGTATTATTATTATTTAAAGAAGAGATAAGATTCCTGCTAGATATTTGGAAATTTGGATCTTTACTACATCTTTCCTCATCCTTGTTAGGAATCAAAACGAAAATAAAATAAAATAAAAAAGCACAAATCCTTGATAAAAATAGATATGTATTCAAAACACTGAAGTATTATTGTTTTATCTTTTTTTCAGACCTGGAGAACTGTATCCAGTGTCCAGTTGATCAGTATGCAAACAGTAATCAAAATGGATGTCTTCCCAAGAGTTTAAATTTTCTTCTTTATAATTTTCTTCTTTATGTCAAAACGAAAAGATTTAGTTTTATGAATTAGAGGAAATGGATCGTGTTTTTCTGTTGCCAGCATACTTTTACAAAATAATTAAGAAACAAAGCAGTACCATTCTACTAAGCAAGCAAAAGAAAACTATAAAGAAAGATGAAGTAGAAGTAAAATTCCTTTTCTTCATCCAGTAGGAGTTGCAGGTGTACACACCTTGAGTTGCTTTAGATTGTCCATTTCAGCCTGCATTTCCTTATACCAAGGTAAGATTGCTTTTGTCAATTGCCATGAAAATGGCTGCAGAGGGATCCCCTTGTTGACCCTCTCGGAACGTCTCAGAGCAACAGTCCATTCTTCTTCCATTTTGTCCTCGTCTTCTTCCTCGTCACTAGCCTCAGCATCGATGGCATGTGAAGACGGAACCTGTGGTTGAGAAGAACTAGTTGATGGAACATCCACCTGATAATCTCGATCATCAGACTGCGTAACATCATCTCTAGGAAAATAAACTCTGGGATCATTGGAGTGAATTCTGGACCAGTCAGCATCTTCCTCAGAAGTAAAGGATTGAGAAACCACTATTACATTTCTGGAGTCAACGAACTTGCTGCATCTGGAATTGTCATCAATACCCATAAATCTCAGTCTTTTTGCTGCTGGACCTCCTTTCCTTCTTTGAGCTAAGGGAATATTCACCATAGCATATGAACCAAAAATATGGATATTTCTCATATCAGGTTTATATCCATATAACATGAAGAAAGGTGTCTGGTTTATTACACTGCTCCAGATACGGTTAATGATATAGTTTGCATATTTAATTGCTTCACCCCAGTATGGGAAACTCAGATTAGTGTCTTCTAGGAAACAACGCATCATGGCTTGCATGACTCCATTTCTGCATTCCGGCACTCCATTTTCCGCAGGAATGTAAGGAGCTGAGGTCTGGTGCAGAATTCCATTCTTACGCATCCAGTCCTGAAAACGCTGGACATGAATTCAGCACCACGATCACTTTGAATTCTGGCGATGCGAACACCATGTTGAATGTTGGCATAAGTTGCAAAATCTTTAAAGATCTGAAAAGTCTCTGATTTTTCCTTCATAGGAAACACAAATCCATATCTTGAATAATTGTCAATAATTGTTAAGAAATATTTTCTACCACCAAGTGTTGGTGCAAATGGACCTACTATGTCAGTATGTACCAAATCAAAAATGCGTGTTGACAGGCTTGTAGCGTGTTTTGGAATGGCTTTCAAATGTTTTGGTTTTCTTGCAGACAGCACAATCCAACCCCTTCAGATTCAAACCTTTTACGAATTCTGGCGTCTTGCTAAGAACACGAAAACTGGCATGCCCCAATCTTCTATGCCACTTATGGATATACCTGGAATGCAAAAGTTTACCTGTTAGTGAATTTTCAACATTCTTATTAGGAACCTTAGGCTTGCTTTGAGCAACCTGTTTCTGACTTTTATTGGTTCTAGGAACCTTTGGGATAGCAACAGGATCTCTCTCTGGAACATCTTTCTCTGGGCCTGTGCTCCCTCTTATTGGAACAGGTATACTTGCCTGTGCTTGTGAAATAGACTTTGGCTTTAGGTAATAAACACTACCAATTAATATGGTTTCAGCAACAATATTACCTTCCTTCATGACATAATTTGCTTTTTCAAAATGGTGAACCTGGTACTTAGAAACTCTCGACAAATGACTCTGACTAAACAAATTGCTAGTTGCTGCTGGAATATAATAAACATCAGGAATAAAAGCATCTAGCTCTTCAATATAAACAGTTCCTTTTCCCTTGACCTGAACAGTATTATTTGAAAAAGTATACAGTTCACACATGTCAGGTTCAGGCTTGTGCATGTCTGTGAGAAGATCTCTTCCTTCTGTAGGTAACATGCACTGCTGCTCCACTATCCAAAGTCCAGAGATGATTTCTGTCATAATCTGGACTTTCTTCATTGGTCAATGCCAATGTGATGTGTGGAGTTTGTAGATCACATCTGGAACCACGATGACCTTGTCTTTCACTTCTGCCCTTGCTTCTGGAATCTGTTCCTCTGAGCTGGTATGTGACAGGTGCTGGAGATCGCTGGGGACAATCACGGATGATATGACCCAGATGACCACAAACGTAGCATCTTGGCATCCTTGGAACAAAGGCATTTCCTTGGAAATCATGCCTTGTGTCTGGAGCTCACAATGTGGGTGGTCTTCTCAAATGTGGCGTGGCATGCATGAATGCTGGCACTGGCTGGCTTGATGGAGACATCTGTACAGCAGACTGACTCATTGACAATTTTGCATATTTTGTAATTGTTCCTGTATTTCACATAAATCACCAACAGATGGTGCTGCAACATTAGAAATGGCAGAAGCTCTTTCAATTGAGTCAGCATCACAAGACATATCATGAGGTAGCTGTGATGTAGGCATAGCTCTCTGCTCTGATTGGTCTGACACCACTCCCATGCAACCAATTTGTGGGTGGACCCTTGACTTCAATGAAGAAGGCAAGATGGAGGACTCAGGATCTCTAATCACACCCTTATCTCACTGAAAAGACAGTGCATAGGCCTTAGCTTGCTGTAGGCTTTGTTCAAAAACTGCAATATGTTGCATATAATCCTGCATAGCTCTTTGACTCATTGTTGGCTCAGGGTTTAATGGAGAATAATAACTTTCACCTTTCTCTTTTGGTGAAAAACTATCAACTGTCTCTATTACTTCAGAATTAGCACCAAGCTTCTCATATTCTCGAGCCTCTGGCTTGTCAGGCTGAGTTTGATAGCATGCATCATAAATAAAACTTGGTACAGACCTGCTATCTTGTTCTCCCATGGCAGCTTCCTCCTCCAGATGAGTAGCGGTAGCCAGCGGACTTCTTATCTCCTCAGGAATTCCAGAAAATGACAATAAATCTTCCACCGACTGAGCCTTCCGCTTTGCTTTTGCTTTCTTTCGTGGCATTATAGAGCTTATCAAAATTAATCATAAATTCCTCAGACTTGTTGTGATCTAATTATCAAAACAACAGATAAGGAACCATCCTCTGCTACCATGTCAAAATGAAAACATTCAGTTTTATAAATTAGAGGAAATGGATCGTGTTTTTCTGTTGCCAACATACTTTATTTACAAAATAACTAAGAAACAAAGAAACAGCAGTACCATTCTACTAAGCAAGCAAAAGAAAACTATAAAGAAAGATGAAGTAGAACACCTCCCCTGCACACATGCGCAGTAAAACAGAACTTCACAAGACACTCATATCTTGTTACTATGGAGTCTTGATAATCAGTCCAGCTTATTTTGTAAACTTCTGTGGAAAGCTCCTCAGACAAACAAAATAAATGCAGTGACAGAATCATTGAGCTTTGCTTTAGCTATTATGGCTGTTTTACTTTCTGCGATCACAGATTTGGTGCTGGGGATTTTTGTTAAGTATCAGCATACTCCAATTGTTAAAGCCAATAACCGAGACCTCACTTATACTCTCCCCATCTCCCTCCTGCTCTGCTTCCTTCCTATTCATTGGCCAACCTCATACTATAATCTGTCTCTTCTGGCAAACCACATTTGCCCTTATCTTCTCTGTAGCTATTTCTTTGTGCTGGCAAAAACCATCACTGTAGTTCTAGCATTCATGGCTACAAAGCCAGGATCCAGAATAAGGAGTTGGGTGGGGAAAAGACTGGCTACTTTTATGGTTCTATTCTGCTCTGTTTTTCAATTACTTCTTTGTACTGTGTGGTTGTGTACTGCTCCTCCCTTCTTAGACCTTGGCATGCATTCTTTGACTGAAGAAATTGTGGTAGTATGTAATGAAGGATCAGATTTTATGTTTTACTGTGTTCTGGGATATCTGGGATTTCTGGCTCTAATCAGTTTCATTGTAGCTTTCTTTGCCAGAATGCTGCCAGATACTTTTAATAAAACCAAGTTCATAACATAACATTCAGCATGTTGGTGTTTTGCAGTATATGGGTCACCTTTGTCCCAACTTACCTAAGTACCAAGGGACCTAGTTGGTTGTGGTGATCTTCTCCATCTTGACTTCCAGTGCTGGTTTGCTGGGTTATATTTTTTTCCCCAAGCATTATATAATTGCTGTAAAGCCTGAGCTAAATAGTAAAGAACTAATAATAAGAAGGAATAAATAGAAATCTGTTTATTGTTACTCATTCTTTAAAGAACATCAAACAGAGTATTCTGTTGCAATCAACAGATTAGTTATGTATGAAAAAATAGACATATTTTGCACACTTTGTATCTGCACTCATCAACAATGTCTCATATTAATCATGTGCAAGTATGGTGATAAATGTGTAATCATTTCTCAGCAGTCATAGGTTTAAGAATACATATAAATATTTGGAAAATTTGACACATAGGAATATCTAGAGTAGATTCACTTGGGATAAAAACACATGTAAGAGAATGAATCCCAGTGTGGTTATTCTCCAGATGTATTGACTTTAGTATGGCAATTATTGAGATTTCTGGGAATTATATGATGTATTTTAGACCAGCGATCGCCAACTGGTGGGCCGCGAGAAAATTTTGATGGGCCGCAGAGAAATCTCACCCCCAGAGCATCCCCCACAAATGAAATATAAGGCTTCACCACCCACATGGCCCGTGGGAACCTTTTCTGTCCACTCAATCCTTACCCGGCAAACTTGCCTGCTAAATTGCTATTTTTCCTTTTTCTGACTATCATCTGTTCTGCTGTGATGAGAGATTTAGATTAGCTAGGAAGCAGGCAATAGTTGGATTTCTTGCTTTCTAGCTAGTCTTTATATCTTCGGCTCTACTTTTAAGCACAGCTGAACTTCTCTTAGGATTGAAGGTTCTATTATTTAGTGCAGACTCATGGCAAGCAAATTTGAGAGACTGAGCTAGCCGATGACAGATAGATAGATCACTGAATGATTCTGTGAGCAACTTTGCCTGATTTTGGGTAAATGTTGCTCTTTTTTAATAAAAAAAATCAATATTTACATACATGATGTGTTGTGAGTTAATTTTGAGTTTGCTTGCTAGCAACTTTTATGAATTTGCTTGCAAGCAAATTTCATGTGACAGACTGAGGTAGCCAATGGCAGATAGATAGACTTCTGAATGAATCTGTGATTCTGTGAGCAACTCAATCTGCCTGCCTGCTTTGCCTGATTTTGGGTAAAAGTTGCTCTTTTTTATAAAAAAAATCAATATTTATATAAATAGTTATAACATTTACATACAAGCCATGCCCAGCCAGTCACATGACCACCAAGCCACATCCACAAATTAGGCCATGCCCACAAAACCAGTTAGTGGTCCCTGGGATTTAAAATTATGAGTTTGGTGGTCCCTGAGGTCCAAAAGGTTGGTGATCCCTGATCTAGACAGTGGCTCTCAGTCAGGGTACTGAGGATATGTGAAGATGGCCAGAAGTGAAAAACTTATCATGGGACATCTTGGCACATGCCAATAGGGCTAAAGAAAAACAAAGTGCTTAGACTGCAAATTTATTTGAAAAAAAGTCATGATGAGTCTTCTCAATATTCACTTCTTTGAATTATGCATAAATACTTGGCATTGCTGTCCCTGAGGCTTTATATATGTAGGTATAGAAGCAATTTTTGAATTTTAGCCTTGTAATCTGTATAGGATTTAAAGCCTGATGTTCTTCACTAAGATAAATATTTGACGATAAAATACATATATAATTTACTTCATACAGAGGAGAAAGGCTAGATCAAGACAATGCTCTTATAAAAGCTGAAAGTATAAGTATATTTACAACTTCTAAATGTAATACTCATCATTAAATGTATTAGTCTTTACTTGACTCTATTTAATGTAAATTCATGCCTATATGTATTGTAAAAGAAATTTGGAAGTTATGTCTTTGTTTGTCTTTCTTTGCTTTTTTATATTTTTTCTCCCTTCTATCTTAATTATAAACTGTTGTTAGTTTTTAAATTTCTCTTTACTTTAAAAATTAAATTATTTTCAATTGTAATATTTAATAAAATTATTTTTAAAATATTACATTCTAATAAGAAATATAAAAGTCAGATACAAGAGAGGAAATTATTTTTCAGACATTTCATTTTTGGAGAATTTGCTAATAATACATTAAGATATCTTATCTTCAAATTTCCTAAGAAAATTATAAAAGCACAATTGTTATTCCATATATACTATGCATACATTAATACATAAAGGTACATACATATGCATACTGTATATACACATGATATTTACATACATACACATTCATTCAGTGATCATCTACCAGCACATGGAGAGTAGTTTTAATAATGCTAAATAAATAGACTACTGGTTCTTCAGGTAACAGCCATTGTTAATACCTTTGCAGTATAGGAAGTCCTTCACTTATGACTGTAATGGAGCAAGAAGTGATGGACATAAAGTGACATGGCCTCATTTAACAACCTCTCCTCATTGGTTTCCATGATGCAGCTGTTAAATGAATGTGTATGTTGTTAAGTGGAACATACAGTGCTTCAAGGGTGGGGGTGATACAAGGAGACCTGGGACAGGCCCAGACTTATCTTCCCCAGCCTCCCAAGGCTTCCCTTCCCTTGAGGCATCTACTGCTTCAGTCTCTGCCCCTTCAGCTTCCCACAGGCTTGTCCCAGTATGCAAGAGTGCTTAAAGTTATTCAGCAGAAGCTACCAAGAAACAGGATCGTTATAGTCTGTAGCCACTGGTCTAGTTTCAATCGAACATCCAAAGGCTTCCCAAGACCTCCCCCTGCCCTTTGGGGTTCCCCCAGGCCTTAGCATAGACCCAATCCAGCTATTCAACCATGAAAGGTAATCTAAAGCCAGTCATCAGGAGTTCCCAGCATATAGAGGACAGTTACAATCTATAGGCCATGGCTTTCTTCTCATCCAAGTCCCCAAAGACTTCCCCGACACTTGTGATTTTCCCAGGTTTTGGTCCATTCCCAACTGGCCACTCTCCCATGCAAGGGAACCTAAAGCAAGTCAGCAGAAGCTACTAGCACACAGAGGGCAATTAAGTGTGTAGGTAAACCATACTTGTTTCCCAGACACCCAAGAGCCTCCCAAGATTGCCCACCTTGAGGCACTTGATGTTCCAACTTCTGCCTCTTGAGGTTTCCCCAAACCTCATTCTGCTCCCAGCCTTGCCAGTCAGACATGCAAGGGAGTCTAAATCATAAAAAGGCAAATGCTTCCAGGTCAAGAACACCAATTACAACTTGTAAGTCAAGGTTTAATTTCCATACTGCCATCCAATTAACTTTCAGGACTCAGTCAGCTCCTCACTCTAGTCCATGGCCTAGTAGCAACCAATTTACCTCTATGTTTGTTGTAGAGGAGCCCACCCAATGCAATTCAATGTGAGGCTCCACTTTCTTATAGAAGCTGCGTGCCACATGGCCACTTTGTGCTATTCTGTGAGCCAGACAGGGGTGTGATTCTACTGTTTCAGACTATATTAACAGAGGGATACAATCAAGATCAAGGGAAGTACTAATACCACTTTATAAAGCCTTAGTAAGACCACACCTAGAGTACTGCATCCAGTTTTGTTCACCACATTATAAAAAAGATGTTGAGATTCTAGAAAAAGTACAGAGAAGAGCAACCAGGATGATTAGGCTAAAACATACAATGAATGGTTGCAGGAACTGGGCTTGGCTAGTCTAGTAAAGAGAAGAACCAGGGGAGACATGATACCAATCTTCCAATATTTGAGGGGCTACCACAGAGAGGAAGGGGTCACACTATTTTCTAAAGTGCCTGTAGGCCAGACAAGGAATAATGGATGGAAAGTGAACAAGGAGAGATTTAACCTGGTAATAAGGAGAAACTTTCTGACAGTCAGAACAATCAACCAATGGAACAGCTTGCCCTCAGAAGTTGTGGGAACACCATCACTTGAGACTTTCAAGAAGAGATTGGACTGCCATTTGTCAGAAATGGTGTAGGGTCTCCTATTTGGGTGGAGGGTTGGACTAGATGACTTACAAGGTCCCTTCCAACTCTGATTATCTGTTATCTATTAACCAGTTGTTACTATTCTGCGCAGTTTGGAGAACCAGCAAATCACAACACTGGCTGGTCTTTCCCCACCCTGCCCCACCCACCCATTCACCCATCCCACTCAATCACTCCTCATTTTGCCCACCATTGCTAACCTGCCTTCGTTCACCATTGCTGCCTGCCTTCTGCCACAGGCCTAATCTCTCTGGATGAGTGAGCCTGCAAGCAAGCCCCGATCGAGTTGACTCCTGGGCTGGCCTAGGCTGCTATGCTGTCCCCCCACCACCATCCCTGGGCTTGCCTGGCTTGCATGTTTGCTTTCTCCCTCTGGCTGCGAACAAGCCACATGGGCATGGCCACATTGGCTGGGAGAACATTCTCCTCTTCCTGGTCAGGAAGAAGCCACATAGCCATGGCCATATTGGCTGGGAGAATGTTCTCCTCTTCCTGGCCAGGAAGAAGATGCATGGCCATGGGACATGCTGGCTGGGAGAATGTTCTTCTCTCTCTGGCTGAGAAGAAGCCGCATGGCCATGGCTGTGCTCACTGGGAGAACCTTCTCCTTCTCCCCCTGGCTGGGAAACTGCATGGCCAAGCTGGCTGGGAGAACAAATTCCTCAATGATTTCTTTGCCTGCCTGATTTGAGAGTCCTTTGTGGTTTTTGCCATCATGTGTAGGAAAGAAAAGTTGGTGTGGGGATAAAAAAAAAGTTCAATCAACCAATTCCAACTTCTCACAAAAGAAAAAGATCACACAAAGTTGGAATTGAATGAATTTTTTTTAGCCCCAACACAATTTTTCTTTCCCTGCACATGATGGCAAGAAACATGAAGGAGCCTCAAATCAGGTAGGCAAAGAAATCCTTGGAAGAAGTGAGGGCATATGGGAAGTGGTGGATGGGGAAAGCTCTGTGGTGCAGTGCTGCAATGGTGTCCTTCTCTTCTCCATGTTCCTCCTGCTCCTCTCATGTTGGCTGCTCCATTTCTTGCTTCTACATTGCAGTGCAGCACCCAGAAATCCACATTGGTAGCATGGCAGGGGGGTTAATTTGCCTGGCCAAACAATCTCCTCTGGGCTCAGCAGTAGCTTCAATCAGGTCACTCCATCAACAGCAAAAAAACCCAGGGCTTGCCCACAAACTGCATGCCCCAGCTTTTCAGCAGGAGTCCTCTCCAGGCTCAGCAGAACCAATTAGGCTAATCTCATCTGCACAAGCTCACATCATTCTCCCCCATGCTTCTTGGCATGTCTTTTTAGCTATTTAGCTTTTTAGCTTGAAAGGGCTGATGTGTGTATGTACTTTCTAGGGGTCTTCTCCTTTAAGGGATGCTAACTTTGGGATTTACAGAATTGCAGGTTGATATGTTCCCCACTGTCACCTCCTCCTCCCCCTTTGACTTTATAGGTAGATGGTCCTCCCTGGGATTTGCTGTGTTCTGTGAAACTTTTTATTTAGGTAGTATATGTGTTAGGATCAGGGAGATTGGTTAGCAGCTAGCAAATATTCTAGCTTTTCTTACATGAAATCTGCCTATATCTTTACATCTGTAGGTCTGGTTTTAAGATTGTGATCATATAAAGTAAATAATTCAAAATTAAATTTTTATTGATAAAATGCTGTCTCATCTCTTCATCTTGACACTGCATATGGGATGTGCAGCAAAAAGAAGGCTGGGGAATTCTGGAGTTGAAATCCATACAGGTATCCCTCAATTTAACAACTATTCCTTCCACCCTTAGTTCCCACCTTCCATTTCATGAGACCAATGATTTTATTCTGGAAATTACATGTCTCTTGAAATTAATGGGATTAACTTCTGTATATACAGGTAGTCCTCAATTTGCAACAGTTCATTTAATGACCATTCAAAATTACAATGACACTGAAATGACTGCTTTTCAACACAGTCATTGCAGTATCCTCATGGTCAAAATTCAGATGCTTGTCAACTAGTTCATATTTATGACAGTTGCAGTGTCCCAGGATCATGTGATAAACTTTTGCAACTTTCAAACATATTCATTTAAAAACTGTGTTATTAACTTATGTGTTATTAACTTAACAATTGCAGTGACTTATTTAACAACTATGGCAAGAAAGGTTGCTAAATGAGGCAAAATTCATACCAAAGGAGCTCCTCACATTGTCGCTGCTGTAATGAATATGAAAAGCCCAGCCAATGTTTTGAGGACAGTTAACATCTCCAGCCCAATGAGTTCTCCATTAACACTTACCACACCTGTCAATTTACCAGCTCCAGATACTGCACCAGTGAACATTGCACATCCAACCACTATCACCTCATCAATTAATCTCCCAACCAATTACATTAGCTGGCCCTATAAATATAGCTATGAGACCTGTGGAAAGCATGCCTTTCCTTCCCCAGGCATTGCTGCCAACCTCTCACCCCCCTAGTAAAAAGCCACGCCCAGCCAGTCACATGACCACCAAGCCACACCCACAAATTAAGCCATGCCCACAGAACTGGTTGTTAAAAAATTTGAATCCCACCCCTGGAGCCAGATATACTTCTCACAAACTTGTAATGGCTGTGTGTATGCGCCTGATCTTTAAGGTGGCTGCAGAAACTCCAAAAACAAATGAAGCCTACAATGAAATATAAAACCTCTTACAGGCTTGCATTGTACCAACTGGATTCCTTTGAACAAGGCAAGATTCAGGGCAGCCAAAAAGGCAGAGACGGAGGCAGATTTATGGATGGGAAAGTTGAAGGCAATCCTTACATGCACACTTACATGCTTACCTTTACTGTTTCATAAAAGCCCCAAAAATCATATAAATAACATGAGAAAGCTAACTAATGAAAACTTCTCTTGATATTTTACTCATTTCTATCATATTAGCAAGGATCAGGGAGAAAAAATTGCATGTTCTTTGACACTCATAATAATCACTCTTTTGTCTGACTGTTTCATTAATTTATAGTGGTTTTTTTAAAAAAAATCAAAGCAAACTTGTCTTCAATAGTTGTCTAATGAAACATTTTAGAGCAAATTCCAGAAGATAAGGATCAAAAGTAGCATGTGAGGTTAATTATGAAAATGAAGCATTTATGCAGCACCCATTTCTTCTGGGCATATTTCCCTGGAGTATTTGTCTTCTCTTAAGATCTCATAGTTCGGGGCTATAACTGAAAGAGACAAAGGCTGAACAGCTGCTTCAGTTGCCATTGGTGATTTTAAAATTTTCTGCTGAATCAAGATTACTGCCAACAATGAAATAAAATGTGCAAAGTTAGGCAGGTAACTTTGTAACAGTCTCTGTGTGATAGTGTGTGTGCATATTTGTGCATATGAATGTGTGTATGAGAGACAGAGAGAAACAGAGATTTTATCTATGTAAATTTTAAAATTTCAAATATATAGAATAAGATAGAATTTAATTTCTTCTCAAAAGCAAAGTCAATTCTGTCTTTGAAATATCATAGCCACTGGAGTCTAGGTATAAGGTGCTCTGAAATTGTTTGAGAATAGAGAATTAAAAAGGAAAGAGTAGGGGGTGTGCATAAGCGCACCAGTGTGCCTACCATCCCTGTTCTATTGTTTCTTTTATTTCTTTTATTTTTCTTATATGTATCCATGTATTCATAACTATTTTTTTACTTATACCTATTATTGACAAAAATAAATAAATAAATAAAATAAAAATAAATAGTAGTGATTTCACAGAAAAGATTGTTGTTGTTGTTGTAAAGGAGTTGTTGTTTAAGGAATAGACACAAAGCAATAAAGCCAACAATGGCAAATAATTTGGAGTAATATATTTTGAAATCTAATGCAGAATTACCTGCAAATAGAAATGACAAAGCTGTAACTTTCCAGCATTTTTCTCTTTAAACAGCCACAGAATTTGAATCTATGCCATGGATTATCAATAGCTGTTCCAAATGAGCTATTGAATTAAGTGTAAGCTCATCTAGGTTTGTAAATAATCTGGACTTGTGGATAATATTTAGAACTTGTTTTGTTTGTTTTACGTTTTCTAAATAAATTAGATTTAAAATCTCTTTCATTTTACTTTGGTAGCATGTTTTAAAGTGATACTAATTCCTCCTTAGATTTGTGACTGGATCTGAACTGAAAGATTTATTCATATGGACAAAAAGAAGAGGTAATCAAAAGATAATTAGAAGTGTTACATCTGAAATTTTGTACAGTCTTTTTGAAAGTCTTTTTTTAACTTTCTTCTTTCACAATAAAAATTTAAAATTATAATTTCTAACCAATCACTCAATATAATAACACCTATATTATGGCTTAATTCATCATTAATTTTCTAATAATCATATTTATATTATTTATTGACTTAAACCTCTGAATGCAAAAAAGAACAAATAGTACAAAAGAAATGTAGTAAAAGCTTGGTCATATAGAGAGAATGAACATGAATCTATTTGCAAGATAAATCTATGAAAGAAAACTGAAACAAAAGTAAGAGAGGAGCTGGAAAATCACAGAGATGAGAAAACAATCAACAAGGGCCAAAAACAATCTATGTAACAAGTGTATGAGTATAAATAAGAATAGTTTGCAAGGATTAAAATAAACAGACAGTACAAAGAACAATGTCAGTATAAATTAGAATCAGATTTATTTTAAAGAATCTCATAATTTTAATTTCCTTTAATGAATTCTTGTGATTTTGTCTGTACTTTTTGTAATGCTGTCTTAATATATTATTTATTTTACAATCTACACGGTGTTTCAAAACTCTTACTATTAACTTAAGCAGAATTGATAGCCTCCAAAGGCTTTGGGTTTTTATTTGCATGTAAAAGACCGCTATTTCAGGTCTTATTCCTTGGTAAAAAAGGTAACTGGAAAATGTTCTGTAATATTCCTTCACAGATATATATATATATATAAGATGACACAGAATTCAACGTCAGTCACTGAATTTATACTCCTGGGACTCTCCAGCGACCCTCAGACCCAATTCATTCTCTTTGGTGTCTTTTTTATTATTTATTTGATGGCTGTGGTTGGAAATATACTTATCCTTCTTATTGTCAGCTTGGATGTCAGACTCCATAACCCCATGTATTTCTTCCTATGTAATCTCTCTGTAATAGATATTGGTTACACAACTTCCACTGTCCCCAAGATGTTAATAAATTATCTCTCTAATGATAAACGAATCTCTTTCTCAGGCTGCTTGTCCCAGATGTATTTCTTTATCTCCTTTGGTGGCATTGAATGTCTTTTGTTGGGCATCATGGCATATGATCGATATGCAGCTATTTGCCATCCACTGCATTATGGTGTGCTTATGCGGCACAAAGTATGCATTTGGCTTGCAGTAACTGCTTGGATTCTTGGCTTGTCTAACTCAGGTGTACACACTGGCCTTATGACCCGTTTGTTCTTCTGCCAGGACAATGTCATAAAACATTTTTTCTGTGACATCCCACCTCTCTTCCAGCTGTCTTGCACTGATACTCAGATCAATCAAATTGCTACTTTTATACTTGGAGGAGGTATAATTATGGTTTCCTTCCTGGTGATTCTGTTGTCCTATGTATATATAGCCTTAGCAATACTCAGGATTCAGACTAAGGAAGGACGTGGCAAGGCATTTTCCACTTGTGCTTCTCACCTGGTTGTAGTGAACATCTACTTTGGCACCCTCATCTTCACTTATATACGCCCTAATTCCACTTACTCTCAAGAGCAAGATCATGCTTTACCAGTGCTCTATGGGATTCTAACACCTATGCTTAATCCAATGATCTACAGTTTAAGAAACAAGGATGTACAACAGGCACTTGGTAAAATGATTCAAGGATCTTAAGGGAGAAGGTTTGGGCATTAAATGTAAAGACAGCAGGTTCTTTGTATAAGGATGGTTTGGATAATGTTATGATCATAATGAATTTGACTGTTTTGATTTTGGCGAACAAATCTATCACTACAGTTTTGCAGAACCTAATGCTTGATGTTAGACAATGTACGAAAATATTCAATCTTCTTCTTAATGACTATTTGACTTCTGAATTATGAAGAATCAGAATCTAGGGATAATGTGCTGAAGGACCTTATTTGTCTTATGGGCTGGACTGGCTATTCTGGCTCATCATGAAAATAATAAATATAGAAAGGCTAATTGAATTATAGTGAAATTTTCCCAACCCCACCCCTCCCAATACCTAACAGTGGTTAATTATTTATTAATAATAGAAGTACTTTTGTTAATCCAGAGTCCTAGTGAAACAAAACTATGGCTCTAAGATCTCTATGGATGTTTCTTTGCAGACAAGAAAATCTTTTCCTGAAGATTATTGGACTGTATGCATGAATGTGAATGAATGCATTATATGCATAGCATGACTCTTCCACCCCCAATTCCAAAATTGCTAAGAATGTATGCTCTTTTATTTAATTTAAAGCAATTACTGACAAAGTCAGCATCTTTTAACACTACTTGTTTCCAAAAATCTATGCATACTCAGATATTTATGTCGTAAATTGTTCACTCTTCATTTTCCCCCAGTTTTTCCCACATATCAAATATCTTATATCTATAGAGCTATGGCTTTCCAACATAATCATAGCTCAGCAGCAGGCACAGTAGAAATTCAATCAAAGCAAGAGTAAAGGCCCTCACTGACAAATGAGCAATATCATGGAAAGAAAATGGAACACCAGGATGAGGAGCAGGAGGAGCAGGAGGAACAGGAGCAGGAAAGGTATAAATCAGAAAAGTGGAGAAAAGTAAGCATGCTGTAAAGAAATAATGCCTGAAATATATAATATGGATGAAAGGAAAACTTGAAACATGCTTAATTTTGTTAATAAAGGGGGGGGGGGGGATTCAAGAAGGTGTGCTGTATGTTGTAAGTTGGTTCAGATCACATGAACCTGTATCAATGATCTATACTGCATTTTACACAATTCATTTCCTTTTGTTTAATTCTCATCAATACTGACTGCTAAAGAATATTGACTATTAAAAAGCAGCTCTTTTTTATCTATCAGTGATTTCCAGTGAAAAGATAAGTTAGACACTTACCATTAAAATTGTCCAGTAGACATGGACTGGGATTCATGATGATAAAAGTAAACTTTTTGTTCACAATCATCATCAATTATTTTCCAGAATGGAATTTATTCTTTTTTTTAGTGTCATAATGCCTCTTGTGTAAGTTCTAGGAAATTTTTAGTATTTATCTATAGTTAAAAAGAGGTTCTACTTGTTTTTAGGAACAATACCAAAATAGAAGTCATTATGGGATTGTGTTGCACGTTATTGCTTAGATGCAGGTATACCAGATATTATTCTTTTCAGATTAAATTGTTTATGTCATACACCGACCAACAATAAAAATTAATCAGCATATATTAATGAAAAGGAGAAGAAGATATGAGAAAAGGAATTGAAATATAACTAAATATGCTTTACATCAACTACCAGGGTTATTTTGTGGGCAAATAGGAAGGAGAAAGTAGCATTAGTATGTTTACTGCCACAAGTTATTTATGTCAGTATATAAGAAATTATGAGCTGGGATAGCCATAACCAGTGTCATGCACCTGTTGGAATCTTATTCTGAGGGAGAGGTGGAACAGCTGACAGGGAGTGGGAGTGTGACTCCAGTGGCTGTGGAGGAAAGTGGGGAAGGGTACAGTCTGGTTGGGCATTCGGAAGAAGCCAGGCCCACCCCCTCTTCATCCTAGGGCATGCAGGGAGGAATGGATAAGGGAGATAAGGGAAGAAAAAGGCCCTAATTCCCTTCATTAGCTGCAGCTGGGAAAACAGGATGAAGAGGGTGTTTGCCCACAGCTCCTTGCTGGAAGCAAAGCATAAATTATTTTGGTTTGTCAGGTCTTATCTGAGTTCTGGCATCCTCCCAACTGTGTGTGTTTCATTATCTTTTGAAGTCTTCAATTCATTATCCTGCCCTGTCTCATTAATTGCTGCAGCCTGGTTTGTGTTGGTTTTTATTTATAATCTATAATTATTTTGGGTTTGGACTGAATTTCTTCCTTTAAAAACTGTTCTTGGGAAAGTTTTTTCTCCAGCCCATGATAATTGGACATTGGGGGCCAAGTTGGAGGTATTAAAGAGACCTTATCTACTTTTGTGACTTTGTTGCTTTGTGCCATGCCTCGGGTCATCACAACAAGTCAGCCAATGGGAACTGTTTGGTGACTAAGAAACAGCACTTAGTGTGACCCATGCCAGATAGCTTGGAGACTGAGTGTGGCTTAGTGTAACTGGGCTGTATATATAAGAGTTTGTGTGCTTCTTTGCTTTATATAATTGCTTCTGAATTCTGGTGTTTTGATTGCTTTTGTTTCTGCTTCTTATCTTTGTACTTGCTACCACATTGCAAGAAATGCATGGGTAATGTATATATGCATCATGCTTTATATTATTGTATATAAACAAGTTTCTTCTACAAATGAATCCTGCTGAATTATTTATTTGTGTGCTGATTGGATTGCTGCAAACTCTGACAGATTATGAGCCCAGAACACATCAAGCACACAATAAGACTGAACTGTAATTAAGTTGAAGGACAGCCTGTGTTAAAAGAAAAAGGGAACAAGGCTGAGAAGGCTTGCAGGATAGCTATTGAGTTCAAGGAGAGCCCTTTGCCTCGATTGGAACAGAAGAATTATATTGTTTGGCCCAAGGAGTAGAGAGAGAAAAGCAACAGACAAGACCAGAGACTAGAGTAATAGAAGAGACTGGATTAAAGCTCAGCAGGAAGAGAAAGACAAAAAACAGCAGTGTTTCATCTATGGTGATAAGAATAATTTAAAGAAAAACTTTTTGCAAGGAAGAAAAACAACAGATTTGCAAGCTGTTGTTGCGAAAGTTAGCTAATGTAATAGCAGAGATAAATGGTTAATTGATAGTGGGGCTAGTCAAACAATTATTAATAATTCAAAATTGTTTTTCAGAATTGGATCCAGCTGGAGGAGATGAAGTAGCCTTAGCAAATGGCCAGAAGGCTAAAGTCACACCAAAGGCAGTTTGCTGATTCTATGTCTGGAGGAAAAGTTTAGTAATATATTATGTGTGTTTGAAATGGAGCATAATTTACTGAGTGTCTCTAGTCTAGACCAAAAGGGATTTGAGACCACATTTGTAAATGGGAAGTGTCTCATAAAAAGGAATGGAAATGTATGTGCACAGGGCATAAAACAGGATAATATTTATGTGTTGCAGGGACAAAAGGTACAATGTGCTCAAACATTTGGAAATGTGGCACAACATGATTTATGTGTTCATCTCCTGCAGAAAAAGCTTGGCCATGCTAGCTTCAGAGTTTTGCAAAACATGCAACAGTTTGGAGAAGGATTAAACTAATCTAAAGGGATGATTAGGGGACAGGAGACTAATACATATGAAGAATGATTACAGGACTTGGGCATGGCTACTTTAGCGAAGAGAAGGACCAGGGGAGACATGATAGCAGTGTTCCAATATTTGAGGGGTTGCCACAGAGAGGAAGGGGTCAAGCTATTTTCTAAAGCACCTGAAGTCCAGACAAGCAATAATGGATGTAAACTAAACAAGGAGAGATTTAACCTGGAAATAAAGAGAAAATTTCTGATAGTAAGAACAATCAACTAATGGAACAGCTTGCCCTCAGAAGTTGTGGGAGCACCATCCCTTGAGACTTTCAAGAAGAGATTGGAATCTCATCTGTCAGAAATGGTGTAGGGTCTCCTGTTTGGGCAGGGGGTTGGACTAGATGACCTACAAAGTCCCTTCCAATTCTGATTATCTGTTATCTGTTAAGAGTGTAAGGCATACTTGGACTGTGCAGTATGTAAATCATCAAAGTCCAAAGCATTCCCAGTAAGCAAGAATAGCACAAGGCAGACAACAAGACATATTGGCAAAAAAAATCAGAAAATAAAATACAGGCTAAATAGTCAAGACCTTGTTGATGACCCAAACTCCGTAAAGGATCTTGGAGTACTCATCTCAAATGACCTAAGTGCTAGAGCCCACTGTAACTACATAGCCAAAAAGGCGCTAAGAGTTGTTAACCTAATCTTACGTAGCTTTTTCTCTGGTAATATTATACTAATAACTAGAGCATACAAAACATTTGCTAGACCAATACTCGAATACAGCTCATCAGACTGGAATCCACATTACGTATCTGATATTAACACAGTTGAGAAAGTCCAGAAATATTTCACAAGAAGAGTTCTCCACTCCTCTACTCGTTGCAGAATACCTTATGCCACCAGACTCAAAATTCTAGACCTAGAAAACTAGAACTATGCCACCTTCGGTCCGATCTAAGTATAGTATATAAAATCATACATTGCAATGTTCTACCTGTCAATGAATACTTCAGCTTCAACCATAACAACACAAGAGCAAACAATAGATAAAAACTCAAGGTTAATCGCACCAAACTTGATTGCAGGAAATACGACTTCAGCAACAGAGTGGTCAATGTCTGGAATACTCTATCTGACTCTGTGGTTTCTTCCCCCAACCCCAAAAACTTTAATCTTAGACTGTCTACTGTTGACCTCAGTCCTTTCCTAAGAGGTCTGTAGGGGGCATGCATAAGCGCACCAACATGCCTACCGTCCCTGTCCTATTGTTTCTTTTATATTTTATAAAAAAAGAAAAAGCTATGTAAGATTAGGTTAAATCTGTCTGTCTGTCTGTCTATCTGTCTCTGTCTCTCTCTGTCTCTCTCTCTGTCTCTTTCTCTGTCTCTCTCTCTCTCTCACACACACACACACACAAGTCCCTCACACACACCCTACCCCCTCCAAGGCAGCCACATTCCTTCACTAATCTGTTTTTCAGCTCCGTTCTCAGGGGAGGGAGGGAGAAATGGTATCCTGCAATCCCAAATAAAGAACAATCAATCAGAAGGAAAACAGGGTGGGGATTTTCCTAAAAATGTTTTTTGGGATTTTCCCAGGGTCTCTGCTGCTTCTGCTTTTGGCTGCACACAAGGAAAGCAGCAGAAGCTTTCTCTCTTTCCCCCAAACTCCACCAGAAATGAGTCTTTGGGACCCTGCAAGTCATCCTGCTCCAAGAGGCTGTGCCAGCATGACAAGTCTCACAAAGATTTATTTCTGGCAGAGTTTAGGGGAAAGAAAGAAAGACTTCTACTGCTTTTGCTGCTTTTCTTGCATGAAGTCAAAAGTCTGTCTCTCTCTCACACACACACATCCTGAGAACAGAGCTGGAGACAGTATCCTGTGACCCCAAATAAAGAGTGATCTCTGCTGCTTTTTCTTTTTCTGGGAAGAACCTGGGAAATGCCACAAAAAAGTCTGCAGGAAAATTCCCCATCCTGTTTTCTTACTGATCTATATATTTCAAAGAATTTGTGACATAATTTGAATTCTCTTTCATATTCAGAAAGATCTAGAAGCTTATACCTTACTTTAAACATGCGTATGAGCAGAAATAATTAGAACAGACTTGAAATACTGAAACACGTAACTGGCTTTATTGAAGATACTGCAGTACCGGCACCCTTTAACTCATACCAAAGTTAGTATGAGACAAAGGAGAACCCTGATTACCAGACAGACCATATATTTATACCCAAATATATTGATATAAACAATCACAGATCACATGTTGTTTTTCAGTTACAAAGATACATAGATTCTCATAGGAAAGTTATGGATATTTCTACTGACCTCTTCTTACTTGACATTTGGATTGGTACCAACATCCTTTTAACCGGATTTATCTCCAGATATCCGGTTATGCAATTATCAGAGGATTATATTTTTGATTAATATGACTATATAATGTCAAGTTGTTCCCTTCACATTCTAGAACCTCGTCCAAGGACAATTTCGCAATACCACATGTTTATTGTACAAAAACATATTTCTCAACTTTTCTGTTCTTTTAAAAAGGTCATTCTACGAACACAAAATGGCTATAGTATGGTTCTGTAGTTTCTCAAGTATAACATCCAAATTTACTTATAACAACTCCTCCCTTTCTTTTTATTACCAATTTATACTTGAGAATGTTCATCAGACTCTCTCAACATAAGCCTAACTTTCTGCTGACTATATATCTTGCATTTTTCCTCAGGTTTCTTAATCTTACAACAGCAGAAACACAACTTACATATCATTACAGGCTGTAAAAGAAGTATCACTAAACACTAACGTTGTCCTCTATATTTCTTCACATGTTCACCCCTAGTATGGGCAGTTACCATAACAATCATTAAACGACCAATTGCACACTCATTGTATTAATTGGTATCAATGCATATACATATGCTCTACAAAACATTAACCAACCTCTAGGTAAATACAACACATGTGTCATTCCACCTATGTCTTCAACCTCCATTCAATAATAAAAAAAAACTCCTTCAGTAGGTAAATAAGTATAAAGTGTTTTGTCATCGGCATGTTTATACTTAATACAATCATAAGCTGAAAAATTGTCAGCTTTCCTAATTAGTCCATTTGTTGACCTCACAGGAAATCCAAACAAGGTATCACCTTTTACAAAATATCATCAGGATAAACTCTACCATAAAAATTCTTCTGATACTGGAGCTTTTATAAAACAAATAGACATGATGTCTGTAACTGTAGTCATTCCTTTCACACACACACACACAAAAAAAAACTATTCAAAGCTACTCTCATTAATTTCAGAACAACATTTTCACTTTCCACATTAGGCTCTGTTCCTTTCAGTATCTTACACTTCTCTGTAGAATTCTTGGTACCTCAAAACATCTAACTGTACATCTACCTTTCCAGTTAAATGAACATTTTGCACTAACCAACTGTCACACAAAAACATCAACCTCATTAGAGTATTTCTTAATTCAATGAATGGCATAAATGACATCTCTTCCAGAGCTCTAAGTCTCATATAGGAAGGAGAATAAGTGCCATACAGGTCAAAACAACGATCATATAGTTGTTCCATCCTCTTAGACAAGTCCTCATGTCATATGTCATATGTGCGGTTACATGCTTGATATTTCTCAAATATGGACCATCATCCAAGGTGGATCTAATACAGTTTCCAACCTAGGCCATAGGTTTCATCAATGTCAGTGATATCTGCCCTTCATATTCAGTACTGTCGGGTTCAGTTTGGAAACATAACCATTGCCATGTTAATGAATAACCAGGCAATATCTCAGAAGCCTCCATACCTACCCTACATAAGGCAATAATCACTATCCACATCATATTCACAAATGGACTAGGCCCCCACCCACCTTAACGTATGTAGTTTTACACTTCAAAACTTACAACCGGTCTCTGGGGACTTACATCCATTTCTTTATCTTCTTCCGCACACAGAGGATATAATACCTGTGTTCAACAGTCTATTATTTCATGTCTTAAAATACTAAACAATACAAAGAAAAATGTATTACATGCAACCAAATAATCAACAATACATCTCAAAGTTCCACAAACCTAAGCTAAACTAGACATGTAATTATCTATTCCCACTATCTAAAAGAAATAGAAAATAAAAAGTCCAGTCTTTCCGAAGCTTGCTTCCACTGGAAACAGGAACCGAATCCACAAATCCCTGTAGACACGAACGATGTGTCCAGCCTCACTCACATGTCCAAACAGCAGACTCAGTAGTCAACAGTACTTTTAACGGTCCTTCCCAGATAGGCCTCAGCTTTCCAAAAGCTCTCCACTGCTTAATCAGGACCCAGTCTCCACTCTTAAAATCATACACTCGGAAATCAAACGGTGGTGTTTGCGCCAAAAGTCCTCTAGACCTTAAAAGAGAAAAACACTGGGACAGTCCCTGTATATATTTTCTAAACAAAATAAAATATCTTCAAATACAACTCTAAACATACCCACACTTCCAGTATAAGGTATGCCAAACATCATTTCATACAATGAAATTTCAACATCTTTTTTTTTCTCAAACTAGTACACACTCACAATAGAGCTAGATATAACATTTCATCCAGGGTAATTAAACTGCTAACATTAATTTCCTTAATATATTGTTTTATAGGTCTCATTCTTCACCCCACCTAAGGCAAAAACCCAACAGGTCTATTGCCAGTCTATTTCCAATTCTTTCCTATACCTCTTTTACCACATGAAAAGTAAAATGTGTACCTCTATCATTATAAATGCACTATCAATGCATATCTATATCTATATCTGTTCCAATATTAACTTCACAGTCATTTGTGCATTCACTCTCGCACACAGAACAGCTTCCACCTATCCTGTTAAATGATCAACTATAACTAATAAGTATTTCAATGTACCTACAGCTGGCATTTCAGTATAATCGACTTGTATCCTCTGAAATGGCCAGATAGCTAAATCCCTTCTTCCTAGTAATGTTTTTCTCATCATTTTCCTATTTATTCTTATACAATGTATACATTTTCTACATATTTGCATAGCTATTGTAAACATTCCTCTGCAAATATACTTCTGTTTCACAAAATCCACAAGTGCCTGTGTTCCCCAATGAGTACCTTCATGTACTTTCTCTATTATGTTTCTCATAATAAGTTTATTAACTATTTGTAAACCATCATTTCTTACCCATTTTCCATCAACACAAGTAGCACCTTCCAATTGCATCTGCTTTTCTTCTTCATCAGTGAAATCTGGTGTTCCATCCCATTCCAAAACAGGAATTAAAACCATTAGCTTCACTTCTCTTCCTTTACGGGCAGCCTCTTTAGCTGCCTGATCTGCTAATTTATTTCGTAAAATCTCTTTAGAATATCTCTTCTTATGAGCTTCAACATGTATTATAGCTAAACGTTCCGGAACTGCAGCTGCTTTTAATACAGCTTTGATAAGATCTACTTGTTTTACTTCTTTTCCTTTACTTGTAATCAATCCTCTTTCTACCCAAATTTTTCCAAAAGTTTGTAAAATACCATAGGCATATCTAGAATCAGTATAGATATTATCCACTTCATTCTCCAAAAATTTCAAGGCTTGCAATAAAGCAAAAACTTCGCATACTTGTGCAGAGCATCCATACTTGTGCCCATTTTCAGTACTTCAGACGTATCTCCATTCACAATTGCATATCCATTCATTCGTTTACCGTTTTCTACTCTAGAAGATCCATCTATAAACAAATTAATACTTCCCTCTATCGGGCTATCCTCCAAATCCTCTCTTATTTTCGTCTGTAAATCTATAGCCTCAATGCAATCATGCTCTATATTATCCCATTCTTGTTTCTCTCCCGAAAGGAATTCAGTTGATTTCAATTCCTGTCAAGTGAGAAGAGCAAATCCTCCTGAGATAATAAAATAGCTTCATATTTCAATAACCTAGCATGTGTAAGCCATTTATGTGCTTTCTGCATTAAAATAGTTCTCATCTGATGTGGACTGCTTACCACTAAAGCACTTCCAAAAGTTAACTTCCTACTTTCTTCTACCAATATAGCTATAGCCGCTACTGCCTGTATACATAGAGGCCAACCACGTACTACTGGATCCATCAATTTGGATAAAAATGCTACAGGCTTTTTCTTTCCAGCCCAGACTTGAGCCAAAACTCTCTTAGCTATTCCATATTCAACTGTGACAAATGAAACAGTTTCTTTAAATCAGGCAAACTTAGTACCGGAGCCTATATTAAACCATGCTTAAGCTTCTCAATATTATTTATCTCTTCATTATTCCATACAACCTCCCATGGTTCATCAACTAACAATTTCTCATATAGAAATATAACCTTAGTTGTATAATCATCTATCCATAGACGACAATATCCTAACAATCCCAAAAACTTCCGAATTTCCCTCTTATTTTTCGGTATAGGCTGTCTAACTATCCCTTCAATCCTTTCTGGATTTATTCTCTTACTTCCATGACTAATTAAATATCCTAAATATTTAACCTCAGACTCAACATATTGTAGTTTCTTCTTTGACACTCTCAAGCCCTGTTGCCCTAAAAAAATTAACAAAGCATTAGTGCCTTTTTCTACCTCTTGTTTCTTCTCTCCTGAAACCAACAAATCATCCACATATTGCAATACTGTTATCCCCACAGGAGGGTTAAATCCTTCAAGGACCTGCTCTAATGCCTGTCCAAACAAATTAGGACTTTCTGAAAAACCCTGTGGTAACACACACCATCGATACTGTTGAGTTCGATATGTATCTGGATCTGTCCATTCAAAAGCAAAAAATATCCCTCGAGTTTTCAGTCAAAGGACACGTCCAAAAAGCATCCTTCAAATCTATTACACTAAAATATTTATGCTCATGTGGAATCCTCCCCAATAATGTATAGGGATCTGGCGTAATAATATGTCATTCTATTACCAACCTATTTATGAGCCTCAGATCTGCTAGACGAAAGGACCCATCAGGTTTCTTTACAGGTAAGATAGGTGTATTATATGGTGTCATTGCAGGTTCAATTAGTCCATCCTTTAAAAGAGACTCTATCATTGGCTTTAGACCACGTCTCCCTTCTGGAGAAATATTATATTGCTTCCACCTCACTGGCTCAGCATCCTCTTTTAAAATCACTTCAACAGGTGGGAGTTTCCTTTTGCTTCCCACACAATAGGATCTATATATATTTCTCATGTTCACTATTTAATAGCTGAATTGTGCATTTATCTGCAGAAAAGATAAGACAAAGCATCTCGTCCTAAAAGGTTCATACCTGCTTCAGGTATGTACAAGACATTTAATGTTATCTCTGAGTATTCTCCCTTCAGAGACACATTTTCAACAACAGCAACTTCAAAGGGTTCCCCTTTAACCCCAGAGACTATCATCATTTTTCCCTCCTGAGTAAGACCCTCAGGTAACTCACACAAAGACGTTCTAGCCGCCCCTGTGTCTATCAGAAAAATGCAACTTATTTCCTTAGGTCCCACCTTCAATTTTACTAAAGGCTCCCGGTGGGACTCCAACGTCAGGAGCCCTTGACCCCCCTAATCTTCAATTAGGGTATACAGTCTCTATTCTCTTCGTTGCAGTCTTTGCTTGTCCGGGCAATTTCTCGCAAAATGCCCCTCCTTTCCACAAGCAAAACAATGTCTACTACCTTTTAGCTCACTATTCCTATTCAAGGAAAAAAAAAAATCCCCTCCGTCCTCTCCCAGGACGCTTCCATCCACCTCTAGCAGATGGACCTCCAGCTCTTCTAGTAGCTGCAACCAGTCCAACTGGCTTATCTACCTTTTCGGTTGTAGCAGCTTTCAACGCTGGAAACATAATTTGGGATTTCCGACGAGACCTTGCAAGATCGCGACCAATAAACACTTTGGTGGCCTCTTGCAACAAAGTAGCTATGTCCGAGTCAGCTCATCTCTCTATCTTCTGCAATTTCCTCTGCACATCACCCCAGGCTTTAGTAACAAACTGCAGTTTCATTAAAGCCTGATATTCTGGTGTTTCAGGGGCAAGACCAGAATACTTATTTAAACTATCCTTGATTTTAGTCAAGAATTCAGCCGGAGACTCATCTTTTAACTGACCTACCTCAAATGCTCTAGCTAGATTTCTACCCTGAGGTATAGTAGTCTTCACACCCTGCACAATAAGTTTCTTCATATCCTTCATCTGTACTCTATCCTCTGGAACCTGACTATCCCAACCAGGATCTGCCAAAGGAAACTTATCTTCACCATCTACTGCATTTACTACACCTTCCTGTGTCTTATTCCAGTATACTATTCCAGCTCGTCTAATCTGCCCTCGCTCCTCAGGAGGAAAAAAAAAATATCCCAAGATACGCTGTAATTCCACATAAGCATAAATATTAGGACCCAAAAACAAATCCAAAACTCCGTTATAATGATATTGGATCAACCTGAATAGATGGCATAGAATAGAAGGTCCAGCAACTGCTAATGAATCCAACTCCTGTTGTAACTCTCTATACTGAGAAACTGCGGAGGAACTTCCCCCCCTCTTGTCTCCCACATCTTGCACAGAGTTAGCTACATTATACGGAGGAGGATGTACAGGACCAGCATAATCCAAAGGATCCCACTTATCACTTTCCTTTGTATACAAAAGTCTCTTAGAAGTTTTCCCAAGAGGAGGAAATGGATCGGTATATTGTACATGATACCAAGGCATAACATAAGACAATTGAGAAACCTACCTCTTTTTAGTCAAGACATCCTTTAAAGCATTAATCCAATATATATTAGACTCCCCAAACCGTGACTATAATCCAGAGGTTTCAAGATATGATCCGGCCAGCGAGCTGTACACAGCCCAATTAACCGTATCTTATCCAAAAGTTTAGTATACTGAACTAACCATGCCTCATTCCACTGATTTATTAACTCCCCAAGAGGAGATGACATAGGAATGGAAGGAATTTCACTAGCAACAGCTGGTTTCTTTAACCAGGAAAATAAATTCCCCAATTCCACCCCCCTATTCACAGGAAATGAGACAGAGAAAGGGGGAATAAACAATGTAACAGCACAGACAGACCCCTCTGCACAAACACACACTCTAGACACGAAGTAAAAAAGCATACAAGCCGAACAAGCCTTCATTTAGAGAAGAAGAAAAAAAAATATGAAACGTTTCAAAAGAGAGGAACAAAAATATTAGACTGTTAAAAAAAATGTTGCAACACAAGTCCCTAAAATATATCTATAGATATATAGATATATATATAAAAAAATTCAGATAGAGCTCACCTGATTCCTCGGTGCACCACAACTCACCCATGGCCACTGGAAGCCAGCACGGTCCCAGCAATCAGTCAACCAAACGCAGGTCACCAGGAGCAAGGCCCCCGGATGGAGGCTCATCCAAGGCACAAAACCCCGCAAAACAGCAGCAGGGGCCCCCGTTTTGCAGCCTAGAAGAACCACCTCCAGAGTCCTTGTCCTGTCTCCTACGGCTCGCCAAAACTTGTCATGCGTATGAGCAGAAATAATTAGAACAGACTTGAAATACTGAAACACGTAACTGGCTTTATTGAAGATACTGCAGTACCGGCACCCTTTAACCCATACCAAAGTTAGTATGAGACAAAGGAGAACCCTGATTACCAGACAGACCATATATTTATACCCAAATATATTGATATAAACAATCACAGATCACATGTTGTTTTTCAGTTACAAAGATACATAGATTCTCATAGGAAAGTTATGGATATTTCTACTGACCTCTTCTTACTTGACATTTGGATTGGTACCAACATCCTTTTAACCGGATTTATCTCCAGATATCCGGTTATGCAATTATCAGAGGATTATATTTTTGATTAATATGACTATATAATGTCAAGTTGTTCCCTTCACATTCTAGAACCTCGTCCAAGGACAATTTCGCAATACCACATGTTTATTGTACAAAAACATATTTCTCAACTTTTCTGTTCTTTTAAAAAGGTCATTCTATGAACACAAAATGGCTACAGTCTGGTTCTGCAGTTTCTCAAGTATAACATCCAAATTTACTTATAACACTGATCTATATTTCAAAGAATTTGTGACATAATTTGAATTCTCTTTCATATTCAGAAAGATCTAGAAGCTTATACCTTACTTTAAACCTGCTAATCTTTCATTGTTGTTACAAAAAAGATGGGAGATCTTCAGGCAACTATAGAGAACACTGACTTATCAGACTTTCAATCCCAATTCAGAGTTATTTGACTTGCAATCTTCTCACCAGAAAATTTAGAACGGCAAGCTATTCTGTACATTGACAGCTACCTGCAATTTGGCAGTTCGAATCTCATCAGGCTTAAAGTTGATTCAGCCTTTCATCCTTCCGAGGTTGGTAAAATGAGGACTCAGATTGCTGGGGGCTGACTCTGTAAACCACTTAGAGAGGTCTGTAAAGCACTGTGAAGTGGTCTATGTGCTATTGTTATTTTATTAATGGAAGGAGTAGCTCTAAAACACATTAAAAAACCTGGTAAGATTGATTTAGTTGAAGGGGCAATGGATTGCTGAGATTAGCCTACAACAAACTAACATTATTTGAGACGTACAACCATAGAAATAATATAACATAGAAAAATTTATTCAAAAATAGAGCATAAAACACACTCTAACCTCACTTTCATGGGGAATGGATTATTCATACAAAGTGATGTTGTCTGCTCCTATCCTAAGGAAAGAAATATTGATCATTTGGGTTAGGGGACAGCTGGATAATGAAGATAAACCTATTGATTTTTGTTTTCTTCAGTAAGGACATGTTATATATCTAAATCATGTTTGGCTTCTGATGTTGTCCAGTAGAAACTTTAAAGAAAGAATTCCAATTCACAATTCTCACAAGTAATGGATGATGCTAAATACAGAAAACATGCAATTATTAATCACCTAACTCTTCTGGGTATATTTCCCTGGAATATTTGTATAGATTGAAGATTATAACTTAGGTTATGGTAAAGGAAGACAGAAGCAAAAGAGATGCTCAGCTTGTCACAGACAATTTTTTTCTTTTCCAGAGAAAGACTTTAGAATGGATCAACTCCAAGCAGGTAAAAATTAAAACAATAAAAGTAGACACAGAATAGATAAAAGATGCTTGATATTTCTCAAATATGGATAGCTATCTGGCTAACTGGATGGATGGATGGATGGATGGATGGATGGATGGATGGATGGATGGATGGACGGACTAGACTGACAGAGTTAATAATTTGGAACCATGAGTTGCACTCCTGGAATGTAATATAATTTTTTATATAATTATACAACTGTTTTAATTTAATTTGTCTCAATTTTTCATTTTTCCAGTGCCTTTGAATTATATACAGATTCCAGCTTGATTGAGGCAGCATTATGGAACTGTCTACAAGATGCTCTTAAAATTGAAAATGTGTTCACCAATTCAAAAGTGAGAGCATAGTGCTGTAGCATGATTGGAAGAACTTTAGATTGAGAAATATGATAGCATTTATTCTATTTTGTATACTATTTAATTATTTATGGATCTCTGAAACTTTCACAGGAAAAAATGTTCAATACAAGCACAGTGACTGAATTCCAGCTTCTTGGATTTTCCAAGATTCAAGAACTTCAAGTTGTACATTTTGTTATGTTCTTGGCAATTTATCTGGTGGCCCTGATGGGTAATTTTCTAATTATCTCTGCCATATTCCTTAATCCCCACCTTCATACTCCTATGTACTTCTTTTTGGTAAACCTATCTGTTGCTGACCTTGGTGCCATTTCTGTCACTATTCCCAAATCCATGACCTTCGTTAGAACAATTTCCTATACTGAATGTGCTGCTCAAGTGTTTTTTTTAATCTTTTTTATGGCTGTAGATGTCTCTTTCCTCACAGTTATGGCATACGATCGATTTGTTGCCATTTGTGATCCACTGCATTACGCAATTGTGATGAGCAGAGAGTCCTGTGTGAAAATGGCAATAATTGCATGGGTCAGTGGCCTTCTCTATGGATCAGTCCATGTTGGTGGCACCTTCTCTATCACTTTTTGCTCCAATGTTATCAACCAGTTTTTTTGTGAGATCCCCCAGATATTAAGACTCTCCTGCTCTGACCTGTATCTCATAGAAATTGGGATTCTAGTTTTCAGTGCTTTTGTGGTTTTCAGTTGCTTTATATTCATAATAATTTCTTATGTGCAAATCTTCAGAGCTGTAATGAAAATACCCTCCATAAAGGGAAGACAGAAAACATTCTCTACCTGTTTGCCTCATCTGATTGTTGTCTCCTTGTTTATCTGCATCTGTGCATTTGCCTATTTGAAACCAATCTCAAGATGTCCATCTGATTTTGACCTGGTAACTACTGTGATTTACTGTTCTCTGCCATTCATGATGAATCCAATCATTTATAGTATAAGGAATAAAGATATTCAAACTGCTCTATGGAAGTTCCTTAACCTTCTCACCATTACCTTGGTTTAATGTTTTCTTTCATTCACTTTCCTCAGATGTATGGGTAGAAAGATAATTGAATGTTAGATTATATGTAGTGGTGGGAAGCAGGATATTAACTGAATATACATTCACACATACACACACATGAAGTGTGTGTATTTATGCACATGAGCAAATGTTTGCATGTATATACTGTAATTAAATTTAAGTGGAATCTGAAATAAAAATGAATTCATTTCAGTTCAACATTCTACAATATGTTTTCTTAGGCCTATCTATAAATAGACTTTGTCTCATTTTGGGTCAAATTGGTCCAAATTCTGTTGAACACTTCTAATACAAAAAGATTCCTGTTACAAGCTATTCCCCTGTTGAATACATCTTAATGCAGGCATGCTTCTATTAAACATGAACTTAAATCTCTTTCTAGACAACTTCAATCTATATGTTTTAAATTCTACCATCTATAAAAACACAATAAGACTATTTGATGTTAATGTGATCTTATATGCCATTTTTAGACTTAACATAATTTCATTTCAATTTCTTGTGATTTTATCCTTGTACCATAATATAAATATCACTGAGTAATTTTTCCTTGTATTTATGTATTACTTTATAATATGTAATACAAAAATATAAAAGAAAATAGTAGAAAAATAGAAGAG
The DNA here is from genome assembly GCA_023653725.1 of Bungarus multicinctus. NCBI lineage: Eukaryota > Metazoa > Chordata > Lepidosauria > Squamata > Elapidae > Bungarus > Bungarus multicinctus. Next base: position 114,355,376 of record CM042840.1, read on the forward strand.
GAACAAGGAAGGGAAAAATGTGTGGCAAGGGGAAAAAGAAAGAAAAGGCACTGACTTTCAACTCCCTTTAGTGCAATAGAATAAGATTATTTATTTATTTATTTATTTTATTGGACTTTTATACCTCCCCCTCTCTCAACGGGACTCGGGGTGGTGTACAGGCAGATAAAATACAATGAAAAATACAATGTTTAAGAACAGTTAAAAAGATTAAATAGGATGGCTAATAAATAAAAACAATCAAAGGTTAAAAATTTAAAAATTAAAACCGTTTAAAACCAATTTAAAAACCTACAAGGAACTCTAGCCCTGACCGGCTTGATGGAATAAGTGGATTTTCAATGCACGCCGGAAAGTCAAAAGGTCAGGGATGGTCCTGATCTCCGGGGTAATTCGTTCCAGAGGGAAGGTGCTCCCAGAGAGAAGGCCTGCACCCTCAGGGTCGCCAGCCATCCATCCAGCGGCACCCCGAGGAGGCCCACCCTATGGGAGTGTACTGGCCAACGGGAGACCGATGGTGGCAGTAGGTGGTCCCGTAAGTACCCAGGTCCCAAGCCATGGAGCACTTTAAAGATGGTCACTAACACCTTGAATCGCACCCAGAAGGCCACCGGGAGCCAATGCAGATCGCGCAAAAGTGGTGTAACATGGGAGCTCCGAGAAGCCCCCAAAACCACCTACGCAGCTGCATTTTGCACCAACTGGAGCCTCTGGGTGCTCTTCAAGGGGAGCCCCATGTAGAGAGCATTGGCATATTGTAGGCGGGATGTGATGAGGGTGGATGTGATCGTGCGAAGTGCATCCTGATCCAGAAAGGGCCGTAACTGGTAGATCCGATGGACCTGACAAAAAGCCCCTCTAGTGACGGCCACTATGTGGTCTTCTAATGACAGCCATACATCCAGGAGGACACCCAGATTGCGCGCCCTCTCCGTGGGAGCAAGAATCCCCCCCCACAGCCAGCAATGGAACTAGCTGGCTATATCGGGGTGCCGGAAAGCACAGCCACTCGGTCTTGGACGGGTTGAGCTGAAGCCTGTTTCACCCCATCTAACCCCGCACAGGCATTGAGTCATCACTTCCACAGCTTTGTCGGGGTGGCCTGGGGTAGAAATGTACAGCCAAAGCCACAGATGACCTCACCCAGTGGCTTCACATAAATGTTGAACAGAAGGGCACCGATCCCTGAGGTACCCCACAGATCAGGGGCCTCGGGGTCGATCTCTGCCCCCCTGCCAACACAAATTGCGAACAGTCAGAGAGGAAGGAAGAGAACCACCGTAATACAACACCTCCCACTCCCAACCCCCCCAGCCGCCACAATAAGATGACAGCCCAAGGCTGTCATGGAAGCCAAGAACTCTTGGGCAATCCCCGAGGCCCCACCAGCTGAAGGCAGGTTGAAATCCCCCATGACCATGAGCCTGCTGGTCTCAACCGCCAAGCCAGCTATGACCTCAAATAACATCAAACCTCAACTTTTTACTTTTGTATAATAATATAAGCTAGCCATTTCTATAACAACAAACCTATTAATCGATAAAACTCAAAATCAAAGTTTCATTTTTTTCCACCTCAAGCACAAAGTCCAGAAGATATTTCCAATAGAAACAAAAGTAATTGTATTTTCATTTTTTGATCAAAGGAGTCAATTTGGCCATTATTGCTAATTCCATCAACTTTTGCAACCGTTCACCCATTATAGGTATCAACGTATTACAGGAATCCTTCCATTTTTGTGCATAAAGCATCTTGCTGCTGTCAACATATATAACATCAAAGTTCCAAAAAAAATCCAACTCTTTTTCCATTAAACCCAGAAGAAAGGTTTGTGGTTTATCTTTATATTCACTTTGAGAATTTTCTATATTATGATGTGATTCTTAATGAATATTCCTGATTCTTAACGTATGTTCCTTCTTTATGTATACTGAGAGTATTTACACCAAGACAAATTCCCAATCACACTTGGCCAATAAAGTATTCTATTCTATTCTATTCTATCCTATCCTATCCTATCCTACTCCAATTTTATTTGTTTTATCATATTTATTTATTATTATTTATTTATTAGTTTTATATACCACCCCTCTCCCTGCAGGGATTCAGGGCAGTGTACAGCCAAAATTAAAAACACAATGCAAATACAATATTTAAAAACATGTAGAGAGCATTGGCATAGTCTAGGCGGGAGATAATGAGGGCGGATGTGACCGTGCAAAGTGCATCCTGATCCAGAAAGGGCCGCAACAGGTAGATCCTGCGAACCTGATAAAAAGCCCCCCTGGCGATGGCCGCTATATGATCTTCTAATGACAGCCGTACATCCAGGAGGACACTCAGATTGCGCGCCCTCTCTGTGGGGACAAGAATTCCCCCCCCCAGCCAGTGATGGAACTAACTCGGGGTGCCAGAAAGCACAGCCATTCAGTCTTGGCCGGGTTGAGCTGAAGCCTGTTTCACCCGATCCAACCTCGCACAGCTTCCAGGCACCGGGTCATCATTTCCACGGCTTTGCCAGGGTGGCCTGGGGTAGAAATGTACAGCTGAGTATCATCAGCGTACTGATGAAACTCTACCCCAAAGCCACGGATGATCTCACCCAGCAGCTTCATATAAATGTTGAACAGTAGGAATGAGAGCACTGACCCCTGAGGAACCCCACAAATCAGGGGCCTCAGGGTCGATCTCTGCCCCCCTGCCAACACAAATTGCGAACGGTCGGAGAGGAAGGAAGAGAACCACTGTAAAACAGTGCCTCCCACCTCCAGCCCCCCCAGCCGCCGCAATAGGATACTGTGGTCAACAGTATCAAAAGCCGCCAAGAGATCTAACAGGACCAGGACAGAGGAATGACCCCTGTCACGGGCCCTCCAGAGATTATCCACCAACGCGACCAACACCGTCTCCATGCTGTACCCGGACCTGAAGCCTGATTAGCGTGGATCTAAATAGACAGCTTCATCCAGGTGCCAGGGCAGCTGTCGTGCCACCACACTCTCAACAGCCTTCGCCACAAACCGAAGGTTGGAGACCGGATGATAATTAGATAACAGAGTTGGGTCCAGGGACGGTTTCTTGAGGAGGGGTCTCACTACTGCCTCTTTCAAGGTGGCAGGCAGAAACCCCTCACTCAAGGAAGTGTTAATAATACCCTAGAACCAACCTCGTGTCACCTCCCGAATGGCCAATACCAGCCAGGAGGGACACAGATCCAGTAAACATGTGGTGGCATTAATCCCACCCAGCATCCTGTCCACATCCTCGAGGGTCACAGGATCAAACTCCCCCCAAATAACCTCACTGAACTCTGCCCCCACTGCCCCATCCAGAGTTGCCCAGTCAGAGTCCAACCCATCCCAAATCTAAGTGATTTTGTCCTGCAGAAAATTCAAAAAGTCCTCAGCCCACCCTTGTAGAGGATCCTCCCGCATTCCCACTTCTAAAAGGGAGCGGGTCACCCTAAAAAGGGTGGCTTGGTGATTTCCTGCGGATGCGACAAGGGCGGAAAAGTAAGAATGCTTTGCCGTCCTTATTGCCACTAAATAGGCCCTAATATGAGACCGCAATAGTGTTCAGTCAGATCCGGAGCGGGTGGTCCTCCAACCACTCTCTAGGCTTCTTTTCTGGCACTTCATCTCCCTCAGCCCTTCAGAAAACCAGGGAGCCAAGTGGGATCAGCATCGGGTCAGAGGCCACAAGGGCACGACCCGGTCAAGGGCCCCAGCCGGCACCCTATCCCAGGTAGCCACCAGGTCCTCGACCGAGTCGTGTGTTCGAACACTGGGAAATGGCCCAAGCTCCATCAGGAACCTATCCAGGTCCATCAGGCACCTGGGGCGGAACCATCATGTCGGCTCCACCTCCCTGCAACAAGGGGGTGCAGCTTGGAAGTCCAGCCTAAGGAGCGAATGATCAGACCATGACAGTGGCTCAATAGCAACGTCCCTATATCTAGATCATTCTGCCATTTTCCAGAGACAAAAACCAGATCCAAGATGTGATCCCCAGTGTGAATGGGGTCCCTAATTAGTTGGGTCAGGCCCAAGACTGTCATGGAAGCCAAGAACTCCTGGGCAATCCCCAAGGCCCCAACAGCCGAAGGCAGGTTGAAATCCCCCATGACCATCAGCCTGGGGGTCTCAACCGCCAAGCTGGCTATGACCTCAAGGAGGTCAGGCAGGGCCGATGTCACATAGCAGGGAGCCAGGTATGTGATCAATAGGCCCATTTGAACCCCGGAACCACACTTTCCAAAGAGAAATTCACATCCGGTCGTCTGAGGAACAGTGGATTCCCTAGGACCTAGATCCTCCTGAATAATTACCGCGACCCCCCCCCACCCCTTCCCTGGGCCCTTGGTCAATGAAAAACCCAAAACCCGACTGGGCACATCTCCACCAGGGGAACACCGCCCTCCTGTCCCAGCCAGGTCTCGATAATGTCCACTAGGTCCGCTCCCCCCTCCACAATTAGATCATAAATGAGAGGGGCTTTATTAACTACGGACCTAGCCTTGCACAGCATCAGCCGAAGGCCTGGGGCCGGATCATTCGAACAGCCCAGGGAACGAGAAGTGACCTGGGGGTCAGAGTACGCCACCGCATGTAAACAGCGGGGGCGAGCTCCCACAACATGATAAGGCCCCCTGTCAATGCCATACCTGCCTCTCCTGCCAATCGTGCAAATAGCCATCCCCTCCTCCTCCCAGAAAGAAACCCCCATCCTCGATCTGACCACTCCCAAACCCAAAGCCTCCCAGTCACACATGACCCCCGGTCTGGCCCTTATCACAAATGGGTTGTCCCCCAAACCCAGCCTGGTCACCCTCCCTAATCCCACTAAAAATTTAGAGATGAATAAATATAACTGGGCACGCTTCCCTTGGCTGTGCCACCTCTCAAGATCCCAAGATCCGCCATCGAGGTACGCCATAGAAAGGTCAGGGGGCTACATCAAAGAAAGGGGGACATTTCTGAATGCCCACAAATCTGCCACTGAATATGTAAGTGGGTCAAACAGTGGCCGGCCGATTGTGTCTTTAATGTCTGACATTGGGATTGGGGGGGAAGGCCCATAAACTCGGGACCGACCTATCCAGATGTCCCAGGCAGCTGGTTGCGGCCTCCGTCCTTGCCGTCACCATCGCTGCCGTCGCCGGAGACGGGATCGGGGGCGTGATGGGCTCCAGTGGTACCAGCAGCGTATTGCTGCTGGTACCACTGGAATTTGGGCCCCCATCTTCGGGGCTGCCACCATCCTCGAGCCAGGCATTCCCACCTCCGGGCTCAACAATACCAGGTCAGGTCGCCACTGCCGACACTGTCGCCACTGTTGGTGAGGTCTCCGGGCCACCGTCACTGTCCCTGGCAAGGCCACACCGGCCAAGGTCATCACCGCCACTGCCGTCCGAGGCCCCGCTGTTGAAGTTGTCACCACCACCAGGTCAAGACCCTCAGGGCGACGCCGAGGCCACTGAGGTATCATCCTTGGCTCTGTCCATGGCACTGGGACCACTAACGGGGCCGTCCAGGCCATGGGTATCGTCCCTGAAACCAGCAGCTCCAGTAAACCGGGCAGTGCCATCATCATCGGCCCCGGCCATTCACGCCGTTGCCACCTCCGCCCAGGCTAGCAAGGCCTAGGCTACAGGTCCGGTCAAGTCCGGGACCGGGCCTCCATACCATCAACAAACTGTTGCTGACTCTAGCTGGAATCACCGGTGCCAACGCTGGAGAAGCCGGCCCCACCCAGCCAGGTAGCGCCCTCATCAGCACCACCAACAGTGCCGAAACGCCTACCCAAGCTGTGGCCCTCATAACAACCAAGGCGAGGCAGGACCCACCAAGCACCAAGTCAGGCCAGGTACTAAAAAACAGTAAAACGAGGCACGACGGGGTGTGGCAAGATGGCAAACGCCGTCAACCCCGGCTGCCGCCCAGACTACCCACACAGCCATCCAGGCAATCCCGCCGTGGACTCCCACACCCCTACGGCTGCACCAACCCCCCCGGGCCCCGATCACCTTCACCAAAGGGCCCCGGGGGAGGAGCTGACCCAGCCTGGAGTGCGGAGCGGTCGGCGGAGCTCGCAGACTAGTGTCTGACCGCCATCTTGGCACATGCGCAATTCATCAATTCAATCATATGTCCACCATAAATGATGAAAGGTCCCTTCTTTACATTTGCATTTCCAACATTCATTTGAAATACTTTTATAAATTCTTGACAATACCAAGAGTACATCATCTTATTAAAGTTTTCTTTTATAATTTAGTGTAAATTATAGATCTTTTGTCCACATATTCTCCTGTTGTTCAAGCATTACATTATATTCAAAGTTTCTTGCCCACTGAGTTATGCAACACTTTACATATCCATTCTCCAAATTCAAATTCAATAATAATTTATAAAGCTTAGCAATAATATGCTCATCACTACCATGCAGCAAGATTTCCAATACATTTTTCACAACATCCAACCCATAAATCTTTTTATCTAATTTAAATATTTCTTTCAATTGTATAAATGTAAAGCAATGGCAGACATGTCCTTCTGATTGTTGGACTCAGTTAGTGCTGATAGATAAACTGAGCCCATCAGCACATTTGTAAGAGCTGCTGAAGCCTGACACTATATACTTCCGGGATTGTTTAGTTGCCTCAGACGCATCATTGGCAGAGTGGGATGGTCAATGGTGATGAGAGGGGGAATCTGGGAAACCCCCTGTCCTTTTGCAGCTTTTGGATTTGACTATAGTGCTGCAAAGGATGATTGGAGGGGGATCTGGGTATATACTTTACTCGCCAGTTGGTAGGGTTCATAGGTGAAAGATAGATTACAGAGATAGGAAACAATGGACATATTAGGTATAACTGGATGGTGACCTAGAGGGTAATTAAAGGGCTAATTAGGGGTGAGTACAGGAGATAGGAGCATTAAGGTGGGTGTGTTTATACCTTTAAATAGCATTGGAAGGCAGAAGCTTCCAGTGCTAACCTAGATTGCATTGTATGCTGTTCTTGCTGGTTGGGAAGTTTGTTGTTTGACATTAGACACCTTGAAACCTGCTTTCTGCTGTTGTATAGTGGTTTGTGTGCAAATCTGAGAGCTTTCAGAAGACCAACTGAGACTAATTCTATCTCCGCTTTGAATAAATCCATCAGTTTAGCTTCATCACCTTTTCCTTTTTTTAAAAAAAGTTTCCAGGGGAGACACCCAGAGAGACGTCTTCATAGAAAAAAAGAATATATATTCCGAACTCATAAACTGATACTTCTAACAAAATGATTATTAAAATCAACATTTACTTTAACTTTGTCATACCATAAATATCTTGTCCCAGCCAAATCTTAATTCATGGCCATCTAAATCAAGTAACTTCTTATTCTGAAGATTAACCCATTCTTTTAATAAGACTAAAAAGCAAGCATCAAAATACAGTTTCAAACCTGGTAAACCCAAACTTCCTCTTTCTTTAGCAACTTACCATTTGTACAATTTGTATCTAATTTTTGGTTTTTTTCCTTGCCATATAAAAAGATATCCATCTGCTATGGAGATCAATTTAAATGGAATATCCTTTGCAAGTATTAGTACCAGAAAGAGCATTTTGGAAAAAAACATTCATCTTAATTACAAAAATTCTTTCCTTTAATGATGGGTGGAATATTTTAATAATAATCTAGGTAAAGAGATAATTTTAATGACTGTCTGGGATGCTAGTAAAGCAGTTGTGAGGGGTTATTTTATACAATATAATCAACTAGATAAGAAAAAATCTTAGGAAAAGATGCAAAAGATATTGGATAAAGTCAGACAGAAAGAAATTTAACTATAAAACATACCTATGGACTCTTAAAATTTTACACCAAATTAAATTGTTACAAAATAAAAACAAAATTGAACTATGCTTTCCTTTATCATATCTGTTGTTTCACAGAGTTCCATTCTGATTTTTAATCTGCCTATTATGCTTTCTATAAAAATGTCTGCAATAAAATGTGATGCTCATCATTAAAATGATTAATTTAAAAGGTTGGATTAGTTTAATTTACCTTGGTTTAAATTAGCTTAGATTACATTTTTGAATTTTTTATTGATTCTAACTCAAAATAGAAAAATATAAAGGAAGATTACAATATTTGCTCATAACATAAACACAGGCTGTCTTCTGTTTGTAACTACTTCTCCCTTTGTACCATTTCCACTTGAGACCATATTAATTAGTGAAGATTCAGTGGTCCCCAGAAAATTTAATCGGGGCTAGAAATATCCCAAGATCTTGCTTATATTGCTCATCAAACAGAAAAATAAGAGGATTGCAAATCAAAAACCACCAAAAATGAAAGGTTGATAAGTTCATGACTTCAAAGTTTTCACTGGGAAATATTGACAATGGAATGAAGGTTTGTTTTTAACCCTTCTATTATTCTGGAAATTGAACTTCTGTCCTTTCAGATATTAATTATATCAAATTTGTTGAGAAAGAATAAAATCTGCTGTAATTGTATTAAGTTTGTATTTAATCCACATCCATTCAGTACCATTTCATCTTGACTCTATCCTTCTTTTACTCCCAGAATATTCATTTTATTCTGTATGTGAGTCTAAAACCTGCAAATTTTCTTTAATAGGAGATCCACTTTCTTTAAAAAAAAAAAAACTTTATTGAATTTTATTACAAAAAAACATTAAAAAGTATATAATTCAATAACAGCTGTTTGTGGTGTATTATCATATAGCAATCATTTGTGCGATAGTGCTAGTTTATACATAACTATATTCTTATTCAATCTATGTTCTATATTTAATAGTCATCTATCTTTAGTCTGTCTCCGATCTATCCAATTGTACCATTGTTCCCATACCTTATAAAATATTTGTCAGACTTTCATTTCCAATTCAGAGTTATTTGACTTGCAATCTTGTGACCACAGAGTTAAGGACAAGAAATATTGGTGTCAAATAAAAGCCCTGAAAATTGCTTATTATTAACTTAAAATGGATTTATAAAAATCTTACCAAGGAAAATGTAAGAATGGGGGATGGTGGGAGGATTTACCATTAGGTTTTGAATTCAGAAATCTTAGAGCCATTGTGCTATTATTATATTATTATTTTTTTCTGGGGCAAGACCCTAGAATGGAGCAACTCCAAACGGATAAAAATTAAAACAATAAAAATAGAGACAAAATAGATCATAGATGGATGATGGCTGGCTGGCTGGCTGGCTGGCTGGCTGGATGGATGGATGGATGGATGGACCAGACTGACAGAGTTAATAATTTGGAACCATGAGTTCCACTCTTGGAATGCAATATGATTATACAACTGTTTTGATTTAATTTGTCTCAATTTTTCATTTTTCCAGTATCTTTGAATTATATACAGATTCCAACTTGATTGAGACAGCAGAATTGAATTTCTGCCCTTTCAGATATTAATTATATCAAATAATTATTTCTCAAATGTTGAGAAAGAATCAAATCTGCTGCAATTATATTAGTTTTGACCCTGGGGTTTCTGAAGTATATTAAAAGGTTTGGGTATAGCAAAGGGCATTCATTTTTTAAAATATTTATTAGGTTCCCTACAACATACATTCTGTTCCAGACTTCTAAAAAGAATTGTAAAAGAAAATTTCTGCCCTTTTATAAATACAAGTTAAAATCATTCTGGCATTTGTTCCATTATACTTTTAAGGTTGCTTCCATGTTGCTTACCATCATGCTATTGACTTATTCTGAGAACTTTTGGCTCCACATCAGTTTATCTAGAATCCAAGTTTATCTAGAATCCAAGCAAAGCTTGGTATTATGCATGGTTTGCTCTTGTGTTGGTGTTCAATCCTTTTCTATAACTGGCATCAACTAATTCTGGCTTAACATCTTTTCTAACCCACCTCTGGTAATGAAAGCATATTTTATCAATTATTCCAAATTGTTGCAACAATTACTGGGATTATTTTCCTTTATTCTTATAAACATTTCTTATTTAACCTACTCATAATCTTTCTAGACAATTTTCTAATCTTTATTAAAAAAAACTTTGATTTGATATTTTCTGTTAAATAAATTGCATATTCTTGTCTCAGTCATGTGGCCCTCCAAGCTCAAGTAAGCCACTATTCTTATCCTTCTCTCTCCATGCACATATTAATGAAAAGGTTTCTGTACCATAATCTACAATCTCAATATGAGTTATTGGAAAAACTTCATGATTGAAAAAGGACCACTGTGGTATAGAAGAAATACCCATAGATAACAAAACTTCTCATATTATTTGCTTAAATATACATAACAAACTTCAGATATAGCTTCTCATCCTCCTCCTCTTCTTCTTCTTCTTCTTCTTCTTCTTCTTCTTCTTCTTCTTCTTCTTCTTCTTCTTCCTTCTCTTCCTCCTCCTCCTCCATCATTATCATTAGGAAAGTTTTACTACCTTATGAAATAGCTTTTTAGCAAACAAGATATTCTTTCAATCTTTTTTTAAATGTCGTATTACTAAACTGACAGTATAACTCATTAATTCATGGTATTTTTTGTTTTATTGTTTAAAGTTTAAATGATTAATGTAGATCAGTCTCAGAATGTTCAATGAAGGACTAGGACTAGGGGAGTAGAAAAGGGAATCCTGAATATGTGAAAAAAAAAAACTACAGAATATATGCAACTATTATGGAAGTGTCATGCATACTGGTATTATTCATGTCTTTGCTTCATTTTGTTTTCCCTAGTTCACAGTTTTTTCTGTATAAAATTGTGCACCTTTCATATAAAGAATTCAAGTCTTCTGCCCAACTTTTTCTTTCTTTCTTTCTTTCTTTCTTTCTTTCTTTCTTTCTTTCTTTCTTTCTTTCTTTCTTTCTTTCTTTCTTTCTTTCTTTCTTTCTTTCTTTCTTTCTCTCTTTCTTTCTTTCTTTCTTTTCTTTTCTCTTTTCATTTTTTCTCTCTTGGTATTTCATTATGATAGAATGAAATGCTCTCTTAAATAGTTTAGGTCATCAAATGAATCAAATGTAACAGTCCTTAAGAACATGTGTTTTCTTGAAATGAACTGACTTAAGGAGTTCCTTTTTTCATTCACATAGGTAGAGTTTGATATAACTATAGCTATATTCTTATTCCTTGCTAAGAATAATTAATTTCTAAAGGCCCATCTAAAGTTGTTTGAATGTACTCTGTGTGTGTTCATTTGAAAAGTGCTAGCATAAAAAGAACTAAGAAATGAATTATTTAAAAAAAAATCCCATAAAAACTGATATATTAGTACCAATGAGAATAGATGAGATATCAATTGTGTTCATTAATATTCATTGTGTATTTATGTGAGCACAAAAGGAAGCTAAATTTGTAATTGTACAATGAGGATGGGTGGATGGATCTATAGTGTTTGTCTATCTGCCTGCCTGCTTGCCTGCCAGTCCTTCTGCCTGGCTGCCCCTCTGCCCATGCATCCATCCTTCCATCCATCCATCCATCCATCCATCCTACTTATTAATTAGATTTATATCTCTAATTTGTCTACAAGCTCCAAGTGTCACACTGCCTTCTTTGGTTTTAGTGTTGGATTTTTTAAAACTCTAATAACCCTTATGAGCTATGTTTGTCTGAGAAAGAATCTGACTAGTGTCTTGGTTGGTTGATGATAAATTTAATTTAATCCCTATATCTAATCTAAATCTTAATCACTTCACCAATAGATCTCCTAATGCTTTATTCAGACTGTTACAATAAATAAACTAGCAAATAAATTACTATGTTTTTAAATAAATTGTTACAGCATTGTGGGTATATTTATGACAGAAGCAATAATTAGAAAAGTGATTAATGAAAATGCAAATATATTTATCTATAATCAGCAGCAGGATTGGTTTGAATATCTGTGACAAGACATGGTAGGTTGAAATTCTTTACATCAGATCCAGTTAATCTAAAATAATTATATATATATAATTATAATCAAAGGAAATGTATTTTTTAGATTACAGTTTTAATCTGATTAATATAATTCAAAGATAGGCAAATACTCTGAAGTATTTCTTGTAACACAATTGTTGAATCAAATTGTAATTTTGTGGTTCTTATGTTTTCCAAAACAAAATGAAGACAAGTAATGCTGGCATTCTCTTAATACTATCCAGATATAATATTAGTAGCCCAGGTGTATGTACTTAAGTGTGGAACGTTGGGGACAGAGAATTGAATTCCTGTTTCTGCATGAAATGAATATGTAATCATCTCATAAATCATACCAGCTTCAGAATAAGCTAAAACCATAGTAATTTACCCCTTGATTTTCAGTTGCTCAAAAATTCATAGAAAGGTACAATACCATGTTGCTAGACAAATATTAAGAAGTCATAGACAAATTCTTTAGATGAAAAATTAATCCTATTTGATCAGATTCTCAACATTAAATAAATTCATTGATAGGGTCTTCTACCTTAATGGCAATCCTAGTAAAATGAAGGTCTATGTCATTCAATAGTTTCTTAACATATTGTCAGAAATTTAAATCCAACTTGATGGCCATAAATATTTAATTATTTTACTATGTTTTTGTTTCTCCTTGATTATAAAATCTTCCCAAAGAATCCTTGTGTTCATTGGAGAGAAATCAGTAGCAAAATGGAAACAAAGAATCATACTAATCTTAAAGAATTCATTCTTTGGGGACTAACAGATGACCCTAAACTTCAGATCATATTCTTTGCTACTGGACTATTGATCTACATTGTCACTTTAATAGGGAATTTGATCATAATCATTTTGATAAAGATGGATCAGCGTCTCCATATTCCCATGTACTTCTTACTGAGCAATTTGTCCTGTACAGAGATCTGTTACATCACCACTACCATGCCAAAGATGTTGTGGGACCTCCTCTCAGAGACCAAGTCAATTTCCTTTACTGGTTGTTTTCTCCAAATGTACTTCTTTCTAACTACTGCTGCCACAGAAGGTGCCCTCCTTTCTGCCATGGCATTTGATCGTTATGCAGCTATCTGCCAGCCATTGCGCTACACTTTACTCATGAGTCAGCCTCTCTGCCAGTGTCTGGTGGCATGTTCATGGGCCATTGGAAATCTTAATGCCATTACCAATACTACCTTTGTTTTCTCCCTGAACTTTTGTAGTTCCAATAAAATAATGCATTTCTTTTGTGACATTCCACCTCTTCTACATTTATCCTGTTCTGATACTTCCCTTGTTGAGGTGGTAACATTTATTATCTCAGGAAGCATTATGATAACCACTGTTTCCTTCATTGTCCTCTCATACTTCTTTATAATCTCTGCAGTGCAAAAAATCCATACAATTCAAGGCAAAATCAAAACATTCTCCACTTGTGCCTCTCATCTTGCTGTAGTTAGCATGTTCTACAGCACTGCTATCTTTACTTACATGCGTCCATCCTCTAATCACTCAATAGAACAAGACTGTTTAATCTCTCTGATGTATACAGTAGTCACTCCTTTGTTGAATCCTCTGATCTATAGCTTCAAAAGTAAGGAAATGCAAGCAGCATTTTTGAATGTGCTTGGAAAGAAGAAAATTTTCATCTCTAAAAGTTCTTGCAGCAATCAAAGAAATTGATGTAATCCATTGTAAAATGCCTATGAATAAATTGATAACAGACAGTTTGACTGCTTGTTCTCCTTTCCTACCTATGTCTTTCTAAATCAGTTTTTGAGAGTAAAAAATAATTAGAATTTTGGTGTATATTAATAGATACAGTAGGAAGAGCATGAAATGAATATTGGTTGTCCAAGTGTTAGTACGTATATTCCCATAAAACTGGTGATTACTTTCACTCCTATTTCTTAATGAACTAATGGCTGCACTGTACTGTATGAATGACGCAATGGAAATAAATAAAATTTGAATGAAAATGAAAAAAAATCTTCAAAAGTGAAACTTAAAAAAATGTATATATCTAGAAGTCTCAGCCGTAGGCCTGGGCTTAAATATAAAATTTCCAGAACATTTAACTTCTGGAAGGATGAAATAATATGCCTGTCTGTATTAGCAATGCATTAGTACATTGACAGCTCATCAAGATTATGCTTTTTGGTGCAGAAATCCTCATGATAGTGTCAGAATCATAATTCTAATTCAGTGGTATCCACAGGGAAAACAAAACAAAACATGGTGATAGAAAAGGCATGAAATCAATAGTGATTAATACTTCAAGTAAGTGTGAGATATGAATTAAATAAAATCATTAATAGTCAATGTATATGATGATAGTAATCATGATAAAACTTTACCACAAAGTCATGGTAATTCTGCATGCTGTACAATCAAATAATACTTTTCTTGCATACATTGGTGGAGCTCACATTCATCTCAAGCCCCCAAGAGGGCTTGAGGTGAATGAAAATAATCCTTACATAATACGGTTTCTTTCCATTTCTTTACTCCAACACAGTCCTTTACTTATTGAACTACAAAACTATAATCACATTTCCCACCTTCCCACATATGCTATTTGAAAAGATTACATTGTATAGTATACAATGCTACTGCTCCTTATTTGTCTTAAAGACATACTTCTAATCTATTCATTTGACACTAGAAATAAAAGGTCTACTGCTGCTTGCCAGGAAGAGAGAAAATTGTGCTTTCTCGGCACCCATACAAGTATCCCTCAACTTATGACCAGTTACTTAGCAACCATTCAAAGTTATGACAGATCTACTTTTATACTAAATATGACCCAGTTTCAAAGTTCTGATGGTTGAGGGTCATATGACTGAAATTCAGGTGCTTGGCAACACAGCTGTATTTACAGACATTTGCAGTATCCCATAATCAGGTGACACATTTTACAATAGTTTTATTGAAAGCCAGCACTTATTTCCATTTTTTTTTTTTTGCAAAATTACATAATAGTGACCAATGAGTTCATTTAACAACTGCCGTGTTTGCCTAACAATCACAATGGTCACCTTGTGACAATGATGTTTATTTTATGATCATGGCATTTACTTTATGAGTATGGTGTCCACTTAATAACTGCCATAAATTTTTTACTACCATAAAATTGGATTGGTCATGTGTTTTACAACCATTATGACTTAACAACTGCAATAGACAGTTTCTGTCATGATCACATTTCATGGTCTAACTGTAGTGGAGTAGGGATGGTTTTTGGTGTTTGATAAATGATAGATAAGAAATTAATTCTAGGCTGCGAGAGATTCTAGAGGAAAGAAAAGAAGGAAGGAAAAGAGTGAAAGGCATAATTGGTTCTGAAACATCATGACAGAAGACTGAACGTTTTGTTTGGTTTTTGCTTGCTTAGATTTTAAGGACCACATATGCTACCTCTATTCTTAGTTGAAATGAAGGTATGATCTAAAGCTAAGAGTCTGATTATGCTTTCTATCTGGTGATGACAGAATTATCATTGTATCAAACTGATGATACACACTGAACAAGAAAGAACAGCACTGTGAATTGTGAACCATCCAAACATGAAAACTGATGGTAGTTACTGTATATTCTAATATCTTCTGTTTGGGTATGAGAACCTGGCCATGAATACTCAGGATGATCTAATAAATTGAAGGGAAAGATCAACTTCATGCTCATATAGTCTGCAGTGAATCTGACTGATATGTGTGCTGTCACCCTAATTCTGTCTGATGAAGGAAAAACTGGTCAATGTGCCTTCTTCTAAAATCAAAACCAAGTGAACAGCTAACCCAAATTACCTTACATCTAATATCTAATTGGCACATCCTTCCAGAGGTTGAGTGGCTTTATGAGTGCATAGGCTCATCTCTGATTTTTGAAAGTGACTGGAAATGTGAAATATTTTCACAAAATTTTGCCCATTTACTTAATATACACATATAAATCTATATTATATGTACCACATAGCTGAATTTTTTTTCATATAAAATCCCTTTTTGATCCCAATCTTAATTTTAGTCTTCTATAGAAAGCAGATGCTAGGATTAAAATTTAACTATCTGTCTTAGAAATATAATATGGTATATAATGATATATTTTAGAAACCCTCAACTATTTATAAGATATCCTTATTCTTAAATTCAATATTAAAATAAATTTAGTAAACAAAATCAGCAAACAATGATTGGATACTCTCAGTTTTTCATGTGGAAATCTTCATTCATTCATTCATTCAGTTTCTGGGATAGGTAGCTCAGTTATAGCTCAGTTCAGCATCAATGCAACAATGCCCTTAAAATTTGGGAAATGATATCCTTTGGAAATAGACCCTCATTTTTTTCTGATGTCCACTGGGTTATTATTTATATATAACTAATTACTATCCATGTATATACATTGTGGGATCTGAATCATTCTTCTGGCCAAACTCCGAGATCTGGATTATCACTAAATATCAGAAAAAGTATATAAATGACATTTTCTAGAAATTTCTACTATAGTGTTTAAATTAAGGTAAAATTTTGAAAATGTATTATAATATTTTCACTCAATATAGTGAATATATCTCCTGCCTCCTATTTTTTCCACAACAACGTGGCAAAATATAATACATTTCACTTCACTTCAATTCTTGATTGTAGAATTCAAATGATCAGTGATGATACAATATAAATTTTGACTGTAATTAATTATGGAGAAGATAAATCCTGTTTCTACTTTTTATCAAAAGACAAAATATCTTATCTAGATCTAACTCAAACTCTGTAATGACATAAAAGCAGTAATTGCAACATAAGAATGTAATGTTTTGTAAAACTAATAAATCTGTGTCATCTTTTAAAGTTTGATTTCTATAATATTGGAATTGAATAAAATGTAAAACTTCAGAAAACAGACCTGGAAATCATTATATAATCTGAGGCTCTACCAGCATTCTTGATCATCCTGTCTGATCTATTTTCTCTAAAACTACATAGCCATAAATTAGTCTAAGTCTTCACTTGAATTGCGTTAATGAACTACTAGTTAAGTTTGGCTTGTAATGAAACCATCTGCATGAAGACAACAGACTTCCCTTTATGATGTCGTGCTGATGTTATCCATCTTAGTATGAGTTGTACAGTTAATACTGGTAAAAGCTTTGTAAATGCAAATACTATCAAAGTTTTGAATATAAACTCCTTGTTTTCACTAAGAAACAAGGATAACAAAACTTATGGCTTTTTAAAATGGTAATTACTTAATGTAGCCCCAGGGAAATTGACACTGAAAAACAACCACAGCATAATTGTAGATATAATAGAAATTCAATAGAAATACAAACAAAAGGAAATTTTAAGTAAGGCATGAAGAATAGTATGAAAAAAGGAAAGTTGAGTACTTAATACATTTTATAACAGTCTTGACATCTCTGCTTAGAAGTAGATCACACTGAATTCAATGGGATTTAATGCAAGGTAAGATACTATATGACTTTAACTTCATTCATACTTAATTCTTATTGAAGATCTGTTTTATAAAGTATAAAAGCATCAATTTGAATGGAAGAGCATTGTTAAAGAGCTAAATAACAGTATCTTAATGTTCAGTTTTGATTTTTCCAAAATGTTACTTTTAATTTTCGTTTCAATATATTTTTAATGTAACCTCGGTGGAAAGAGCTCAAAGTAAGGGGGAAAAAAGTCTTCGTTTCAGAAACTTACTCAAGTGAACAAGATTTTCACTAATTACTCCAAGAAAGGGCAGAAAGAAATAGCATTACCTCAGACAATTGAAAACAAAAAGATTGACTGCTTTCAGTTTGTATGATCAAACAGCTTTCTTTCAGAGGAAACAAAATAGAAGTATGCAATGTAAAATACAGAAAATAAAGTACTCCCAAATATCTATTTTTGATTTAGAAAAACCTGAACAGGATACATTCATTAAGTGAAGATAGCACAGCACAGTAGATTTCAATCTTTTTGATCTTGATCTTTAACTCAAATATGCTCTGAGAACTTACTTATTAATATTTGATCCATTAATATGAGGGTGAAATGTGTTTATTATAATATGTGTTAGATATGGTCCAGATCACAACTTAGTAATGTGCTATCAAACCATGAGTTGTAAATTAATATATCAATGATAGGCAATGACATGTAGAAAGAGTAAGAATATACTGAGTAGAATTCAACTTATGGAAAATGAATCAGAAAGGAAGATCTAAATGCAGCTGGACAGCATTTGAAAAAAAGCTGATCATCAATTAGCAGTATTATTCTGCTTCTTCCATTTTTAGGGCTACCAGCAGGCAAAACCACAGTGAGTAAAAGAGCATCAAGCAAATCTGCACACCAAGGCAAGAAGAAATTAAGAAATAATTATTTCAAGTACTACTTAATAACAACAAAGCAATAATTCAACTCTGAGCTGCATACATTCTCCACTATTATGTTTAAGAATTCATTAATTAAGATGCTGGATCTGCAAAAGAAATTCAGATCTTGGAATCAACACAAACTGATCACATATTTTGTGCATTTATGTGCCTTTCTAATGCAAAATCTCTACACTGCACATACTTATTTTATTAAGGGAAACATTGGGGTTCTAAAATGCAAACTACTCAACGCAAGAAGCCTCGCAAACAAAATGCATGAATTCCACATCTTACTAGGTACGACCACATTCTACATTATATTTGTCTGTGAGACATGGTTAAATGCATCTTTTCCAGACTCCATTATCACAGTCAGAGAATATTATGTTTATCAGCAGATTAAGAAATCTGTAGAGGAGGTGGAGTTGCTATCGTCTACAAAAAATCCCTAAAACTAAAAAAGATTCAAATTACACAGGAAGTTGCTCTTCCAGAGACTATTATCTGTGAACTGTCCTCAAATATCATAATCCGCTTATTACTATGCTACAGAGACCCTGATTATGACATAGTTCATGCAAACAAGCTAACTTCACTGCTAATGTGGACTGCCTCTTGCCCACACCCTTATTTTCCTTGGTGACCTCAATCTACCTCTTATAAATTGGACCCTAAATGAATGTACATCTGAACCTATACATGCAACCCTGTACAATGCTGTTACTACACTGGGATTGTATCAATTAGTAACTAACAACACTAGACTCAACAACTGCCTCAACCTCATCTTCTGCAACAGTTCAAACTCAATATATAGCCTACAAATACAAAGAATCCTTTTCAAACTGTGACCACAGTATGAACAACTTTTGTCTCAATTTACGCCCTCAGAAAAAGGATCATAATGATGGATCCCCAAAATACAACTTCAAAAAAGCCAGCTATGATCTCATAGATGCCGACCTATCATCTCTTGATTGGCACATTCTGTTCTCTAGTTGTAACACTACAAAAGACCATTATAATGCATTCTTGTTTGAACTTGAAAGAGTCATTAAACTATGTGTACCATTAGTAACTCCCCCCCCAAATAAAAACAAATTACCCATAATAGTAAGGAAACTTCAATCAAAAACAAGATCGCTATGGTGTAAAAAAACATCTAAGCTATGTAGCAAACTTTAAAAACCAATACAACATCTTATGCTGACAGATAAAGGCAGAATGCGCCAATTGCCACTGCAAGCAAGAGGAAAACCTCCTATATACAAAATCTACCTGCACCTTCTACAATTTTGTAAACACCAAACGTAAAGACTTAAGAACCATCCCACCCCTAAAAGGACCAAATGGGAAAGACTGCAGCAATGAAGCATTAAGGCCAATCTCAGTCTTTGTAAACAGCAATGACTCATGCCCCACATTTCCTAGTTGTACCACAACTAATTGTACTATACTACTACTACTACAATATATTGTACCACTACTACTATATATTGATTTTACAGAAGATAATGTACAAAAGGCACTACATAACCTAAAACTATCCCTATCTATTGGCCCCGATGGATTATGTGCACACTTCTTTAAAAAGCTCTCCTCTGCCATAGTGGAACCCCTAAGCATTATATATGAGATGTCATTCAGAACCAGCTCCTTACCGAACCTATGGTCCTTAGCTATGGTCATCCCTATCTTCAAAAAAATTGAACCCAGCCTGGTTGAAAACTACAGACCAATCTCATCGTGTTGTGCCACATGCAAAGTCATGGAATCAATCATTAACCAATTCATCACCCTCCACTTAGAGTCAAAAAGCTACTCTCCCAAAAACAATTTGGATTCAGGAAACAATTGTCCTGCAATCTTCAACTCCTACACTGCAAAAATATATGGACTACTCTACTTGACCAAGGAAAAGCTATAGATGCAATTTACACAGATTTCTGCAAATCCTTTGATTCAGTGGTACATGACAGGCCACTGTTAAAACTAAACTCATGGCATTTTTAAGTGGATTACTGCATTCCTGTCGAACAAGAAACAAATAGTAAAAATAGGGAGTACTATATCAAACCCTGCTCCAGTTAACAGCGGTGTCCCCCAAGGCAGATTCTAGGACCCACACTCTTTATACTCTATATAAATGACATTTGCAATCACCTTATAAGCAACTGCGTCCTCTTCACAGATGATGTAAAACTATTCAACATCATGAGCAATGCTACTGTCCTTCAAAGCGACCTTGATTATGTGTCTGAATGATGAAACAATTGGCAACTCCAAATCTCCACCGACAAATGCTCTGTCCTACACATTGGTAAAAAAAATCAGTACACCAAATGCAAACTAGGTGGATATGACCTCATTGACGATCCTCACTCTATCAAGGACCTTGGAGTACTCAAATCATTGACCTAAGCACCAGAGCTCACTGTAACAGCATTGCCAAAAAGGCATTAGGAGTTGTAAATCTAATCTTACGAAGCTTCTCCTCTGGAAAAATTGAATTGCTAACTACAGCATACAAAACCTTTGCTATACCAATACTCAAATACAGCTCATCAGTCTGGAATCCGCACTGTATATCTGACATTAATACAATTAAAGTATTTCAACAGAAGAGTACGATACTCCTCTGCTCGCAACAGAATACCCTATATCACCAGGCTTAAGATTTTGTGCTTGGACAACCTTGAACTATGCTGCCTGTGGATGAACTTAAGTGTAGCACACAAAATTATCTGCTACAATGTCCTATCAGTCATTGACTATTTCAGCTTCAACCACAACAATGCAAGAGCACACAACAGATACAAACTCAATGTAAACCGCTCCAAACTTAATTGCAGAAAGTATGACTTCAGCAACAGAGTGGTCAATACCTGGAATGCAATACCTGACTCTGTTGTTACATCCTCTAACCCCCACTCCTTTAACCTCAAACTATCCACTATTGACCTCACTCCATTCCTAAAAGGTTTGTAAGGGGTGTGCATAAGTCCATGATTGTGCTTACCATCCCTGTCCTATTGTCCCCATTTATTGTACCTATTTCATGTAGTCTTATTCATGTTTACACTTATACCTAATTTCTTGTAAGCAATTGACAAATCAAATATAAATAAATAAAAATAATAAATAAAATGATAATTTCTTCATTTTCTACATCTTCCCTGAATGGGGATTCAGTGGAACAATTGCCACTATAGCCTTCTATGGCTCTGAAGCTAATTTTCAAGATGCATAATGATCATTTATGCCTTATCACCCATCACCTCCCACTTGTGACTGTCTGACTGTAACTTTGTCTCTTGTATCCTTACGATCTATACTGACTGTTTCTTAGTATGATTTGGTTGCTTATTGTACTCTATGACTATCATTAAGTGTTGTACCTTATGATTCTTGACTCTTAATGAATGTATCTTTTCTTTTATGTATACTAAGGGTATTTGCACCAAGACAAATTCCTTGTGTGTCCAACCACACTTGGCCAATAAAGAATTCTATTCTGTTCTGTTCTGTTCTATTCTATTCAAGCCATTACCAATACTGAAAATGACTTTTGTATCTCATATTATTTCTTATTTCATTTATTCTAAATGGCTTCTGTTGGTTTTCAAAAGAAATCTAACATTTTCATACATCTTTTATGTTTATGATTACACTTTAAGGTAGCCTACACTTTGATCCTGGCCTCCCTTACAAGCAGATCCTTCTAAAGTCTTTTCTTCTATCCCCAAGCTGCTTCAAAAAGTTACCAGGGAATATAATGTTTAATGGAACAGAAGTAGACTATGATGAAATGTAGGTGGAATTGTATTTTTTCCTTATCTGACATAGTGCCTTTCAGAATAGACTTGGTTTTTCAAACCCTGAGATCTGGGTCATAAGGGGAGATGGATCCCATTTACCTGATCCAAACATTTATCGTGGTAACTTTTCACGATAGAAATTATAAGATTATCCAAACCACCTGAAGGCTGGACAAGAAGCAATGGATGGACACTAATCAAATAGAGAACCAACCTAGAACTAAGGAGACATTTCCTGACAACTAGAACATTTAATCAGCGAAACAATTTGCCTCCAGAAGTTGTGAGTACTCTAATATTGGAGGTTTTTAAGAAGAGACCAGACAATCATTTGCCTGAAATGAATATAGGGTTTCTTGCTTGACTAGGGGTTGGACTATCAGATCTCAGAGGTCCCTTACAACTCTGTTTTTCTGTTCTACTTATACAATAAAGCAAAAGAGGGGACATGGTTCAAGTCTCAAGAGTCCAAGTCCAAGGCCTTGAGAATTCAGAAGCAAAAAAACCCTGGAAACAGTTGGTATTTTTTAGTCAATCCTGAGGCATGGCACAAATGAGTAACTGACATTTGAAAAGTCAGTGGTGGGAGCAACTGCCTCCCAGTGCTCTATTTATAGGCAAGACCATGCCCCTTCCCACTCCCTAGCAATCAACATCATCATTCCGTGTCTTATCAGCAGTCTACCATCCGGTGCCCGCATTTCTGGTCTCTGACTTGCTGGCTCCTCCAGTGCCAATCAGTTGGGCTTCGGAGAACTGTCAGCTGTTTGGATGACTGGAGATTGGTCATTGTTGCGCCCGTTGCTCATTTCAATCATGGCAATTTCCATTCCCCCCTCATGTATGTCAAGCCTTTCGGGGCCTGACAGGTGACTCCACCTACCACCTATAGTTGAAGACAGTATATATATATGTGTGTGTGTGTGTCTGTCTGTCTGTCTGTCTGTCTGTGTGCTCATGATTGTTCTATTTCTATCCCCCCCCCCCGGTTTCTGAGGGTAGGCCTTGTGGAATTTTTGGATTAATTGAGTAGCCTGCATGCCCTTGCCACCTAGGTGGCCTCTGTCAAGGAGTACTCTTCCCACCAACCAGGTATTGTATTTGACCCCTGTGGATTCAGAAATCTAGTATTCGATCTATCTCATCCTGATAATTGCTAATGGGCCCTGGTGGCTATGGCGGGTTCCTGATGTGGGTATTCTCTACTGGCTTTATTATGGAATACTGGGTGAATGTGTCCCAAAAGGCAGGGCAAGTTCAACTCTACTGTGACTGGATTTATTACCCTCACCATTGGGAAAGGTCCCAGAAACTTTGGACCAAATTTTTACAGGGTATTTTCAACTGAAGATATTTGGTTGAAAGATATACTCCCTGCCCCAACTTGGAATGGTTTGTGGTCTTGTATGTTTCAGTGCTTTTGTTACTGCTGCCTTTACGGCACTCCACATGCCTTGTACAGTGCTCATCTACTCACTGCGTCAGCAAGGTTCCTGGGTACTTGGGAATAGGCATGAAGTCCATCCCACTGACCACCCTGAATGGGCTGAACCCAGTGCTACTATGCACCACAATGTTTTATGCCACCTCCGCAAATGGAAAAACATCCACCCAGTTGGTTTGCTGGTAAGTGACATAACACCTGAGGTACCACTCCACCATGGTGTTAGTTCATTCAGCTGCTACATTGGTACTCAGGTGAAATACCAAGCTAAGACCCTGGGAGGAACCGATCCTCTGGCCAAACTTCTGCCAGAACTTCACTGTAAAATGCATGCCCTTGATCCAATATTATTCTCCAGGGCACCCCGTGGAGATGATAGACATGGGTGATGAATAATTTAGCCAGTTTCCATATGGATGGTAATCCAAAAAATGGTATGAAATGGGTCTGTTTGGAGAAGAGGTTGATAATCATCCATATAATGGTATGGCCATTGCTCTCCAGCAGCTCCGCCACAAAATCCATCATGATGTCCCCCCAAGGCCAGGCCGAGTCTGCCACCACCTGTAATAGGCCAGAGGGCTTTCCCACCCAATTCTTTGAGGTTACACAGGTGGGACAGTTTTTCATGAACACTTCCACATTTATTCAAGGCTACCAAAGCTCACATTGTCTTGAGGAACTCAAAATGACTGGCCTGTTTAACATTATGGCACCTGTGAAGTACCTTCTCCCGCATAGCCAATGGGATGTATAGTTTGTGCTGACTTCCTCTCAAGTTTCCAAGTCCCCAGGCCTTGAGAATTCAGAAGCAAAAAAACCCTGGAAACAGTTGGTATTTTTTATTCAATTCTGAGGCATGGCACAAATGAGTAACTAACATTTGAAAAGTCAGTGGTGGGAGCAACTACCTCCCAGTGTTCTATTTATAGGCAAGACCCCCTAGCAACTGATGTCAGCATTCCGTGTCTTATCCAGTGTTTATCATACAGTGCCTATGTTTCTGGTCTCTGAGTTACACATGCTGGTGGATCAGCATTTCCAAATTCCAATGTACTTCCTCCTTAGCAATCTCTCTTTTGTTGAAATCTGCTACGTTTCCACTACTCTTCCCAAAATGCTATGAGATCTCTTGTTAGGGGACAAAACCATCTCCTACATAGGTTGGCACTGCATTTATATTTCTTTGGTGCTTTCTTTGGACTTTCACCTTATCTGGGGGTATTATGATTGTGTTATTCATCCTCATCCTTCTTTCCTATACATTGTCTCCTCTGTCCTCAAAATTTGCACTGCTCATATTAGGATCAAATCCTTTTCCACCTATGGATCACATCTCACTGTGAGCATATTTTATGGCACCATCCTCTATACCTATATACGTCCTTCATCTGCTCATTCTATAAAAGAAGACCTCCTCATTTCAGTACCATATGCCATCATTACACCACTGCTTAAATTCTGGTCTTACGAAACAAGGAAATGCAGGCTGCTCTTTGGAAAGCTCTTGGAAAGAGCAAGTTATAGTTGAAAGTTTTTATAGCTGAATCAAGATGCATACAAAATCATTAAAATAATTGATGTAAAGAAAAATCATCTTTTATCTTTATTTTGTAATAATGCAGTTTAAATAATAAAATAAACTAACTTCACAATAGATGCCATATGGTTTTTATTGTTACACTTAATGGGAGTAACATTTGCCTTTTCCAACTATTTACTATGTAGCCCATATTTATCTTTCATTTCTACTGGAATATTGAATTTTCATCTAGGTATATCTATCTATATCTATAGATATCTATATATCTATTTCTTCATTTATATATCTATATCTAATATATATCTATATCTATCTATCATCTATAGTGTGAGTGTGTATATGTGTGTGTATGATGCTTCATGAACAAGAAGAACCCAACTAATGAATGTTATATTTTATGCTTTTTGTGGGAGAAAATATGTCATTGCTTTGGGAAAGAAGTACTTTGCAATTGTGGGTTGCTAAATGCCCAAGATCTGACATTGTTCCCTATTTATTAAAATACTTGATCTCCTCCCCATGCAGGCCATACAAACCATTGCTGGAGACTGTCCAATGACAATGAAATTTGATGCTTTTTCTTATTCTGACACATGAACAAATGATATGCAAGTGCCCCAACTTGACTTAATGTTGGTTATTTACCACAATAGAACAGTACGTTACAACAATGCTTTACTGGAAATTAATACAATTTCAGTAGAAATGAAAAGATCATGGTTTAAACAAAACCATTACCTTGATTGAGCATGGTCAAAGGGAGGGATTAAAAAAAAGCAAGATGGCAGAAATGCAAGCCACAATTTGCATTGCAAGACAATTTCTTGCTTGTTGTTCCTGATATGGGAAACTAAGTTAATACTTCTAGAAGGGCAAAAATCTCATAGATAGATAGATAGATAGATAGATAGATAGATAGATAGATAGATGGATGGATGGATGGATGGATGGATGGATGGATGGATGGATGGATGGATGGATGGATGGACGGACGGATGGACGGATAGATAGATAGATAGATAGATAGATAGATAGATAGATAGATAGATAGATAGATAGATAGATAGATAGATAGATGTAGGTAGCTAGGTAGATATGTAGGTACATAGCCATTTCTGACTATGTACACATATTTAAACTAGCAAACATAAATCTTTGCCAAACTTTGGTTAACTCGAAACCTTTTCCATGTCACTAGTCTTAAATATCTTTGGCATGCAATTATCCCATAAAGTAACTGATTATTTTTGGATTGCCTCACATAACATTTATTTATTTATAAAATTTTACAGTAGGGTAACTCTGGATAAATTACAGTTACATATACATTTAAAGCATAAAAACCCAAGATTTAATGTTTGATTTAAAACCCATTTCCCTTAAACATTAATTAGTTACATTAATTTCTTCCTGATTACATTTTCATACTTCCAAAATGTCTTTAGGAAGTCAACTGTGAAACTACAACCAATGAAAATAATATATTAAAAAATATCTTCATGATCACAATATAATTGATCTGTAGGAGGCTCAATATTGTAAAACATTTACCTTGTCAAATGCAACAGATCATAGTTTATAATATATCAAATTAACCAAAATATACATTCAATGGGAAATGCTTAATCAGTTAATGTAAGCTGAATTTCAAAATTAACATGACAAACAAATTGGTACATTAAGTGGAAATTAACCTTGTTTGCTAAATAATCTCCAACCAAGCAATTTCAAAAAGGCAGTTTTCACATCTTTGTTCCTCATGCTGTAGATTATTGGATTCATTAGTGAAGGCATCATAGTATATAGTGTGGTAAATAATTGATCCAATCTGGATGGAGATTTAGCAGGTAATATCAGATGAGCCAAGAGGCTACTACCAATGAATAGGGAAACGACAAAGAGATGGGGGATGCAAGTGGAGAAGGCCTTTTCCTTTTTCTCAATTGAAGGCATACTCATCACTGTAGTAAAGATTTGCACATAGGTCAACAAAATGAACGACAGGCAACCAACTCCTAAGCATGAACTAAAGACAAGAACCCATGTTTCACTGAGATAAGAATCAGAACAAAAGAGCTTGAGTAACTGTGGAACTTCACAGAAGAACTGATTGATGATATTGGAGCAGAAAGGCATTGAAAAAATATTCCCAGTGTGTAAAGCTGAATGCAGAAATCCAATCACCCAGGCCCCTCCTGCCATTTGGAAGCAAGTGGACCACTTCATTATGGATGCAAAGTGTAATGGATGACAGATGGCAATGTATCTGTCATAAGCCATGATAGTGAGAAAGAATAAATTTGATGATAGGAAAGAAACATAGAAAAACAATTGGATCATACATTCGTAATACAAAATCGATTTGGAATTCATGAAAGCATTAACTATAGATTTGGGTATAATGGCAGAGGTGACACCAAGATCACCAATAGCTAAATTGATTAAAAAGAAATACATTGGTGTATGCAGATAGTGATTGAACAGTATCAAAAAAATAATCAGAAGATTTCCCACCAGGACACAGAGATATGTTATCAACAAGACAATGCTGTATAAAATTTGAGCCTCTTGATTTCCAGAAAACCCAGCAAGTACAAAATTTGGTATGTTTGTAGTGTTAGACATAATATGCCATCCCTGTAGAAAGATGAAAACTAAATTATATACAGATTTCTTTCACATTAGAAAGACTAAATCCACCTAAAAGGAACAATAAGGACATTCTCTATGTACTTTATTCTAGTTTGTTTAAAGTACAGTATATGCTTTGGGACGATATAACTACAAAACTGGCTTACACCATATTGAAATTAATGTATTTCTTAATTTTTCAAAAACAATTCAGTATAACTTCATAAACTCACACTTGCCTTACCTTTTCTTTTGCTCCGTTATGTGTGAGAATTCTTTTTTCACTGATCTCCCAAATTTTCATCTGATCCTTCATATTTTCTTTCCTCAGGTGGACAAGGAGAGCATATCATGTAAATGTTATATGTGTTCAGTGTTTAACTGCACAAGTGTCATCTTCATGAGAATTTTAACAGTGCAAATTTAGGCAGATCTCTGAGCTCCCTGAGGGGGAAAAACTGTTTTTTCAGACTTTTGTAAACAACTACCATCATGAGAATTCAAATTCAACATCCTAATACAAATAAAATTAAAAATATCAGAGGACTACGTATCAAGAAAGATACACCGGCGGAAAAAAAACCTGTTATTTTTAAAATTATTCAAACAAATAGAATGAAGGATTAGAAAGTTTAAAAAAAAGAAAAACATGATTTTAGGCTGTAGCTTGAATAGTTTTGTTTTTATTCTTCCCTAAACTGAATCAAATTGATGCATATAAAATGGCAAATTTATTTCTAATTTTCTTGCATGTTCCATATTTCCTTACATGCTCCCCTTCAGCTTTCATTCAATAAAATATAAGAACACATTTCTTATTGCAGATTCAATGTGACTCCATAGATGTACACTTAGGAAAGCTGATTTTGAGCAGCAATGAATGATAGACATGTGATGGCTATCTAGCTGATCTTGACATCCAGATATTTTCTTTCATTTATCCAAGTACCCTCGCACTAATAGACCACAATTAAAACCAAAGGAGAGCAAAAGAGTTGTTTTCCAACTGTAACACATCATCTTCAGAATTTGTATTTTATGTCTATATCAGAGTTGGTTTGATGGAACAACATATGAGTCCAAATAAATAAATACAGAAGTCGTCATTTCTGTTATCATGTCACAAATTTCATGAGACCACACAGGACGACCTCAATATTTCAAAACTCCCACATGAAATAAAGAGGCATCGCTAATGGCACATGTGCAGGAGGGAATGATCACACAAAGCAGTTTGGGTGAGGCTGATGTAATTCTTTAACTTAATTGCCAAAAGCATTGTGTGCCTACATTATAAGAAAATACACAGATGCACAGAAGTTTACTGACCATTGTTATCATCTGCAATTGCGTAAATGTCTTGTATTTTCAATGTCCATTACAGTTTAATCAGACATCAGCTCTAGAATTACCTCTATGTAGATTTTGCTACATTTCAAAAGGATGCCTCATTGTTTTCATTAGGAAATGTAAAAAAAATTAGATAGAATTTTGGGGAAAAACACTATTAATAAATTATTTTGATTTATTAAAAACAGAACAAAAAACAGGAAACTTCTTGTTAGCACTAACCAAAAAACAAACAAAAACAAGTCATGTTTTGTTTTTTGTTTTTTGTTTTCTGGTTAGTGACTAACAAGAATTTTCCTGTTTTTTGTTCTGCATTTAATAAATCCAAATAATTGAGATATTTATCTGAATTTATTTTTACCAAAAATTTACTGAAAAAACTGCACTGCAAAAGAACTAAAATTTTGTCTGTCTCAAACAGCTACTGCCAGCTCCCATCTTTAAAACTCCAAATTGAAAATATTTTCATGTTATAATGAACAGCTGGAAAGATATTAGACATGCAGTGCCTTACTGTAAGGCATCCCTAAGTGAAAATCATTTTTTATTTATAACATTATTATATTCTACTGATATTTTTTCTACATCTAATCTATCTATTCAGCCAGCCAGCCACCCCTCTCTATCTATCTGTCTGATCAATCTATCAATATATCATCTATGTCAGTGGTGGGATTAAATTATTTTACTATCAGTTCTGTGGGCATGGCTTATTTGGTGGGCATGGCTTGATGGTCATGTGACTGGGGTGGGCATGGGCATGCTTGGTGGTCATGTGACTGGGTGGCTGTGCTTGGTGGTCATGTGACTGGGTGAATTTAGCCAACGCAATGTCACTCATGACAAGGGGTGCCTCGGCTGGCTCCTCCATTCCCAACCATTTCTTGTCAATTAAAAATAATAGCACAAAGTTTTTTTCTCTCTCTCCCCCTTCCTTTCTATTTCTTTTTCTTTCTCTTTTTTCTCTCTCTCTCTTTCTTTCTCTCTCTCTCTCATACACACAACCACACACACATACACACACACACATACACACATCTGATTGGGAGGGCAGTAAAGGCACTGCTGCAGTGGGCGCTGCTATGGGAGAAAGCTGGGATCCTGCCCTCCTGATCAGAGCACTCTGCTGCCAGTAACTTCTCCCAGGGGATGAAATGTTTCATATTTCCTCCCTTCATGAAAAGCCCAATGCCACTTTCTCTTTCAGCTGCAGTGGGACCCCACAACCCAGTTTCCTTCCCTGATTGAAAGGAGAGCCTTCCATTGTCTGCAGCCCCACTGACTCCCAGAAAATGAGGCATTTTGATCCAGCACAGGAAATGGGAAAGCCGGTAACCCCCAAGAAGCTAAAACCTCATGCATGCCTATCACAGCAATGCCACAAGGCAGCACAAAACATCCCCAGACAGTGTCCAGCAATCTGAACTCAGGCTATGCTATGTGTGTTTTGCATCAGGTCTGGCCCTCGGCAGCAAGATATGAAATGGGGCTGGGAGGATGGGAAGGATTCTCTAAGTGACTTACTTGGTGCCCTAGCTCTTACAAGTGCCAAAGATGGGGAAAGGAGGAAAAGAGGAAAAGAGATGTGAGAAAGCCAAGGAAAGCAAGCTGGGGGACACATTACTATTTGCTCAAGGATGATCGCTTTGCACCGCTATGGAGATACAAGTCATGTCTTGGCACTTACTTCAGTGTCCAGTCTCCTTCCACCCTCCCCGAGGCTCACTTTCTCTCTTTCCCTCTCTCCCTCTCTCTCTGTCTCTCTCTCTCTCACACACACACATACAGAGACACATGGTCTGACTGGGACAAAATGATCCAGTGAGCTCCAGAGCAGTGGGTGGCATGAGAAATCCAGAAATCCTCCCTGAATTGGCCAGCTGTATTTTGTATGGCCGAGGAGAAGATAGGCGTTGGTTCTTACCTGATACGCCGGTTCTCTCCGAGCTGCGAAGGAGCATCTATTTGATTGGGTTGGTTCAGTCTTCGTCCTGATAGGCTGAGCTTAAACTTCGGAACGCTCCTCCTCCTCCACGAGTCTCCTCCCAGCGTTCCCCAGTTTTAGCGAAGATCGCACTGAAAAGGCAGGTGTTGCTTCTGAGAAACTAGTACATCAGCTTGGTCGTTTAGCAGGACTCCCACAGACGGAAGGAAGAAAAAAACAGACAGCAATAATACACACAGGGTGGGGATGGATGCTCCTTCGCAGCTCGGAGAAAACCGGCGTATCAGGTAAGAACCAACTCCTATTCTCCTACGAGCTGCTCGGAGCATCCATTTGATTGGGACATACCAAAGCTTGGCCTGGACTACGGAAGGGATGCTGGCTGGACCTGGAGTCTGTCGCTGTCCTGCCCACACCCTGTAGCACCCTCCTACCAAAAGACGCATCTGCAGAGGCAAAGACATCAACCTTATAATGTCTGATAAAGGGGGAAGGAGACGCCCATGTGGCGGCCCAACAAATGTCAGAGATAGGAGCTTGGGTGGCCCTAGCCACCGTGGTGGCAGCACTGCGAGTGGAGTGCGCCGTGATGCCCCTGGGAACTACTAGGGCCTGGGCCTGATAGGCTTTAGCAATGGTGGCCCGCAACCAACGACCTATGGTGGTGGAAGAGGCCCTTGTACCTTGACTATGAGGCAGAAATACAACAAACAAGGCCTCTGTCCTCCTAAAGGATGCCGTGCGATGGATATAGACTTTCAAGGCACGTCGGACATCCAACATGCCACTGATGTTCCAACTCTCGGGAAGGATGAGGACAGAAATTGGGCAAGACCAATTCCTGTGCCCTGTGAAAAGCCGAATTAATCTTTGGAATAAACGTGGGATCCGGCCGGAGGACAACCCTATCTGCATGAAAAACACAGAGGTCTGACCTGATAGACAGGTTGGTGCTACATAACGGAAGAAGAAAGGCTTTGCAGAATAAGGTCATAAACCTCATCCTCACTTTTAAACTTTAAACATTCTTAATTTTTTATTTATTATTTTAGTAAGTTTATAAGAATTTGATTATGTATAGTTATGCCTTTATGTTTAAATAAGCTCTGCTTTGTGGTTTATTTATTATCTGTGACTAATTTATTATTATGTTTACAGTTATTATTTGTAAACCTCTCAACCTTGTCAAAGTATCTGCTTCCAAAGTATCTGCTTTCCAAGTATCTGCTTTCAATTACTTATTTTCATTCACTGTTTTCACCAAGGAACAATGATAACAACTCCAATGGTTTCTTTCTCTCAAATGGGAATTTTTTCATGTAACCCCAGAGAATATTGAGTTTGAAAAACAACATAAGTCGAGATATCATAGAAATTCAGAAGAAGCACAAGTTCTCAGCAATATATGAAAGATAATGCAAAAAAATCAATGTGCAGTTATCACACCAAATACAAAAATTTAAATCACATTTGTGTGGGATGTGGGTTTGTTCTTGGATAACATGTGCCATAGATTAAGATGAATTCTTTTTTGTGTTTCTGCCTTCACAAAATGCTAAAGGAAATGGAATCTGGCTTCCCAGTGTGCACTTGTTTTGAGAATGGGTAATGGGGTGGGGTCAACTTCAAACAATATACTTGGTGTTTGTATCTCTGGCTGTAGATGGGGCTGGAGAACAACAGTGTATAAAGGTTATGTGCTGGGACATGACAATGGACATCAGGCCAACAGAAAATCAGAATCAGAGAAGTGTTACTGATTTTCTCTTGCTGGGTTTCTCTATTGATCTAAACAATCAGACTCTTCTTTTTGTCATAGAACTGTTGTATATTTCTTAACTTTAGTTGGGAATCTAACTATCATTATATTGACCAAGATAGATCAGTCTCTCCAAATTCCTATGTACTTCTTTAGCAATCTTTCTTTTGTGGAGATCAGCTACATTTCCACTACTGTCCTCCAAAAGCTGTGGGATTTCTTGTCATGGCACAAGACCATCTCCTACAATTGTATTTCTTTTTACTTTTGGAAGCACAAAATGTGTGCTTCTTTCAGCTGTGGCATATGATCGTTATATAGCTGTTTGTCATCCCTTGTATTATACTCTGTTTATCAACCAAACAATATGATGACATTTAAGATCAAACAATTTCCTGTCAAACCTAGCAGATAACTTTGTCTCCCAGACATTAGAGAATGGAACTAGTGGATTAGCTATATTGGACTTAATTCTCACTAACAGAAATGAAATGGTGAAAGTGTTGAAGCTACAGGAACCTTAGAGGGAGTGGTAATTCAATATTGGAATGCAATATTATGCAAGCACAAGTAATAGAACAAAGTCAAACTAAACTCTTGGACTTTTAGAGAGCTAATTTCAATAAACTTAGTGCTTGGGAAGGATTCCATGGATGTGAATCCTCAAGAGAAAAACAACCCAAGAAGCTGTGGGAAACCTGTAAAGTTCCACAATTAATCAAGCTCATTTGTTATGATTCTTATCTCAGTGAAACCTTCTTATTTTTGGTTGTTTTTTAGGGGTTGGCTCCTCTCATTCATCATTATGGCCTATGAGCAAATCTTTACCATTGTTTTGAGAATGTTTTTAGTTGAGAGAAGGGAAGGCCTTTTCCACTTGCATCCCCCGCCTCTTTGTTGTTTCCCTATTTTTTGGAAATAGCCTCTTGGTTCATTTAATCTACGTGATGTCAACTGTTCTGCCCAAACTGGAGGAATCATTTACTGTGCTATATAGTATTGTCCACTGATGATTCCAGTAGTCTACAGCATGAAAAGTAAAGATATTAAGTCTGCCTTTTGGAAATTCCTTGGTTGGGGAAATCTTACCAAGAAGTAATGCAAATATATTCTTTCATCTAATTATGATATTAAGCATAATGACAATTAGATGAGATTTCCTAATTTGGAGTTTCTCTATGTAAGTTGATTATCTGTGATTTTTTAATGTTATTTTTTCTTTATTAAAATTCTGTACTTCAAGAGGGGAATAAGGTTTATATAGATAACAAAAAACATTCAAAGACATTTTTGGAATTATTATACCAATTTATGTAAAGGACAGAAGAAATTGGAATTTAAAACTGATTTTAAATTTGTGGAAAAGGTATAGTATTTGAGGATAGCTCTCACTGAGGAAAATTCTAAGTTTTACAAAAATAATTACGGTAAAATATGGAGGGAGATAAAATTGGATTTAAATGGATAGCAAAAATTAGATTTGCCATTAATGGGAACAATTTAAGTAATTAAAAAGAATGTACTACCTAGAATGTTATTTTTATTTCATACTATACCAATATTGATTAGAGATTCCACTTTCAAACAGTGGCAGAAAGATATATCTCAATTTATTTGGCAGAATAAAAAATGAAGTATTAAATACAAGGTGCTACAAGATTCTAAAGATAAAGGAGGTCTGGGTTTGCCAGATCTTAGATTATGTTATGATGCTTGTTATCTGGTAAGGTTAAAAAATTGGATAACTTTGAAAAATTCAAGACCTTGAAGGTTTTGATTTGAGATTTGGATGGCATGCCTATCTGTGGAATGACAAAGTTAACTCTGATTTTAAGATTCATGCTATTAGGCAATCAATTACACATTTATGATGTAATTATAAAAGAAGATTAAGCAATAAAGAAGCTCTAAATAGAACAGAGATAATATCAGAATGATGATCACTTGATTTCTAAAGTATATAAAATGTTACTCAAGATGAGTCTAGAAGATGTATGGACAAAGGTATTAAAATTTACATTGTATTATAGATTGAAAGAATTTTTTTATAAAATGACGTGTCATTGGTATTTGACCCCAAATAGACTTAGAAAAAATGTACAAAGGGATTTCTAACAATGTAGCCAAAATCCAAGTTCATTTTATCATATGTAAAATATGCAAACCTCTGGATAAATATAACAATGACAATGTAAACAATACTTGAGATATAAACATTAAGGAAACCTGAAGCTTTTCTTTTAGGTATGGTTAAGGCATGCCAAATTTTTCAACTTTCACTTTCCAAACATTAGGAATGCTGAAAAGTTGTGACATACCTTGGGGATTGTAAAGATATTTTGGTTACTTTTATATAATGTATTTGTTTCATTTTGGACAAGCAAATTGAAAAACAATTTGGAATGCTATTCCTTCACATGGTGATGGCTGCAAGGATTGCACTTGTCAAACATTGGAAAAAAAAAAGGATGCCAAATATTGAATTTTGAAATTGACTGAATTAGCAGAGGTGGCAAAATTAACTACTTTGGACTAGACAACTTTATAAGTGAATGGAAATCATTTGTGGACTTTCTACATCTAAATATGATAACAGATGGTTGACAGAGGGATTTGAAAATTAGTGTAATGTTTAGCTTAACTTGTTGACTGTATGTGTGTGTGTGTGTCTGTATGTCACATGTATGTATATATGTGTGTATATATATGTACTGTATGTCTATATTTTATTTTTATGATAAATCAATCAATAATATTAAGCAAAAAAATCTACACTTCTCTTTTCATCTATGTAGGCAATTTGTTTTATTAGCATAAATTTGGTATCAAATGGAAAAATAATTTTTGATTCATGTATCCTGCTTTCAATAGAGAATTGATGATTTGGATTAGAAATAATATGTACCCATATGCTACAATGAGCAACTACAATAATAAAACTTATTCTGTTACATTATACACACATTCCAGATTTATGTATATATTTTAATTAAAAGGGAAATAATTATTCACCTTACAAGTCAATTTCTGAAATTATAGATGAACTAATTCATGCAATCTGTTAATCAGACTCTGAAAAATCTTAATTATCATGATTTTTATATTAGGTTCGAGTAGTAAGTAGGGGTATTCTCTTCAGTTTATAAAGTACATTGTAAATCTGATATTCTTATAGAGGATGTTTTCTCATCTAGTCTACCTTAAAAGACTGACAAGGATGGAATATCTTAAAAGAAAGCTTTAAAACTGAACAATGAGACATGCTATAGAATATATCTTATATATAACTTCTCACAATTCATATCGGACCATGGATAACAGAAGCTGCTAATTGCTAATTATATTAACAAGATGTTCATGTTAATATTTTGTCTAATTTTGATTGTGTCTTATTCTGTGTAATTAAATCTTGAGGGAAACAACAAAATGATCAATAAGCTTGTTAAATATACTGTACATTTGATCTTTTCCACTGATGATATATCAGTATACTTGTGCCCAACAAAAATTGGACAGTACTTATCCAATACTGCAGCTCTATTTCACAGTCTAAAAAGTTTGGAGGATCTTGCTGATTTTGTCTGTAGTGCCTTTTAGATCCTCCAAAAACACAACATTAAAACAGCATTCTGCACAAACAGAAAAATATACACCATCCTAAGAAACCCTAAAGACAAAATTGAGTTAGAAAACCAAGGAGTATACGAAATCCCGTGCACCTCCTGCCCCACCACATACATTGGACAAACGAACAGAAGAATAAGTGCACGCATTGAAGAACACAAGAACTCAATCAAAAAAGAAGAACCGACCTCTTCCCTGGTCCAACACCTCAAAGCCACAGGACATAAGATTGACTTTAAAAATACCAGAACTATCGCCAAAACCGAACACTTCAACAACAGAATAATCAGAAAAGCCATAGAGATAGAAAAACGCCCACACAGCATGAATAAACGACATGACATCTCCTGCCTACCAGCCATTTGGAAACCTGCCCTCATTAACAAACGAGTATCTAACATAAGAAGGACACCAGACCCACACCCACGAGGGCCACACAAGAAACTATCATCACACTTCCACGCAGAAAGCAGACTCACACCCACACAGAAGATGAAACACAACCACGGACTAGAAGCCATACCACAGCTGCATCACTACCTGCTTCAAACCCCCCCAACCCATACATGAAGGGAACTGACACCCATCATGAAGATGTGGCACGACCACGAACGCAAAGCCAAACAACAGGATCACAGCTCACCAACTCAAATCCCCCAACAACTGAGATTAACCTGAGTACAACCAAACCCCCACCAGAACAGAACACACCCCCAGCCAATCAGAACACAGCCAACCCCCCAACCAATCAGAACATAGCCGAACCCCCAACCAATGAGAACACACCCCCACCCAATCAGAACACAGCCAAGCCCCTACCCAATCAAGTCACACCCCCACTAGTAGTTAAAAGGAAGAAGCAGCTGCAAACTCACATTACTCTGAGAAGCACAAGGCCGAAGACACAAGCCTGAAGATGATGAATGAGACTTCATCGAAACGTTGCCTAGATATTTTCAATTCTACGCGGGAGAAAACCTGAAGAACCAAAGATCCACATACAAATACTCGCGAAAACCTCCGAAAATATATATATATATATATATGTTTTCTGAGGTTTTCGCAGGTATTTGTATTGGTTCTTTGGCAACATTTCGCTGATATCTCACTTGCCATCTTCAGGCTGGTGCTTTCGGCTTTGTGCTTGTGCGAGCAAAGCGTGATCTGAGCTGTTGTCTCCCTATATATATTGGTGAGGAGATTGGCTGTGTTGTCATTTCTTGATTGATTGATGGAATTGATGTTTGCAGATTGGCTGGCTTTTTCTTAAGAACATGTGTGATTGAGGTGTGTCTATCAGCCTCCTGTGTTGTAATGACTTGGGTAATGCAGTGTGATGACCTTCTGAGTTTTATTGTTTTGACATCCTGGGTCTTGTGCTGTAATCTCCTGGGTTGTTGCTGTGTCGCAACATCCTGAGGTTTTGTGGTGTAACCTCCTGAGTTCTGTGATGTGATATCCTTAACGGGTGGCTGTGATGTGATGTTCTGGGTTTTGGTTTGGCTCCAAGTTTGAGGCCTGGCTCTGTGTTCATGGCATGTGTCAGTTTGCTTGGTCAGGGGTCAGGGTGTGTGGCAGCTGGTGATGCAGCTGTGGTCTGGTTTCTGGATGGTGGTTGCCTTTCATCTATGGGGTGGGTTTTGGTTTGAATCTGGTGAGGGAGATTGGTGGTGGCATCATGTGCTGTTTTGGGTCCAGTGTTGGTTTTTGTGGCTGGGACTCATTTGTTTCCAAATGCCTGGTAGGCAGGAGGCATCATCCTGTTTATTCATGTTATGGGGGTGTTTCTCTATTTCGATGGCTTCCCTGATTATTCTCTTGTTGAATAATGTTGTTGAAGTGTTCGGTATTGGAGATTAATTTGGTTCCCTCAAAATTAATTTCATCTCCTGTGGATTTAAGTTGCTGGAAAAGGGAGGAAGGATTTTCTTCTTTTCTGACTGCGTTCTTGTGTTCTGCGATAAGTGCATATATTCTCCTGTTGGTTTGTCCAATGTTTGTGGCTGGGCAATTGTTGCATGGTATTTCATAAACTCCTTGGTTTCCTAGCTGGGTCTTATCTTTGGGGTTTCTTAGGATGTTGGCTATTTTTTGATCAGTGCTGAAGGCTGTCCTGATATTGTATTTGTGGAGAATTTTGCTGATTTTATATGTGGTGCCTTTGATGTAAGATAACCCAATAGAGGCAGGTATTAATTCATTTTTTGGGCGCGGAGGGTGGCACAGATGCGGCCCCGCTGGCGCCGAGTGGATCCTGGAGGCCTCGGAGGCCTTTCCCGGCAGCCGGCGGTGCTGGATGAGGCCGGGGGCTGCGGTGGTTACGGCGGCTTCGGCGGTGGTGGCGGAGGTTGCGGCGGCCGCAGCGGCGGCCACGATGATGGCGGCAGCCACGACGATGGCGGCGGCCTCGGCGGCGGCGGCGGCTCCAGCGGTGAGGGCGGCCTCGGAGGTCGCGGTGGAGGCCGTGGTGCCCTCGGCGGTCGTGGCGACGGCGATGACGGCCTCGACGGTCGCGGCGGCGGCGGCTTCGGCGGCGGCGGTCGCGGCGGCTTCGGCGGCCTTGATGGTGGTCGCGGCGGTGGCGGCGGCCTTGATGGCGGTGGCGGCGGCCTCCGCAGTCAGCATGGTGACATCTTTAATGCTTTGGACGCCGATGGACCCAGCGGTCTCCGGGGTGGGGAGACCGCCGCGGCATGGCCCCGGCGGCCCCCTGAGGGAGCGGTGGCCGTGGATTTCCCGGGGCGGCGCGGACCTGGGGGAGCTGCCTGGGGGGCCCTGGACTGGCCTCAGCAGTCTTGAGACCGCTGAGGCCCTGGAACAGCTGCTGCGGCAACCCTAGGGTTCCGAAGGGTCATGAAGAGACCCTGCTGTCCCTGGCGAGGCACGACAGTGTGGCAGGCTCGGCGGCCTCGCTCGGGCCGCGGCGATCTTGGGGGGCCCTGACCGGTTCGGAGGTGGACCCGTTCTGGACATGGCGGGCCCGGTCTGGACTTGGGGCAGCCCCTATGGCTTTGAGGACGACGTGCAGACCGGTGGTTGAATGGCGTTGTGACCGTTCTCCCCCCCTCCTTGGGGCCCCCACCTGTGGCAGGGGTCGTGGGTCCGGGGAGGGGGGGATTGACTCTGCCTGTGACTCCTCTTCCCCCGGGGGTCCCACCAGTGGCAGGGGTGGGGCGACCGGAAGGGAGAGGGGTTTGCCCCAGTCTGCCTGGACCTCTTCATCACAGAGATCACCACAGAAACCATGGACGCTGCGGGATCGTCGGGGTGGGGTGGCCGGGGCCACGGATTTACTCAAGGGCGGAACTTTGGGCCCTGAGGGACGTCCCCCTCTCCCTTAGGTGGCCTTCAAGACTGTCGAAGACGTTCCGCTATGAGGGATCCTGGGATCCGGAGCGATGGTGGGGCCGTGGAAGCCGGAGAAATGGAAAGAAGAAGCGCGGGAAACCCGGGATTGGCAGTTTTTTAATGGGGTTTTTTAATGGGATAAATGGATCCAGGGTGGGCAGGGGAGACAGCCCACGTGGAGTTGGGGGCAGCCGGGCCGGCCCGCGCGCCTGGGGGGCCTCGGGGGTTTCCGTGTCGGGGTGGCAGACTGGGGGTGGGCAGCCGGGGGCTAATTTTATCAGCACGGTGACTGGGAGGGGTAGATATGCTGGGGGTAGAGGGCCGTATCCGGTAAGGGGATCGCGCTCCCGATGTTTGCAAGCGGTATTGCAAGCGGACCCTCCATACCTATCCTGCAGCCCTGGTTGTCCGGATTCTCAGGCCCTGAATACCCGGCTGTTGTTGTGCAATGCCAGGTCCGTGGTTAATAAGGCTCCCCTGATCCATGATTTGGTTCAGGAGGAGGCCGCGGACCTGGTAGGTGTTACCGAAACCTGGTTGGGCCCAGAGGGCGGTGTTCCTCTGGTTGAGATGTGCCCACCAGGTTTCCTTGCATTTCACCATCCTAGGGTTCAGGGAAGGGGTGGAGGGGTGGCGGTGCTTATAAAGGAGGCCCTACATCCTGGGGAGGCCACTGTCCCTCAGACGGCTGGCTGTGAATCTCTATTTGTGAAGTGGGGGCAAGGGGTTCAGATGGGTCTTTTGATGGCGTACCTGGCTCCCTGCCACGTCTCATCGGCCCTGCCCGGACTCCTCGAGGTGATAGCCGGGCTGGCGGTTGAGACCCCCAGGCTTTTGGTTATGGGGGATTTCAACCTGCCATCGTCCGGTGAAACCTTGGGGTTGGTTCGGGAGTTCTTGGCTTCCATGACGGCCATGGACCTGACCCAGTTAGTTTCCACCCCCACTCACATTGGAGGACACATGCTAGACCTGATTTTTGTCTCTGGGCAGTGGTTGAATGACTGTAATTTTGGGGAGTTAGTTATCACACCCTTGTCATGGACAGATCATTCCCTCCTTAGGTTGGACTTCCGTTCCACCACCCCCCACTGCAGGGAGGCGGAACCACCTAGATTGTTCCACCCCAGGCGCCTGATGGACCCGGAGCGGTTTCAGAGGGAGCTTGGGCCGTTTCCTGAGTTTCTGGCTCACAGCTCGCCTGGAGACCTGGTGGCCACCTGGGACGGGTTGGCCGCCGGGGCTCTAGACCGAGTTGTGCCCCTGCGACCTCTGACCCGGCACAGATCCCATTTGGCTCCGTGGCATACGGAGGAGCTACAGGAGATGAAGTGCCGGAAAAGACATCTAGAGGGCATTTGGAGGGTGAGCCGTTCTGAGTCTGACCGAACACAGGTGAGATCTCATATTAAGACTTACTTTGTGGCGATAGAGGCGGCGAAATCCTCGTATTTCTCCGCCCTTATTGCGTCAGCAGAAAATCGGCCTGCCGCCCTGTTTAGAGTGACCCGCTCTCTACTTGAACCGAGAGCGCGGGATGACCTCTTGCAGGGTAGGGCGGAGGAGTTTTCCCGATTTCTGCATGATAAAATCGCTCAGATTCGGGAGGGGCTCGACTCCAATTGGATGGTCCCGGGGGAGGTGTCCAGGGCAGGTCTTGTGAGTGTTATCTGGGGGGAGTTCGATCCTGTGACCGCCGAGGGTGTGGACAGGCTGCTGGGGGTTCTGAATGCCACCACCTGTTTATTGGACCCGTGCCCTTCCTGGCTGGTTTCGGCCGCCAGGGAGACGACACGAGGCTGGCTCCAGGGGATTGTCAACGCTTCTTTGAGAGAGGGGGTGCTCCCTGCCGCCCTGAAGGCGGCAGTGGTGCGCCCCCTCCTCAAGAAGCCTTCCCTGGACCCAGCTATTTTAAACAACTATTGTCCAGTCTCCAACCTTCCCTTTGTGGCGAAGGTTGTTGAGAGTGTGGTGGCACGTCAGCTCCCCCAGTACCTCGAGGAAGCTACTTACCTCGATCCGTCCCAATCGGGCTTCAGGCCTGGACATGGCACTGAGACGGCATTGGTCGCGTTGGTCAATGATCTCTGGAGGGCTCGTGACAGAGCTCTCGGCGGCTTTCGATACTATCGACCATAGTATCTTGTTGCGACGGTTGGAGGGGTTGGGGATTGGTGGAACCGTCCTTCGATGGTTCTCCTCCTTCCTCTCCGACCGTTCGCAATTTGTGTTGGCGGGGGGGGGGGAGAGGTCTGCCTCTAGGCCCCTGCTTTGTGGGGTGCCTCAGGGGTTGGTCCTCTCTCCCCTCTTGTTCAACATTTATATGAAGCTGCTGGGCGAGATCATCCGTGGTCTTGGAGTGAGGTGTCATCTATATGCAGATGACACCCAGTTGTACATCTCTACTCCAGACCACCCCAACGATGCTGTGGGGGCTATGTCCAGGTGCTTGGAGGCCGTGCGGGATTGGATGGGCGGGAACAGGCTTCGGCTCAACCCATCCAAGACCAAGTGGCTGTGGTTTCCGGCGCCCCGATATAGCCAGCTGACACCTTCGCTGGCTATCGGGGGGGAAGTTCTGCCCCCCGCAGAGAGGGCTCACAACCTGGGTGTCCTCCTGGATGTACGGCTGTCGCTTGAACATCACATCGCGGCCATCTCCAGGGGGGCGTTTCATCAGATCCGTCGGATCTACCGGTTGCGGCCCTTCCTGGATCGGGACGCCTTGCGCACGGTCACTCAGGCCCTTGTCACCTCTCGCCTGGACTATTG
Source organism: Bungarus multicinctus (assembly GCA_023653725.1). NCBI lineage: Eukaryota > Metazoa > Chordata > Lepidosauria > Squamata > Elapidae > Bungarus > Bungarus multicinctus. Next base: position 114,397,900 of record CM042840.1, read on the forward strand.
TAATGCCCTCTACATGGGGCTCCCCGCGGGGAGCATCCGGAGACTCCAGCTGGTGCAAAATGCAGCCGCGCGGGTGATTATGGGGGCGTCGCGTAGCGCCCATGTGACGCCTCTCCTGCGCAAGCTGCATTGGCTGCCGGTGGCTCTCCGGGTTCACTTTAAGGTTCTAGTTTTGACCTTTAGGGCGACCCATGGCATGGGACCAGGTTACCTCCAGGACCGCATTCTGCCAGTGATCTCCAACAGGCCAGTGCGTTCCCACAGAGAGGGTCTGCTCCGGGTGCCGTCGGCCGCTATGTGTCGTCCGGCGGCGCCAAGGGGTAGGGCCTTCTCTATGGGTGCCCCCACCCTCTGGAATACTCTGCCACCGGAGCTCCGTACCGGCATGGACCTGAGGGCCTTCAGGCGCGCGTTGAAGACCTGGCTCTTTGAGCAGGCCGGCCTGGGCTGAGATAATGGTTTTAATTTGGTCTCCATAGCATTTAATTTTAAATTGGGGTTTTAAGGGGGGGGGGGGGTCTTTTTAGTCTTATTTATCAGCCGATTAATTTAATACTTTTTTAATTTTTGTATATTTGTGGGTTTTAGATGGGCTGTACACTGCCCTGAGTCCCCTGGGAGAAGGGCGGTATATAAATTTAAATAATAAATAATAAATAAATAAATAAATAATTTATTGATGGATCTTCTCAAAGTAAAGAATGCTTATCTGTTGAGTATTTTGCTTAGGTGTGCAAAGTGTTTGCTTTGGTGCAAGCTTTGAAACTTCTAGAAAATGAACTGGGTAAGTAGTGGCTGAAGTTATAGAATAATTGGCTAAGAGAAGTTTTCCAAAGAGATTTTGGGAAATAGATTAGCAGATGAGGCTTATATATGTATATATAGATGCATATATGAGAGAAATGCTGATAATGGTTTTAGTTCCTGTTTTGGAATGGGATGTAAAACCAGGTTTCACCGATGAAGAAGAGAAACAAATGGTGTTAGAGATGTAGAGGATGTAGATTGGAAGTATAGAGATTACATATAGTTAATAAGCCTATTATGAGAGACATAATAGAGAAGGTACATGAGGGTACTCATTAGTGAACACAAGTATTTGTGGCTTTTGTGAAGAAAAAATATGTTTGTAGAACTATGTACACGATACTTATGCAAGTGTGTAGAACATGTACAGAATATATTGTGTGAATGTGTATAATCCTGATAAGAGGAAGATATTTGGCTGTTTGGTGGTTTTAAAGAGTTGCTTGTACTGTAATGTCAGCAGTGGGTACTTTGACATACCTGTTGGTGATTGTTGATCATTTGACTGGATGGCTGGAAGTTGTTCTGTGTGTGAGAGCGAATGCACAAATGATTGTGAAGTTAATATTGGAATATATATATACTATATATAGATATGCATTGCTAGTGCATTTATAATGATAGAGGTACACATTTTACTTTTTATGTGGTAAAAGGGTATAGGAAAGAATTGGAAATGGATTGGCAATAGACCTGTTGGGTTTTTTCCTCAGGTGGGATGAAGAATGAGAACTATAAAACAATACATTAAAAAAATTAATGTTAGCAATTCAATTACCCTGGATGAAATGTTTTCCTCTAGCTCTATTGTGAGTGCATACTTGTTTGAGAAAAGATGTTGAAATTTAACTGTATGAAAGGAATACCTTATACTGGAAATGTGGGTATGTTTAGAATTTTACTTGAAGATATTTCTTTTTAGAAAATATATACAGGGACTGTCCCAGTATTTTTTTCTTTTAAGGTCTGAAGGATTTTTGGCACAAACATCACCGTTTGATTTCCGAGTGCATGATTTTAAAAGTGGAGACTGGGTCCTGATAAAGCAATGGAGAGCTTTTGGGAAGCTAAGGTCTATCTGGGAAGAACCATTACAAGTACTGTTGACTACTGAGTCTGCTGTATAGACATATGAGTGAGGTTGGACACATCATTCGTGTGTGAAGGGATTTATGGATCCGGTTCCTGTTCCCAGTGGAAGCAAGTTTCGGAAAAATTGGACTTTTTATTTTCTATTTCTTTTAGATAGTGGGGATGGATAATTACATATCTAGTTTAGCTTAGGTTTGTGGAACTTTGAGATGTATTGTTGATTATTTGGTTGAATGTAATACATTTTTTCTTTGTATTGTTGATTATTTTAAGACATGAAATAATAGACTGTTGAACACAGGTATTATATCCTCTGTGTGCGGAAGAAGATAAAGAAGTGGATGTAAGTCCCCAAAGACTGGTTATAAGTTTTGAACTGTTAAAACTACATACGTTAAGGAGGGTGGGGGCCTAATCCATTTGTGAATATGATATAGATAGTGATTATTGTCTTATGTGGGGTAGGTATGGAGGCTTCTGAAGTATTGCCTGGTTATGTATTAATGTGGCAATGGTTATGTTTCCAAACTGAACCCGACAGTATAGAATATGAAGGGCAGATATCACTGACATTGATGAAACCTATGGCTGAGGTTGGAATCTGTATAAGATCCACCTTAGATGATGGTTTATATTTGAGAAAATATCTAGCATGTAACTGCACATATGACATATGACATAAGGACTTGTCTAAGAGAATGGAACAACTATATGATTGTTGTTTTGACATATATAGCAATTATTCTCCTTCCTATATGAGACTTAGAGCTCTGGAAAAGATGTTATTTATGCCATTTATTGAATTAAGAAGTACTCTAATGAAGTTGATATTTCTGTGTGACAGTTTAGTTAGTGCAAAATGTTCAGTTAACTGGAAAGGAAGATGTACAGTTAGATGATTTTCAACATGAAGAATTTTACATAGAAGTGTAAGACACTAAAGGAAAACAGCCTAATGAGAGGAATGAAAATGTTTTTCTGGAATTAATGAGAGTAGCTTTGAATAGTTTTTCTTTTTGTGTGAAAGGAGAGACTACCGTTACAGACATTATGTCTACTTGTTTTATAGAAGTTCCAGTGTCAGAAAGATTTTTTTTGATGGCAGAGTTTAAGATTATTACACATCCCAATGATATATTTTGTATAATTTGTCAAAAGATGATACTTTGTTTGGATTTCCTGTGAAGCCAACAAAATGGACTAATCAGAAAAGCTGACAATTTTTCAGTTTATGATTATATTAAGTATAAACATCCAGATGACAAAACAATTTATACTTATTTGCCTACTGAAGATTTTTTTTTTTAATTGAACGGTGGTTGAAGACGTAGGTGGAATGACACATGTGTTGTATTTACCTAGAGATTGGTTTATGTTTTGTGGAGCATATGATACCAATTAATACAATGGGTGTGCAATTGGTCGTTTAATGACTGTTATGGCAACTGCCCATGATAAGGATATAAACAAAGAAATCAAATTATATTATGAGGTGCTGAACATGACTCTGTGGATGAATATGTGAAGAAATATAGAGGAAAACATTAGTGCTAAATGATGCTTCTTTTACAGAATGTGATGAGATGTAAGTTGTGTTTCTGATGTAGTAAGGCTAAGAAACCTGAAGTAAAAGATAAAACATTTAGTCAGGAGGAAATTAGGCTTATGTTGAAGGAGCTTGATGATAATTCTCAAGTATAAATTGGTAACAAAAATAAAGGGAGGATTGTTATGAGTGAAATTTGGTTATTATATTTGAGAATACTTTGAAAATATAAAGAATCAAACTGAAGCCATTTTTTGTCCGCAGTTTGAACTTTTAAAGCTCAGAACAGTTATGAAATGTGTTTTCTATTAGGAATAATACAATATTGTATTACTGTTTATTTGGCATAAGTTAGAGGTATGTGCTGGGGCGCTCTGACATTATAAATGTCACATTAAGGAATATTAATGTTTTCTTATAATTTTCTGGAATTTGAAAAACAGGAAATCTGAAAATGTTGGAAGTTTACCATGGAAGGTTGTATAATGTCCATATATGGAAACAGGAAATGTTATGTAACCATGTGCTTTGATAAACCTATATAAGTTGTATTCACCAAATGGAGGGTCTCCTTCCTCCTAGAAAATGTTTTTTTTTTTTTTCTGGAGGAGTCCATACTGCAGTATTTTCCCTAATAAAGCATCCTATGGATCAGATTATCAAAAGTCTGTTGATTCATTTTTATATGCTTTTAACAGAGGCAGAGCCAAACCAATTAGATAAACTCTTGGGGGATACAGAAGAGAAATGGATCTCAAGGATGTATAATTATTTATTAGAATTTGACTTGGCAGAGGAATTAGTGAAAAGTCCGATGATAGCATGGGAAAGAAATGTGGGACATAATATAGAACTGGAGGATTGGTAAAGGATTTTGGGGAAAAAATTACATGATAACAAAATCAGCGGTATGTAAAGAAATCAATATAAAACCTGTTATTGGGTATCTAACCCATTTGAGATTGCCCAAAATGTATCCCAACCTAAGCCCAATCTGCTGAAATGTAAGCAATCACAGGGCACCTTTTTCCATATCTGGTGGCTTTGCCCAAAAATTAAGAAATATTGGATAAAAATATGAACATGGTTAAAAGAAATCACGACCGTCCAAACAGAATTCAAACCAGAAATTTTCATACTGGGGATTATAAAAGGAAACTACGCAAAAGAGATAAAATATCTAATCTTGCACATAGTCACTGCAGCAAGATTGGCATTTGCACAATGTTGGAAAGGAGACCTCATGCCGACAGAGGGTTTAATAATCCAAAATATGATTGCGTTGAAATGGATAAACTTACTCTAAAATTAAAAGAGAAGGAAGACTCAAAGTATTATATAGTGTGGGAAAACTGGTACAAATGGATAAATGACAGAAATAAGCGATTAAATAAAGAATGAATAGTTTAAAAGGATAATGTCAGATGGTGCTCCATTCAAAATCCAAGAAAGAAATATTTAGACTCCATTAGTTAAGAGAAAAGATATCTTTTACTGGAAGTCAAGTGGTAGCAACAAAAGAATTCTGAATCTGACAAAATGAGTGCATAAATCACATATACAAAGTGATGGCAATGTTCCCACCCCCAATAGTTCAATTGGCTCATCCAATTAAAAGTTGTGTATAGCATCATGTGGGCATCTCCAGGTGGTGATGAGGCCTCTGTCCGTTGACCTTGACATATTTTGATAAAGAGTTGCAGCTGCACATAGCATAGGATAGAAGCCTAAGCAAGAATTCCCCCCCCCCCAACTTATACAGTTCTGTTTTGTAACACCTCCAGCTTGCTTCCCATAATCATGTCCCCCCTCCTCCCCCATTACTTATGACAGACAAAAGATGCAAAGCAAAGGAAGAAAGGCTGGCATATAATGTATAAGAAAAATCAGAAATATGAAATATGTAAACACCGTCAAAATGGTTTGTAATATTTATTTATATATATATATATAATATTTCTTTATTTTTCCTTCTGTGTAATATAATGCAATTGGTCTATCTCTAAATGTTTGTTTTCTGTGTTGGTTAATTGTTCCTTACTGTGGTCATTTTGGCTGCAGTTGTCTACCTTTAATTGGGGTTTCTCTTTCTCCCTTTCTCTTTTAGTCTCAGAGTGGCTAAATCTGTCTCTAGACCCTTTGATTTTTTTTCCAGACTTTTAATATTTTTCCTCAAGTCTTTCTTTTAATTTATATTTGATACAAAATACAATTTGAGTCATATTTGGGTGTAAATATGCACATGGCATATATTTTGTAAGTCAAAATTGTCTGGGAGTTTTTCATGCTTTTAAAAAATGTAATTAAACATTTTATAATAGATCTCTCTCTGTTTAAAATTCAAAATTTATGAAAATGATATAAACATTTAAAATTTTAAATTTATATAAATTAAATTATAATTAATTAGAATTAAAAGGTATAAAATGTTAATAAAATTTAAATTTAAACAAATTTAAGATTAAAAGTTTTCACATTTAAGTTATAAAATCCTACAATCAAAATAACATAAATTTACAATTGTAAAAATTTAACATTTTGTATAAAAATCTAAAATTTGAAAAAAAATAACAAATTTTAAAAATATAAAATTCAACGCCAAACTTTTTTAAAATAAAATTTAAACACCTATTTTTTTATTTAAAGTTTAGTTAAAATTAGTCAATTGATGGAGGGTTATAACCTTTTGAGTTGTATGCTGAAATATTTATTTTAGCTCCTCTCCTGGCTGTTGAAATTTAATGTTGAAATTTAGTTCATTTTGGGGCTAGTGTTGAAATTCTTTAACTTCTTCCACATTGCTGCCATCTTCAATTGTTGCTCTGCAAGAATCCCAGTTCACCTACACAGCATGCTTTGCAAACCTGTTGGATCATGAAATCTCAGGTCAAAGTGCCTCCCAGCTTTTCTATACAGAAGCTGCCTGATGCTTTCTCAGAAACGGCTGCTCTTTTGGGAACAGTTACAATTCTTAGATTGCACGAATTGCAGCTGGTACAGAGTGGCTTGTGTATAGGAAGGCTGTGTGAGATAGCAATTACTTCACTTTTCAAAAGACGACCTTTGAAAGAGATAAATTGAGTAAGGTTTGACAAAGCCAGCAAAACCCAAAGATGTGAGGCCCAGTGATATAGGAAGCAGGCCAAAGGCCTGTAAGGACCTAACAGGATGAAAAGCAAGTCCAGGAGTCCCAGTATGGTTGTTTGAAATAGGCAGGTGAGGGAAGCTGCAATATCCCTGTGGTCAGCTATAAAGGAAGGCAGATTGTGATCAGGAAAGATCAAATTGTGATCAAAGGACAATGAGGGAGAACTGCAGCAGCCGTAACTTTAAGTGAAGTAATAAGTCCTTTCATTCAAGCTACCATAATTTTGAATGGACTAAGTGCATGGCCATAAGTCAAGGACTACCTGTAGGTAAAGTAATTAGAAAGAAATATATTGAGGTATGTAGGTCTTGATTGAACAGCAACAGAAAAAAAAAAAAGACAGATTTCCCACCAGGACAAACTTGATTTCCAGAAAATCCAACAAATACAAAATCTGTTGCACATGTTGTATTAGACATGACATTCTGCTGTCCCCTAGGAAAACCAAATGTAAATGAAGTCAAGTGCTATTTTCACAAAAAAATTAACAATACAAATTTAACCATTCCTCTGATCTTTCAAGGAAAGAATACATTCTCTGCAGGACCTAGTATTATTGCTACCTTGCAAACTTGCAAATGAAATAGTCTAATGATAAATTAATGTTAAAGACATGCAGTATGTCAAATGCAAATTTAAAGATTTTTGTTTTAAATTGCCTGTCAATAAGTATGAAAAAATGATTGACAAAATAGATAGCTTAAAAACAGAATAAGAATAAAGACGAGCTCTTCGAGCAGGCTGGCCTGGGCTGATATGAGATTTTAATCGTCTCCCATTTTAATTTGGATTCTAATTTGGGGTTTTTAAATATTTATGGGGGAGGGTGGACTTTTAATTTAACAGCCCATAATTATTTAATTCATTTTAATTTTTGTATTATGTATTGGGGTAGAATTGGCTGTGCACCGCCCTGAGTCCTTCGGGAGAAGGGCGGTATATAAGTGTTTGATAAATAAATAAATAAATAAATAAATGAGAAAAATAAGTTTGAGCCTGTAAATAAAGGATTTGTATACTATTTATAACTAAATCAAATTGAATGACAATTTTCTACTTTTCTTGAATGCTTCTCTTCAGCTTTTAATCAATGGAGTATAAGCAAATATTGCTTCATATCTCCCATTTGCCTTCCTTACTTCAGACTTTATGAAGGAGGAAATTATTAGAACTGAACCTGGAAAATTTCATCAACCTTCAAAACTTATTTTTGTGCAATGAGTCCCTTATGCATAGGTGACTTTAGAAAATCCACATGAGAGTGATTTGGTAGTTTTGCAGCATAATAAGCACAGGTAATAAATTTAGGGATGAAAGATCAAATTTTATGGTTTTAATTTTTGAATATGCTGCATTGTAATTAAAAATATCTTTCTCTCTCATTTTAATTGTGACCTATTGGTGCTGAGGTATTGGAGAAATGAAAGAAAATTTCTGAACACCAGGTTCAGTGTGAGAGGATGTGTTAGATATGAAAGAAATAGAAACAATTTCAAAAGAGAAAATGGCAATGGAAGATATGAGGTAAAATTTCATTTGTAACATTTGATGACTGAAGGGAATAATATGGAAATATTTAAATTGTGGCATTTAACTAAATTTGATTTAGCCTAGAAAAAAAAATCAATAATTATTTTATCTGTATCTTCAAACCTTACTTTTCCCTGCTGCTTCTCTGTTTAACTTTAAAATTTTTCTATTGACTTTTTTCATTAAAATTAACTAAGTAATAATTTCAATTATACTGTATATTATTATAAACATTGTTGCTACATTATTTTCAATCAATGGTCCCAAATATTAGCATTTCTACTTAGGTTCCACAGATGTTTCTGCTACCATGTTAATTGTTTTCAATCAATATTTCTTACAGTATGTTTAGTTAAAGTCAATTTAAAATATGAGACTTCAAAGATATATTGAATGCATTGATATTTCAATAAATTTATCTGTGTAGTTTCATTACCTTATTATGGTTTACTACCATATATTTTCCCCAGAAATTTGGAAATGATTTAAAATGCTTAATTCTGCATTTTTAAAAAATTCTTGTTTAAAAGATATAATTTTGGATGTGGTTTTAACACCTATTTTTTTCCTATCTATAAAATATAAAACAGTATTGCATTGAAGGAACATACTATAAATTAATAAATATAGAAAATGAATATTTCTGTTTCCCTAACCAGGGAAGATTGTATTTCCACTATCATTTTTAAAGCAAGTTGAAGACTAATGTACAGCAAAATAAAACAATAGTTGAACAGTAATGTATTTCCACTTAGCTAGAAGAATCCACCTTAGAAAAGGCAAGGTGAGAACTGAAAAAAGAACCTGATAAAAAGAGAAAAGTAGTTTCAGTGAAAAGAAAGAGAACTGACATGTAGAAGAATGATGCGGAAAAATTGAATTACTTTTAATGCAAAGTTATATTTAAAATATACATGACAATATAATGAGTGACAAGGGAAACAGGATGAACTCAGTGATAAAGAATGTACTTTGCTTACAGAAAATCCCAGTTTATCCAGGTAGATTTTGCAAATGTTGTAAGCTACTGAGAGATGCATTCCAAGAGATGGGTAACCATATAATTTTGATAAGCAAATAATAGTTTAATTATAAAAATTATATTGCTTTGTAAAAGATAGGATTCATATTTTTAAAACAATATATAATGCTATATACAATATATATAATAATGCTATTTCAAATATATATAATAATGCTATTTCAAATGAAGTTAAACTATTGGTCATAAAATAACTGAGCTGATCAATAATATATGGTATTCTTCAGTATATTATATAAACATTACACTACATAATTAAGTTATATTATAGTATTAGCATGTACATTTTGTTTTCATACAGGAAAGAATACAAAGTCCTGTCTAATACAACAAGTATAACAAATTTTGTACTTCTTGGAATCTCTGGAAGTCACAACATTCAGATTTTATGCATCATACTTTTCCTGATTATGTATCTTTTTATTTTGGTGGGAAATCTTCTGATTATTCTTTTAGTAGCAGTCAATAGTTATCTGCACACCCCCATGTATTTTTTTCTGATCAATTTATCCGTTGGTGATCTTGGTTGTTCTTCAATCATAATTCCAAAAACTGTACTTAACACATTCATGAACTCCACATGGATATCATATTCTGAATGTGGAACACAAATGTTTTTCATTCTTTTTTTCCTTACAACCAACCTGTTCCTTCTCACTATCATGGCCTATGATAGATACATTGCCATCTGTCACCCATTGCATTTTGCATCCATAATGAAGTGGTCCTCTTGCCTACAAATGGCTGCAGGGGCCTGGGTAGTTGGATTTCTACATGCTTTACTACACATAGGAAATATTTTTTCAATGCATTTCTGCTCCAACATTATCAATCAGTTATTCTGTGAAGTTCCCCAACTAATCAAGCTTGTTTGTTCTGATTCTTATCTCAGAGAAACCTGGGTTCTTGTCTTTAGTTCATGTTTAGGAACTAGTTGCCTCGCATTCATTATCTTGAGCTATGTGCAGATCTTTTCCACTGTGCTGAGAATGCCTTCAGTTGAGAGAAGGGAAAAGGCCTTTTCCACTTGCATCCCCCACCTCATTGTGGTTTCCCTATTTGTTGGAAATAGCCTTTTGGCTCACTCAGCTTACCTGATGCCGACCTTTTTGTCCAAACTGGAGGAATCTTTTTCTGTGCTATACACTATAATTCCTTCACTAATGAATCCACTAATCTACAGCATGAGGAACAAAGATGTCAAAGCTGCCCTTTGGAAATCCATTGGTTGGGGACAAGGATTTACAAGAAATAATGCAAAACTCCCTGAATGTATTCATGTATAACTTGCTTATTTATGTGATTTATTTATTTATTTATTTTCTACACTTCCCATCTCATCTAAGTGGACACTTGTTTTATTAACATAAACATGTTACTAAACAGACAGTTGAATTATGATATTTGCATCTTGCTTTTAATAGAGGACCAGCTGATGATTTGGATTAGAAATAATGATATAATGAGGACTTGCAATAATAAAGCTTCTTTAGAGATGTAACATACACATTTCAGATTTATGCATATATTTTGATTAAAAGGGGAGATCAGCTACTTCTAAGTGGCAAATAATTATTGACACAGGAAGTCAGTTTCTAAAATTATAGATGAGCTAATTCACACAATCTATTAATCAGTCTCTAGAAAAGGTTTGATTAAAACAATTCATATATTAAGGACAACAAATAAGTAGAGGTTATCTCCAGTTTATTTTATTCTTGATTTTAGGAGAAGACACATTGATTAGTTTTTTATTGAGCAATCAAACTTTTGATGATAGATCAGTTTTATTGTAGACAGCATGAACATGAAGTTGATCTTAAATTAGATCAGCCTGTGGATATATTGTCATATTTAACTAAAAGTTGTCAATAAAATTGTTATGTCCAGTTCTCACTTTCAGAGAGAAAATATGCAATGCTGGCATTTCTTGTTGAGTCCATACTATCAGTCAAACACTATGTCAGTTCTCTCTTCAGTTAGGCAGCAAGTCAAAACTATTACGTCTACAGTAATGCTCCTTCTTTTGACCATTTGATGAGAAAGGAGAGAAGAGATAGTTCAGAAAAACTATCTTACTACCGTGAGGATAAGCATGATGTTGATGTATTTCAAAAATCATATCCTATACTAATTATTCATAGGGATATTATTGAATATAAAATTTCCATTGTTCATACTTATGTCTGACCATGTAAACATATATTAATATGCAACATGCATGCTATCTGGAGCATTGATGAGAGTAGATAACATTCACTATCAAAATATTCAGTTTATTATTTTTGAATGATGACATTGAAGTTACACTGAGGTATTCACAATATTAACTTGGAAAAGAATAAGAGATTTCTGATCTATATCTATGGAGGTTTTGTTGTACTCTGTAAACTTGTATTTGATTGGTCAATAAAAATAAATTTCATCGCCCACCTGGAAAAACAAGTGGCCCTTGTTTTCTTGGATGCCCAGAAGGCATTCAATAATTTAAATTGGAAATTTATGATACAACAAATTTATAGCATGAACCTAGGAACTAAATTTGAGAATATAATAAAAACAATATACTCCACCCAAAAGACAAATATTATGATAAATAGTGAAAACACCCAGAGTTTTGAAATAAAGAAAAGAGTAAAACAAGGCTGTCTTCTGTCACCTCTGCTTTTTATCTTGTCACTAGAGATCCTATTAAGATGAATCAGACAGAAGCCGAGAATAAAAGGAACTAGAGCCAAAAAGGAAGAATACAAACTGCAAACCTTTGCAGACAATATGATGTTCTTTATTGAGGATCCGATGGAGATAGGGGAAGAGATAATTAGAGAATTGGAAAGATATGGGGAAGTAGCACGTCTTAAAATTAATGGACAAAAAACAAAACTTCTAACCAAAAATCTAACAGAATTACAAAAAATAGAATTGGAAAAGGTAATGGGACTGCAAATAACAAAGAAAATTAAATGTTTAGGTATATGGTTGACTACCCAATGTATAACAATAAAGGAAAATAATTATAATAAACTCATACAACAAATAAAGAAAGACTTAGACATGTGGGCAAAATTACAATTAACACTGTTAGGAAGAATAGCAGCCATTAAAATGTCCATTTTACCCAAATCCCTGTATTTATTCCAGATGATCCTCATTAAATTAGAGATATTTTTTAGTGAGATTAATAAACTTATGGCAAAATTTATTTGGTTAGGCAAAAAACCTAGAATAAAGATGAAAGCACTACAAGATATTAAAAGCAGAGGGGGACTTGGACTTCCAAATTGGGAGTTATACTGCAATACGATGGCATTAATCTGGATTAAAGAATGGGTTAATCTAACTAATAAGCAAATATTAAGTTTTGAGGGCCACAACTGCAAGGAGGATGACATGCCTTTTTGTGGGAAATAGGAACTAAAAAACAACAATATTTTCACAGATATTTGATTAGAGATTCCCTCCTACAAAATTGGATAAAAATTAGAAAGAAACATTATATGAAAATTCCAATTGGCTATCTACGATGGAAGTTATGATACATCCAAACAAATGAAAATATAAAGATGTTTTAGACATACAAGGAAACTTAAAATCAATCCAAGACTTCAAAAATAAGGGATACACATCAACTGGTGGACATATCTTCAGCTACAAAACAGGTATAAAAAATACATAGAAGTTTTCAGAATATATTTGGAACTACAACAATTAGATAAAATTCTAACAGGTCCAGATTAAAAAAAGACTCTAAATATCTGTTAGATGTAGAACTGGAAGAAGAGATGGTTAAGGGATATATGATAGCCTGAGCTCAAAACATTGGACACAATATAAATTTGACAGAGTGGAAGAATATTTGGAACCTAAATTGTAAATTAACAAAATTGGCCTCATATAAAGAAAACATCTATAAGATGTTTTGTAGATGGTACCTGCCTTCTGCGAGATTGGCAAAGATGTATCCCAACATGAACCCGGCATGTTTGAAGTGCAAGAAGAAAGAGGGTACTTTTTATCATATGTGGTGGTCTTGTTCAGAAGTCCAGAAGTACTGGCTTAAAATTAAAAAATGGTTGCAAGGAATTCTTAAGGAACAAATAGAATTGGAACCAGAATTATTTTTGTTAAGGATATTTAAAAAGAAATGTGGGAAAAATATAAAATATATAATATTACACATTTTAAGGGCTGCTAGAATTTCCTACACTCAATGTTGGAAGCACAATTATATTCCACAATTATATACCATCAGAAGAATTGATCATTCAAAAAATAATGGTATGTGCTAAGATGGATAAATTAACCCTGATGTTACGAGAGGACTCTAAATATTATAGAATTTGGGGAAAATGGTATGATTGGATTGAATTAAGACAAATGGATGATGAAAGAATTAATGATAAGCAACCTATAGATTAAAGGTTTACATTCGCATAAATTGTATAGATTTGTAAATAGAAAATACAAAATAGAAGTTTATGAGATAGATGTCACATACTATTAATGTCATAATATGTATATTTTTGGTTCAGTTTTTAAAGATATAAAAGACTCATAAAGTTTATTAAAAATAAATTTTATCAACTCTAATTCTTTTATTGTCATATTGTCATAGTAAGAACATTTGACTGAAACATGAATCTTAAAATAGATATTCTCATAATGTTGCCTTTTTGTCTACATTAGCAAAATGTGAAAAGAATTCAAAGCTGGGGCTGGCCACTTATTCTGTCTCTTTGAGCTCACCATGACAGTCTAACTATTTTCTAAAAAGAGCGAGTTGCAGTAAGGATGGTAAATTGTCGAAAAGTACTGGGTCAGAGATGCTTTTATGAGGAATGAACAAACCATTGGCTCATTCAAAGCTAAGCACATAACCCTCTCACTCACTGTATGAATTCAACTATCAGTAACAATCTGGGGAGTCTTAAGAGTGAGATTTTAGAAAAGCTGAAAGAATATTGTGAGAAAACCCTTAAACAAGTTAAATAAATTGATGCTTTATTAACTAAAGGCTTAACTACAGAAAGTCAGTTCGCTATAATAATTAGGTGCTGGGTTTAGAAACCAGGAGATGTGAATTCCAGCCCTCCTATAAGATTAAAAATCTGCCTTATATAGATATTAAAATATAATCACAATAACTATATTATAAATAATGACACAATATAGTCACCAAAATGATTTACTAGAACATCAGTAAAAATTAATATGGACCTATAACAAAAAATTGGCAGCAACACAGAGTTGAAAAAGTAGTCAACAATGTTAAAATATTGTGGATGTCAGAGTTCTGACTGATGCCCTAATTCAATCATGAGCCTCAGCCAAGCTTCAAAAGAAATCCACTTATTTATTAGGAGCTTCATGTTGGCACGGACCAAATGAAGCCAACTCTGACCTTACTTAATTCTTGCTTTGGCATGAATTGTTTCCCCTCCTCCCAAGTTCACATTCCCTAACAAAGCAATTTTGCAGGTTGTAGAAGTCACTCCCTTCAGCCATTGTGAGTTTCCATGGAGATGACTTTGACATTGCCAGCTGGAATGTACTTTGTTTTGACTGAAATGCAAGTTCCTTAATGCAGCTGTGAGGTTCAATTCCCCATCCCCTTGCCTATGGCAACTCAAAAATAGGTCAGGAATGCTTTGCGAATTTACATTTGGCTTCCCTCACTTCCTGAAGGCGACCTGTACAAAGAAATTTTAAGTACAGGTATAGATTTTAGGGGTGCGACCCCTCCAGGCTTGTTTGGTTGGCTTTGTGGAATTTAGCTATGAGGCAGTCAACTTGGATATTTCTACTCTTTATCCAAGATGCTTCTGATAAGCGATAGCTCTTCCACTTGATTAGATATTGCAGCTGTCTCCTGTCCCACCTCGAGTCAGGGATTCATTGCACCTCATAATGGGCTTGGGCCCCTATGACCATTGGGTCTGGGGGCTCATGGGGTAACGATAGGTTTAACCCAACCATGGTTTTTAAGAGCTGCTATAGGGGTAAATGAGTGAGAAAATCTAGCAAGATATGTCCAATTGATTCTTTCTCAGATAAAAGATATATCTAATCTATAGAAATAGTTTAAAAATAGTTTTAAAATGATGAGATGTAGATCTGCTTAAGCTTTATTCAATCATAAACTCAGTTTAGTTCTGATGCACTATTTTTAACATTTTGTAAAACATTAAGTGTGATTTATCTAAGTTTATTTCTGGACATTTCTTAAGCACTTGTTACTTGGGATCTTTGGTCCTGATATCATTGCTGTCTGTTATATTCTTCAATGCTAAGTAGGCTTTAAACTATTAATGTACTTTTATTAAAAATAGAATTAAGTTTATAAAACTTACATGATCTGTTTTGGAATAATTACCTGGAATTCATTGCTCCTATGAACCAGTGGAAACTGTTTTAAAACTGTGGAAATAGAATTAATTTCTTTGATCATAAATAAAACTTATTTTGTATTTAAAATAAGTTATTAAGTTGGTATAAACAGTGATTAGTACTGTAGGAGGGGGTGATGCTACTTCCCTTGAAGAAGATGATGTATACCTGTGTAAGGTTTTTTTTTGAGTGCAGCTCAGAATCTAATAAATCCAATGAAATTCTGAACACGAGGCTACTGATAATCAGTTTTATTTTCTGATATCAGAAAATCAGGAAAGAAAAAACTGAGCGACCTTTCAGTCTCCCTCCTAAAACAGCAAGGCAGAGAGAGAAAAGCAAGTGCGTGCAAAAACCTTTTGAATTTTTATAGATTACACAGCTAGCAAAGACCGTCATTGTTATGGAAACATTATTTCATATCAAGCAAAGCTCATGACTTTCTCAGCGCCTCTACAAACAAAGAGACCTTACTTAGATGGATTGGAAAGAAATACATTTTAGCTCAAAGCTTCGTTTTTCACATTTTAAGTTACTGGGGAAAATACATTCTAAGTTAGTTACAAGCAGATAGATGCATTTTGCATTTTTCAGGTAGTTACTTTGTTAGGCTAAGGTTTGCAGCTCGCCTAGAAGTTTTTATCTATGCAGTTGGCTCATGTCCCAGCTCAGCATAAGTTACAATGGGGTTCAGCAAGGAAATCAAAGATTGGGCCAGACATACACACTGTATATGCACTCTGTTTATGCTGCAATCCCTTCACCTGTTTCTTGAAAAGCCATTCCTGGATCCATATTTACCTGGCCTCCAACTACCCTGCCTTAGTACAAAGTTGATGAGTAGGTGGGTGGTGCAGCTGACAGACCTAAGAAAAATTAAATAAATTAATCTTGGACTTCCAGTTATCCTTTTTGGACTTTCATCACCCCAACACCTTCCATTATGTATGTATCTCAAATTCCTACACAGCAGTATATGAAGAGACTAATTTGTATCCACATTCTACTGCTGCCTATGTATCTTAAAAGGAGATTTCTACTCTACTCCTTTAATGCCAGAGACAAAAGTAGTCACTGTGATTTTGCAGTGATGTCTAATGTAACTAATTTCCATTAAATAATTACTGTACCTTTCTAGTAATGTTGTGGAAGCAACATAGTGAAGACTTGATCATTGGGAAAATTTGTCATCAATGTCATGGCCCAGTGAAAGGAGAGCAGAAGAGAGGTTCTTTTCTGTTATTTGCCTAGCAACAGAATAAACATTCCAATGAGTGATAGTTGACTGCAGCAACATTTTGAAGAGTGACTGTAAGCTGCAGCATATATAAAACACTGGGTTACTCCTATTCTCTTGATTTGAAATAATGCATAGCTTAGGTTGTTGCCTCACATTTTAGCTTTCATTATCATTTTAAAGGGTGATATTAGCATGTTTAATATCTCAATCTAGGCCTCTTTTTCATTATATGTAAGCATGCTTTTGTTTTCTTAGCCAAAACAATTTCTCTGGTATATTGAGAATGAACTTTTTCAACAACTATAGAGCATATTCTGAAAATTCTTGAATACACTTTGAACTTTTAAGAAAGATATAAATTCAGCTAGGAAAGAGTAATGTAATCTATAACTTTGCTATTTGTAGAATGTTATCTAGAACCTATATTTTGTCTTGTGCAATTCTCACAGGTAATCACTGTCTTTTATTGTTTGATCACTTGCTTTCTGATGCATCATATATATCATATGTATGTATTTAACTACATATTTATAAATGCACACACATGTACTCTACTAATGTATTTGTAAGAAGTTTCCCCAAGCTACTGATATGCCAAAGAGTGAGACTTGAGATGAGGTTTGCAAAAGTAACAGCATTTTTATTCTTTGGCCAAAGCAAAAAGTCTGGGTGAATACTATGTCCAAAACATAAAGACAAAATGCATGCAAGGAATAACCACACCCTGCAAAAATGGCTCAGAGTTATTATATACATTTTATGCTGATAGAAACTAAGTTTATCCAATCAGAGACAAAGGTTCATTATTAATGTGGGCAAGTCATTGCCCACATTAATAATGCCCTCCCCTTCCTTATCCATGCCCTCCTCTTCCTTATCAATGGAGCATTCTTTGTCTGTGCTCTGTCCAGACTTCATTATTTACACAGTATGCCTTGTTCTTGTATGTTTGTGCTCCTAGGCAAACACCCCCCCCCTTAATTATGTTCCTGGGAATTGTCTCCAAAGATGTCTCTAGCTCTGAAGCAAATTGCAGAGGTGAGAAACCAGATAGAAAAGGATATAATTCTCTTACAGAATGAATTCCTAACAAATGATTCCCATCCTTAGCAAAATAGCACAAGCAACTTCTTTAACAGAAGCAAAGAGCAAAGGTTAGATTGATTCATGTCAATATGTCCTTTCATTTTCCTCCCTTTTCTTATGACATTGCTTCCTGTCAATGGTGGGCTATGGGAGCATTTAAGAACCATGAGTTTTATTGGTCTAATGGGTGGAGGCAAGGGTGGGATTCTACCAGTTTGCACCTATTTGCTAGAACTAGTTGTTAACATTCTAAGCAGTTCAGAGAACCGGATATTAGAAGAAATTACTGGCATTAGGCCTTCCTGTAAGGAAGGCAGGAAGGAAACATTCTGGTGTTGCTTACAGAAACTGCCTCTCCATTAACCCTTATTACATTCTTGGCAGGATTAGACTTCCTGTCTCAGGAACTTCTCTGGAGTTTTTTTCCCCTCTTTTGCTGGTACTTTGCTTGTGTGAAGTGACCATTCAAAGTTACAATGGCACTGAAAAAAGTGACTTATGACCATTTTTCACATGTACAACTGTTGCAGCATTCCCACAGTCACGAGAGGCCAGATGAGGAGATGCATGCCTCGATGTGAGTGATATTGAGTTGGCCATGCCCAGCCAACAACATGACCACCAAGCCATGTCCACCCAGTCACATGACCACCAAGTCACACCCACCAACTAAGCCATGCCCATAGAACCAGTTGTTAAAAAATTTGAATCCCACCCCTGGGTGGAGGGGGTGGAGGAATGGATCAGTGGACATTGAGGAGGCTAAGACTACCATCCCAGTGATAGGATAGATAACCATATGCTGGATCAGAGGGATGGAACAGGAGGAAAAGGAGATCTCCAAGGGTTAAAAACACTAGAAACTCAATCCATTTCCAGAGACAGAAGATACTGCCAAACCAGTTGAAGTCAACTACCCCAGTCCAAGTCTGCACCAGGACATGGGCAGTTTTCCCCACCCTCGCAGCAATTTCCTTCATAACTTTTTCTGGACCCTCTATCTGTAAACAACAATTTGTGAAATAAAATGTTCACACACACCTCCTTCTGTTGCTGGCAAAAAGTGTAAAGCAAGTCTATATTGAAATATATAGCTGTTTTAAACTAAACTGCCATTTAGCCATTAAAGTTAAAGCAATAGCAGTTTCATTAGTTATTATTTCAAGCACAGTTTGTAAACTTATAAGTCTATTCAACATATAGTTCTATAGCCATACATTCCATCTTCTATTCAGATGGCTGGTCCATATACCTGAATTATTCTTTTTAGAGGCCACTCATAGATCTGTGGTCTGCTTCCACATGAACAGGTAGACCCAGTCTGTCACCTTGTTGTATGGACAGTAGGAAAAACAATACACATCCTCCATACCAATGGCTAGGCAATTGCACATAGGCAGACTTTCTATGTATCCAGTATAAGCCATTTGTAGCATGCCAGTTACGAATTTCATTACCTACATCCATCCATAACCCACCCAGTCTAGATGCATTTTCAAATGAGTTACTAGGTTGTGTCAGGTTAATTCCAAACCGAAAGGTTACATTAAGGAAAGAAAAGACCCTTGTTTGTAATGTATGGTTTTTCAGATTAATCATTGCATTATATTCTCCCCCTATTAATTCTACCCATAAGAAAATTATAACCATTTCATCAAATCAAAACACCCTATATTTCAGGGATTATGATATCACTATCTCCTAGGACTGCTGTGTCCAAGACAGGTTGATCAGGTTAACAATTCTTACACATTTAATATATCCAGTCTACCACTATTACTATATCACAAGGTTCTTCACAAGCTCATACTGGTCCACAATCACAACAATGTTAACAATAACAGCATTCAATGATACAGTTACAATCACAGAACCAATAAATCCTGTGGGGTGCAAAGTTCCACAGCTTTGCTTGGGATCTTCAGATGGAATAACAATGAATAACCACTTAGGCAGGAAAAATAAAAAAGTTGGTACTCCTGCAATGAGAAAAAGAAATCACAAACAAAACCCATTCATACCACCATGACCACATCGGTTTTTGGTAATGTTTAATCTCAGCTGGTCTTCTCCAGGAACCACTTTCTACTCTTTAAGTTCATTAACTGGTCCTTTTACACCCTTTGTCTTTTGTTCAGACTGCTGTTTCAATAGTCAGCAGGACTTGGCAGGACCTATCCCAGGCTTGGCTAAGTTTTTTCTCACATCAGTTTTTTATCAGTCATCAGGCTGGAACTTCTCTGGGATCTTGGAGACACCCATGGTTCTTCTGTGGTGCCCAGTGGTCTTGGTGTGCTGGCCACAGACATGGAAGCCCCAGAAGTGAGCCTCAATGTCCATGGTCAGCACACCAAGACAGTGTGTGCAAGAAGTGGTGCAAGGCCTGATAGGCCCTGATCTTCTTCAGGCATTCCAAATCCTTGCACAGCTTGTTGTCCAGCTCATTGGGCAAGATCTGGCTGTACTTGCCGTCCTTTCAGTCCTTCTGCCTGTTGAGGAATCAATCAGGGATCTTGTGGTGATGACCCGTTCCATCCCATCCTCTGTGAGCTCCCCAGCCCACTTGGTCAGGTCAATGTTTGCTTTTTGCAACATCATGTGAGCATAGTGTCTGCCCATCCCCTTGATGGTGAAGGCGATCTTGCACCACTTAAAGTTGGTGATCAATGTTGGTGACATGCAGGATGTGCTGGAACTTATGGATAACAAGTTCGGGAGGTAGGATTTGAGTTAGTAGTTCTTTTCTTCTGAGATAAGATAAAGAAGAGGCGAGGCCAAGTATACAGTTCTTTATAAAAAAAATACCTTTAGTTTCATATTGTGGAACTTCCAAGTGTGGTAATTCAAACATCATTTCATAAAGGTAAAATGTCCCTTTTTGGACAGGTTCAAATTCTGATCAAGGTCAAGGGTAAACATTTGACCATGGCATAGATGAATTTGCATTCCATGAAACATGACATTCCCACTCAATTCCCACACTCCTTGATTGATTGAAGCACTTTTGCTGAAAAATGAATTGCTGTCTATAGCTTCTACTATCCCATATCTAGGTGTTATCTGTTCCAGTACAATTTTGGTGATTATTGTTGCAGTGGCTCTCATGGCTGGATAAGCCTCAACCCAACCAGTCAAGTGATCCACTATCATCAATAAACAATTAAATCTCCCCATTTGAGGGAGTTCAATAAAATCAATTTGAATGCATTGAAATGATCTCACATTAAATGTTGCCCTTCCTTTTCTTTAGGAGTAGGACTTGTTTTCTAACTCTTTTACATACTACACAAGTCACATATTTGTTTAAATACTGTATGCAATCCACAGCATCCATTAGCTTCTGAAAACAAATCACATCATACCTTAGTCCCCCAATGAGTGCCCTGATGTAGTACTTCCAAAATCAACATTTGCCTTCCATCAGGCAATACCTATTTCCATTCTCCAATTTCTATTGCTCCCACTTTCTCTAATTCCTTCTTCTTATAACATTAAATATTCATCCTATCATTGTCATCCTGGCTTCCAACTTAACTTTCTAGCTAGCTAGACCAAAAGCCTGTCTCTTTCTGCTATTACTTTCTCTTCTCTTCTTTAAAAAGTAGTTAAAGATATTGCTGTCAAAGCCTTCTTGAAATGGAAAAAAAAAATGGGCCATTCTCCCAGTCTTGATTCCAACTAGTTCTTTATAAATAACATATAATACATAACTTCCTACTTTTGCCCACTGTCCCATGTTAATAAAAACCAATATTTTATATACTGTTTCATTGGATAGTTGATGAAGTGCTCCTGCTCCCAGACAACACCTCCACATTTGTCTGCAGGTTTGAATAAATTTAGTATCATTAAGCAAACAGGTCAGAGATGCTGGTTGCAAAATCAGTACATTTTTTATGCAAGGATACCAATCAGTGTTAGAAGTAGTGTGCCAGAAATGCCAGTGTGATAAAGGACTGATATGTAACAGAAATCATACAGGCAGGAATATTAACAGAGCCCCTCATATATCATTCTTTTCTTAATCAAAAAAAAATGTGTATGGTTTTTCATGACTAATGTGATCTTTCTACTTCTATTTGATTATCCCAAATTTGCTATTTTCCTTAAATATTAATCAGTGATATTCTTTAGTTTCTTATCATAGTTCCATATTAATACAATGTTTCAGCATACCAACAATAAACTATCACCAATCAAATAATTTATTAATCATATTTCAAAATCCCAACATTGGTTTTACAAGAGGCCCAGTATTTAAAATATTTAGTTTGGTCTGATACAACAAATCAAAATTTATAACACATCAAATAAACAATTTATATTAAATGGAATATACTTAGTCATCTTATCTAACAGCAACTTCTTAGTTTGCTGAATTTCAAATTTAATGTGATGAACAAATTGGTACATCAAAAGGAAATTATCATTATTTGCTAAAATAATTGTCAACTAAGCAATTTCCAAAAGGCAGTTTTGACATCTTTGTTCCTCATGCTGTAGATTATTGGATTCATTAAAGAAGGCATAACTGCATCTAGTGTGGTAAACACTTTGTCCAGCCTGGATGGAGAATTAGCAGGTAGTATTAGGTGAGCCAAGAGGCTACTGCCAACCAGTAGGGAAACCACAATGAGGTGAGGGATGCAAGTGGAGAAGGCCTTTTCTCTTTTCTCAGTTGAGGGCATTCTCAGCACCATGGTAAAAATACGCACATAGGACAAGATAATGAATGAAAGGCAGCCAACTTCTAAGCCTGTACTAAAGATAAGTATCCAGGTTTCACTGAGGTAAGAACCAGGACAAAAGAGCTTGATTAACTGTGGAACTTCACAGAAGAACTGATTAATGATGTTGGAGCAAAAAGACATTGAAAAAATATATCCTGTGTGAAGAGTTGCGTGCAGAAATCCAACTACCCAGGCTCCTCCAGCCATTTGAATGCAACTGGACCAATTCATTTTGGATGCAAAGTTCAACGGGTGACAGATAGCAATGTATCTATCATAGGCCATGACAGTGAGAAGGAAGAAATTTGATGATAAGAAAGAAAGATAGAAAAACAATTGTGTCACACATTCAGAATATGAAATACATTTGGAGCTCATTAAGGCATTTACTATAGATTTGGGTATAATAGCAGATGTCCCACCAAGGTCACCAATAGATAAATTGATTAAAAAGAAATACATTGGGGTGTGCAAATAACGATTGATTGAACAATATCAAAAAAAATGAGAAGATTTCCCCCCAGGACAAAAAGATACATTATCAAGAAAATACTGCTGTGTAAAATTTGAATCTCTTGATTTTCAGAAAATCCAACAAGTACAAAACCCAATATATTTGTTGTGTTCAACATGATATTATGCTGTAGGAAGATGAAATATAAATTATATACATATCTATTACTTTGAAAAAATTATTTTCTCCTAAGAGCAATAATGTTTTGTAACTGTATGACAACTTTTTGTTCTTGCTGTACTTTTTTCTTATATGCTTAATATATATCATTTGAGAATATATAGCTATAAGAAATGGCTTATATCTAATGTAATTTTTATAATGTTCAGTATAACTGTAAAAATCAACTTTTCCCCCTTCACTATGTGTAAGAATTCTTTATTTATTTCTCAAATTCTGAACACATCTCCCATCTCATGTTCAATGTTTACTTGCACATCACTTCAAGTGCTACCTTCATAGGGATTTTTACAATGCAAACTAATGAATCCTCTGATCTCTGATAAACTAGTTTTCTCAGGCCTTAGTAATCACTGCCACCATGTGCATAGCAAAAGAAATGCAGTAACGTAATGTCAGCAAACATTAAAAATACTTGAGAAGATCAGAGATGCACTTTTAAAGACATGTTTTAACAATTCATAAATATCTAAAAAAAGATGCTACTGAAAAAAACCCGACTTTTTAAAAATATTCAAATCAATAGAATGAAGAAGTAATAGAAAGTTTTTTTTAAAAAAGGCTTCAGGCAGCAGATTGTTTATAATTTTATTCTTCCATAATCTGACTCAAATTGATGCATACAAAATGGCATATTTATTTTGAATTTCCTTATATGCTCCCCTTCAGCTTTTATACAAGAAATAGGCCACACATTTCTTATTGCTGATTTATATTTTGCAGTTATGATTCAGTGTACACTTAGTGTACACTTAGGAAATCTGGTTTTGAGCAGCAATGAATGAAATTGTGATAGCTATCTGGCCAATCTTGACATCCAGATTTTTTTCCCCATTTCTCATTACCTCAACATTAAAAGACCACAGTTAAAATCAAAAGGCAAGAAAAGGCTTGAATTTTCAAATAGCAGCACACCATCTTAAAATTTGTATTCTAAGGGTTACCTTTCATATCTATATCAGAGCTGATTTGATTGGTGTAATACATAAGTCAAAGTAAATAAATACATAACTGTCACCCATATTATCGTGCTGCAAATTTCATGAGACCCACAAAGAGTGATCTCCACATTTCAAACTCACTCCCACATGGGAAGCAATACTAATGGCATCTATATATAAGGGAATAGTCACACTAAGTAGTTTTGATGGGGCTAATGTAATTCTTCAACTTGATTATCAAGGGCATTGTATTTACCTACATTGTTAGTAAAATGTACAGATGCATAGGAAAACAGTGGCTATGTGCATCATCCAGAATTGAGCAAACTTCTATATTTTAATGTCCATTACAGTTTATTTATTTATTTATTTATTTATTTAATCACACTTTTATACCACTCCCTCTCCCAAAAAGGGACTCGGGGCGGTGTACAGCCTACTAAAAAATATACAACAAATATACAATAAATATAATTAAAAATAGATTAAATAATTTGATCCGGCTGTCTATTCAATTTAGTTTTCAGTTTATGAGACATGAACATTAGAATTAGTTTCTATATCAGTTCTGTTTTTCAAAAGAATGCCCAAATTTGTCTCTATTGTTTTCATTCTTTTTTTCCAGGATCATATGGAATTTTTATTGGAAAATACTATTAATAAATTATTTGTATTTATTATAAACAGAAAAATCAGTAATAGGCAACTTATTAGTTCATAACAGGAAAACAAAGAAGAAGAACTAGATATCAGAATAACAAAATAACAGAGTTGGAAAATCTTGGAAATCTTCTGGTCCATTAGACAAATGGCTGTTGAATCTCTTCCTAAAAACTTCCAGTGATGGAGTACTGGTGAATAGTGATGAGCAGTGATGTAGGTTGGATCTCTCCTTAATAATGTCCAGCTTCTGGAGACAAGTTGTTCCACTAATCAATTGTTTTGTTAGAAAATTCCATTTTAGTTCTAGGTTGGTTCTCTCCTTGATTAGCTTCCATCCATTACTTCTTCTCCCGACTCAGGAGGCAGAGAATAGATTGGGCGGGATCAATCGGGGGGGGGGGTATTTGCCAGTTCTCTGAACTATTCAAAATATCTGCTACTGGTTCTCCAGAACTCTGTTAGTACAGCCTAGGACTATATTTTGGAGGTAACACCACATTGCTGGCTTACGTTTAAGTGGTTGTCTAGGATTCCTAGATTCCTTTCACAGTTATTGCTGTTGAGCAGGCACTACCTATTCTATACCTGTGCATTTTGGATTTTTTTTCCATGTCTAAGTGTAAAACCTTAACATTTTTCTTCACTGAATTTCATTTTGTTAAATAGAGTCCAGTGTTCAGGTCTGTTAAGATCCTTCTGGATCTTGAACCTATCTTCTAAAGTGTTGGCTATTCCTGCCAACTATGTCTTATATTCAAATTTGATGAATTTCCATTCTATTCTATCATTTAAATCATTTTGGAAGAGTCATTTTTGCTATGAGATGGGTGGCAAATAAATAAATATTTACAATTTTTAAAAATTTATATACAGGTATAAACATTAAAAATTATATCAAATTTAAAAATTATAACATTCAAAAATCTAACTTTTTATAAAATTGAAACACCTACTTTTAGTTAAAGTTTAGTTAAAATAAATTAATTGGAGGGCTACAACCTTTTGAGTTTCATGCTGAAGTAATGCTTATTTTAGCTCCTCTCCTGGCTAGTTTTGAAATTTAGCTCATTTTGTGGCTAGTGTTGAAAATCCTTAACTTCTTTCACATTGCTACCATTTTCAGTTGTCACTCTGTTGTCTGCACATTCCCAGTTTGTCAACACAGCCTTCTTTGGAATACTGCTAGACCAGGAATTCTCAGGCTGCTCTTTAGAAGTTGTTTTGCATCTAGGTCTCTTAACCCCAACCTTTTGTCCTACAGTCACCTACCTGGGTGTCTGGTTAGATACTGCTGCCACTAGTGCTCTACCCTACCACTGGTTGCTCTGTGCCCTGCAGCTGGCCCTGGTTGCTCTACAGTGCCATAGGTGCTGTATTCTCACTGGCTGCTCTGCATTATTCTAGGTGCTGATGCCATTAAGCTGGCCTCTGCTCCGCCACTGATTGTTCACCCCAGACTCTGTGCTGCTCCATTCTAAGTTCTTTATAGACATTTATGATTGTGATTTTTATTTCAAAAGTTTACCCAAAATGTAAACTTTTTGGTATGCAATGCAATGATGAGAAAAAGCTAAAATTATGTCCTGTCTCAAAATAACTCCAGCTGATTGCCATTTTTAAAAGTAAAAATTGAAAATATTATTATGACAATCATGATATCAAGATATGATGACAATTTGAAAGATACTAGACATATGTTAGCCTAGGAGCTATTAGAAGAAGAGTTCGTCTTCTAGACCCTGCCAGCTGACATTTTTTAATTAATGAGATCTGCAGCATGAACATCCCGGATCAAATTGGGTGGGCAGAGACTCTTGTAAAAAGATGTCCCCTCACATAACTTGGTCACAAATACATAAAGCTTTAAAGGTGACCACCAGCACCTTGAATTGCACCCAGAAATGGTAACCAGTGCAATACATGTAGTAGTGATATTAAATGTACCAGTGACTTTTTTTACCATTTACTATTCAAGCAACTGCATTCCACACCAAATGTGATTGCTAAATCACATTCCACACCAAATATGATTGCTAAATGTGATTGTTCATTCTTGGAATCTTCACAAACTGGAAATCTTCATTAACTTATCACCAGATTTTCAGATTTGGTACTAGCCTACAGAACACTTATAGAATATTTCTTGAAAACATTGAAGCACTATGTTCTTTAGAGACACATATATTCACCTGTAATACCAACCCTTATGATTGGTTTTTTTTTTACTTCATGTAGCCGCATAGAACTTGACTTGGAAAAACAGCAAGCATAAATGTATATATCTATTCGTTTATTTATTAAGCATATATTTGTTATAAGACATAATAGAATAATAGAAATTCAGATTTCTAGAAAGTTCTAGAAATTTACTAATGATAGTTAGTAATTTAGTAATAGCCAAAAATATGGAAAATGGTGTAATTCAAGGTTTGGGAAATCAAATTACCCTACTTAACAGTTTAAAACCTGCACCTTTTTCAAATAATTTCAGAATTGAATATCTTCATATAAATCTATGAGCATTTTAAATTTTGAAGATCTATAAATTAATTCCTGGATTAATCTTATTCAGTTTACATCAATTAAGACATGTTGTAATTATTTAATGCTTCAATTCTGATAATAACTATGATATACTCAATTAAATTTCCTCATGAATAAAATACCATTAATTTCAATAGGTTACCACAAAGGAGGAATAGCTTTTGTTTAATCATATTACAGTCCCATTTTGGTTAGGCAACTACAATACAAAAATGATCAAAGGGGATAAAAATAATTTGTCACATAGGTAATTATGGAGAAGTTATCTTCTCTTCTTTCTCTCAAGGACCTTTATCTACTGAAAGCTTCTCTACATTCAATAAACTCTGTATGAAATTACTACTTTAACTTCATTACAAAGGTTCAACTGGATCAACAAAAATTCAAATAATTTTTGAATAGGAATATAGATATATTTCACAAACTAAAAATCATTATCACTTTTAAAATTTGTTTTTTGAAGTACAGAAATTGAATAAAATCTAAAAGTTCAGAAAAGAGGCCTATAAATAATTAGCATAATCCAAGGTCCTACCAAAGCAGCATAAAACATTACTTTCAGTCTAAGCATTGACTTACACAGTTGAGCTAGCTGAACTACTAACTCAGCTAGACTTGTGATGAAATCATCTGCATGGAGACCACACGTTGCTCTTTGTGATGTTCTGCTGATGGTATCTGCCTCAATGTTTATGTCAGTTGCCTGGAGATAAAAGGCAGCCATGGTAATCTGAGATTGCTTCTACATAAATGAAGAAGGAAAGCTTTGCAGAATAAGTTCATAAATTCATTCTACTTTAAACTTTAAATATTCTTAATTTTTATTCATTCTTTTAATAAGCTTAGGAGAATTTGATTGTGTATATTTATTATTCTGTGCTTATATAATCTCTGATTCATGTAATATATTATGTTTAAAGCTATTATTGGTTAACCTTTCCATCTTGTCAAAATAGTTACTTTCAAAGCCATGAATATAGATTATTACTTGTTTCCATTCACTGTTTTCATCAAGGAACAATTATCACAACTTAAGTGTTTTTTTTCTCCAATGGGAACTATTTTATGTAACCCCAGGGAAGATTAAATTTGAATAACCGTGCATAAGTATACATATAATAGAAATTCAGTAGGAGTGCAAATGAAAGTTGCCAATGATATAAGAAGGAAAGTATAAAAAATGAATGCGTAGAATCTACTTGACAGTTACATTTAAAGAAACTGATACCATGAAGCAATATTTTCACTGTTATAAATTACAGGGTAATTCTGATATTTCTACTGATTGACTGCCAGGTTAGTGAGGGTTATAACTTCAGTGTTATTTAACACTGAAGATCTATTTTCTAAACTATTACATAATCCAACTTGTTCACCTTGAGAGTTTCATGGTTGAAAGAAAAAAACAGGATCTTTATTGTTTAGATTTTATCATATCAATAATACTACTTTTATTTTTCAAAGTATTTTAATGTAACACACTTGAAAATAATCTTATAGCACTGCTCTTCCTTTTACAGGAGCTATCAGCAGTTAAACTCATAATAGCATTAAATGAGTTTGTGAACAAAGATAAGACGAGAGTGAAAAAAGTGATTTCAAGTACCACTTGATTACAAGTACCCAGTAATTCAATCCTGAACTATATATATTTTTTAATATTGCATTTAAGAGATAATAAAGATGCTGGAATTTCAAAATAAATTCAGATTTTTTAATCTTCACAAACTGATTACAACTTTATGTAACTAATGTAGCCATTTAAATACAAAATACCTGGATTGTAGATATCCCCTTTGGACCTCTTGTTCTGAATGGTAGCATTTAGTTTCCTTTCTGCACTTAACTTTCAATGGGCATTTAGTTGAACAATGTCCACTGTAGTACTCTATGGATCTGAAATCAATTTTTAATATGTGTAGTAATCATTCTAGCAACTTGCAATATTGGAAATCATTTTTGTCTCTCTTATTTCTCCCTGTATTTGTTCTAACCTGCTTTTACTGTTTTTCAAAGAAGTCTAATAATTCCATACCTCTTTTATCTTCATGATCACTGTAAAATGTTATAAACTGAGAATTAGTGATTTAATTGTGGCTTCCTTTAATTAAAGGAGCACCATCCTCACAGTTAGTAACTGGGCATTGTTGGTCAAGAACATAAGAAACCATCTCCCTAATTAATTTGAAGTCTATCATTCTTGGCAAAAATTCCCAAAATTAGGAGGTTTCAATGTTTTAGTGGAAATTAGCCAGTGGCCACCAACTCACTACAGCTAACTTTTTATCTTGATCTAGGTTTGCTACTTCTAAAATTGCTGTAAAAGGAAGCATTCACACAAAGTGGATTTATAAAATCACTATGGATGGATACTTGTTCTTTTTTTTAACCTGTGGCACTTCTTGGAATTACCAGCATTGGCTGATTAAACACCCAAGAAATCTTCAAACCCCCCAAAGCTTCAGTAATATGATTAAAGATGGACACCAGGCCAAGAGAAAATCAGAGCCAGAAAAGTGTTACAGGATTTCTCTTGATGGGTTTCTTTATTGACCCAAACAACCAGAAACTTCTAACTGCTAATCTATTTGTTAACATTAGGAGGGAATATAGCCCTCATTACACTGATTATGATGGATCAGCATCTACAAGCTCCTATGTTTCCTCTTGGCAATCTCTCTTTTGTGGAGATCTGCTGCACTTCTACTATTGCCCCTAAAATGCTCTGGGACCTCTTGTCAGAGGACAAGATTATCTCCTACATAGGATGAGCATTACAATTGTATTTCTTTGGTACTTTTGGAAGCACAGAATGCATTCGTCTCTCGTTATGTAGTTGTTTGTTACCCCTTGCATTACACTCTGCTCATTAACCAAACATTATGACGTTTGTTAGCAGCCTCCTGGATTATTGGCCACTTTAGTTCCACTATTAATACAGCCATGATCTTTTCCCTACATTTTTGCCATTCCAATAAAATCAATCATTTTTCTGTGACATTCCTTCCTTACTCCACTTATCTTGTTCTGATATCTATGTCAGCCAGATGGTGACTTTCACCATCTTTGGTGATATTATGATTGTGTCATTTGGCCTAACCTTTCTTTCCTCTATTTTCATTGTTTCCTCTGTCCTCAGAATCCACACTGCTCATGGTAGGATGAAGGCATTTTCCACCTGTGGATCACATCTCACTGTGGTGAGCATATTTTATGGCACCCTAATAAACACCTAGATAAGGACTTCCTCTGCTCACTCCATAAAAGAAGTCCCCTAATTTCAATTCTATATGCCACATTATAACATTGTTCAATCTATTGATCTATAGCTTCCAAAACAAGAAAGTGCAAGGGGCTTTTTGCAAAGTTCTTGTAAAGAGGAGATCATAAATGTAAGTTTAAAATTTTTCAATTGATGTAAGAAAAATCACTGAGCAGTTTTCTCTGTGATTATTTTGTAGTAATGTAATATAACTAATAATGGAATTAGCATTTTGTGACACTTTTTAAAATTGTGATAGGTAATAGAAACATTCACCTGTCTTCTTCAAACATTTTCAATTGTTTCACAGGAATTCATAGAACAGCATCCTGAATTATCAATCTGTCATTCATCTTCAATCTGAAAGGGAGTTTTTATTTATTTATTTACTAACTTTTATGTTGCCTATATCATCATTGAGTGATTCTTGGTAGCTTTTCTATTTTATTGTGTTAATGTCTTAAAGACCTAGCACATAAAGATAGTCTTTGATTTATGACCACAACTAGGATTGTATCTCAATCATTGAGTGAATGGGTCATCAAGAAAAATGTCATATAAGTGTTTCATTCAACAACTACAATCCTGGTGCTTCTTGTTGTGTGTCATTAAGCAATCATGTGGGTAGTATCCTAGGTGAGGAGTACAGAATATCTTGGGGAGCAGGGAATATAGTTATGCATGAGTATCTTTCTGCTTCATTTTCAACCCCTGAGTAGAAATACACTGGTTTATGCTGATCCTCTCCCCAACCCCTAAGGCAGCATGCACTCTTTATGGGCCTGCTTCTCTGTTCAGTAATTGAAAATCCTCCCTGCTGAAATTCAGGCAAGATTTTCAGTATGTTGTGTGAAACCTGCACCAGACTCACATGCCTGGGGCATTCCACATTCCTTACCATTCTGCTTCTTTGCTTTGGGGCTGAAATTTATGCTTAAAATTTGGCTCCTTCTCATCTCTGTGGTTGAAAGAGCTGCCTAATGAAGAACTGCAGGAACAGAACTGAAATTTTGAGGAATTTAGTTCCAGGAACAGACAGAGGAGAGAAATCTGTCAATAGTCTGCAGGAACTGAGCAGAAATTTTTCATAGCCCCCAGCCAAAAGGCTTTGACTGCTGAGAATTTTTTTTATCTGATTTCCAGATAAGAGAGAGTCCTTTTGGCAGGCAGCAGAAACTTATAATTTTCCCTTCAGGCTTCCCCTGGGGAAGTCAACAGAGTCCATTACAAATTTAATCATATAATCATAGGCAACCAACTATAAATGCAACAGGTTGACAAGCATGCATATAATAATCAAGTGGCCATTGATGGTGATGTAACATTTTGTAACAGGAGAAATGCTTTACAAGTAATAAATTATCCTTTCCATTGCTGTTGATACATGAACAATGGATTGCAATTTGTGGATCTCTTCTGGATTTAGTCTGATATCTAGCAGAGGAAAAGGCATAGTGTCTCTATGTTATATTTTGTAATCTTCATGAATCTGTTAGTTTTAATAAATCCATACAATGGAAGGCCTTTTCTGTCCTTAAGGCAATTTATATAAATTCTCACCTAAAATTCCATTCATGTCTTCAAAGAGAAATGTTTCTTTTTCTTCCACTTCTAATAACTTTTGAAAACATCTTTTGTAGAATTGTACTTTGTTTTTATTTGGAGTACAAGGTAGAGGCCAAGGTTAATATTTTACTTTCCATAATTTGTGTTCTGGTTGGTCAATTCATATTTAAAATACTTACCATCCATTGGGTCACTTTCTGGCGGGAGTTTGCGCCCTCGCCAGTGGCTGGTACCAGGCGCGGCCAGCCTTTAAAAGGAGAGGCTGCCGCGCCGCCAGCCCGAGTCGATTCCTAGAAATAAACAGAAAAGAGCTATCACTAAAGGTGCGTTGTCTCGTTAATTCCCGCCGCAAAACACTGGCGACGAAGGTGGGATCGAGACAGCACCAGCAGTGAGTGGATAGCGGCGAAACTCGAGCGGCAACATGGCCGGAAACAACCCCCCACCAGAACGTTTCAACCCGGCGAAGGAAGAATGGCAGACGTACATCGATCGCTTCCTCATGTTCCTAGAGAGCAGCGAGCTGAGCAGCGTGTCGGAACACAGAAAGAGAGCGGTATTCCTAACTCATTGCGATCCAGCAGTTTTCAAAATGGCAAAAACTCTGGCATCACCAATGGATGTGAAGACATTAGCCTGGCCGGAGTTAGAAAAAATCCTGCGAGCACACTATGCTCCTAGAGTCTCCTGCCTTATCAAGCGCCACGAATTTTACCTCCGAAATCAGAGAGAGGGTGAGTCCATCGCGGATTTCGTAGCAGAGTTAAGAGACATTGGGGGGGATTGTGAATTTTCAGATTTCAATGAGGCTTTGAGGGATCGGATCGTACTGGGGCTAAAAGACCCAATATTGCAGAGCAAATTACTTAACCGACCTAAGATAACAGCTAATGAGGCGATAGAGGAAGCTACCGCAGCCGAAACCGCTCAAAAGTCGGTGGCAAAAATGAAAAAAATCAATCACGCCGCACTCTGCAATAGCAAAGAGACGATCAGACCTCAAAGCGAGGGAGAAAAAACCACGACACACCATGAGGACCTAGAATCCGAAGATAGTAATGAGGAAGATGAGGTATGCCATCTAAAGACTACGAAAGGGGGAAAAGAGCGGCCAAACAGAAGGGTTGATTTCGAATGTAATCGATGTGGAGGGAATCACCCCAGATCAGAGTGCCGTTTTATAGATGCCATCTGTAGGAAGTGTGAGAAAAGGGGTCACATTGCCAGAGTATGTAGAGCCAGGACCAGTTACAGCCCAAGACAAAGAAGAAGCCCACCCCCAAGAGGGAGAGAGGGAGAACAGATGACCAGTAGCCGTTGGAACCAAGACGGGAGGAATAGAAAATACAAAGAATCATCTAACAGAAGACAAGAGACACACCAAACAGTGATAATTGGTCATGCAAATACGACAAACATTAGAAAAGTACACATTACAGTTGGCATTGAGGGGCGAGAGTGCGAGATGGAAGTGGATTCGGGTTCGTTCCTCTCCATGGTTTCGTGGAACAACATCAAAGATTTAATCCCAAGCTTACAGCGGAGCCAACTCTCGAGACAGAAACTTATACTGAAAGACTACCAGGGAAATCGAATTCCGGTTGTGGGAGTTGGGCATTTCCAAGTAACTTTCAAAAATCACACGGAAATCCTGCCCTTAACAATAGTGGACCGAAACAGACCAAGTCTTTTGGGTCTAGAATGGTTCGAGCCGTTAGGAATCGGGATGACCGGCATCAACCATGTCTCAGATACAGATTGGGAAGCAGACCTCGTGCAAGAATTCCAGGAGTTATTCAACGGAGAACTAGGCAAGTACCGGGGAAACCCAATATCATTTAACCTAGACACTAAGGTGACACCTATTAGATTAAAAGCTAGAAGAGTACCCTTCGCCTTAAAACCAAAAATAGAAGAGCAGCTAGAGAAATTAGTTAAACAAGGGGTCCTCGAGCCTGTTGATCACGCTACATGGGAGACCCCTATAGTAACCCCTATCAAGGCGGATGGGTCGATTCGGATCTGTGGGGATTTTAAGGCCACCCTTAACCATGCGCTGCAACAAAGCGCATACCCCGTTCCGGTGGTACAACATTTGCTACACTCTATCAAAGGCGGGAAAATTTTTGCAAAACTCGATTTGGCTCAGGCTTATCAGCAACTACCCGTAGACCAAAAAACGGCTGAAGCCCAAACCATTGTTACACACCGGGGCGCATTTAAATGCAACCGCCTCCAATTTGGCGTCAGCGTGGCTCCAGGCATTTTCCAAGGGTTAATGGAACGCCTCCTACAGGGAATACCGGGGATTATACCATACTTTGACGATGTACTAATCGCAGCTAGTAACAAAGAGCAATTGCGAGATCGTCTAAGAGAAGTCCTTACCAAATTCACGGAAGCGGGGCTCAAGGTTAAAAAAGAAAAATGCACATTGATGACAGAGAAAATAGAATTTTTAGGATATCTTATTGATGGCGACGGTATCCACCCAACCGAAGGAAAGGTCCGTGCCATAAATGACGCCCCCACGCCAAACAACAAGACTGAACTGCAAGCTTTCCTGGGACTAATAAATTTTTATCATGTTTTTCTGCCACAGAAAGCGACAGTGGCGGAACCCTTGCATAGGCTTTTGGACAAAAATGCAGTTTGGAAGTGGGGCAGTCGGGAAGAAACAGCATTTAACCGAATAAAAGAGCTTCTTACTTCAACTAAGGTGATTATACAGTATAATGAAACATTACCGTTGATACTAACTTGCGATGCGTCGCCTTTTGGGGTCGGAGCCGTTCTGAGCCACTGTCTACCGGATAACAGAGAAGCCCCAATCGCTTTCTATTCAAAAACACTATCGAAAAGCCAGAGGAATTATAGCCAATTAGACAAAGAAGCTCTAGCCATAATAGCGGGTATTAAACGCTTCCATGAATACCTGTATGGCCGTCAATTTTCTATAATAACTGATCACAAACCGCTGTTAGGACTCCTGGCTGGAAACAAAGCAACTCCTAATATTTTATCCCCCAGAATGACAAGATGGACAGAATTCCTTGCAGCATATAACTACACTCTGTTTTACCGCCCCGGCCCATCAATTTTGCACGCTGATGCATTAAGTCGCTGCCCATTACCGGACAGTGACCCTGACCCGAATCCTTGTACCACAACATTCTTAATTGAGACTTTAACCGATTTCCCGATTACAGCAGCAGATATCGCTCAAGAAACCGCCAACGACAACTTACTGCAGAAAGTGAGGGGTTGGATTGTAAAGGGATGGCCGGACATTCAGCTACAGAACGAGTATACACAGTTTAAACAGAGACAAATGGAACTTTCAGTAATGAAGGGGTGCGTACTTTGGGGTGATCGAGTGGTTATTCCAAAAAGACTACGGACTAAAATTTTAAGACTATTGCATGAGGGTCATCCAGGGGTAGTTAAAATGAAAAGCTTAGCAAGAAGTTATGTTTGGTGGCCGGGTTTAGACAAGGACGTCACGGACTGGGTTGGGGGTTGCCAGCCATGCCAAACATCCCGACCCTCACCCCCGAAAGCACCGGCCACAGAGTGGGATGTTCCCAGGGGGCCATGGTCTAGACTGCATATAGATTTCGCGGGTCCGACAAATGGTCACACATTTTTAATTCTGGTAGATGCTTATTCAAATTGGCTAGAAGTAAGCCTAATGCAGTCAACCTCTGCCGAAGCTGTCATCCGACAGCTCAGGAAATGGTTCTCAACACACGGGTTGCCAGACACCTTAGTATCGGACAATGGGCCACAATTCACAGCAATAGAGTTTGAGAGTTACCTCGCCAGCTTGGGCATAAGGCATGCCCTAACCGCGCCGGCACACCCGGCGGCGAATGGACGAGCCGAACGCATGGTTCGTTTCACCAAAGAGACACTACACAAACTAGGCCAGGGCCCCATACAGGCTCGAATTGACAAATTACTATTCTTACAACATACCACACCTAGCACTATCACTAACAAGACCCCAGCAGAATTACTAATGGGGAGGAAACTACGCTCACCCCTAGACAGGTTACACCCCACATACTCCACAGACAAGCCGATTGATTCTTCCAGTAAAATAAGGACATTCCAAATCGGAGACCTGGTCTACGCAAAAAACTTGGTCGGACATCCCTTATGGGTGCCAGCCACAATAACACAAATCACAGGCCCACGATCATACCGTTTAACCACTTCGGATAACAGGACTTGGAAGCGGCATATCGATCAAATTAGATCCCGCACCTTACCCAGATCTCACGATCACCCGGGGGAGGAAGGGGAATTACCACTAAGCAACAACAAGACAACAAACCCACAAATAAACAACGACGACCTAACTCACACATATACACCCTCAACACTAGCCCCGGTCGAGTTTCGCAACTACGCACCTGGGCCTGGTGAACATCCAGATAGAGACCTTGGCGAGACCGACGATAATCCGAGTCCGGGAGGGAGCGGCACAGCCACATCTACTAGCCGAGCGAGGCCCGCCAGGAGTGACTTGGCCAGCTCGACCTTCCCGAAGTTTCCAGGACCGGGAGCAGGAGGATCAACAGGTCCTTCCGCATCGGCCAACAGCGACGACACGACTGAGCTGCGCAGGTCCAGTCGGGTCCACAGGAGCCCCGCCTACTTACGTGACTACGTCACGTAGGCGCGGCTCCTGATTGGTCGGACTGGACCAAGAGGGGAGGGGTGTTCTGGTTGGTCAATTCATATTTAAAATACTTACCATCCATTGGGTCACTTTCTGGCGGGAGTTTGCGCCCTCGCCAGTGGCTGGTACCAGGCGCGGCCAGCCTTTAAAAGGAGAGGCTGCCGCGCCGCCAGCCCGAGTCGATTCCTAGAAATAAACAGAAAAGAGCTATCACTAAAGGTGCGTTGTCTCGTTAATTCCCGCCGCAAAACAATTTGTAGTATAAGACTCATTCAGCTTTATCTTTAAATTGATCCAATACTTTCCTTGCTGGTGATGTAAAGTAGATTATTATCCCATTTGCATTAGTTTTTCCTGAAGGAAGTATACCACCTTTAAAATTAAAAAAAGTATTTCTTTCCATTATGTTATATGATTAATCTCTTTCTCAGTGGCTTTTCTTAACATACAGAAAATCATGAATACGCAACCCAGAAGATTGGTTTCCAAGTATTGTAGTGTTCCTAAAATGTCATTTATTTCAGAGAAGGCATCAGGAAGTTTAATATGAAGATTATGAATTGCTTTGACTTTTTCTCTTTCCAAAAGAAGATTTCCAAAGTTTGTCTTTTGAAAAAAGCAGAAGATGCTGTGCACCTTTCTACACAATGGTTGTTTTTTGATATAATCCTGGAATGGTCATAACTCTCAGGACTGCAAGGATTGTGGCCACTTCCAAAATAGTACCTCCTTGGTGGGGCACAAAGGCGCTTCTGTACAGGAAGGTTGCATTGAGCATAGATTGCTTCTCTTTCTGAAAGACAATCTTCAAAAGAGGTAAACAGTGCAAGACATGATGGCATGGGGGAGGACCAAGTGTTTGAGGGGGGGGGGCTGCAAAGAAGGAAATAGACTCAATAACTATGGAAACCCAGCTTGGTCAGAAGTAGGCCTAAGGGCCCCAGCAAGGCAGAATGGAGACATTATACTATCCCCTGTGACAAGATAAAATAAAATTGAAGTGAAATGAAACTTTGTCAAAAAATTTAACAGTGGAGATATAACCAATCCTTGCATTCACTGGAAAACAAAATATTTTTCTCAAAACCTAGTATCAATAATTGTATCAAATTGATGCACATCAAATTAATTTAATTTTAATGCGCCATCATTTCTTACATTTCTCTTTTTCTTCAGCTTTTCCTACGCAGGCAAAATGTAATCACTGAACCGGTAGTAACACCAGTTGAATCCCACCCTTGTGATGGTCTAGAAACTCACAGGGGACTGAGCTTTAAGCCTCATATAGGAAAGAAGATCCTACACTCTTAGGTTTGTTTGTTGGTTGGTTGGTTATATTTGTTTGCCACCCATCTCATCAAGAGGTGACTCTAGGCAGCTTACAATATGATATAACACAATCATTAAAATGATTCACTGAAATATTTATAAAAAATATGATGTGCCTATAATGAAAAAACAGTGGGAAAATAGAGTTGGAAAAAATAGTGAAAAATGACCACATTAAAATATTGTGAGATTTCCAGATACAAACTGATAAAAGTCTTGGCTCACAACATAC
This sequence comes from Bungarus multicinctus, assembly GCA_023653725.1. Lineage (NCBI taxonomy): Eukaryota > Metazoa > Chordata > Lepidosauria > Squamata > Elapidae > Bungarus > Bungarus multicinctus. Next base: position 114,436,426 of record CM042840.1, read on the forward strand.
GATGTAATTGTGGCTGAAGAGAAGAAAGTATGGATAATTGATATGGAAATACCAGGAAATACTAGAATAGAAGACTAAGAATTGGAGCAGATGATAACATACCAAAATCTGAAAACTGAAGTTGAAAGACTATGATATAAGCCAACTGGTTATCATTATACTGGGTGCCATATCAAAAATCTTGGACAGCATTTTAAAACTACACACATTGACAAAATTTCCATCTGTCAATTCCAAAAGGTCACATAGCTTGGAGCCACATATATAGTATACTACACCAGTACTTTATGATATTCTAGATTCTTGAGAAAAATTCAATGCATATACTTTTTTTAAAAAAAAACTAAATACAATTGAACAAATAAAACCTGACATATCATTGTTGTATATAGAATAATAACAATTATTAGCAGATAAGAAATGAAGCAATGTGCTAGAAATCAAAATATCAATTTTCAGAACCATCAGTATTCAAAAGATCTATTCGCATTATGTGTGACTAAGTGATGGAACTCACTAATATCACTAGGTAGACAGCAGTTCTGATGACTTTGATATAGCATTGTAAAAAGTCAAGGAACTATCCTTGAAGTGAATATTAAGAAATCATTGTGTAAATAAAGAGGGGGAAATCATTCCTTAAAAGTGATAGCATTAAGAGGAGATTCAAAATGATTACAACCTATTTCATTGGGGCATAGGCAATAGAAGGAGAAGCACCAAAGATGCAACATTTTACTATAGACTGTCTTGGTACTGTATATTGTAAATCTGGTCTTCCTGTGGATGGAGTTTCCTCATTCCATCTACATTAAAAGATTGACAAGGATGGAATCTATTAATAGACAGATGTAAAGTAGAACCCCAGGCAATGAGATCTGCTCTAAAATATGCTCACACATACAGTATCTTCATGTAATTCATATCTGAACATGGATAGCAGAAGCTACTGATTGCTAATTACATTAAAAGATGCTTGTGTTAACATTGGGTCTCATTTTGATTGTGTGATATTATGCTCTATAATTAGATCTTGAGGGAAACAATGAACTGATTAATCAGTTTTTTAAATATACAGCCAATCTTTTCCACTGATGATATATTTGTACAGCTGTATCTAACAAAAGTTGGATTCATTTATACTTCATGGTCTAAAGAATGTGCAGCAGAAGACTCAAATTCTAAGAATACAAGTAGTAAGTGATTTAACAGCAAAACCATATCCTGTTTTCTGGGTCAAATTGTTATTTAATTGAATATGTCTGACTCGACTATTAGTTAGACTCAATTCTATAATGTCAACATTAGAAAGAGAATTTAAAGATGATTAATATAACATATGTTTTCCTACAACTTAAAATGTTACATGCTGCAGAGAGAAAAAGGGCAATTTTTTTCAGAAATTTGGACTCAAATTAAAAAATATTACGAATCAAAACAATGAGAATCTCTTTGTAGGGTGTGGGGGACAGGATGTTATATGAATCTGAAGCAACCAAAACTAAGGCATATTTAAAGAGACTCAAATGTGTTTTTTTTTCTTCAAAAGGTAACTGAATTGTTTTTTTCTTGAGGAAGAAGGAGAAAATTTTCGCTTCTCATCCAAGAAGCTTCTGATGGTAGGAAAATGGGAGGATAGGTACTGACATTTGAGACTGGATGAGAGGGATTGAAGGGTACGTTCCAATAGGGTGATGGAGAAGTGTGAATTAATCAAATATATCTTATACTTACTTATGCAATTAGAGAGTTTCTGTCTTCAAGCTTCATGTAACACTTTTTAGTGAGTGCAGATTTTCTAGCTATGTATCGTGCTTTTGGAGATTAAGACATCATATATGGCATAGGCTCATGCTTTTCCTCTAATGTGCTTTCTTGTAGGTATGTCATGTTAAATATGGTGAATCAAACCACTGTTTCTTACTTTCTGCTCCTGGAATTTTCAAAAAATCGGCAACTGCAACTTCTACATTTTTTCTTATTCCTCATATTATACCTGGCAACGGCAACAGCAAATCTTCTCATCATCACAGCAGTAGCTTTTGACCATCACCTGCACAATCCCATGTACTTCTTTCTAATGAACTTGGCTATGCAGGACTTGGGTATTGCTTCAGTTATTGTCCCCAAATCCATGATGAATTCTCTCATGGACACTGGACAAATCTCTTACTATGGTTGTGTTGTTCAAATCTTTCTGTTTATCACTTTTGAAGGTTTTGAATTGTCTCTCCTGACAGTCATGGCATATGATCGGTATGTTGCCATTTGCCATCCACTGCACTATGAATTATTGATGAACTGGAAAGTCTGCACCAAAATAGTGATTCTGGTGGGGGTTACAGGTATAATCTATGGAATTTTGCACACCACTGGCACTTTTTCTACCCCTTTCTGTTCTAATGCTATCAACCAGTTTTTCTGTGAACTTCCATACTTGTTAAGGCTATCCTGCTTTGGTTTCAATCTAGCTGAATTTGGATTCTTGATTATTAGTATCATTGCAGGATTTGGTTGCTCTGTTTTTATTATTGTCTCCTATGCCATGATCTTCAAGGCAGTGTTGAAAATCCCTTCTATAAAAGGAAGGCAGAAGGCCTTTTCCACTTGTCTTCCACATCTTATAATCTTTTGTATCCTTTTGGTAACTTCATGCTTGGCCTACCTGAGACCCCATTCTAAGACACCATCTTATTTAGATTTAATATTCACAGTCTTATATTCCTTACTTCCACCCCTGTTCAATCCAATCATTTATAGCATGAGAAATAAGAATATCACACTTGTCCTATCTAAACTGTGGAAACACTCTTTGTCTAAGGAAGTATGAACTTCCTTTGATTTTTTTTTTAATCTTGCAGTGAACTTTCTATATCTTTTGCTTTCAATTTTCTTTGGAGGGGAAAGCAATTACAATATTATGTACTTCTTTCTAATGAATTTGGCTGTGCAAATTTGCGCATTGTTTCAGTCATGATCCCCAAATCCATGGTAAATACTCTCATGGCTGTAAATTCTCTCATTATTTTAGCTGCAATGCTCAAATATTTCTCTTTCTCTCCTTCGAAGCTTATCATTTTTTTCCCTCCTCAGAGTCAATGCATATAATTGGTATGTTGCCATTTGCTGCCCATTGTACTATAAGATGGTGATGAATTGGAAAGCCTGCACTAAAATAATGATTCTGGTGGGGATTACTGGTGTACTCTATGATATTCTGCATGCAACTGATACATTTTATAACTTCCTGTTCTAATATTGACAAGTTTTTTTTCCTGTGAAATTCCACAATTGCTAAAGCTACCTTGCTTTGGATTTAATGTAGTTGAGGTTGGAGTACTTGTGACTATTGTCACTGTTTGGTTGTTTTGTTTTGATCATTGTATCTTATGCCATGGTCTTCCAGGCAATGTTGAGAATGCCTTCTATGAAGGGAAGGCAGAAGGTTTTTTTCACTTGTCTTCCTATCTTATAATCTTTTGTATGCTTTTGATAACTTCATGCTTGGCCTACCTGAGACATCCCTCTAACACCCTAGCATACTTAGATTTAGCACTTACTGTCCTATATTCCTTAGTTCCACTCCTATTCAGTTCAATCATTTATAACATAAGAAATAAGAATATTAATAGTTCTGTCTAAACTGTGGAGATTTTGACATTTTTGTTCACTCATGTTTTTTTATATGATTCTCCTGCATTGAATTTTTTATGTCTTTTGCATTCAGGTTTCTCGGGATGGGAAATTAATTACAAAGGGAACCACAGTTAAGATAGAGATAGATACTTATCATATCCTCCCAGATCAATGCTACTATAGAGGTCAGAAGGAGAAGATAACTGAGAAGAGCTGGGAAATGGATAATTGATTATTTTACTGATGAAATATATATTTATACTACAGATAGGCTCAGTTTAAAAACTCAAGTGGTATGTAGACTTGCCCTAAACCTGCTTTTGTAAATTTATTATTGTGGCCCACTTTAGTTTCAATATAACTGATTTTTAAATTTTCTATAGAACTTAACATTCTACTTTTATTTGTGAAGAATTCATTCCATTTAAGCACTTGTTATTTGGACTCTCTGGTCCTGAAATGATTTCTATCTCTCAAGTTCTACAATACTAAGTGGGAACTGAATGCACTTTTATTAAAACCAGAAAAAAAAATGTATAAAATTGACATGATCCTTTTTGGAATAATTAGCTGGAGTGCATTGTTCCTTTGAATTGGTGAAAGACTGTCTTAACGATTGTGGTACTAATTTCTTTTAATCATAAAGCAAACTTATTTTACAGAAGACAAGTTAGTAAGGCCTTCCCAGGAGTGGCATACAGTTGGTCTAAGCAGTGATTAGTGTCCCGTTGTGGGAGGGGATGATACTGTTGCCTTTGAAGAAGACAATGTTATAGCCTTTTTTTAGGAGGTAATCCCTGGATCCAACTTTGTTAGGCAAATTTGCCTGGTCACCAACTTCCCTGTGGTAGAGAAGGGTGATGAAATGTATAGATGATACTACTTTCAGAGGGTCTTGGAGGAAATAATGATCTTTTTAGTCATGGTCAAAGCTAGGTGATAGAACTGGGAAAGATTAAAGTAAGATATCTTGTTACTTTAGCTACACTTAAAACCCCAACATCCTCAAATATCTGCATATTTCAAATTCCCATGTACAACTACACAAGAAAATTACTTCGTATCCACATGCAATTGTTGTCACAAATTTTAGGCTTCATTGTTAGCATTTTTAAAAGTGGCAATAGTATTTTTAGCATGGCAGCCTGAAGCTCTTCTCTATCTATAAGAAAGCATGTTTTTTCTTTTAGCCAATTTAATTTTTGGGACATGATGTATTGTGATGTATCATGACATTTTTTGCCTTTGAAGAGCCAGGATGGATGTGACTTGCATGTGACACTTCCGGCCCACAGGCCACCAGTTTCACAGGTCTGGTATACAACTTGCCTTTTCAATAACTACACAATAGAAAGTTATTCTGAAAGTTCTTTTTCAAGAAAGATACAAACTAGCTGGGAAAGTGTAATATAAAAAAGAATAATTTGTCACTTGTGGAATGTTAGCTAGAGTCAATGTTTTCTATTGTTCAAACTTCACAAGTAATCCATATATTTCATTGTTTGATCATTTGCTTATTGATGTAGCACATGTGTTGAATGTATGTGTCATTTATTTCTTTTTTTCCCCCAAAAGATTTTTTTTTACACATCTCTTTATGTGGGCAACATGGTTCCAGATTATAACACTTGTACATAATCATACCTTCATTTCCACCAATCTTATATAATATTATCTCATATCATTATCCATTTCACTCATCTTTAAATAAGTTTCCATTTCATATTTCAATTCATTAATTCAATATCATTTCATCCAAATATAGATTCCCAGTTCTTTATCCTCTATTATTTCCTTTTTCAGCTTAATACCTATTTTATTTAACATTACACATAATTATTATCCTTAATTTTTCCAAAACCAATTATATAATAAACAAACTAAAATGAGTAAAAATAAAAACCAATATATTTAGGATCCACATGGTAATTTTAAGATACCCCCCCCCTGAAATTGCTAAAATGACTTCTTAACATATGTCATTTCATCTTCACTTTTCTTTTAATCATTAATAATTATATTTTTTCCTTTTCTACTTTGCCAAAATTTATATGTTTTAATATATTTCACTTTTCTTATAATCATTAATAATAACATTTTTTCTTCCTTACACTTAACTAAAATTTATCTATATATTTTAATACATGTCCATTCCCTGTTTTAATCCTCCAATGTAAGGGATCATAACAGCATAATTCATATATATATATATATATATATATATATATGTTTTCGGAGATTTTCACGGCTATTTGTTTCATTGTCTTTTGTTTACATGTGTTTAAGGTTTTTGAGCTGATAATTTTAAATAATAAATAAGGGAGACTAGGATAGATCTATTTCGAGGTAGTTAGCTCTCTTCAGCTAGCCATACCCTTACTGGGATTCGAACCAGGGAAGTATTACATGTGAGGCAGTTGTAATTGCCACTACACCACCTGGTTCTATCCTCTTCAGCTGAGGCAGGGGAATAAGTATATACTTTGTATTACAACACCCTGTTAAGCCCCAATTAAGGGAGAAAGCATACTACTAAGCATACTACTAAGACAACGAAACAAATAGCTTTCTGTCGGTATGGTCTCTGGTGATGAGCCGAAAGACAGAAAAGAAAGCAGTATGCTTTCTCCCTTAATTGGGGCTTAATAGTGTTGTAATAAAAGGGTATTGTAATACAAAGTATATACTTATTCCCCTGCCTCAGCTGAAGAGGATAGAGCCAGGTGGTGTAGTGGCAATTACAACTGCCTCACATGTAATACTTCCCTGGTTCGAATCCCAGTAAGGGTATGGCTAGCTGAAGAGAGCTAACTACCTCGAAATAGATCTATCCTAGTCTCCCTTATTTATTATTTAAAATTATCAGCTCAAAAACCTTACGCACATGTAAACAAAAGACAACGAAACAAATAGCTTTCTGTCGGTATGGTCTCTGGTGATGAACCAAAAGACAGAAAAGAAAGCAGTATGCTTTCTCCCTTAATTGGGGCTTAACAGGGTGTTGTAATACAAAGTATATACTTATTCCCCTGCCTCAGCTGAAGAGGATAGAGCCAGATGGTGTAGTGGCAATTACAACTGCCTCACATGTAATACTTCCCTGGTTCGAATCCCAGTAAGGGTATGGCTAGCTGAAGAGAGCTAACTAGCTCGAAATAGATCTATCCTAGTCTCCCTTATTTATTATTTAAAATTATCAGCTCAAAAACCTTATACACACACACACATATATATCTGTATATATATATATATATATGTTTTCGGAGGTTTTCGTGGGTATTTGTATGTGGATCTTTGGTTCTTCGGGTTTTCTCCCGTGTAGAATTGGAAATATCTAGGCGATGTTTCGATGAAGTCTCATTCATCATCTTCAGGCTTGTGTCTTCGGCCTTGTGCTTCTCAGAGTAAGCACAAGGCCGAAGACACAAGCCTGAAGATGATGAATGAGACTTCATCGAAACGTCGCCTAGATATTTCCAATTCTACACGGGAGAAAACCCGAAGAACCAAAGATACATACATACATACATACATACATACACACACACACACACACACACACACACACACACACACACACACACACACACACATATATATATATATATATATATATATATATATATATATATATATATATATATTTATATAATCCTAGAATAATTTCCAGCAAATGTTAAACTAAATGCCAATATACATTCCCATGTGGTACCCCCCTTATACAATCCCTAACCCTTATCTCTAAATCTTGTCACTTTATCATTCCTTTTAATTTTGATTAGGTTTCCCTTTTCTAAGTTCCCCAGTCTTTCTTCTTTTTTCCTTCTAGTTTTATTTTTATTTCCCTCTGCCTGTTGGCCAGGTTCCCCCTCTTTTCAGTTCTGTGTTTTTGGGTTTCTTCTTTCATATTCCCTTCTTCTTCTTAGTCTTGAGTGTCTTATCTCTTTTATTTATTGTCTCTAATGTCGATGTCTCTGTTTTAAGTCCTTTTATGTCCTTTGACAATATTCCTTGTTCTTCATGCACATCAAGGCTGTTAATTTCCTCTTTTAATTCATCCTCTCTGAGCTTCCTTTGTTCTTCCACAAGCTGTGACACTATTACTTTACTCAGCATTAATTCCACCAGTCTCATTCTTTCTTTAAATATCTCTCACACATTTTGGAGTTCCAACTTAAATTCTTTGCTTATTTCTTCCATTTCTTCGGTCTATCAAGTTATTCTTTATTTTGTTAAAAGTTATGTTTTTCTGTTATAGTTCTTGTCAAAAGTCTCCATTTATCTCACTTTCTCTTTCTTCTTTTTTCTTGTCACAATCAACCTCTAACAATCCCAAAGTATTGCATTGTTTTATGTTTAATTGTAATTCCCCCTTCTTTTTTTTATAAAGCTTCCGGGGATCTTGTTATATTAATAATCTTTTATTCTATTTCTTCTCTCTTTCAAATATTTATACAACCAATAATTTTCCATAGAAACATAAAAGAAGGAAATCTTTAACCCTTAGGTGATGCTCTATATCACTTTCTTCTTAAAATTCTTTTATTTTTAATTCACTGTTCCATAGTATTAATATTAAATTTTATCAATTCAAAATCAGTCCAGAATTTTATCCAGTGCCTGATTAATGTCCAATTTTGTATGTTATTCCAAATTTAGTCTCTAATCACATATAATTCTTTTATTTCTGGTTTTTCTTTACCTTATATTTTCCTCTTATTTCTTGTTTGCCGCTACCTCTCTTTTAAATGAGGGCTCTTTCTTTCCATTTTTTGGGGTTATCAAAAAGAACGTTCAAAATCTTTTATCCAGTTACACGCCACTCACCTCTTTCACTCTCCAGCACAAACTTGTGTCCCGGCAGCTTCCCAACTTCAGGGAAGCCATTAAAGACTGCCGCTTCTCCTAGTCTTCTAGGGGAGTTTGCCAAGCCAAGGAGGGGAGATGCGGCTCCCCTCGACCCAGCTGGTGATCTCCCCCTCTTCCTCCCACCCCTATGAGGTGGGTCAGATGGATCTGGTCCTTTAAGGACCCCTCCAACAGGGTAAGCATGAATCAAAGCTGTGCACAATCACGGTCTCTGATCCGTCATCAACAAGAATGTCATCGTGTCATTTATTTCTGTGCCCGCCCCCTTAATAAATACTTTCTGCTTTGCCTGAAATACTTGGTGATTTATATTTTAAGGATACAAACAAGTTCTTTTGCAAAAGTAAAGATTTTCTGTCTCCAAATTTCAGCTCCATTCATGCTTGGATTGCCTGAGTTTTGAGGCAACACTACTTCCTATATGCTGTAGAAAAAGATTTATAATCTACTCCTTCAATGACAGTAGATGTTGTGATTTTTGTAGTGATATCTGTTGTATCTGTTTGCTACTAAAAGGTTTATTGTATTGTCCTAGTAATGAAGAGTTTGTGGAAGCAACAAAGTGGAGAGCAGCCACTCAGAAAAATTGTGTTTAAGGATTAATAGAAGTCATGGCCCAGCATCAAAGAGAGCAGAACTGAGTCTTTATTATTTTATCTAGCAAGAAAATAAATATTCCAATTAGCAACAGTTGGCTGCAGCAAGTTCAAATAGTGACAATTGTCTGCAGCCTATATAAGGGCTTTGGTTATCTTTATTATTTTTGCTGGAAAGAATGTCTAGGTCAGGTGTGATCTCTGTATATGAATTTCACTCTTGAACTTTAGATTCTTTGACTGGCTGACAATCTTGAACTGGCTCTTGAAGCTTGGACCAACTTAAACAAATCTTTTGTATGTTCCTCTTTGAAAACACACTTTGTAGGCAAGCCTTTGCTTTGTTTGACTTTTCTTGATATATTGCTAACTCTGCTACCTAAAACCAAAACTGATATTCTTTCAAGAAACCATGTTTCTATGTATGGATAAAACCTGAAGCAGGCAATAGATGAGAAATTATCCATGTCCTTATTTTTCATTATCACATTTTCTGGCACAAAGATTGGTGTGGATTACATGGGATACAAAATCAATAAAACACTCACTCTCGGTATAAAATGCCAAGAGAATAAAAAACAAATACCCACATAACATTAAGATCCAAACAATAAACAAAGTTAAACATGCTATGAATAATATCAACATTGTTGTCAAAACAACCATTCTTCTCAAACTTTTAAAATGCAAACAAGCAGGCCATTCTTCCAATCTTGATACTATCTGGTTTATAAAAATCACAGTGCATAACATAATTGCTCATTTTCTGCCCATATTTCTCATTTTATGAAAGCAGATATTTTATATACTAATTCACTGGTTGGTTGCATAGGTCCTTCTGCTCCCTGATTGTATCTCTCAATCTGGTTGGATCATTGAATAAGTTTATTAAGCAGACAAATCTGAAATACTGATTGCAAAAAAAAAATCAGTTCTTTTTCCGTGCAATGATAATCTCAGGGCTAGAAATAACATGTCACATATGTCACTGTGATAAAGGACTGAAATATAGCAGAAATCATACACAGTTAGTAATATAAACAGAACCATAGCCTTTTGATAGATCTCTCTTTTAATCAGAACAATAGGCATATGGTTCTTCATGACTGATCTGGTCTTTCTGCTTTTATTTGACTAACCAATATACATTTTTCCTTAAATATTAATAAATCATATTGATGAGTTCCTGATTATAGTTTATATTTCCATAAAATCATCAGGACATCTATAATAAACTGTCATCAAAATAATTTACAACATTTCAAGGTCTCATCAGAATTCTTGATTGCAATAGGCCCAATTTTTTTTAAAAAAATATTTATTTTGGCTAATGCAACAAAACAAAATTTATAACAAACCAAATAAACAAAAATGTACATTCAATGGAACATGCCTTGTCATTCTAACCTGACTGCTATTAAGTTTGTTGAATTTAAAAATAAATGTGAATTTCAAAATGAATGGTTGTAATTTGAGTACTACCTGTGTTGATTTACAAGTTCACATAATGAATATTAGACCAGGAAGATCAGAGGATTGGTTAATTTGCATTGTTAAAAATTTAGTGAAAGTGGCACTTCTCTTCAATTATATTTCATTATCTTACTACAGGAGATAGCATAATGTCATATCAAACACAACGCTTATCTCCTTTATAATGCCTTGGTGGGAAATCTTCAGATTATTTTTCTGATACTATTCATGATCTGCACAACTTCTTTTTAAAAGTTTGTCTACAGATAGTTTTCAACTTTAAAATTTGAAAAAGTTGATACTTTACCAATAGTATTTGTAAATATAATAAACAAATTATAGATAATAAATGAATATATAGAGCTTATATAAACATTAAAACATAAACACATAATCAAATTTTCATAAGTTTAACCAAAATTTAGGCATGTACTATTAAGTTTTAAATAGCAAGAATGAGATTTATGATCTTATTCTGCAAAGGTTTTCTTTTTCAGTTAGGTAGCAACAATCTGAGGTTACCATGGCTGCATTTTATCTTCAGGCAACTGACATAGGACAAAGTGGCATTAGATGTTCCTCATAGTCAGGTAGATAGCATCAGCATGACATCACAAATGATAGTTTGTGGTCTCCATGTAGAGTAGGGGTGTCAAACTCGTGTTGTCATGGCAGCGTCAAGTGACATATTGGAACTTTTTTCCCCTTTACTAAACTGGGAGAGGGCAAGTCCAGCAAATGACACAATTGGCCCATGGGCCTACAAGTTTGACACTCCTGATGTAGAGGTTTAATTACAAGTCCAGCTGAGCTAGCAGTTCAGAAATCCAGTTAAGTGAATCAAGGCTTAGAGTGAAAGCAACCTTTTATGCTGCTTTAGTTCAAGATCTAAAAGAAGTTAAATAGGATTTTAGGTTACGCTACTTGTTTAGAGATCTCATTTCTAAGATTTTATATTTAATTTATGTATTTTAGAAAGCAATTTTTAAAAAGTGATTGTGGGTTTTTTTGTCAAATATATCTATGTTCTTGTATTATTAATGATTATTTGTATTTAATTCAGTTGATCCAATTCATACTCTACAAAGAAACAGCTTATTTGGTTCTAGAGAAATTTCATTGAATAAAAGTCCTTTGAGATGAAGATAAGTGGAAACAGAAGTTATTTTTTCCATGATTAAATATCTTTTCCATAATTGCCTTCAAAACTATATTTTAAAACTGTTCAGCTTTTGAAAATTTGAGTTGCCTAACAAAATCAAAGTGAAATAAATTATACAATAGAAACTATTCAAAGAAATGAGATTTTATTTAAGAGCAAACTAAATCATTGTAATTGGAATCAATTTTAATTATTCTCAGACATGGACCATTAAATAATTGGGACAATAAACTTCAATTTATTTTAATGTATCCAATCAGAATAAGATTAATAGATAATTGACTCACCAACACTTAGCATATTATGTCTTCTTTGGAAAAAAAAACCTGCAGGTTTCTGTTAATCTAACTGAATTTGTTTCTTCCAAAACTTGAATTATACTATTTTACATACATTTGGACAATGGCTAAATTATGAATGACTGCCTTTAGTAAAAATTATCCTTCTTGCTGCAATACAGAATATTCTTACATTCTACCTTTATTTTATTTAATTGACTTCGTAGAGAAAGACCACAGATATGGAGAGAAGCAGCATTGGTACCTTCTCTGTCACTGAACAAATCATCTCCAGCATTAGAAACATGAAGGTCTAAAGGCATGGCTGCTCCTCTTCTACCAACAACATTGACTATACAACCACAGAGAAAGAAGAATCACCATAATACAATTTCCCTAAATGTGCAGCTGAAATTGAAATTAATTAAGAGATCAGGAAGTATAAAAACAGATAACAACCCTGATCCCAGCTCTTTGAATAGATCTTCAACAAGTGTGACCAATGTTCAGTATCCTAGACTGAAACCAGATTGAAATAGATACTGATAAATCACTTTCTCCAAAAATATTTGCAATGATTGTCCATCTCCTGTCCCAGACCAAACATACACAAACACTTGGGAAATAATTGGTGAAATAAGGGCTTGTAGGAAGAAATGTCCATCAGGATTTAGTCCCAAGTAGGGAGAAAGACACTGAAAATATGGAGACTGCTTGGAATGATGGTTTAATGGTGAACAGAACCACATGGATTTGAAGTCCTGGGTAGCTGACCATATGGATTGGAGAGACAGAGAGAGAGATTTATACCCTCTCTTGGGCCTTGTCCTAGAGCTTCCTGTTCCTGTGAAAAAAATGTATCCTATTGGTTGCTATGTAAATACTAGCCATTTGTTTGAGATAAGTCTGGTTTGAATTGTGCTGGGTGATGTAATATCCCCAAGTACCATATGTTGAATTCTGCTGCTAGATGGGTAGAGGACTAATCCTATTATGTCCTGAGAATGAAAGTATTTTGTAGATAAGATGGCCCAGTCTTTTGTCTTGTAGATAAGCTGGCACCAAAATATCTGCTAGGGGCAGGAGCTGCAGGGAGCTGCTCTTTTTCTTTAAAAATGTGGTTCTCCTTTTCTCATCCAGGGAAAAATAATATTCTGTTTTTTTAATATTCTAAGAATAATAGAATATTATTTTAATATTCTTCTAAGTGGGGTGGGTGCTAACTTTCTTCAATCCCCCTTCTTTTTCCACAATATGTGGGTAACACACACATCTTATTGGCAAAAGATTGAAAATTGATCAGATCAGTGAGACTTGATGGACGCTTTTAATTTTTCTGATGGCAAAGGGAAAAGCTTTGATAGAGGCAGTAGAAAGGATGCCTACAGTGGTTCCCAAAAGGAGAACTTTCAGTCATGACGGTGTAGCAGCCAGGGAAAATGTTATGGAAAGAAATTTACAGTATCAATTTTCTATGCCAATTATTTCCAGATGTTTGATGTCACTTTTTATAAGCTTCCAGTCAGGTTTCAAGCAAGCACAAGTCTCAACAACTGGAGCCCACTTGCTGTCATCCGAAGAGGTCCCATCAGCACCCGAGGTCCTCCCGTAGCCTGCTGAGATCACCCGGGGAGAAAAGACAACACTGCCCCCAGTGGAAGGCTCCAGCTCAGCAACAGGTCCTTCCCCATTGCTCCGTATAAAAGGAGCTGTCAAATGAAATCAGCTGTCTCTCTCTCTCAGCTGCTGCTGCAAGCTCGCGGCTTGCCACAGCTGAGATACATTTTAACAAATAAAGCCTGTTAGCTTTATATTGCCTCTGCCTCTTCACTCCCATGTACCAAACCCAAAAGAAACAGTTGGTCCACTAAAGAGAGAAGATGGCAAGAAAGTAACAGGCAACAGATTAAGCGGAATTGCTTAACTCATTTTTTGTATAGGTCTTCATGCAAAAAGAAACCATAGCCCAACCCACCAAAAATATAACTGTAAAAAACAGACCAGAAATAAAAGTTAAAATAAGCAAAAAAAAAAGTAAGAGAACACCTGTCCGATTTTGATGAACACAAATCACTGAGGCCTGATGGATTACATCCCAGAGTTTTAAAGGAGCTGGCAGAGGTCATCTCAGAACCACTGCACCATATCTTTCAAAAACTCTGGAGCACTGGGGAACTACCAGAGGACTGGAAAAGAGCTGATGTGGTTCCCATCTTCAAAAAAAAAAAGGGGGGGGAGGAACAGACCAAGGAAATTATAGACCAGTGATGGCTAATCTTTTTGAGCTCCTGTGCCAAAAATTGTGCATGTGCATGCACACTCATGTGCCAGCACCCAGAAGGCAATGCATGCATCTCCCATGCCCCCTGTGCATGCGCGTGCAATCCCCCACCCCCTTACCGGCACTGTGCCTCCCAACTGATTTTCAGCCTGTTTGAGGCCTTTTTCGGCTCCCAGGCTTGAGGAAAGCCTCTGCACCCTGAAAAATAGGCTTGTCACTTCCATATTTCTGGATATACAGGAAGTGATGAAACAGGCCTATTATTTGTCCTGAAAAGCTTGCAGAGGCTGAAAAGCCTGCGTACCACCTCTGGCACATGTGCCATAAGTTCACCATCAGGACTATAAAGCCTCAGTAAGATCATACTGCATCCAGTTTTGGTCACCACACTATAAAAAAGATGTTGAGACTCTAGAAAAAGTCAGAGAAGAGCAATCAGGATGATTAGGGAACTGGAGACTAAGGCATATGAAGGACGGTTACAGGAACTGGGCTTGGCTAGTCTAGTGAAGAGAAGGACCAGGGGAGACATGATAGTAGTCTTCCAATATTTGAGGGGCTGCCACAGAGAAAAAGGGGTCAAGCTATTTTCTGAAGCACCTGTAGGCCAGACAAGGAATAATGAATAGAAACACGGATAGTGCAAGCAACTACTTGTTAATTACATTAATGATATTGTTAATATTTGGTGTAATTTTGACAGTATAATTAATTCTTGAGGGAAATGTATACTAAATATACATTTAACCTTTCATACTGAGTATGCATCTGTACATCGGCATGCAACAAAAGTTGGACATTTTTTATCCAATACTGCACCTATGCTTCCAAGTCAAAGGCGCATGCAGCAAGAGACACAAAGAAAAGCAGCAAGTGAAATGTAGACTGAAAATTTAATAGAAAAGGTATATCCTGTTTTCTGCAAAATCTCATTTAGTTAAATCTGTATGACTCGGCTATTATATTCAATTCTCTAATGCTAACATTGGGAAGAGAATTTAAAGAAATTATTACCATAACACCGTACTTTAATATGTTATTTAGATGGGGAAAATAAAATAAAGGAGGATTATTTTCAGAAATATAGATTTGAACAAAATAATAAGAATCGATTTGTGGGATTGGTTGGGATTTTATATGCATCCTAAGAAATAAAACAAATGTCTGTTTAAAATGGTCATATCTCTCCCTTATGCTGATACTGGAAAATAAAAGTGTATTTATACATTGTAGAAAAGTTGAAGCCAATGAAAGATCTTCCCCTTAAGAGTGAATTAATATCACTGGCATTATTTTTCACCTTCTGCACTTAAGGCACAATGTATGATGTCATTTCTGAAATTGTTTCTTCATTATATGAATTTGTCTCTAATCCAACACTGGAACCATTTGTCAGAAGTGGTTCATGTCTAAGCAAGGGGTTGGACGAGAAGACCTGCAAGGTCTCTTCCAACTCTATTATTCTATTCTATATACTACTAAAATTCTCATCCCTGTAACCTCAGATGGCAATACTGTGGACTATAGGGCAAAATATTTTCAACCAAGGTAGTATCCACAGCCTATGACTCCCATAAAACTAAAATTTGACAAATGTTATAAACAATTGTATAAAATAAAAATTACCACAAAGCATTTTATGACATAATGCAAAATGTTGTAAACCCTCTTGATGTTTGATTATGCTATGTAGTTCAATATGGGCTATTTTTAAGGTAGAAACTTCTCTGGATATCTCCCTGTATTTTAAAGAACATTTTCAATGAAGGCAGTACTTAGAAGCTCTGCCATTGTTGAAGGCAATGATGGGAAAATTTTAATTGCTTTAGGAAAATAGAAAGACAGAGAATTATGAATCATACCTATGAAAAAATTAAAGAAAGTTTATATCTAGTCCAACACTTATCAATGAATGGTTTGGCAAAGAATGAACCTTTTAAATATACCATTAACAGATAATTAGAGTTTGAAGAGACCTTGTAAGTCATCTAGTCCAACTATTAAGGCAGCACATTTTATACTGCAATAATATGAGAATAATATGAGAAACATATGAGTGGCTACCAAGAATTGAAAAGACATTTAAAAATGGAAGTAATGATTTTGCACACATAAATAGTTTTCTCTAACATTATTTCTCACGTGTGCTCTCTTACAGTTATGTCATAATTTAAACATGGAAAATCAAACCACTGTGCCTTATTTTTTGCTGCTGGAATTCTCAAAAAAACGTGATCTGCAGCTCCTACATTTCTTCTTATTCCTCATATTATACCTGGCAACGGCAATAGCTAATCTTCTCATCATCACTGCAGTAGCTTTTGACCATCACCTACACAGCCCCATGTACTTCTTTCTAATGAACTTGGCTATGCAGGACTTGGGTATTGCTTCAGTCATTGTCCCCAAATCCATGATAAATTCTCTCTTGGATACCAGACAAATTTCATACTTTGGTTGTGTTGCTCAAATCTTTTTCTTTTTCTCCTTTGAAGCTTTTGATTTTTCCCTCCTGATAACCATGGCATATGATCGATATGTTGCAATTTGTCATCCCCTGCACTACGAGATGGTGATGAATTGGAAAGTCTGCATCAAAATAGTGATTTTGGTGGGGGTTACAAGTATAATCTATGGAATTTTGCACACCGCTGGCACTTTTTCTACCCCTTTCTGTTCTAATGCTATCAACCAGTTTTTCTGTGAACTTCCATACTTGTTAAAGCTATCCTGCTTTGGTTTCAATCCAGCTGAATTTGGATTCTTGATTATTAGTATCATTGCAGGATTTGGTTGCTCTATTTTTATTATTGTCTCCTATGTCATGATCTTCAAGGCAGTGTTGAAAATCCCTTCTATGAAAGGAAGGCAGAAGGCCTTTTCCACTTGTCTTCCCCATCTTATAATTATTTGCATCTTTTTGGTAACTTCATGCTTGGCCTATCTGAGATCTCCTTCTAACATCCCAAGTTACTTAGATTTAACATTCACCATCCCATATTCTTTACTTCCACCCATATTCAATCCTATCATCTATAGCATGAGGAATGAGAAAATCAAATCTGTCTTGTCTAAACTGTGGAAAGTCTGACATTTTCTTTCAACTGTGTTTTTTTATTTGGTTCTCCTGTATTGAACTATCTGTGTCAATTGCCTTCAGTTTTATCAGGAAGAAAAAGCAATTGCAAAGTGAATCTCAGCTGAGATATAGATAGAGCCTTATCATGTCCTTCCAGATCAATGGTCCAGGTCAGCACCCTGAGTCCTTGCCATTTCAATCAAGCCAAGGTTAGGAGAGAAATGTGAAAGATATGTCCAATTAATTATTTTACCATTGAAATATATATATACTGTATACCATTGAAAGGATTAGAGCAAACACATAATCTATCTAACTTGACTTTTGATTCCCTGCTGAGCTGAGCTCCATTGTAACCTAATGTGCCAACTGCAAAGATAAAGCCTCTAGGCTAAATTGCAAAGTAGCCTAGCTAAAGTAACTTGTAAAATGCAAAATGTGAATTCTGCCTGTTTGCTGTAACTTAAAATGTGTATTCACAGTGAGATATTAACCCCTAACAATGCTCTGGGCTAAAATGTATTTCTTTCCCTTCTAAAATCTTTTGTTTGCTTAAGTGCTGAGAAAGATCATGAGGTTTGCATGATATGAAATAATGTTCCTAACACTATGACAAGCTGTGCAAGCTGTGTAAACTATAAGAAGTTCAAGAAAAAGAGTGGGGTTTTTTTGCATGTGCCTGCTTCTCTCTGTCTGCTCTTTTTAAGGTGGGAGATTAAAGGTTGCCCAGTTTTATTTTCTACAGAAATAAAAACTGATTATCAGTAGGCTTGTGTTCAGAGTTTCATTGGACTTATCAGATTCTGAGCTGCACTAAAAAAACACTTACACTATAGAAAGGCTCAGTTTAAAAGGGCAGATGGACTTGCCTAAGCTTCCTTTATAACACTATTACTTTGGCCCAGTTTTGTTCTGATATGGAAAAATAAAATAAAGAATAATGTATTTAAATTTTAAATTTAACAGTTCGTTCCACTTAAGCACCTCTCTGGTCCTGATATCATTGCTGTGTCCCAGGTTGGTTTGGCAAATAGATTATATGGATCTTTTCTAGTCAGACCAGGTGACAGCTCAGAGAAAGATTAAAATAAGATGCCTGATTTCTTCAGGTTATCCTATTTGGACTTTTTTCACTCCAACACCCTCCATTATATATGTACAGTATCTTATATTCCAATACACAACAAGAACTCAATACACAAGCCTGAGGATGGCAGATGAGATTCTGCTGAAACATCACTATAATAAAAGCAGAAATATTATGTAGGAAAATACCCGAAGAAACCTAAATACCATACATATAAATACCTGTGAAAACATAAGAAAACAAAGATTAATTTGTATCTACTTGCTACTACTGCCTAAATGCATAGAGAAAGAGATTTCTACTCTACACCTTTAATGCTGACACAAAAATAGTCATTTTGATTTTGGAGTGAGTTCTGTTATTGCTGACTGCCACTAAATGACTACTTTGCCTTTGAGAGTTTGTGGGAGCAACATAGTGGAGAGCTGGCCGTTGGTTAAATTGCGGCATGATGATGAAGAGGTGTCATGGCTCAGTAAAAAGGAGATCAGAACAGAGGTTCTATCAGATTATTTGCCAAGCAACAGAATAAACATTCCAAATAGTGAAAGTTGGCTGCAACAATAGTCTAAAAAGTGAGAGTTGGCTGCAGCCTGTATAAGAGACTTGGTTATCTCTATCCGCTCTGCTGGAACAGTCTCTGATGTTATCTCCTTGTATGTATTTCACTCTTTCAGACCTTTGTACTGGTTTATAATCTTGATCCAATTATTGAATTTTGGACCAGTTTTAGACTATTCTTTAGCACACACTTTTTTAAAAACAGTTTGCTTTGTTTGAGATTCCTTGCTACATTGCTAACTCTGTTACATGGAAACAAAATTGATATTCTTTCAATAAATCATATCTGTATGAGAGAATGAAACCTAAAGCATGCAATAGATGAAAAATTACCTAATTCCTTATTTTATTTATCACTTTTTCTATTTCACAGCAATCAAAAAACTCTTGTATAATACATGATATATAAAGATGATTAATCACAATATAAAATTTCCTACAGAAAACAAAAACAAACATACACCTTAAAAGTATAAACAATTAAAAGAAAAGTTAAAGATGATATAAAATGCAAACAAGCAGGCCATTCTTCCAATCTTGATTCCACCTGGTTCTTTATAAAAAGCAAAGTGCATAGTTTAACAGGCCATTTTCTGCCCATATTTCCTATTTCAATGAAACCAATATTTTATGTACTGATTCACTGGTTAGTGGTCATGTCCTCCTACTCTGATGGCCAAATATGTCTTCTAGGTACATGCCTCAGTATGCTAGATGCCAATTAAGCAACCAAGACAAGGGAGATAATTTAAGTTATGATTTATTTAAATGTTTCATTTAAATTCAATTTTGAGGAAAGAACCTAGAACAGACTTGCATTTATTTTTATAATTTCACAATAAAGAAACTTCAAACTAAAAGTTGATTGGTTTAGGAAAATATATCTGTCCAGTCACATGATGAAAAATTAGACATCCAATAATATGTAAGCATAAGGACTGAAACAAGCACTATATTCCAAATAAAAGTAAAAGAAACATTTGAAAGGGAAAAACTTAAAGATACATTCTCAGCACTGTCCCAACACTGGGGTCAAATGTTTGGTTTATAGAGGATTGGAAACAGCTGGAAACAAACGTATTTTATTTATAACGATTTTAGCACTGTAGTTTATAAAAGAAAAGCTTTTTAAATTCTTTTTGCTAGATTAGACTTTTGGCCAACTAATAACATATATTTAAAAGAGAGATTAAAAAAGAAAGAAATAAAGCAGATTAAAATACCAGAAAAGCTACTTTAATTATCCAGTATACTACAAAACCCACATTGCAAGTATTACCAAATTCATTCTATATGACCTTCAGCTTCCAAACTATAGTCTGAATTTGAATGAATACTTATTTATTTATTTATTATTTATTTATTAATTGCATTTATATACTGCCCTTCTCCCAAGGGACTCAGGGCGGTGAACAGCTCATCTAAAAACCCCACAGAAAATACAAAAGTTAAAAAGTAATTAAATTTAAATCGGCTGCGTAATAAGACTAAGAAACCCCCCCCCCCACCCTTAAAACCCAATTTAAAATTAAAAATGGAGATCAAATTTAAAATCATCATCTCAGCCCAGGCCGGCCTGCTCAAAGAGCCAGGTCTTTAACGCGTGCCTGAAGGTCCTCAGGTCCGTGCCGGTACGAAGTTCCGGTGGCAGAATATTCCAGAGGGCGGGGGCACCCACAGAGAAGGCCCTACTCCTTGGCGCCGCCAGACGACACATAGCGGCCGACGGCACCCGGAGCAGACCCTCCCTGTGGGAACGCACCGGCCTGTTGGAGAACGTTGGCAGAATGCGGTCCTGAAGGTAACCTGGTCCCATGCCATGGGTCGCCCTAAAGGTCAAAACTAGAACCTTGAAGCGAACCCGGAGAGCCACCGGCAACCAATGCAGCTCGCGCAGGAGAGGCGTCACATGGGCGCTACGTGACGCCCCCATGATCACCCGCGCGGCTGCATTTTGCACCAACTGGAGTCTCCGGATGCTCCCCGCAGGGAGCCCCATGTAGAGGGCATTACAATAGTCCAGGCGAGAGGTGACAAGGGCCTGAGTGACCGTGCGCAAGGCGTCCCGATCCAGGAAGGGCCACAACCGGTAGATCCGACGGATCTGATGAAACGCCCCCCTGGAGACGGCCGCGATGTGATGTTCAAGTGACAGCCGTACATCCAGGAGGACACCCAGGTTGCGAGCCCTCTCTGTGGGGGGCAGAACTTCCCCCCCAATAGCCAGCGAAGGTGTCAGCTGGCTATATCGGGGCGCCGGAAACCACAGCCACTCGGTCTTGGATGGGTTGAGCCGAAGCCTGTTCCCACCCATCCAGTCCCGCACGGCCTCCAGGCACCTAGACATAGCCCCCACAGCATCGTTGGGGTGGTCCGGAGTGGAGATGTACAGCTGGGTGTCATCTGCATACAGATGACACCTCACTCCAAGACCACGGATGATCTCGCCCAGCGGCTTCATGTAAATGTTGAACAAGAGGGGAGAGAGGACCGACCCCTGAGGCACCCCACAAACCAGGGGCCTAGAGGTGGACCTCTCCCCCCCCGCCAACTCGAATTGCGAACGGTCAGAGAGGAAGGAGGAGAACCATCGAAGGACGGTTCCACCAATCCCCAACCCCCCCAACCGTCGCAATAAGATACTATGGTCGATAGTATCAAAAGCCGCCGAGAGATCTAATAGGACCAGGACAGAGGAGAACCCTCTGTCACGAGCCCTCCAGAGATCATCAACCAACGCGACCAATGCCGTCTCAGTGCTATGTCCAGGCCTGAAGCCCGATTGGAACGGATCGAGGTAAGTAGCTTCCTCCAGGTACCGGGGGAGCTGACGTGCCACCACACTCTCAACAACCTTCGCCACGAAGGGAAGGTTGGAGACTGGACGATAGTTGTTTAAAATAGCTGGGTCCAGGGAAGGCTTCTTGAGGAGGGGGCGCACCACCGCCGCCTTCAAGGCGGTAGGGAGCACCCCCTCTCTCAAGGAAGCATTGACAATCCCCTGGAGCCAGCCTCGTGTCGTCTCCCTTGCGGCCGAAACCAGCCAGGAAGGACACGGGTCCAATAAACAGGTGGTGGCATTCAGACCCCCCAGCAACCTGTCCACACCCTCGGCGGTCACAGGATCGAACTCCCCCCAGATAACACTCTCAAGACCTGCCCCGGACACCTCCCCCGGGACCACCCAATTGGAGTCGAGCCCCTCCCGAATCTGAGCGATTTTATCATGCAGAAATCGGGAAAACTCCTCCGCCCTACCCTGCAAGAGGTCATCCCGCGCTCTCGGTTCAAGTAGAGAGCGGGTCACTCTAAACAGGGCGGCAGGCCGATTTTCTGCTGATGCAATAAGGGCGGAGAAATACGAAGATTTCGCCACCCCTATCGCCACAAGGTAAGTCTTAATATGA
Organism: Bungarus multicinctus; assembly: GCA_023653725.1. Taxonomy (NCBI): domain Eukaryota; kingdom Metazoa; phylum Chordata; class Lepidosauria; order Squamata; family Elapidae; genus Bungarus; species Bungarus multicinctus. The sequence goes on from CM042840.1 coordinate 114,458,855, forward strand.
GATCTCACCTGTGTTCGGTCAGACTCAGAACGGCTCGCCCTCCAAATGCCCTCTAGACGTCTTTTCCGGCACTTCATCTCCCGTAGCTCCTCCGTATACCACGGAGCCAAATGGGATCTGTGCCGGGTCAGAGGTCGCAGAGGCACAACTCGCTCTAGAGCCCCGGCGGCCAACCCATCCCAGGTGGCCACCAGGTCTCCAGGCGAGCTGAGAGCCAGAGATTCAGGAAATGGCCCAAGCTCCCTCTGGAAGCGATCCGGGTCCATTAGGCGCCTGGGGCGGAACCATCTAAGTGGCTCCGCCTCCCTGCGGTGGGGGGTAGCGGAACAGAAATCCAGCCTAAGGAGGGAATGATCTGTCCATGACAAGGGTGTAATAACTAAATCCCCCCAATTACAGTCATTCAACCACTGCCCAGAGACAAAAATCAGGTCCAGCATGTGTCCTCCTATGTGAGTGGGGGCAGAAACTAACTGGGTCAGGTCCATGGCCGTCATGGAAGCCAAGAACTCCCGGACCAACCCCGAGGTTTCACCGAGCGATGGCAGGTTGAAATCCCCCATGACCAAAAGCCTAGGGGTCTCAACCGCCAGCCCGGCTATTACCTCTAGGAGTCCGGGTAGGGCCGATGAGACGTGGCAGGGAGCCAGGTACGCCATCAAAAGACCCATCTGTACCCCTTGCCCCCACTTCACAAATAGAGATTCACAGCCAGCCGTCTGAGGGACAGTGGCCTCCCTAGGACAAAGGACTTCCTTTATAAGCACCGCTACCCCACCACCCCTTCCCTGAGCCCTAGGCTGGTGAAATGCAAGGAAACCTGGTGGGCACATCTCAACCAGAGGGACACCGCCCTCTGGGCCCAACCAGGTTTCGGTGACACCTACCAGGTCCGAACTTGAATAGATTTGTTTAAATTTAAGCAAGGCTGAAATGCTGATTGTAAAAACACCTCTTTTTTATGCAAAGATACACCTTAGTGCTAAAAGTAGTCTGCCAATGTGTCCGTGCCAGTTATGTCAGTGTGATAAAGGACTGAAATATAGTAGAAGTGATACACCAGCAGTAATATTATCAGAACCACAAAGTCTTCATAGATAGTTCAGGAATTAATCAAAGCAATAGCCATATGATTTTTCATAACTGATTTGATCCATCTGCTTTTATTGATTACCCTATATACAATTTTCTTTAAATATTAATCATTTATATCATTTAGTTCCTAATTGTAGTACTACAATGTCTTCAGGATACTATAGTGAACTATCACCAATCAAAACAATTCATTTACCACATTTCAAGATCTCAACAGAATTGATGAGAGGCCCAATATTATAAAACATTTATTTTGACAGAGGCAACAAATCAAAATTTATAACATGTTAATAAACAATATATATTTGATGGACATGCCTAATCACCTATCATAATCTTGTTGAAATTTCTCAATAGCCTGATTTTTAAAAAATAACTTAAAATTAATACTGAAAGAAAATTATCATTATTTGCTAAAAAAATCAGTAACTAAACAACTTCCAAAAGGCCATTTTGATATCTTTATTCCTCATGCTGTAGATTATTGGGTTCATTAGAGAAGGCACAACAGTATATAGTGTAGTAAATACTTGGTTCATTCCAGATGAATAATTAGTTGGCAATATCAGATGTGCAAAAATAGAACTGCTAACTAATAAGGAAACAACAGTAAGGTGGGGGATGCAAGTGGAGAAGGCCTTTTCCCTTCTCTCAATTGAGGGCATTCTCAGCACAGTAGTAAAGATCTGCACATAGGTTAAGATAATGAATGAGAGGCAGCCAATCCCTAAGCATGAACTAAAGACAAGAACCCAGATAAGGGTTCATTCAGATAAGAACCAGGACAAAAAAGCTTGATTAACTGTGGAACTTCACAGAAGAACTGATTGATGATGTTGGAGCAAAAAGGCATTGAAAAAATATTCCCTGTGTATAGAGCTGCATGTAGAAATCCAACCAGCCATGCCCCACCAGCCATTTGAATACAAGTGGACCACTTCATTATGGATGCAAAGTGCAAGGGATGACAGATGGCAATGTATCTGTCATAAGACATGACAGTGAGAAGGAATAAATTTGATGAGAAGAAAAATAAATAGAAAAACAATTGTGTCACACATTCAAAATATGAAATCCATTTGGAGTTCATGAAGACATTAATTATAGATTTAGGTATAATAGAAGATGTCCCACCGAGGTCACCAATAGATAAATTAATTAAAAAGAAATACATTGGTGTATGGAGGAAACGATTGAACAGAATCAGCAAAATAATCAAAAGATTTCCAATCAGTATAAAAAGATACATTAACAAGAAGACATTTCTGCGTATAATTTGAGCCACTTCATTTCCAAAAAATCCAACGAGCATAAAATCCGATATACTTGTAGTGTTGGACATAGCATTATGCAATTCCCTGTAGGAAGATGAAATATAAATTATATACAGATTTCTTTCACAATGAAAATATACTTTTTCTTCTAAGAGTAACAATGTTTTTATAACTACGTAACAGCTTTTTATTCTCCTTGTATTTTCTGATATGCTTATTATAAGTGCTTTGGAAAGACTTAGCTATCAGAAACAGCTCATACTAAATTGAAATTTATATAATTATAATTTTCATACAATTTAAAATTTTAATAATAAAATTAAATATAATTTGTAATAATTATACAACATAATTATATGAACCCACACTAATATTGCCCTTTATTTCTTTGCTATGTGTGAAAATCTTTTTTTATTGATCTCCCATCTCTAAACTTGCCTTTCCTAAGGAGGATTCAACCGGAGAGCAGATTATACTGCAAGTGCCACCTTCATAAATGTTAACTATGCAAATTTCACCAATCCTCTGCCTTTCTGGGAAATAAACTATTTTTCATCTTCTCTAGTAAAAGTTTTGCCAGTGAACCGGTTGAGATGCATGATCTCAAATACACATTTAAAGTCATATGTTCATAAGTGGGTATTTGTGCATAAGAGATGCTGATTGAAATTTTAAAAAAAGCATTCAAAGCAGTAGAATGAAAAAGGTTTAAAGGAAAAAAAATAAAGTTTGAAATAAAATACTAATATATTTATTTTCTCTAAACTGATCAAATCAATACACAGGTTTACTAATTTATACTTTCCTTGCATGGCATGTTTTTCTTTAAATGCTTACATTCAGCATTTACATTCAAAGACATTACCTGAAATCTTCCATTTCCTTTTCTTCTTCTCTTCAGACTTTGTGACTTTTTCTGATCTCATACAACCTGTTCTCTTAATTGCAGGTTCAGACTTCACGCTTGGAATTTTTTAACAACAGTTAATTATACTTAGGAAACCTGGTTTTGATCATGAATGAAGGATATCCAGAGATGTTCTCTCATTTCTCCAAGCACCCCAACATTAATAGACCATAATTAAAACCAAATGAGAAGAGGTCAGTTTTCTAACTGCAAATACATGATATTTAGAATTTTTACTGTAAGATTACCTTTCATGTCTATATCAGAATTGCTTAGTTTGGAACAATGTATGAGCCCAAGTAAATAAATACATATCTGTCACCAATATTATTATGATGCAAACTTCATGGGGTCCACTTAGAACATCCTCAACCTTCAGAAATCAATCCTACATGGAATATTCAGGCAATGCTAAAAACATCTGTGCACATGAGAATAATTATGCGAAGTTTTGATGGAGGCTGATTTAATTCTTCAATTTCATCACCAAACGTACTGTGTTTCTTTACATTATTAGAAAAACGTACAGATGACTAGAACCTCATTGACTGATCAACTAGCACTGAGCATATTTTTATATTTTCATGCCTATTACAGTTTTACAAGACATTACCACTAGAAACAACAGCATGTAACAGAAAGCATAGCAGGAAGGATCTTTGGAGTTCTTCTACTCCAACTGCCTACTCCTACAGAACCTTATATCATTCCAGACAAATGACTTTCCAAACTCTTCTTAAAAACTGGCAATAATCAATAATTTGTTGTTTTTTAAAAGTACTCATTGTTATCCTCATTATTTTCATTATAAATCCTTAAGATTCTTTTTTCCAATATCATAATAAATTTTAGGGGGGGAATCATAAATTGTAAATATTTGCATTTGTAATACAGACAAAAACCAGGCAACAATGCACTTGAATATTGATCATATGACTGTGGGAATGCTACAATGGTTACAAATGTAAGAATTGATTGTAAGTCATTTTTCTCAGCGCCATTGTTTCTTCAAACGGTTGCTAAATCAGTGGATGTAAGTCAAGGACTATCTATGTCCTATTTGATTATAATCCATATTCTGAAAGTTTACCCAAAGCCTATGAATTACTTAACATATAGAAAGTTGTGAATTTTCACAAGGAAACTTTTTAATTGCTATTTTTTGCTTTGCTTAAGCTATTTAGTTAAAACTAATTAGTTTTTTAAAAGGAGTAAATCCAGATGTTCACTAAAGTCACTTGAAATACAACAATGTAGTCTCACATTCATGTGAGTTAACTACACACCTAAACAAAGTTTTGCAAATATTTGATATCAAGTACTGAATGTGTTTTTGTATCCACATGCCTCTATTAGATTTTTCTCTCTCTTTTATTTATGATCAACTAATAGTCTCTAAGAGGTGTTTTTGTGATTCTGTGCTTATTTTCTTGTTGGTTTATTTTAATCTTTAAATAATAAACTTAATATAGAAGTGGCTCTAGTCTGATGACTCTGCTGCTTAGGTTTGGATGGTACAGTGTATTTATTATTTATTTTAGACAACTGGGAAGATGGAATACTGAATTTAGCTTGATTTTTTTGTGAGTGATTGAAGATTGAGATACAAAACAAGAGACTACTTTAAAGGAAACCTAAAGTGACTTCCAATAATAACTCTTTTAAAGTTGCCCATTGTAGCAATGCAATCTGTCAAATTGATAAATTTCAATCTGCATTCTACCTATGTGCTCTGAAGAACATCTTAGCTGGTAATAGCCTTACTTTCCAGAAGTTTCTCAATTGGCTTTGTTATCAGGCTTGGGTGCTTGTAGGGGATTAGTGAGATCATGAGGGGGTCTGTTGCTGATCAAATCTTTTGCATGTATTTTTTAATACATCTGGGTTTGATATGCTTACTGTTTTATTCTTTATTTGCTGTATCAGATAATATCCAGGCAGAATGAAACCACTGTATATTACCTCAAGGAAATAAACATTAAAAAAAATCTACATGGGATATTCACTGTCATCCCAAGAATGAAGTAGGTGATTAAAACCTTATAAAATGAGGCCATGACATAATATACAGAAAAATCAATAGTTATATTTGAATTTATAAAAAGGAAGATAAACATTACCAACCTTTTAAATATAAACTAAAATATAAAGGGAGATATATATTTTAAGTATAAATTCACTTTTAAGTATTCCCATTTTACAGTCTTTTCTTTGCTTAAGTTAAAGATTTATATTTAATCATCATTTGGACTAGATGACCTATAAGATCTCTTCCAACTCTATCACTCTGTTAATCTCATGTGTGTCTGCTAGATCTACTGATGCTGATAGTGCAATCATCTGAACAAATCAATCAGCTTGATTTCTTAGAACATCCATTGGATTTTTCAGCCAATACATTTAAATAAATAAATAATATTTAAGGGCAACTGACACTAGAACAATTATTACAAAATATAATAAAGAAATAATAGACAGAAGAAACCATGTATGACAGTGAAAGATAGATTTGGTTCACTGCACAAAATGTTCCCAACAGTGCCCAACAGAAAGCAGATTATAGAACTAGAAGCCTGGTTTTTAAAGGCCTCTAGAAAATTACCATTTCTGAGATATTTGAACAGTGGCAGAACTTCTAATGCCCTGCCTTTATTTGAAAAGTTGAGATACATTTAGAGATGTATCTGCCTTGAAAACATTGAAATTACAGCCTACAGCTATTCCTCCCCTCCTCTCTTCTTCCTCCTTTCCTTTCTTCCTCCCTCCCTCCCTGGATCTGCATCATCCTTTGAAACGAAACTACACTTTTTTCATTATTTATAATGATACATGTTTAGGGCTATGAGGACATACTTTTACAATGGTGGCAATTACAATGTTTGATTGGGAACTTAAACTTAGAAAATACACATAATGACCAAATTAATGACATAAATGCAAAATAGAACTAAATTCAAGCAAGAATGACTTCTTCTATATATATCAAACTAGCTGGATATCCATGCTTTGCGACAAAACTATGTGATTGGGCAATACAGGAGAAATCCGGTTCAGTCCGGTTCAATTTGTTGGCTCAGTATGGTTGGTGATTGAAACACATAAGGCAATATCGCTCCCACCACCTTGAATCCAGAAGCAATTCCATAGGTGGAATGCATAGGCATTCTCTCAGACAACTGAGAGAGTCAAGATGGCGACCAGAGGAGGTCGGCCTGAAGAGCTCTGCCGCGACGGCCGTTCGGTGCGGTGAGTTCCCGCCCCCTGGGCCCTCACCTGTGGCAGGGGTGGCGAAAGGACCCGTGGGGGGGTGGGCGACCCCCGAGGCCATAGTGCAGCGCCGGGCCTGGCGCTGTGCCCGGCGGCTGGCGGCTGGTGGCTAGTGGCGTGGCCGTGCGACTTCGCGGCTGGCGGCTGGTGGCGTGGCTGTGCGAAGTTGGAGTTTTCGAATGGCTGGAGCGGCTAGAGGCTGGCGGCGTGGCTGTGGGATTGCCGCCGGGGCCGGGGCTGGGGCCGTTGCAAAGGCCCCAGCCGAAGTTGGAGAGCGCGCCGCGGCTCGAGCGGCTGATGGTCGGCCGCCGCGGGTAGAGCCAGGAGGGCGTGGCTGTGAGACTGCCACCGGGGCCGGGGCTGGGGCCGTTGCAAGGGCCCCAGCCGAAGTTGGAGTTCGCGCCGCGGCTCGAGCGGTTGGAGGATGGCTGCCGCAGGCAGAGCCAGGGTGGCTGGAGGACCGCTGACCCCCGGGGCTGCTGGAGGATCGCAGACCTCCTGGGCCGTGGTGTGGTGCCGGGCCTGATGCTAGTCCCGGCAGCTTGTGGCGTGACCGGAAGACGGCCGCTGGGGCTGGGGCCAGGGCCATTGCAAAGGCCCCAGCCGAAGTTGGAGTCATTGCTGCGGTCCGAGCGGCTGGAGGAGCAACCAGAGGATGGCCGCTGCTGGCAGATCCTGGACGGCTGGAGGATTATCGACCCCTGGGGCCATGGTGCGGCAATGGGCCTGGCGCTGGGTCCAGTGGTTTGCGGCGCGACTGGAGGACTGCCGCCAGGGCTGGGGCTGAGGCTATTGCAGAGGCCCCAGCCAGAGTTAGAACTACCGCCACGGTTCGAGCAGCTGGAGGACGGCCGCTGTGGCCAGGGCCGGGGCGGCTGGAGGACCATCATCGCTATCGGAGCCGGGGTTGGAGAACTGTCACTGCGGTTGGAGCCGGGGCTGGAGGACCGCCGCCGCGGTTGGCACCACAGCTGGAGCCGGGACGGCTGAAGGATTGCCATCGGAGTTGGGGTTGGAGAACTGCCGCCTCGGCTGGAGCCAGTCTGGAGGACTACCGCCGCGGTTGAAGTCCTTTTTCTTCTTCCCATCCAGTCGGTTGTATTCTGAATGGTCTCGATCTGGACTCGGGCCCCGGCTGACTGGTTTCCAGCTTGGTCGGGGTCAGTTACAGAAGAGGACTCAGGCCGGGACGCTATCCTATGCTATGAATGATCCTTGGGCCCTGAGATGTGTCCCCCTGTCTCAGATATGGCCCTCTGCTCTCTCGAAGGCCCATCTCAAGGATGGATCTTGGGATCCGGAGAGATGGTGGGGTTGTAGGAAGCGTGGGAGGGAGGGGTGTCTTAATAAAATTTTAGCTAGGTTTTTAAAGGGGTTAGGAAAGTCCGGGCGGGAGTTGGGGGACAACTCGCCAGAGGCTGGGACCAGGCCGTGGGTTGGGCGTGTCCAGGAGAGTCAGAATCCGGATAGGACTGTATTGAGGATGGGGGGGGTCACCGGGGAGGGTGGAATTAAATCTATTGATACGGTGAGCGGGAGAGGCAGATTTGGCCATATTCTGTATTGGGAGCGCGCCCTCGCTGCCTGTCTGCTGTGGCGCGCTCCGACCCCCTTGTCATCTCCCGTTCCCCAGGGGGTCTGAGCAATCGGGCCCTGGGCCTTCGGCTGATGTTATATAATGCCAGGTCCGTTGTTAATAAAGCCCCTCTCATCCACGATTTGATTTGTGAGGGGGGTGCGGACCTGGTGGGTGACACCGAGACCTGGCTGGACCAGGAGGGGGGAGTCCCTCTGGTGGAGATGTGCCCAGCCGGGTTTCGGGTCTTTCATCGGCCGAGGGCCCAGGGGAGGGGAGGGGGGGTTGCGGTGGTTATTAAGGAGGATCTGTGTCCGAGGGAAGCCACTGTGTCTCAGACAACCGGGTGTGGGCTCCTTTTCATGAAGTTCGGTCCCAAGGTTCAGGTGGGCTTGCTGGTCGCATACCTGGCTCCCTGCTATGCGGCAGCGGCCCTGCTTGAGCTCCTTGAGGTCATAGCTGGCGTGGCAGTTGGGACCCCCAGGCTTATGGTCATGGGGGATTTCAACTTGCCATCTGCCGGCGGTGCCTCGGGGACTGCTCAAGAGTTCATGGCTTCCATGACGGCCATGGACCTGACCCAGTTAATTCGGGACTCTACTCACATGGGAGGTCACACCTTGGATCTGGTTTTTGTCTCTGATCAGTGGCAGAGTGATCTGGGTATAGGGGATATAGTTGTGGAACCCCTGTCATGGACGGATCACTCGCTCCTGAAGCTTGACTTCCGTTCCTCACCTCCTGACTGCAGGGAGGCGGGACCATTAAAATGGTACCGCCCCAGGCAGCCTGATGGACCCTGATAGGTTCCTGATGGAGCTTGGGCCATTCCCCAAAGCTCACACACACAACTCGGTTGAGGGCTTGGTCGCCACCTGGGATAGGGTGGCTGCTGGGGCCCTTGACCGAGTTGTGCCCTTGCGGCCTCTGACCCGGTGCCGATCCCATGTGGCTCCCTGGTTTTCTGAGGAGCTAAGGGAGATGAAGTGCCGGAAAAGACGCCTAGAGAGCAGTTGGAGGGCTAGCCGCTCTGAGTCTGACCGAACACTATTACGATCTTTTATCAAGACGTATTTAGTGGCGATAAGGATGGCGAGGAGGTCTTACCTCTCCACCCTTATTGCGTCCGCGGAAAACCGCCCAGCCGCCCTGTTTAGGGTGACCCGCTCCCTCCTGGAGGTGGGAGCGCGGGAGGACCCCTTGCAGGGACAGGCTGAGGAGTTTTCTAGGTTTCTGCAGGACAAAATCGCTCAGATCCGGGACGAACTGGACTCCGACTCGGCATCTCCGGGCGGGGGGGCGGGGGTGGATATCGGTGAGGTCAACTGGGTTGAGTTCGATCCTGTTACTGTGGAGGACGTGGACAGGATACTGGGGGGACTGAATGCCACTACCTGTTTGCTGGACCCGTGCCCCTCCTGGCTGGTCTTGGCCACTCGGGAGGTGACACTGAGGCTGGTTCCAGGGTATTATAAACGCTTCTTTGACAGAGGGGCTGTTACCCGCCGCCTTGAAAGAGGCGGTGGTGCGACCCCTCCTCAAGAAACCGTCCCTGGACCCAGCATTGTTATCTAATTATCGTCCTGTCTCCAACCTTCGCTTTGTGGCGAAGGTTGTTGAGAGTGTGGTGGCACGTCAGCTCCCGCAGTACCTGGATGAAGCGAGTTATCTCGACCCCCTCCAATCGGGCTTCAGGCCCGGGAACAGCACGGAGACGGCTTTGGTCGCGTTGGTGGATGACCTCTGGAGGGCCCGGGACAGGGGTTGTTCCTCTGTCCTGGTCCTGTTAGATCTCTCAGCGGCTTTTGATACTGTCGACCACAGTATCCTATTGCGGCGGTTGGAGGGGTTGGGGGTGGGGGGCACCGTGTTGCGGTGGTTCACCTCCTTCCTCTCCGACCGTTCGCAATTTGTGTTGACGGGGGGGGCAGAGATCGGCCCTGAGGCCCCTACTATGTGGGGTCCCTCAGGGGTCAGTGCTCTCGCCCCTGCTGTTCAACATTTATGTAAAGCCGCTGGGTGAGGTCATCCGTGGCTTCGGGGTGGAGTTCCATCAGTACGCTGATGATACTCAGCTGTACATCTCCACCCCGGGCCACCCCAACGAAGCCGTCGAAGTGATGTCCCGGTCCCTGGAGGCCGTGCGGAGTTGGATGGGTCATAACAGGCTTCGTCTCAACCCGACCAAAACTGAGTGGCTGTGGTTTCCTGCACCCAGATACAGCCAGCTGGTTCCTTCGCTGGCCGTGGGGGGAGAGGTTTTGACCCCCGTGGAAAGGGCGCGCAACTTGGGTGTCCTCCTGGATGTACGGCTGTCTTTAGAAGAACACATTGCAGCCATCACCAGGGGGGCTTTTTATCAGATTCATCTGATCTACCAGTTGCGGCCCTTTCTGGATCTGGGCACACTTCGCACAGTCACTTCCGCCCTCGTTAACTCCCGCTTGGATTATTGCAATGCTCTCTACATGGGGCTCCCCTTGAAGAGTCTCCGGAGGTTGCAGTTGCAGAATGCAGCCGCGCGGGTGATCATGGGTGCCCCTCGGAGCTCCCACGTTACACCGCTTCTCCGCAGGCTGCACTGGCTTCCTGTGGCCTTCCGGATTCGATTCAAGGTAGTACTGATTGTATTTAAAGTGCTCCATGGCTCGGGACCTGGGTACCTACGGGACTGCCTACTGCCATTGTCAACCTCCCGCCGCCCAGTACGCTCCCACAGGGTTGCCCTCCTTGGGGTACCGCCGCCCGGCCGTTGTCGGCTGACGGCCCCGAGAGTTCGGGCTTTCTCTGTGGGAGCTCCCTCCCTATGGAATGATCTCCCCCCGGAGATACGAGCCATGACGGATATTCTGACCTTCCGGCGCGCAGTTAAAACCCTATTTTTTAGACAGGCTGGCCTGGCCCAGTAATTAGGTTCTGGTTTTAAACTTAATTCGGTTTTAATAATTAATTTTTAATTTTTATTCAGATCCCTGATTTTATATTGCTAAATTTAATTTTGATGGGATATAGCCGGACCAATCGCGTTTAATATATTTTTAATTGTATTTATAGTGTATTTATTATGTGTTTTTAGTAGGCTGTACACCACCCCGAGTCCCTTTTTGGGAGAGGGAGCGGTATAAAAATATGATAAATAAATAAATTTTGCCAGGTACCAATGTTTAGTATTGTAAGGAGCCCCAGATCACTCCTGAGTGAAGGAGTGAAATGTTTGCAGTTTGAACTGAAGCAACACACTGTGAGACAACTGGCAGTTGGAACAGAGTTTTTTTTCAGGTGGGGAGGGGAATAGAATGTCTAACTCAGGGCTGGGACACTATGCAGGAAAAATTTGATTCACAATCTGTTGGCTCAGTGGTGGTTGGTGATTGAAACACATAAGGCAATATCGCTCCTGCTGCCTTGATTCTGGAAGCAGTTCCATAGGTGGAAGGTATTCCTGAGTGAAGGAATGGAATGTCTGCCAGTTGAACTGAGGTAACAGAATATGAGGCAATTGGCAGTTGGAACGGAGTTCTTTTCAGATGGGGAAGTGGAGTAAAACTTAGCATCAGAGTGCCTATATAAGAATTAATAATGATCTGATGGTCATTTCAAAAATACTTTGTTAGTGAGCACCTAGAAGCCATGGGGAACATACATGCCAAATTTCAAATTTGTAGGCTTTAGAGTTCTGGAGATTTCATGATGAGTGAGAGATATTTGCCTTTTAGATAGATAGATAGATAGATAGATAGATAGATAGATAGATAGATAGATAGATAGATAGATAGATAGATAGATAATGCAACAAGAATAGTCATTTAGAGGATGGTTTTTAACATTTACCAATAAATGCTTCAAAATCTTTGGAAAACAAAGAAAGGGGATGTCAAAAATCAAATATTTATACTCAATAGGAGTGCAAATGAATTAAAGTTCTCAGTGATGATAGTGTAAAAAAGAAAACCAACTGACATCCTGAAAATGTATTCCTAGTATGTAAGAAATTACAGGGCGGCCCTGACATCTCTACTTACAAGTAGTTCATATTGTATTCAATTGTATTTAATTTACTGCCAGGTAAAATGAATACGGCATTTTAGTTTCTTTAGTTTCATCTTACTGAAGATCTATTTTCCAGAGTAGATAAAATAATTAAGATGTTTACCTTTTGGTTTTAATTCTTTCAGGACAATTATTTCTTTGTTTGCATGTTCCCAGAGCCCCTTTAAAATGTCACCAAGGATAGAAGCAGAACAGTGCACTAAATGTTAAATCTCAATATTTTCTCAAATTATCTCCAGTAGGATCTGCTATTCCAAATGTCAGCACAATATTTTTCAGAGTTTTGGTTTGCAAATCTGGATGATATGGACCACAAAGACAGGAGGACCTTATTTATCAAATCAAAGTTGATAAGAATTTGCTAATGTTTCTATTCTAATGTTGGGGATATTCTAGGTGATTGGTCTTCTGAAATAAACTGAAAGAGGAAAAATTATATACATTGATATAATTATATAATAAACGCCCCATGCCTATCTATCTGACATATAGGTTCCAGAAGAATTTCCTAGCAGTCCCTCACTTTCAAAAGATAAGGAAGATGGAAGTGGACAGGGATTGTTTTTCTATTGCTAGACCTGCTATTCATTCTTCTAATCCTCTATTAGCTTTATGGAAATCCTAAAAACAGAGTTGGGTTTAATTTTGTGATATATGAACAAAAATCATGCTTATTCTCACAGTACTACTTTTATTTTTAGTTCCAATGCTCTTTCCCTTCCCTTCTTTCTGCTCAGCTGTCACTGACTCACACAAAACTTCACACAAAATGAGGGCGGGGCTGGTATCGCTATGGTACAGTAGGCAATCTTGAAGATCTGAGATAACTGCCAATATCTTTGTTGCTGAACGGTTCAAACAGTTCCGAAGAGATGGTGAATGTAAAGAGTGCATCCTGTCAATCCCAGCAACACTGCAAAGTCCCTGGTAGAATCCAGGAGAAGTTCTTTTTGCCAGCGGCAAAGAGGTAATCATTAAAGCTATTGACGTTGGGACAGCTTCGAAACAGAAGAGAATGGAAAGAGAAAGTGTGCCGGTTTGGTGAGAGTTTTCTTTTATTTTATGATCTGAGAGAACACCCTAAGGAAAAGAAAGAATTTGTAAAACAGAAGTGATTAAGTGGCGATTTTAAACAGGAAGTCAAAATTAGTATTTATTTTTTTACTGCTGGACTCTTAATGTATGATATTTTACTTTGAAACTGGACTGTTTTTTTTTTTACCTTATTTTTCCTTTTTTATTTTTTGCCTTTATAATATTCCAGGTTAGATATTTCCTTTTAGTTTTCTTTTTTAAGTTTTTCTTTTATTTTTAATTAATTTTTTATTATTTAAAACACATTTTTGTTTGAAAAAGGAGAGGGAAAGTGAAAGTAGAGGAAAATTTGTTAACACTGCTATCTAAAGGCTTGGAAACATTGTTTTCCTTTTTTACTACTGAAGACCAGACAACACTGAGAAAGAATTGAGGCTTCTTTCCAAGGACTTTGAGCCTGTTTGATAAGATAGAGGGAAGAGCACAGGAGAGTGTTATTGCAGGTGCTCCTCTGGGTTTCTATCAGTAGCTGGAGTCTGGTGTTGAAATTTACAGAAAGAAGATTATAAGACTCTAGAGAAGAGAGTTATAAAATTGTTTGGAACTTAACAAAAAGCCTTGAATATTTAAATAAGTACAGTGTTTTTTTCTTTTTTATGTTGGGCTATTCTCTACTTCAACAAACCCCCTCCTTATTAGCTTATTATATTTGATAGTCACTTGGATTTTTGGCCTTCTGGAATTTGTTTTTGTTTTTCTTTGTTTTTGAGTCTATTTTTATATTTTATTTTAAAGAAAAAATCTTTTTTCATCTACCTGTTTTTGGTATTATTATTAGTTTTAATTTTTCTTTTTCTCTTCTAGGGAGTAGCTTTTTTTCCCTTTCCCCTCCCATCCTTTTATTTACTTTTTATATTGTTCTTTTCGTGGCTCTTTCCCCCCCCCCCCCCTTTTTATACCCAAGACGTTTTAATTGAATTAAGGTGCTGAAGAACCTGAAGAACTTTATTTTTTCAGCCACCCACTACACTTGACAACTTTTCCTTTTTCTTTTTATGTTTTTTTCTTCTCTTTTGGGGGGGGGGTTTCTCGCTATTTAATCAATTGATTGGATTAAGGTGTACAAGAACCTGAAGAAACTTTTCTTTTATTCTGCTTTCCCTTTTCCTCCATTATTTTTACTTGGAATTACAATTGGTCATTACACAAGTGGATTAAGATCTAGAAGAACCTGAAGATTTTGAATTGTTTGAAATGAGTAGGAAACTAACAGCAGCCAGTTCCTCAATTCCTACTTCTTCTTCACCCTCTGGAAGACAACACTCAATACAGATGATGTTACAACAAGAAAAAGAACAGGAAAAGGTGACACTGCAGATGATTATGCAAGGAATTCAAAACATACAAGCAAGAACAGAGAATATTGAAAAGAGAACAGGGAACATTGAACAAGAACAGGAAAAAAATGATGAAAAGGTGGAGAACATTCAACAAATGATGATGAAGTATGATAAGAGATTCCAAAAAATTGAAGAAGACAATAAACAAAGAGATAAGAAGATTGGAGATACTGATGGCAGATTAACCATAGTTTTACAAGATAAGAGTGGGATGCTCAGGAGATGGACAGATCAGAATTTTATCTCAGGTTCCAAAACATAGAGGAAGAAAAGGGACAAAATTTGGCAGAGATAATGATAGAAATTTTGGGTGAGGCTTTGGAAATAACTGAAGAGAAGATGATGGATGGAATAGATGAGGTTTTTTGAGTTTTCACAAGATATGCAATGAGAAATAGCTTGCCAAGTTCATATCAGATTTAAAAAGAAAGCTATTAAAATGCAAATACTACAGGTGGTAAGAGAGAAAACACTGAAATACAAAGATAAGAAGATCGTAGTTTTTTTATTTATTTTATTTTATTTGGTTTGTCAATTGCTTACAAGATAACAGGTATAAGTAAAAACATAGTTATGAATACATGGATACATATAAGAAAAATAAAAAGAAAAGAAACAATAGGACAGGGATGGTAGGCACATTTGTGCGCTTATGCAAGCCTCCTACAGACCTCTTAGGAAAGGGGTGAGGTCAATAGTAGAAAGTCTAAGGTTAAAGTTTTGTGGTTTGGGGAAGAAACCACAGAGTCAGGTAGAGTATTCCAGACATTGATCACTCTGTTGCTGAAGTCGTATTTCCTGCTATCAAGTTTTGTGCGATTAACCTTGAGTTTGTATCTATTGTTTGCTCATGTATTCTTATGGTTGAAGTTGAAGTATTCATTGACAGGTAGGACATTGCAATGTATGATTTTATATACTATACTTAGATTGGACTGAAGGCAGCATAGTTCTAGGTTTTCTAGGTCTAGAATTTCAAGTCTGGTGGCATAAAGTATTCTGCAACAAGTAGAGGAGTGGAGAACTCTTCTTGTGAAATATTTCTGGACTTTCTCAAATGTGTTAATACCAGATACATAATGTGGGTTCCAGAGAGATGAGCTGTATTTGAGTATTGGTCTAGCAAATGTTTTGTATGCTCTAGTTAGTAATGTAATATTACCAGAGAAAAAGCTACGTAGGATTAGGTTAACAACTCTTAATGCCTTTTTGGCTATGTAGTTACAGTGGGCTCTAGCACTTAGATCATTAGAGATGAGTACTCCAAGGTCCTTGACAGAGTTTGGATCATCAACAAGGTCTTGACTATTCAGTTTGTATTTTATTTTCTGATTTTTTTGCCAATATGTAAGACAGAACATTTGTTTGTTGAATTCTGAAACAAGTAGTGAGAAAAGTGAGAGAAATGAGAAGGGAGTATTGATTTCTGACTAAAATACTATTCAAAAAAAAAAGTGAATTATAGATGGCTGATACCAGAAGGCCTAATGTTTATATGGCAGGAACAAAGACATAGATTTGATTCAATTGAGAAGGCAGAATTATTTTATACAGAATATTTTGGAGAGAAGGAGGAAGAGACAGAAAAAGAAATGTCACTAATTCAATTCCAAGAAGACTGCCAAGCAGCGACTGAAAAAGAAGAAGGTGCTGAGGCGGAAAGGTGGAAGTTAGAAACAATGAGAACCAAAATCTATGAGAGCTGCAAAACCTACCTACAAAGTATAATTTTGGAAGAGAAAAAACTGATTATAATTAATATAAATGGACTTAATTCAGCTGTTAAAAGAAGGAAAACTTTCCATAAATTAGAGAAATTAAAATTTGATATAATTTGCCTACAAGAAGTACATATTAAAAAGTAGCATGAACAACTATTGACACAGCCAAAGTTAGGGAAAATATTTACTTCTTTGACACAATGTAAGAAAAGAGAAGTGGTTTTATACATCAAAAATAGTATTCCAGCGAAATTGATCCATGCGGATGATGATGGAAGACTTTTAATGGTGGAAATAATGGACAATAATATGAAAACACTCCTGATAGCAATCTATGTTCCAAATGAAAATCGAGAAGAATTTTATAGAAAATTACATATGAAAATAATTGAATTGGATTATGTTAATATCTGTATGATGGGAGACTTCAATGGAATAGTAGATAATAAACTGGATTATACAACACAGAAAACAACAAAGCAAAGCAGAAAGACTCTCCCTAGATTCTTTTTTAAAATGATAGATGAAATAAATCTAAAAGATGCATGGAGAGAAAGAAACCCAAAGACCAAACAATATACCTTTTATTCACAGACATTCCTCATGGTGTAGAATAGATATGTTATGGATGTCAACAGAATTGATTGCTAATCTTTAAGAAATTGATATAGAAACAAGTACCTGGGCAGATCATAATCCAATGACAATTAAATGGAAAGGACAAAGAAGAAGATCTAGATGGACATTAAATAACACTATATTAAAAGAAAAAGATTTTACACAGAGAATGGAGAAAGAACTGGCTTTTTTCTACAAAGAAAATTTATTTATTTTTATTTATCGTATTTTTATACCGCTCCCTCTCCCAAAAGCGACTCGGGGCGGTGTACAGTCTAAACATATAAAGATACAGTCAACAGCAACAGTAATTAACTCAGAATTGAATATAGATAGATGAAAATAGGATAAATGAGTAAAATAAGTAATTAAGTAAATGATTGAGTCCCATCAAATAGAATTAAAAGTCTTATTTGAATCTAAAATTTAAAAATCTCAGAAAACCTTTAATTGGCTAGGCCGGCCTGCTTAAAAAGTAAGGTCTTGACTGCACGCCAGAAGGTTAGGATGTCCGATGTGTCTCGTATCTCTGGGGGGAGATAGTTCCAAAGGGAGAGGGCTCCCACAGAGAAAGCACATAATCTCAGGGTCACCAGCCGACAACGATCAGGTGGCGGTATCCCAAGCAGGGCGACCCTGTGGGAGCGTACTGGGCGGCGGGAGGTTGTTTGTGGCAGAAGGCGGTCCCGTAAGTAGCCAGGTCCCGAGCCATGGAGCACTTTAAATACTAATAGTACCACCTTGAATTGAATCCGGAAGGCCACAGGAAGCCAGTGCAGTCTGCGGAGAAGTGGTGTTATATGGGTGTCCTTGGGGGCGCCCATAATCATCCGTGCGGCTGCATTCTGGACTAACTGTAACCTCCGGAGACTCTTCAAGGGGAGCCCCATGTAGAGAGCGTTACAGTAGTCCAAGCGGGAGATAACGAGGGCGGAAGTGACTGTGCGAAGTGCGTCCAGATCCAGAAAGGGCCGCAACTGGTAGATCAAACGAATCTTATAAAAAGCCCCCCTGGCGACGGCTGCAATATGTTCTTCCAAAGACAGCCGTACATCCAGAAGGACACCCAAATTGCGCGCTCTTTCCACAGGGGTCAGTACCTCTCCCCCTATGGTCAGCGAGGGAACAAGCTGACTGTATCTGGGAGCAGGAAACCACAGCCACTCGGTTTTGGTCGGGTTGAGACGAAGCCTGTTATGACCCATCCAATCCCGCACGGCCTCCAGACATCGGGTCATCACTTTGACGGCTTCGTTGAGGTGGTCTGGGGTGGAGATGTATAGCTGAGTATCATCAGCGTATTGATGGAATTCCACCCCAAAGCCACGGATGATCTCACCTAGCGGCTTCACATAAATGTTGAACAATAGGGGCAAGAGTACCGATCCCTGAGGCACCCCATAAAGCAGGGGCCTTGGGGTCGATCTCTGTCCCCCTGTCAACACAAATTGCGAACGGTCGGAGAGGAAGGAGGAGAACCATCGTAGGACGGTGCCTCCAATCCCCAGCCCCTCCAATCGCTGCAATAAGATACTGTGGTCGACAGTATCAAAAGCCGCTGACAGATCTAACAGCACCAGGACAGAGGAACAACCTCTGTCTCGTGCCCTCCAGAGATCATCCATCAACGCAACCAATGCCGTCTCTGTGCTGTGCCCGGGTCTGAAGCCCGATTGGAGGGGGTCGAGATAACTCGTTTCATCCAGGTACTGCAGGAACTGACGTGCCACCACAGTCTCTACAACCTTTGCAACAAAGCGAAGGTTGGAGACAGGACGGTAATTTGATAACAGTGCTGGATCCAGGGACGGTTTCTTGAGGAGAGGTCGTACCACTGCCTCCTTCAAGGAGGCGGGTAGAAACCCCTCTTTCAAGGAAGCATTTATAATGCCCTGGAGCCAGCCTCGAGTCACCTCTCGGGTGGCCAAGACCAGCCAGGAGGGACACGGGTCCAACAAACAGGTGGTAGCATTCAGTCCCCTCAGTATTCTGTCCACGTCCTCTATGGTAACAGGATCGAACTCAACCCAGTTGACCTCGCCGATATCCACCCCCGCCTTCCCGCCCAGAGATGCCCAGTCGGAGTCCAGTTCATTTCGAATCCGAGTGATTTTGTCCTGCAGAAACTTAGAAAATTCTTCAGCTCGTCCCTGTAAGGGATCTTCCCGTGTCTCTACCTCCAAAAGGGAGCGGGTCACCCTGAACAGTGTGGCTGGGCGGTTTTCTGCAGACGCAATAAGGGTGGAGAGGTAGGTCTTCCTCGCCATCCTCATCGCCACTAAATACGTCTTAATATAGGAACGTAATAGTGTTCGGTCAGATTCAGAGCGGCTGGCCTTCCAACTGCTCTCTAGGCGTCTTTTCCGGCGCTTCATCTCTCTTAGCTCCTCGGAGAACCAAGGAGCCACTTGGGATCGGTGCCGGGTCAGAGGCCGCAAGGGCACAACTCGGTCTAGGGCCCCAGCAGCCACCTTTTCCCAGGTGGTAGCCAAGTCTTCGACCGAGTTGTGTGTGTGAGCTTCGGGAAGTGTCCCAAGCTCCATCAGGAACCTATCTGGGTCCATCAGGCGCCTGGGGCGGTACCATTTTAATGGTCCCACCTCCCTGCGGTCAGGGTGTGCGGAATGGAAGTCGAGCCTTAGGAGTAAGTGATCTGACCATGACAGTGGTTCTAAAGCTGTATCCTCTATACCCAGATCACTTTGCCACTGGTCGGAGACAAAAACTAAATCCAGGGTGTGACCTCCCACGTGAGTAGGGTCCCGAATTAGCTGGGTCAGGCCCATGGCTGTCATGGAAGCCATGAACTCTTGAGCAGTCCCTGAGGTACCGCCGGCAGAGGGTAGGTTGAAGTCCCCCATGACCATGAGCCTGGGGGTCTCAACCGCTATGCCGGCTATAACCTCGAGGAGCTCAAGCAGGGCAGATGATGCATGGCAGGGAGCCAGGTATGCGATCAACAAGCCCATCTGTATCTTGGAGCCGAACTTCACGAAAAGAGATTCACACCCGGTCGTCTGAGAGATAGTGGACTCCCTCGGACATAGATCTTCCTTAATAATCATCGCAACACCCCCACCCCTCCCCTCGGCCCTCGGCCAATGAAAGACCCGAAAGCCGGCTGGGCACATATCTACAAGAGGGACTCCTCCCTCTGGGTCCAGCCAGGTCTCGGTGATGCCCATCAGGTCCGTCCCCCCCTCAGAGATCAGATCATGAATGAGGGGGGCCTTATTCATGACAGACCTGGCGTTACATAACATCAGCCGAAGGCCCAGGGCCCTATTGCTCAGACCTCCTGGGGAACGGGATGTGACAAGGGGGTCGGAGCGCGTCACAGCAGAAAGATAGCGGAGGCGCGCTCCCGGAGCAGAATGTGGCCCCCTATAAACGCCAGATCTGCCTCTCCCGCTCACCGTACTGAAAGATTTAATGTCATCCTCCCTGGGATAACCCCCCATCCTCAATAGAGCCTTGTCAGAGCCTGAACCCTCCCGGCAGCATTCCATCCGTGGTCCGGTCCTAGCCCTATGCGGGTTGTCCCCTAACTCCCGCCCGATCAAACCTAATCTATTTAAGAATTTAAATAAAAATTTTAAATAACCCTCCCTCCCATGCTTCCGGCGGTCCCACCATCTCTCCGGATCCCAAGATCCGTCCTTGAGATAGGCTTTGGATAGGTAAGAGGGCCAACTTTGGGATAGGGGGGCATATCTTAGGGTCCTTAGTTCTTCAGGGGAGTAGGTCATTGTCTTTATAAAAATAAAAAAGAAGACACATCAATGCAGAATGTATGGGATACAATGAAGGCATATGCCAGAGGTTGATAATAGAGTATAAACGGAAAAGAAATATTATGAAAAGACAAGCCTCTAAGACATTAGAGGATGAGTATAAAAGACATGAAAAAGAATTACAGAAAAAGGACATTAAGTTAAAAATGGATACAATTAAACATAAAATGTGATTAATGGAAAAAGAATAATTAGCACAGAAAATCAGAGGTGCGAAGCAGAACTATTTTGAAGATGCAAATAAACCAGATAGATGGTTAGCATATAAATTAAGAAAGGAGACAGAATCAAGGATAATATTGCAATTAATAGATGATCAAGGCCAAGCTTGCTATGGAAGTAAAGAGAAGAAAAAAAAATCATATGAGATTATTATGGGAAATTATACGAACAAGAGAATATTGATGATGAAAGAGTACTTACAGAATGCTAATTTACCCCAGATACCTAAAGAGACTGAAATAATGTTAGAAAGTAACATAACGATGATGGAGTTAACTGAAGCACTTAAGAAGCAAAATAATGGAAAGGCACCAGGTCCAGATGGACTTCCAGCAGAATTTTATAAGACATTACAAGACTCGTTGAATCTTCCATTGTTAGAAGTTATGAATGAAGTTATGTCAAAGAAGAGGATACCCATATCATGGTCAAAAGTTTATATTACACTTGTCCCAAAGGAGGATGCTGACCCACAACAAATCAAGAATTATAGACCCATTTCCCTATTATTCAGACTATAAAATTTTTGCTTCAATATTGGCAGAAAGACTTAAAAATATTTAAATAACTTTATTCAGCCTGATCAAAATGGATTTCTGCCAAAGAGACAAATTAAAGATAATATGATAATAATTTTGGACACTTTGGAATATTATGAGGCACATCCTGAAAAACAAATGGCTTTGATATTTTTAGATGCACAAAAGGCCTTTGACAATGTGAATTGGTGATTTATGTTATTACAGGTGGAGCAGATGGGCTTTGGTAAAAAAATTTATTCATGCAATAGAAGCTATATATCATAAACAAACAGCAAAGGTAATGATAGAGGGAGAATTGACATAAGAAAAGGAACAAGACAAGGCTGCCCACTGTCACCTCTGTTGTTTGTGTTAACTTTGGAAGTGCTAAATAGAAACATTAGAGAAGAAAAGGATATAAAAGGGATGAAAATTAAAAAGGAAGAATTTAAATTGCAAGCATTTGCAGATGATCTAGTTTTCATTTTAGAAGATCCATTAGAAACAGCATTTAAACTGATAGAAAAGATAGAGGTATGTGGAAAGGTAGCTGGTCTGAAAATAAATAAAGACAAAACAAAGATTCTGACAAAGAATATGTTATTAAGACAAAAGGAAGAATTGGCAGATGTTTTGAAAATTCAGGACACAAATAAAATTAAGTATTTGGGGATACATCTGACAGCAAGATGTAGAACACTTAAAGAGAATAATTATACTAAACTGAAGCAACAGATAGCGACAGATTTGGCAAAATGGGAAAATTTACAATTATCATTAATAGGGAGAATATTCAACAATCAAGATGAATATATTAGCCAGAATTTTATATCTGTTTCAAATAATTCCAATTAGGCTAGGGAAAGATTACTTTGAAGATTTAAATAAAATTGTGTTGAAATATATATGGCAGGGAAAGAAAGAGAGAATAAAACTAAAACTCTTGCAAAAAGCTAGAATAAGAGGAGGATTTGGCCTGCCTAATTTGGGAGTTATACTACCAAGCTACAAATTTGATGTGGGTTAAGGAATAGATAACATTAAGAAATACTAGATTGTTGACATTAGAAGAACATGATTTGTTGTTGGGGTGGCATGCCTTCTTATGGTACAAGGGAACTAAAACACAGGGATATTTTAGAAGACATTATATACAGGAGGCTTTGTGGTTAAATTGGGAGAAGATTAAAAGGCAATGTTATTTGAAAATTCCAGTCCGGCTATTGACTATTGAAGCATTTTCTTATCCTATAACATATAAAAAGGAAAAAACAGTTAGATATGATGAAATATGAATGAAAAGGGTGAACTTAAATTTATGCAAAAACTAGAGGAACAAGGTATAAAGATGAATTGGTTTTCATATGCGCAAATACATTCTAGATATGATAAAGATTCCAAAACAGAAGGTTTTTATGATAAATTGATTGATTTAGATAAGATTTGACAGGTACTGATGAAAAAGTGATTAAAAAATTGTATGAATATTTACTAGAAATTAAGCTAGAAGAAGAACAAGTTAAAGAAACAATGATTGTTTTGGGGGGGAAATTTTGGATATGGGATTGATTTAGAGAAATGGCAAAAATTGTGGTCTCAAAATTATACAATGACAATGTCAACAGCATATTAAGAAAATTTGTATAAGATGTTTTACAACTGGCACCTACCCCCAACAAGAATAGCAAGAATGATCAAGAACAAATCTGAAAAACGTTGGAAATGTCATCAGATACCTGCTTATATTGCCATATGTGGTGGACGTGTGCAGATGCTAAAAAATATTGGACTAAAATCCACACATGATTGGAAAAAATGACAAAAAAACACATAGACTTGAAACCAGAGATTTTTATTGAGAATTTTACCTGAAATATACAGTAAAGAATTGAAATATTTAATTGTAAATGTATTAACAACGGCTAGGATTGTATTTGCTAAAAACTGAAAAATGAGAAAATACTAATGCAGGGGGAAATTGTTAAGAAAATAATGGAATGTGCTGAAATGAGTAGATTGACACTGGAAATCAGAGAACAAGAAGATAAACAATTTTATAAGACAATAAAATATGGTAATGAAATATGTAGAATTTTAGAATATAAAGAATATATAAAGATGTATTATCATAATATCACTATGGGATAGATTTGGGATGATAATATGAATTGTCATAAAATAAATCAGTTAAAATATGGATTATCTTGCATAACATGAACAATTAATAGTATAGTCAAATGATTGATTAACAATAATATTAATGTATTTAGGAATATTTGATAGATAATGTGAGAACATATACAAGTAATTGTAAGTAATGACTAGAAAGTGGATGTACAAAACAATTTGTAAACCAACCAACACAATGTATGTAAGTAAGTGGAAGATAGCTTGATGTTTTTTTGTTGTGTTTGTGTATGTTTGTCTAAAAAATAAAAAAGGTTTTAAAAAAAAATTCACACAAAATCATAAAAGAGTCTACAAGAAGCAAGTGATTTAAAAAAGAAGTGAGAAATAAACTGGAGATAAGAGTTTGGACTTGCTACGTATGAGGGGAAGAAGTAACTGTCATTATGTTAGATTGAGTCTCTGTATTCAAGAAGAAATGTCAGCATTGTGGTTCTTCTCTTTTAAGGTGAGAACTGGATATAGAAACTACATTCTTATACACTCTATTTAAATATTACAGTACATCCTTAGGTTGATTTAACAAACTGCAGAAAGAACAATTTAATGCTCACACTGACTGTAACAAAACTGACTCATCTCTATTCCACCACCCAAATTATCAATTAAAGGATAATATGATCAATGTATCTCCTCCAAAATAAAGAACAAAAGAAACTGAAGAAATAATCCATAATTAATTGATACTGTCAGCCTTCAAGATTTCTTCCTTTATTTCTTTTTCTCTGCTTTGCATCTTTCGGCTGCCATAAGTAACGGGAGGGGGAAATGGGCTATGATATATTTGGGAAGCGTGCTGGAGTGTGTAGGAAACGAAACTGTATATCTAGGGGAGGGGGAGCTTTACTTAAGTTTCTATTCCTTGCTTTTCTATTCCTTGCTATGCGCAACTGCGACTCCTTATCAAACTATGCCAAGGTCAACGGACAGAGGCCTCATCACCACCTGAAGATGCCCACATGATGCTATACATAATTCCTCATTGGAGGAGCAATATGGACTGTTGGGGGTGGGAACGTTGCCATCACTTCGTATATGTGGTTTTCGCGCTCATTTCTTCAGATTCAGAATTCTTTTGTTGCTACCACTTTGATTTCCAGTAAAAGATATCTTTACTCTAACAAAATGGAGTTTAAGTGTTTCTTTCTTGGATATTGAAGGGAGCACCAGCTGACAGATACACCTAACATTATGACTTCTAATCCCCAACTTAATCTCAGTTAGTTCTGTATAGAAAGCAGGATGTGAGAAACATAATTTCACTATTTCATGTAAAAAAAAACAAAATATGATATATAATGACACAATTATAGAGACCGTGGTGGCACGTCAGTTCCCACAGTACCTGGATGAAGCGAATTATCTTGACCCCCTCCAATCGGGCTTCAGGCCCGGGCACAGCACTGAGACGGCGTTGGTCGCGTTGATGGATGATCTTTGGAGGGCACGGGACAGAGGCCATTCCTCTGTTCTGGTCCTCCTCGATTTATCGGCAGCTTTTGATACTGTCGACCACAGTATCCTGTTGCATCGGTTGGAGGGGCTAGGGATTGGAGGCACCGAGTTTCAATGGTTCTCCTCCTTCCTCTCCGACCGTTCGCAATTTGTGTTGACAGGGGGACAGAGATCGACCCCGAGACCCCTACTCGGTGGGGTGCCTCAGGGGTCGGTGCTCTCTCCCCTGCTGTTCAACATTTATATGAAGCCGCTAGGTAATATCATCCGTGGCTTTGGAGTGGAATTCCACCAGTACGCTGATGATACTCAGCTGTACATCTCCACTCCAGACCACCCCAACGAAGCCGTCGAGGTGATGACCCGGTGCCTGGAGGCCGTACGAAATTGGATGGGTCAAAACAGACTCCGTCTCAACCCGACCAAAACCGAGTGGCTGTGGTTTCCTGCCCCCAGATTCAGTCAGCTTATTCCATCGCTGACCATAGGAGGAGAGACACTATCCCCTGTGGAAAGGGCACGCAACTTGGGTGTACTCCTGGATGTGCGACTGTCTTTGGAAGACCATATTGCAGCCGCCACCAGGAGTGCTTTTTATCAGATTCGTCTGATCTACCAATTGCGACCCTTCCTGGATCTGGGCGCACTTCGCACAGTCACCTCTGCTCTCGTCATCTCCCGTTTGGACTACTGTAATGCTCTCTACATGGGGCTCCCCTTGAAGACTCTCCGTAGGCTACAGTTAGTTCAGAATGCCGCCGTGCGGATGATCATCGGCGCCCCTCGGGACGCCCACATAACACCTCTTCTCCGCCGGCTGCACTGGCTTCCTGTGGCCTTCCGGATTCGATTCAAGGTGGTACTAATAGTATTCAAAGTGCTCCATGGCTCGGGACCTGGATACTTACGGGACCGCCTTCTGCCACCAACAACCTCCCGCCGCCCAGTACGCTCCCACAGAGTCGCCATGCTCGGGGTCCCACCACTAAATCACTGCCGACTGGCAGCCCCGAGACTACGTGCTTTCTCTGTGGGAGCCCCATCCCTCTGGAATTGTCTCCCCTCGGAGACACGAGCCATGTCGGATATCCTCACCTTCCGGCACGCAGTTAAGACCTTGTTGTTCAAGCAGGCCGGTCTAGCCAATTGAATCATTCGGGTTAAATTAAATTTTAGATAATCTTTTTGTTGGGTGTTGTTCTTAACCATTTTAGATTTTTATTTATTTCATCTCCGTTACCTGTACTGTTTTCGTTGTTGAATGTGCACCGCCCCGAGTCCCTTTTTGGGAGAGGGAGTGGTATAGAAGCATGAACAAATAAATAAATAAATAAATAAATTGATTCTGCACATGTAACAAATCATGATTTAGAGTAAATTACATACATAAGCAAAACCCAAATTAGGAAACCTCATCTTTTTACAAGTTGTCATTATCTTATATAATAATTAAATAAAAGAATATTTGTATTACTTCTTGTCAAGATGCCTCCAACCAAGGAATTTCCAAAAGGCAACTTTGACATCTTTGTTCTTCATGCTGTAGATTATTGGATTCATCAGTGAAGGGACCATAGTCGTAGTACAGTACACAATTCCTCCAATCTGGGAAGAAAGTTTGGCATCAAGTAAGCAAAATGAGCCAAGAAACTATTACCAACAAACAGGGAAGCAACGAGGTGAGGGATGCAAGTGGAGAAGGCCTTTTCCCTTCTCTCAACTGAGGGCATTCTCAGCACAGTGGAAAAGATCTGCACATAGCTCAAGATAATGAATGAGAGACAGCCAACTCCTAAGCATGAACTAAAGACAAGGAATTTAGCGTAGCTCGCAGAACAGTTAGCGATTCTGGCTGGCCACGCCCCGAACCGGTTCCTGACTTCCTGCCTGGCTCCCCATGCTTGCTTCCTTGCTCCACCCATCCTCTCCTACTTGCCCTGCTGGCCTGCCTCACCCCGCTCCACCCCGCTCCCACAAAGCTCAACCTTCCCATCCCAAGCCCACCCTTTAAAAACCCTTCGCCACATGGCCCTATCGCTGATTTGATCTCGTAGACTCTTACTCTTCCCAACTGACCTTCCTGCCTCATCCTGCCTATAAGACCAGGTAAGTGCTACGCCACCGGCCCCAGCCCCAGCCCCCTTTCCAACGTTTCAGGAACCTCTGGAGGCCATGGCCTCCAACCTGGGGCTTAGCGCAGCCAGCCAAGCCACCATGATGGCTTGTGCCGGCTGCTGAAGGCCCCTGGATTGCCTTCCTGCTGCCTGCCCTATTCCCAATCTCCCAGGAATCTCCGGAGGCCATGGCCTCCAACCTGGGACCTCGTGCAGCCAGCCAAGCCACCATGATAGCTTGTGCCGGCTGCTGAAGGCCCCTGGATCGCTTTCCTGCTGCCCACCCTCTTCCCAACCTCAGGAGGCCATGGCCTCCAACCTGGGGCCTGGTGCAGCCAGCCAAGCCACCACAATGGCTTGTGCCAGCTGCTGAAGGCCCCTGGATCGCCCTCCTGCTGCCCGCCCTCTTCCGAACTTTCCTAGCCATCGCAATTCCTCTTGGGTCTTTTGTCTTTCCTATCATGGTGGTTAATTGTGCCCGGAATCAGGAAAAGGGGACCTCCAGGTGAATTACCTTAATAATGGCTGTACTTTAGTGTTACTTTTTATTGTCTGGCTTGTTTGCCTGGGGGTTTCTTAAAGGCAGAAGGGCTGAGATTTCTGTTGTGAGGTTTTGGGTCCTTAGGGGAACAATCCAGAGTTTTTATTGCAGTGGCTTTGTCTGTGGGTTAAGTAAAAAATTGGTTTTTATCTGCAATATTTTTTGTGGGGGCTGGGAGGTATGCTCTCAAAGTTATCTACACATTAACAATGATCAAATACTAATAATATTTGCTTATCCTTTTTATTGAACTTTCCTTATATAATTGGTGTTTTCTTTTATATTTTTACATTTCTAACTTCTGTTTCTAGCCATTGATAAAAGAAATCCCATGTTAAAAAATATTCTAAGCCTTCTCCTTGATTGTAAATTCTTTAAATTTAAATTTCTACACATTCTAATATTTTTTATTCATTTTCATATCTTTGTTTTTCCATTGTTGAGCAAACACAATTCTAGCAGCAAATTAACATGTGTAAAATTAAATAGAATACCCAACAAAATATTCTGGTTTTAAATCCATATGTTGCTTTATTATTGTTTTAACCATGACACCACTAACAGGATTTTAATTTGAGCTTGTATTCTGATTGGTTGTCAGACTCCCATGGGGCCATACAGTGGCAACTCTGTAGGCTGTCCTGAGTCCCAGACTTGGTTGAGTCTTGCTGGGTGATGATGTAATGAAAGGGTTTGGGGCAATTCCTATTATAGCTCTACCTGGAGTAGATCTTTGTTATGTAAAATAGACTGGCCTAGGCCAGAGTAATGGCCCATTAGCAAAGGTGGGGGGCTGAGTTTCTGCCTCTCTTGAGTTTCTACTTTTCTTTTTAGGGGAAATATTCTGCCTTTTTAATATATCCTAAAATATTTCATTTTCCTAGGAGAGGAGTGGGTTTTAACTTCTAACACGCCCACAAAATAGGCCACGCCCACAGAACCGGTAGTAAAAAATTTGAATTTCACCACTGTCTTGTATGGTTTGTGCCCATTTTTTAACCATTATTGGCGATGTATTATCCCATTGTAATTGAGGTATAGGTACGAATTCTAACCCATTCACTATTTGAAGTGGACTATAACCTGCACTTTCATGTTTGGCATTGTTGTAAGCTATTTCAGCAAATGGTAATAGTCCAACCCATTCTCGTTGTTGGTAAGAAACGGATGATCTTGGGTATCTCTCAAGCATAGCATTGGCTCATTCAGCTGCTCCATTCATGCTAGGATAGTATGCTGAACTAAGACCCTGTGAAGACCCTAACATACATACAAATGATCTCCAAAATTGGGCAGTAAATTGTACACCCCGATCAGAAATTATTCTCCTGGGTATTCCATGTAATCTATATATATATGTTTTATTAATAAGGTAGCCAATTTAGATGCTGATGGTAAACCCTTGCATGGTATAAAATGTGCTTGCTTTGAGAAGAGGTCTATTACAGTCCAAATGACGTTATGTCCTTCGCTACTAGGCAAGTCCACTATAAAATCCATAGCAATATCCTGCCATGGTTGATTCAGTTCTGTTACACTTTGCAAAAGTCCCAATGGTTTTCCCATTGTCAGTTTAGTGGTAGCACAAACATGACAATGTTTAATATACTGTTCAATGTCTGATTGCATATGAGGCCACCAAATTGTCTTCTAGCCAAGTGCAAAGTTTTTAGAAACCCAAAATGTCCTGCTTGCTTAACATCATGACATTGTGCTAAGACCTGTTTTCGACACGTAACCGGAACATATATCCTATCCCCTTTCCAAACTAGGCCATCTTTATACACACAGCCATCCTTCATAGTCTGTATCCAGGTATCATTTTCCATAGCGTGTTGTAATTCACGTTTACTAAGTTCTGTTCTTTTTAACATTTTAAGTGGTGCAATTGTTCCCTTCTCCTTGATGATCGGTTGAAAGGTTTCATCTCTCGTGACATTGTATTGTGGTAGGCGGGACAGTGCATCTGCCATAAAGTTTTTCCTCCTGGAACATATTGTAGATAAAAATTAAAACGTTTAAAATATAAATCCCACCTAACTTGCTTTGGGGATAATTTTCTTGATTTTTGAAGAGCCTGCAAATTTTTTTGATCTGTCCATACTTCTATTTCGTTCTTGATCCCTTCTAATAGATGACGCCAAGTGCTTAATGCCCATTTTACTACAAAAGCTTCCTTTTCCCAAATAGCCCACCGTTATTCTGTAGGTGTTAATTTCTACGATGTATATGCACATGGTTGTAGTTGTCCCTTTGTATTGTACTGTAATAAAACAGTACCTACAGCAACCTCACTAGCATCAGCTTGTATTATAAACTTTTTTTGTAGTGTCAGGATGAAGTAAAATAGGCTCTTGGGAAAATAGGATTTTCAAATGCTTGTTGACATTTAGTGGACCAGACAATTGCCTGATTAGGCCTTGGTTTTAGAATTTGAGTTTTTTTTAAAAAAAGTTCTGTTAATGGTAATGCTATTTGAGCAAAGTGTGGGATAAATTGACGGTAAAAATTTGCAAAACCTAAAAACTTTGTAACTGCTTTCTTGTTCTGGGTGCGTTCCAATCAACTACTGCCTTAACCTTGTTGGGGTCCATTTCTAATCCTTTATTTGATATCTGGTAACCTAAATAATCTAGAGATGTATAGTGAAACTCGCACTGGAAAGTTTCACATATAATTTTGCATCCAACAATTTTTTCAAAACAGTCCGCACTAATTTTACATGTTCCTCCATAGTGGGGCTATAAATTAAAATGTCATCCAAGTAAACCAAAACGCCTCGATATAGATGTTCTTGCAATATCTCATTTATCAATTGCATAAAAACTGCGGGCGCCCCTTGAAGACCAAATGGCATTATATTAAACTGGAAGCTTCCCAGGGGACAATTAAATGTCATTTTCCATTGGTCACCTTCCCTAATCCTCACTTGATAATAAGCTTCACGTAAATCCAATTTAGTGAAATAATATCCAGTAGCTAAGGTGGCTAACGAATCACTAATTAATGGTAACGGGTATACATTATTTACACAAATTGCATTCAGGCTGCGGAAATCAACACAAAGGAGTAATCCACCGTCTTTTTTTTCTCGAAACAAGACTGGAGCAGTGATGTGTGATCTTCCTGGTTGAATAAAACCCTGAGCCAAATTCTTATCAATATATGCTCTCATCTCATTCATCTCCTTCGGAGTCATAGTATACATCCTTGGTTTTGGAAACGTTGTGCCCGGAATTAAATCAATTGCACAGTCTGTTCTTCTATGTGGGGGTAATGTATCAGATTCCTTCTCACTAAAAACCACTGATAAATCATTATATACAGCAGGATATGATGATGTATGCACTTCATCAAGATTTGTTATAGTTTCCTCATAATGTTTGTTACTAGGGGGTCTGGGATTATCTACAATGCGTAATTTTAAAAACCGATCTTCCCACCATATTTTGGTTGCCATTTATCTAATCACATTAACCCTAATATAAGGGCTTCACACATATTAGGTACAACAATAAACCGTAAAAATTCCCAATGACTTCCTACTTCCAATTTGATAGGAACTGTCATTATCGTGGCAGGCCCTCTTCCCAATAAGGAACTATCTACCTGCTCAAAATGCATCGGAGTTGGTAATTCCTGCACTGATAATTCTTCAACTACCTGTTTAATAATTAAACATCGGGTACAACCAGTATCAATTAGTGCTCCATATCGACCTCTTAATTTTGTTATATCATTTTCCAAAATTACGGGTATAATAAAAGGATTTACAGGGTTACTCACCAGATCATCCTCCTCTGGCGATTCCTCTCCACTATCATATAATCCTGATACTATTTTATGTGGGTTAGACTCTTGGGACTTCCGCTGTCGATCACTCGACCCTGCTTCAGACTCATCCTTTGTAAAACACATTGAGATTTTTCGGACGTATTAAATCTTTTCCCTGAATTATGTGCAATTCCACTACTCTGTATATTACTACTCATAGGCCCTGGTACTCTAGCCATCTGTTTTTTGTATACAACCTCCATTGACGTACTTCCAATGCTCTATGTCCTATTCCATTACATCTGAAACACTTCATATACATTCGTCCCCTTCCATTTGTTTTATCCACCTCCCCTATTATTCTTTGTGGTATTGGGGGTCCAATCTTTTGGGTTTTAGGGGTGTCAACCTTGGAGGTAAATTCACGTAATCCAACATCCATTTCTACAACTATCCTATACCATTCCGTCAATTTCTGAGGAACTCCTCTATATAAACAGGCTTGTCATAATGTCTTATCCAGTCCTGATCGAAACTCCCTGATTAATAATCTTTCAGGCCACGTACTCAACCTAGTTACTAATTTTCAGAAATCCTTAACATATTCTGTTACCGGCCTACCCGCCTGGCATAACGACATTAATGCCTCCTCATATTGAGATATTTGTGATCTATCCTCAAATTGAGCTTTTAATGCATCCAAAAATAAGCTAACATCAATCAGTTCTTTGGCATGCACACTATGCAATTCAGCCACCCAATCTGCAGTATCACCAGTTAGAACCGCTGTTATGACAACTATAATAGACCACTGTGATGGATAACAGGTAGCATATCATTCAAGATGGTTTACTACTTGGCTTAAAAATAATGCCAATCTATCGGATTTCCATCAAAAAAAAATTCAGAGGTAGTGGAGCCCAGATCATACGCTGGGGCCACTGTCCAGGTGAACCCATTGGAAATACTGGTTGCCTATTCCCCACTTGTTCTTCTCTAGTATTAAATCTAGTATGTATTGGTTTAAATGTCTTTCGTTGGGTACTCGTTGCTCCTACAACATCCGCTAGAGACACATCTATGTCCATGTTAAAATCCCTTCCAGAGTCTCTACTTAGGTCCTTGCTATCTTCTGTGCTGAGACTAAAAAGCGATGTCGCATCCATTCTAAGTTCCCTCTCTGGAGTTTCCCAACAACTAGGTGAAACAGAATCTCGGATATTAAGTTCACCATATTTAATACAGAGTAATTCTAATGTACTAGTGTTCAAACTACTAGTAGATGTACTCCATTCATCCTCATCAGTAATGCGCTGCTCTTTCCACTTTTCAAACGTTCCTGGAGGCAAAGGCACCAGGAGGTTTCCCTTGCGAGATTCCATCTCCAGTGTCCTCACGTGACTCCAGCCCAGCCCAACGTTCCTTCCTTAATTTTGGACGTAGCACACACTGGGAATCCTCCTCACACCATATAGGCTCTTGAAAGGATAACCTCAGGAGATAACAAATTTCCAGTCTGGGGCTCCGACGGTTGCTCTGGAAAAGCAGCTGCTGCTTCAATCACAATCTCCACCCCCATCTTGGAAACAAATAGCTTTCTGTCGGTATGGTCTCTGGTGATGAGCCGAAAGACAGAAAAGAAAGCAGTATGCTTTCTCCCTTAATTGGGGCTTAACAGGATGTTGTAATACAAAGTATATACTTATTCCCCTGCCTGAGCTGATAAGGAGAGAGCCAGTGGTGTAGAGGCAATTACAACTGCCTCACATGTAATACTTCCCTGGTTCGAATCCCAGTAAGGGTATGGCTAGCTGAAGAGAGCTAACTAGCTCGAAATAGATCTATACTAGTCTCCCTTATTTATTATTTAAAATTATCAGCTTAAAAAACCTTACACACATGTAAACAAAAGGCAACGAAACAAATAGCTTTCTGTCGGTATGGTCTCTGGTGATGAGCCGAAAGACAGAAAAGAAAGCAGTATGCTTTCTCCCTTAATTGGGGCTTAACAGGGTGTTGTAATACAAAGTATATACTTATTCCCCTGCCTGAGCTGATAAGGTGAGAGCCAGTGGTGTAGAGGCAATTACAACTGCCTCACATGTAATACTTCCCTGGTTCGAATCCCAGTAAGGGTATGGCTAGCTGAAGAGAGCTAACTAGCTCGAAATAGATCTATACTAGTCTCCCTTATTTATTATTTAAAATTATCAGCTTAAAAAACCTTACACACATGTAAACAAAAGGCAACGAAACAAATAGCTTTCTGTCGGTATGGTCTCTGGTGATGAGCCGAAAGACAGAAAAGAAAGCAGTATGCTTTCTCCCTTAATTGGGGCTTAACAGGGTGTTGTAATACAAAGTATATACTTATTCCCCTGCCTGAGCTGATAAGGAGAGAGCCAGTGGTGTAGAGGCAATTACAACTGCCTCACATGTAATACTTCCCTGGTTCGAATCCCAGTAAGGGTATGGCTAGCTGAAGAGAGCTAACTAGCTCGAAATAGATCTATACTAGTCTCCCTTATTTATTATTTAAAATTATCAGCTTAAAAAACCTTACACACATGTAAACAAAAGGCAACGAAACAAATAGCTTTCTGTCGGTATGGTCTCTGGTGATGAGCCGAAAGACAGAAAAGAAAGCAGTATGCTTTCTCCCTTAATTGGGGCTTAACAGGGTGTTGTAATACAAAGTATATACTTATTCCCCTGCCTGAGCTGATAAGGAGAGAGCCAGTGGTGTAGAGGCAATTACAACTGCCTCACATGTAATACTTCCCTGGTTCGAATCCCAGTAAGGGTATGGCTAGCTGAAGAGAGCTAACTAGCTCGAAATAGATCTATACTAGTCTCCCTTATTTATTATTTAAAATTATCAGCTTAAAAAACCTTACACATATATACATACATATATATATATATATATATATATATATATATATATATAGTTTGTATTACAACACCCTGTTAAGCCAGTGGCAATTACAACTGCCTCACATGTAATACTTCCCTGGTTCGAATCCCAGTAAGGGTATGGCTAGCTGAAGAGAGCTAATTAGCTCGAAATAGATCTATACTAGTCTCCCTTATTTATTATTTAAAATTATCAGCTTAAAAAACCTTACACACATGTAAAGAAAAGACAACGAAACAAATAGTTTCTGTCGGTATGGTCTCTGGTGATGAGCCGAAAGACAGAAAAGAAAGCAGTATGCTTTCTCCCTTAATTGGGGCTTAACAGGGTGTTGTAATACAAAGTATATACTTATTCCCCTGCCTCTGCTGATAAGGATAGAGCCAGTGGTGTAGTGGCAATTACAACTGCCTCACATGTAATACTTCCCTGGTTCGAATCCCAGTAAGGGTATGGCTAGCTGAAGAGAGCTAATTAGCTCGAAATAGATCTATACTAGTCTCCTTTATTTATTATTTAAAATTATCAGCTTAAAAAACCTTACACACATGTAAAGAAAAGACAACGAAACAAATAGCTTTCTGTTGGTATGGTCTCTGGTGATGAGCCGAAAGACAGAAAAGAAAGCAGTATGCTTTCTCCCTTAATTGGGGCTTAACAGGGTGTTGTAATACAAAGTATATACTTATTCCCCTGCCTCTGCTGATAAGGATAGAGCCAGTGGTGTAGTGGCAATTACAACTGCCTCACATGTAATACTTCCCTGGTTCGAATCCCAGTAAGGGTATGGCTAGCTGAAGAGAGCTAATTAGCTCGAAATAGATCTATACGAGTCTCCCTTATTTATTATTTAAAATTATCAGCTTAAAAAACCTTATATATATATATAAAGAATGGGTTTTTTTACAAAGCAAAGTTAAGAAGAAAGCCCTGCTTTGCTCATTCTCCCCATTTGAAATCACCCAGGGGAACTGTACATTAGTGACAGCCAGCTCTGAGTGCACACATGAATCTACACATACACACATTTGCCAATCTTTGTATCCAAAAGAAATTTCCTTAAACAGCCTGAGGCCAGATCTCCCACATGAGGTGAACTGGAGGCCAGTCAGTTCAACCATAAAATAGCAAGTCTAGTGAGAACACTTTATTGAGTTGGACTTGTAGTGGTATGTCAATGAGGCTGCTGAGCTTCAGCTTAATCCTAATTCTTCCCCTCTTCTTCCCCTCCCTTCAACCGTTTTCCTAGGTTTTAAAAACACAGTTTTCCTGGGTCCCTTAAGCAGCTTTTAAAGTTGTGCTTTACCATCTGATTGGGTTCTTCTCTTCCGCTGTATCTAGAAACAGATTAATACCAGAGGGGGTATTCAGTGGGTTCTGGCCAGTTCTAGAGAACTGGTAGTGGAAATATTGAGTAGTTTGGAGAACTGGCAAATGCCACCTCTGACTGAAGATTTTACACTACCCTTCCCCTGCCATGCCCACCAAGCCACACCCATAGAACTGGTGGTAAAAAAAATGAATCCCACCACTGATTAATACTCAAGTTTTCAAATGTCTGAGTCTCCATATCTAGAAATACTGTTAAGGAATACATTCATTTTTAAAAAATGCTATTGACTGGTTTTTAATTACAGTTCCATGTTTATACAGCCAGAATATATTCCAGTAGTGAAAGTATAGTATATACTAGCATTTCATTATAGCAGAATGCAAGAATCATGTTTTAAGTACAAGCAATTTTGCTTAGCAATCATTTGAAGTTATTTTTGACCCAGTTTTGGAGTTCCAATGATGGCAACCACCTATAGTTACATAACCACATTTTGGGCCCTTGGCAAACATTTTACCTTTATGGCCTTTTTGACACTTCTGAAGAAAAAAATACTTGTAGAAATTCATTGACTCATTTAACAACCACTGTATTTGCTTTACAACCAGGTGTTCACTTAAAATTACAAAAAAATAGTCATAAAATCAAGCCAATCAAATTGGCTCCTTGATTTATGACTATCATGTCTTATGACAGAAATTTAGACTGCATAATGATCATAAGTCAAGGACTACTTGTACTTATTGTGATACCACACTTCATGTTAATAAAATACAATAGGGTATACGAATACAATTTTTATTTTCCATATCTAACAAATCACAATTTAGTATAAATCACATCAACAAGTAAATTACCCAAAGAAACCTCAAATTATGAACCTTCAATTATTTACAAATTATCATTACATTTAATTTCATAATTTAGATGGCAGAATAAATTATTTCCTAATTTTTTTAAGAAAAATTACTTCTTGCTCAGAAGGAATTTCCAAAAAGCAGCTTTGATATCTTTGTTCCTCATGCTGTAGATTATTGGATTCATCAGTGAAGGGAGCAAAGTATATAGTACAGTAAAGATTTCATCCAGCCTAGATGGAGAATTTGCAGGTAATACCAAATGGGCTAAGAGGCTACTGCTAATGAATACACAAACCACAATGAGGTGGGGTATGCAAGTGGAGAAGGCCTTTTCTCTTCTCTCAACTGAGGGCATTCTTAGCACTGTGGAAAAAATCCACACATAGCTCAAGAAAATGAATGAGAGGCAGCCAATCCCTAAGCATGAACCAAAGACAAGAACCCAGGTTTCACCAAGGTAAAAATCAGAACAAAAGAGCTTGATTAACTGTGGAACTTCACAGAAGAACTGATTGATGATGTTGGAGCAGAAAGGCATTGAAAAAATATTCCCTGTGTGTAGAGCTGCATGCAGAAATCCAACCAGCCATGCTCCTCCAGCCATTTGAATACAAGTGGACCGCTTCATTATGAATGTAAAGTGCAGTGGGTGGCATATAGCAATGTATCTGTCATATGCCATGACAGTGAGAATGAAGAAATTTGATGACAGGAAAGAAACATAGAAAAATAATTGTGTCACACATTCAGAATATGAAATCCATTTGGAGCTCACGAGGGCATTTACTATAGATTTGGGTATAATTGAGGCAGTGATAGCAAGATCACCAATAGATAAATTGATTAGAAAAAAGTACATTGGGGTATGCAGATATCTATTGATTGTTATTAAAACAATAATCAGAAGATTTCCCATTAGGTCAAAAAGATACATTATTAAGAAGACAGAGATGTGTAGCTCTTGATTTCCAGTAAATCCCAGAAGAACAAAACCCGTTATACTTGTTCTATTAGGCATGACATTATGATGTCTCCTATTGAAAAATGAAATTTATTATTTTTCAGTGATAAGTGATTTTTCTTCCTAGAAGTACTAATGACTTATATTGCAGCAGTTACTACACTATTTCATGGCCTCTCTACTTCTTTCTTATATGATTCATTCTTTGAGAAGATAGAGTTTTAAGCTATAGGTAATTTTATATTGAAAATAATATATTTTTATTTTATACAATATATCCCAACACAGAACTTTCTTTCTTTTCTCTATGTGTGAGAATTCTCTTTTCCATTTATGTCTCGGATTTTAAACTCATCTCTCATCTTGCCTTTCCTAAAACAAATGCTCCTCAAAACCGAACTTTATAAATATGTTTAATTTTTATGCAGAACAAGTGCTTATTTTAAAATAAGTTTCACAACACAAATTTAATCAAACCTCTGATCTCCCTGGGAAACAAACTATTTTTCCAGCCCTAATAATCAGTGCCAACATGTGAATATTTGGCTAAACTAAATAGCCTAACCGCAATAACGATTAAAAAATAACTGAAATGTAGAATCTCAAATATAGCTTTAAAGTTCAGTGTTTTAAATTTCCTTAAGTGGATATCAGGGAAAGAGATGTTGCTGGAAAAAATAGACATTTCTGAAAAACTTTGAAGCAGTAGAATGAAGAAATAATAGAAAGTTTTAAAGGGGAAAAATAAGACTTGATAAAACATTAAGAGGTTTATTTTCCCCTAAACTGAATCAAACTGATACAGCAAATGACTGACAAATTTCTACTTTTCTATATTTCCTTACATGTTTCCCTTCAGTTTTTACTTAGAGTGCAATGAGTATATTATCTGACATCTTCCATTTCTGTTTCTTTTTTTCTTCAGACTTTATAATTCTGTTATTTAACCTATCCCCTCTACTTATTGCAAACTCAATTTTCACATGTGTGACTCCATAATGATTTTGAGCAGGAATGAAAAATAGAGGCATATATTGAATACCTGAATGATCTTGGCATCCAAAGATTTTCTCCCATTTCTCCAAACATAGTAACTCAGCACTAATAGTCCACATTTAAAACTAAAAGGAGGAAAGATTTGATTTTTCTAACTGTAACATACCATTTTCAGAATCTGAATTCTGTA
Organism: Bungarus multicinctus; assembly: GCA_023653725.1. Taxonomy (NCBI): domain Eukaryota; kingdom Metazoa; phylum Chordata; class Lepidosauria; order Squamata; family Elapidae; genus Bungarus; species Bungarus multicinctus. The sequence continues at coordinate 114,497,663 of CM042840.1, forward strand.
ACATACTATCTTCTAACTCTGAATTTCATGTCAGAGTTGGTATAATTGGAATGGCAGATAAATCCCAATAAATACAGTCCATTAGCCAAAGTTTCTTCATGTTTTCAAAATTACTTCCATGGGGAAATAATAAGGCAGTGCCATATGTATCTATGCATAAGTAAACAAGTGCAAGTCTGATGCAATTCATTGCCCAAAATGTTGTTTTTCCTTTCACTGTTAAGATGCATGAGACCTCACTGATGCTGGGCAGCATCCAGAATTGAGCATACCAATGGATTTCCAATGCCCATCCCAATTTTATGCAAAAAGACCCTAAAATTAAGCTCTTGCATAATCCGCTGCAATTCTAAAGAGTTTCTAATGTAACCATCATTTTCATTAGGAAAATAACATTTGCATTACTATATGAAAATTTTTAGTGGTGGAAATGCTACTAATAAATATATTTGTGGTAAAAAAAAAACTTGCTATTGGTCTCAACTTATAGATGATGTTATATGGAATTATTCGCTCATACTATGTAGCATGCAATAAACCGTACAAAGAGAAACTATGTATTTATTATTATTATTCCTATTATGAAAATCTACCCCAAATTTGTTGAAACATCAAGTGCTAAAAATGGCTACAATTTCATTCTAATTCAGCAAATTCAGATATCTCTAGATATTTTCTCCTGCAAGATGCCATCTTTAAATGCAATATAGCATCATGATGTAGGACTCATTTTGAAAAATACTTGACATAGATTTTGTATAGTGATCCCTGGGTGAAAATTGTTTTATACAATTAGCTGAATGTACCAACAATAAAACTGTATTTTGAAGATATTAGACGTGGATATCATTTATGTTCGGAGAGATTTAATTCTATTTTTCTTGATCTTCCTGAGTTTCTTTTTCCATGAAGAGTAGATTTTCCTTGGAATTCATTCATGCCTGTAGGAAGGAAAGTAGAAATCATGAAAAGGAAATATGGTAAAAAAAGAAAGAAAAGGCATATATAACTAGATATTGCATATGTTTAGAAAGTAATGCAGCTCAACTTTTAAGTAACAAGTTAAATCTGCAAATGTGGTAAAAAAAATCAGTTTACCTAAGAGAATAATAACAGAAAATTTATCAGAATAACAGAATTGGAAGGGATCTTGGAGGTTTTCTAACCCAACCCCCCACTGAAGCAAAAGACTTAAACCATTTCAGATGAATTATTATCTAATCTCTTCTTTAAACCATTTCAGATGAATTATTATCTAATCTCTTCTTTAAAATCTCCAGTTATGGAGCACCCACAACTTTTGAAGGCAAGCAATTCCATTAGTTAATTGTTCTTGATGTCAGGAAATGTCTCCTTAGTTCTAGGTTGCTTTTCTCCTTGGTTAGTTTCTGTCCATTGTCTATGGAGATTCTCAGTCATCCAGGTCATGGTTGTCTCAAAAATGCTTTTTCAAGAGGCAACTGGACTTTCTGATTTTTCTTTGAAGATGTTTAAGGAAGTGGAGGAGGAAGAGGAGGGAGGAAGAGGAGGGCTTCCTTCTAGAAGTTTTATTTCTTGGCTCTGTCGATCGAAGAACCACATGAAAGTGGGGGAGAAAGCTTTTGGGAGCTGGAGAATTTGGGGGGTGGGGAGAGTTAGGAGGAATGAACTGAGGGGACAATATAAGGATCCGCTTCAATGTAATCCTTTCGAAGATAAGAAGAGCTATATGGGTAAGGTGAGGCTCTTGTTCCTGGAGCACTATCACCCTATAAAGCTACCGCCTGTACCAGAAATCACCTTCAAAGCTGCCACCTGCACCAAAAACTGTGAGCAAACTGAAACCCCGCAAAAAACGCTGGATTCCAAAACCCTGGAGCCCTAATCAAGCTAGCGGAGCTCCTGCTAACCAGAGTGCTGAATTCCAAAAATGTAAACCAGAGCCCCCCCCAAAAAATGCTGAATTCCAGAGCCCTCCCCCCCTCCCCAGAGAAGCAGAGCTCCTCAATCCCTATTAACCACACTGGTGGAACTCAAGCTAGCTGGAGCTATCACCCAACCATCACCCAAAACTAGGCACGCATGCCCCTCACTACCTCAATTCCAACTACAACTGGCCTTAAATGCAAACTACTCAATGCAAGAAGTCTTGTGAATAAAATACCTGAATTTCTCCTCTTACTAAATATGGCTAAATTCGACATCATATTTGTTTGTGAAACATGGCTCAATGCATCTCTCCCTGACTCCATTTCCACGGTAAGAGACTATCATGTTTACCGATCAGATCGTGAAATCCATACAGGAGGTGGTGTTGCTATCTTCTATAAAAAATCCTTACAATCTAAAAAACATCCAAGTTACCCACAGCTTGCTCTTCCTGAGACCATCATCTGTGAACTGTCCTTAAATATCATATTTTGATTCTTACTATGTTACAGAGCTCCTGATTATGACATTGAACATGTAAACAAGTTAAATTCACTACTAACATGGGCAACATCCTGCCCACATGCTTTTATCTTTCTTGGTGACCTCAATCTACCTCATATTAACTGGGCCCTAAACAAATGTAAAACTGAACTCATACATGCAACTTCTACAATGCTGTAACAAATCTGGGACTGGAACAAGTAGTAACCAACAATACTAGACTTAACAACTGCCTCAATCTCATATTCTGCAATAGTTTGAATTCAATTTATGGAATACAAATTAAAGAACCCTTTTCCAAGAGTGACCACAACATGATTGACTTTTGTCTCAACATACATCCACACAAAAATCATCACAACTGACATTTTCCCAGGATCTCTACTCAAATTTATTCCATAATTTCACATATAAAATAACCATTCATTTAATATAACCTGCATATTGTTCAAAAGAGTAATTATTATGGCTGATGTTTGACAACAAGCCTAAGTCAAAGATCATAAGATCAGTGCTTCTTTCTCTGTATGTATACAAAATATTACATATGAGGAATAGCATATTAAGCTGGACTGATGCACCAAATAAACACACACATATTTATGCTCTGGACTAGACATTGATTTCAATATCTGAAAAATATGTGTAGCCCTGGGCAAAAGAAAAGCAGTAAAATCACTCTAGATGTAGTGTAGGGACAGTGTAAAATATTAACATATGATAAATAATGAAATTGTTGGGCTCTGTGGAATCCTTTCCCGACAGCAGCGTAATTGCAGACAGGAGAAGAGATAGCCTCGCCAAAAGAAAAACGTCATCAATGTCAGCCAAGTAGTTTAGAGGCTGAAGAGTTTAGAAGTTTAATCTGAAGAGAGCGGGAGGGAACGTTCTAACCAGCCAGCTTGTTTATCTGGGACGGACTGAGGCGATGAAAGGAGCAGTGGAGAGGAGTTGTAACAGAACGTGAGGGGGAATCCCTGCTGTAAGGGATAATCGGCAAGCAGTTAAACTTCTTAAGGGAGGGGATAGAGTGGGAGGAGTATGGTTGTGGGAAAACTAAGGGTATAGCTGGGAATCGTGGATAGTGAGCATGCGATGTAGGACTATGGGGTTTGAGAAATTAAGGGTAATAGGATAATTGGGACACAAGTGTAGGGCAGAGGTAGAAACATTTCGGTGGGTGGAGTAAGGGGATAAATTGCGCTGGAAGGCAGTTGCTTCTAGCACTAATCTTGTTTGGGTCTACCAAACTGGTTTACTGCTGGTTTACTGTACTTAGAAAATAAACTACTATAAACCATTCTGTCCGTTGCTTCATATCTACAGATTGTAGGAAAACAGCTGAGAGAAACGATTAAAAATAATAGCACAGAGTTTTCTCTCTTTCTCTCCCTTCCTATTTCTTTTTCTTTCTTATGCATACAAATGCAGAAATACAAACATACTCACAAAGATAAAGCCATCATCACACACACACACACAGAGAGAAAGAGAGAGAGAGAGAGATGATCTGGGATGATCTCCAGTCAGCAGCAGGCAGGGGGGAAAGGAAGAAATGGGTGGCATCCCTCACTCCAGCTCTCTCTCTCTCTCTCTCTCTCTCTCTCTCTCGCACGTACACACAAACACACACATGCTGGATAGAGAACTGGTTCAGGGGCGTGGCCAGCCAGAAGTTGCTACCTGTTCAGACACCCACACCAAATTATCGCTACTGGTTCTGAGTAGGTGCGAACTGGCTGAATACCACCCCTGGTACAGCCTCATTTTGCATATCACATAATAATCTCATTCTCAGCAAAAGATGTTATGGAAAGTTCAAGATTTGTAGCATTCTGTTAAATGGACAGATGATCCAGATTTCATGTATAAAAGTGCTTCTTCACACTCTGTATAATTAAGTGATGGTCCTCACTTATGTCACTAGATACACAACAGTCTAGATGACTATAATGGAAGATGAAATTTTATGGAAAAAAAGTACACATGAAACAAAGCGACCCGTTCTAGAACATATTTCACACATATTTTCTTACTTCGTTTTTGAAGATAGATAATAATATTTGCCATATAATACTTTGTCTCACATTGACTCTATAGTCTTGTGCTGTGTAATTATATCTGGAGGGATTCCAAAAGATTTATTAAGCTTGCCAAATATAAACTTTCCCACTGATGATATATCTTTACATGATATAACATGTTGAGTAGTGTTTCTCCATTATGGAATCAGTACTGAATCTAAAACACATACATCAAAAGAAACAATAATTTGGTAAAAAAATAATGATTTGAATATTTGATAGAAAAAAAATATTCTTTTTTTCTGGGATAGATTGGAATTTATTGAAATATGCATTATTTAATGGTATTAGATTCATTTCTGTAATTTAAATATTGGGAAGGTAACTTAAACAAATGAAATTATAACCTAGTGCTCTACTCTAACATTATTCTTCAGCCAAAACTCCCAAAGCAGCTGACAAAATCATTTTCCTTCATCTACTCCTTGCATGTATGGGTGTATGTCTGGTTGTATATATGAAAGACTGAGAAAATGAGGCAATTGGAAAGCCTCTTATCTCAAAAAATGTTATAACATTGTATATTATGGATTTAGTTATTAAATTTGTAGTCCTGCCTTTTCTCCAGGAAATCAAGGCATCATCTATATCACACTTCTCATTTTTTTGCCGAGAAACTAGTTAGCCAAAGATCTAATTGAAGTTCCATGGATGAGAGTATTTTTGTCAACCTTTTTTAGTTTAAACACTACAAAAGGATGGGACAACTTTTATTATTAAGTTTCTTAATCAGTAATGGAGTGAAATATGTGGAGATTAATTAGAGAAGAAATGTTGTGGACTTGTTCTAATTATTGTTTCTCTCATCTCAAATTCCTTCCAGATGTGGCATTCATTTTCATCTTTGTTTAAGCATGGAGAATCAGAGCACTGTGTCTTACTTTTTGCTTCTGGAATTCTCCAAAGACCGACATCTACAGATTCTACATTTCTTCTTGTTCTTTGTATTATATCTGGCAACTGTAACAGCAAATCTTCTAATAATTTCTGCAGTAGCTTTAGATAATCAATTGCATAGCCCCATGCACTTGTTTCTGATGAATTTGGCTATGCAGGACCTGGGCATTGTTTCAGTCATCATCCCCAAATCAATGATAAATTCTCTCATAGACACCAGACATATCTCTTACTTGGGTTGTATTGCTCAAGTCTTTATCTTTGCTTGCTTTGAAGGTGCTGATTTCTCCCTCCTGACAGTCATGGCATATGATCGGTATGTTGCTATTTGTTATCCACTGCACTATGGGATGGTTATGAATTGGAAAGCCTGCACTAAAATAATGATTCTGGTGGTAGTTACAAGTCTGCTTTATGGAATTTTGCATACCACTGGTACCTTTTCCACCTCTTTCTGTTCTAACATTGTCAACCAATTTTTTTGTGAAATTCCACAATTGCTGAAGTTATCCTGCTTTGGTTTTAATCTAATTGAAATTGGTTTCCTTGTAGCTAGTATCACTGCAGGGTTTGGTTGTTTTATTTTTATTATTATCTCATATAGCATGATCTTCAAAGCAGTACTGAGAATTCCTTCTGCAAAAGGAAGGCAGAAAACCTTTTCCACTTGTCTTCCCCACCTTATGGTTTTTTCTGTATTTCTGGTAACAGCTTGCTTGGCCCATCTGAGATCTCCTTCTGACACTCCATCTTATTTAGATTTAATATTAACTGCCTTATATTCTTTACTCCCACCCCTATTCAATCCTATCATCTATAGCATAAGAAATAAGAATATCAAATCTGTGCTTTCTAAACTGTGGAAATTGTAATGGAAAATCCAAAAGTTACCATTTTTTTGCCCAGATCATAGAATAATGCTGAATTTCTTCATTTTTTTCTTGAAGAGAAAAGTCCAACAAAGATTATTGTTCATCATTAACAGAATCAACTGTGCCTTTGTGGAGGAATAGATTGGTATTTATTGAAATATTTAATGGTATTAGATTCAATTGTGCCTTCGTGGAAGAAGTTTGTCTGCAACACAAAGCTCTTTAGATCTTAGTTCTAACTTTATGGGAAATTCTGACCCCCATTTTAGAGGAGTTCAGATGAAATTTGGGAATTGGTTTAGCATTTCTTGATATGGTATTTCTCCTATAGGATCTTTATCCCACAAAAATTAGTATACAAAATCTATAGTGTAATTGAGGGGCTGGACTTTGCACTATGATTTATGTGGAACATGCTTGCCCTGTTTAGAAACATTTTCAGTGGTAGAAAAATATGTGGCTATTGAATATGAAGCTTCACAGCATTGGGTATATTTTATTATTGTAAGTTATACTTCATATTAAAGCAAAGATTTCCTTTTTCTGGTTGAGTGTATTTCACTGGATTTTATCACAAATATTGTGAAGTTTATGTTCCTTTAGAATGTTTTCCTTACTTGCCAAGAATGAAACCATTAAGGTTAAACAGTTATTGTTTCTACCAAGTGACTATAAGACCATTTCAAAGTGAAGGAAGTTAATTGGGTTGAATATCAGACACAACATCTTGTTCCACTCCGGAGTCTCACTAAAGCAAGACAGAACAAAATACAATTCAAGTACAACAATTCCGTAACTAAAATAAATGCTTGCTTTATTCTGTATTACATAATTAATCAGTGGAACAGCTTGCCTTCAGATGTTGTGCATGCTTCATCTCTGGAGAGATGAAGAGACTGGACAGCCATTTGTCTGAAATAGTACAGGATCTTCTGCTTGAGCAAAGGACTGTACTAGAAGACCTCCAATGTCCCTTCCAGTTCTAACTTTGGTTCTAATAACCATTACATGATTCAATAACTCATATTGTTTTCTTTGTACCATGCATCTAAGGAAAAAAAATACACAATAGTACACAGTAGTTCTCAATTCACCCTTGCCAATTTTCCAGTAGATCCACCAGCATTAAAATAAGTCCTGCCTTTTGTTTCTTCTCCAATCCAATATTCAATATTAGGTGGAAAATAAGCATTTATCACCCACCTTAACATATAATGTAGCATGGAAGAGGGACTAACACTGCCTCCTACATCATTCTATGTCCTTTTTACACACCACCAGACAGTTATCTAGAGATTATTGGATTCATTAGACTATATCTTTCTTTAGAGAAAGGTATTTATTACAATCCAATAAGAAGGCAACTAGAGTCTATACTATTGATAAGTGTGTTTTCTGGGGCCATGTTGTGTTATTTGGCTGAGTGGTATTTTGGGGTATTTATAATATATATTGTGTTTATATTGTATTTTAATTCTTACCAGTTTCCCAAGATGCACTGGTGAGTTGGGCAATCATCTATATCAATATTAATCAATAAACAAATAAATATGTATCATTTAAGGGAAAATAATCAACATGCCTTTACATGTGTTTTATTCCTAATTATCAGAATGCTCTTGTACAATTTTCTAACTGGTCCTACAGTACTACATAGTCAAGTACCTGCTTCTTCAAGTATTGCTTAAGCTCTGTCTACTTGTGTTAATCTCCTTTTCACATCTTAAAATTTATTTGATCTAAATAAGTCTTTTAAAGTGATTTTATGATATGATACACCCCTTTTCTTAATTTCCATAAAGCACCAACTAGTAGACCAGCTACAATCTTTCAACAAGTTATGAGCAGAGAGTGTTTCATGAGTTACGTTTTATTGGACAATAACATCATTGCCTTCCTTGTCTCATTTCTCTCTCTCTCTCACACACACACACACACAACACACACACAGAGAGAGAGAGAGAGAATATCCTTTCATATACTTGGCTTATGTGGCTCAAAATTGACCCAGTACCTACCCAAGCAGAATCCTTTATACTCTTGACAGTTGTTTGCACAACTCAATCTTCCTCTCCACCTAACATTCCCCACTCTTCTAAAATCAGTTTTCTCACCCACCGATCCCCACAAGTTTGTTTTCCTGTCTCAGGAGTTCAGTATTCCAACTATCTGACTAAAAAATGAACATGGCACTCTTGCTTCTAGGCAATGGTTTCTTCTGTATTCTTTCATAGAGGCTGGCTCTAATTCTTTTGTGGCCTTCTTTTAAATTTTGTACAACCTTTAACCTTAACTCCAGAGTTGAATTCATATTTCCTGACTCTTCAAAATACTTTTTGCCCCCTCTATTCTCTGCAACATTGGGTTGTTTTATTTTCATTTTTGTCTCGTATACTCTGATTTTCAAGGCAGTGTTGAAAATTCCATCTGTGAAAGGAAGACAGAAGATTTTTTCCACTTGTCTTCTCCATCTTATAGTCTTTTCCATTTTTTTGATACCTGCATGCTTAGCATATCTGAGACCCTCTTCTAACACTGCAACTTATTTAGATTTTGCCTTAACTATCCTATATTCTTTACTTCCACCACTGTTCAATCCTATCATCTACAACATAAGAAATAAGAAAATCAAGTCTGTGTTGTCTAATTTGTGGAGATTCTGATATTTTATTTTGATGATTTTTCTAATATTTTTTCCTTACATCAAATGATGTGTCTTCCCCACCCCTTTTTTTTTTTAAGGCTAAGATAGAAGTAGAGTTTGCCATTTTGGACCAATGAAAATAATTGAGAAGGTGTCCGCGAACAATCCCAAAACTTTAATTATCGTCCTGCTTTTCAGTGTGCTGTGTGTTGCTTTGGCAACATCCTCAATTCCACATGTTGAAAACTACCATCCTAGGCTTTAGTATCAGGATCAGATATATGATGAGCTGATACCCTCAAAAACTGTCTATCCTATAGATTGACATTAAAATTAGAGGACAAAGAAGACACAGAATATTGCTTAACATGGAATAGATTTTATGAGTGGTTAGTCTGCAGTTCCCTAGTCTGCAGTATATGACTTCATTATTTTAATAAAATTTGTGCTTATCAGGTGGAAAGATATCCTAAAAATTAATTTCAAGAATTCTCAATATTAGATCTCATATGCAATTTTTAGAAAATAAAAATAGTGGACAATGGGGGAATACCTTGGAGAATCCCACACGTTGAGACTAATTAATGGTTAATTGCTAATTATATTAAATATCCAAACACTTGTTATACTGTTTTGTAAAATTTGTTTGTATGGCCTAGAGGGAAAACAAATGATTGCAACTGTAAAGTCAACTTATTATTGACTTCATCAAATATGAACTCAAAATTACTGATACTTCTTTTTCATAGCTGACCAATTTGTGTAGCCTAACTGCACCACCAGATAATGAATGTGAAGAAAAATAGTAAGTGACGAATTTATTGATTGTACTGCCATGTTTTTCCTGCTTTCTAAGGAAAATTGGCAATTCTTTACATTGACACTTGAAGGCTAGTTTTAGACTCACTTCTATATTTTTGACATTAAGGAAAGTGTTTTAAAAAATGAAATTAGACCCTAATGCTTGAGTATAATGGAAAAACTTTTATGATTGGGAGGACAACAAATACCTATTTTCAGAAATTTATGCCCTGAAATATAGATTAAGAGTATTGTGAACAAAATAATGGGAATCAACTGAAGTAGAGGAGGTGGTCTATAACTTTCCTAAACAATGAAACAAGTTCATACTTCACATGATGGTATATCTTCTGTATGTAGATATTATTTAAAAAAGGTTTTTACAATTTGCACAAATTTAAATTCTCTAGTTAAACTGAATGCTAATTGCCAGATTTAGCATCTATAACATCATTTCTAGATCCATCTTCATTTATCAAATAATGTTTTCCATTCAAGTTTAAAATTTGATTCACATTGTTGAAATTCATTGATATGATAGAATATATTCATTTTGTACTGGAGCAAAAACAATGGAAAGAACAAATCCCTTCTTGTTTTTCTTTGTTATTATTTGATGGAAATATTCAATTGTGATTTGTTTTAAAATTTAACTAATCAATATAATATTCTTCAAATCTCACATTTATCATTCAATGAAATGATCTATTTAAATGCACCATTAGGGTGGCACATTATTGTATTATGCTAAAACAGTATCCCGAATTAGAAAGCTTGAAGGCTAGTATCAGAGTTTCCTTATGAATTGGAAAGGAAGTAAGGAAGATAGAAAGTCTTTATCAGTAACTACTTTGTCAGTGCTCTTTTGCTCAGTATTCTCAATGCATTCCTTGGCTTTCTCAAACCATGGTACTCTTGAACCTGAAGACCAAGACCAGTCTGAAAGGTTTGATTGATTTTGAATCCAACAGGTCAGTTGAAGCCAGTTTGTTCTTCCAGGCTATGAAATCCTACTCAACTTGTTTGCTTCAAGGATTCAGGAAAGCTGTATATGCAAAGTTAGGGAAAGCAATACAGTGGAAACTTGGGTTCAGGTTATGTGAATTCCACCATCTCCTTGATCTGCTCTACAAATCCAATTCATTGGAGGAGCATAGATGGCCTTTGTCAATATCAAGTTCACAGTGGTGGGGTTTTTTTCAGTCAGGGGAAAAAGAATCTGGCTTCAGAGGCTCAAATGAGGTTTCTCTCAGGGAAAATAAAAGTTGTCAAATAAGGAAGAAGCTCAGGATTGGCTGTTCTTCTCTGCATATCTTCTGAGTAACTCCAGGTAAGAAGAAAAGAAGAAAGAAGGAAAGGGAATCAGAGCCCAGCAAAGAAGTCCTGTGAAAGAGCAAATCACCCTCTGAAAAAAGTTATGATTGTAAAGAGTTGATAATGTTGATAACATTACCAATTACAGTTATTATTTTTCTATAACTGCCATTGAATCAATAAGACATAGCAGTTAGGAATGCCAATGGGAAAGGTTAAGAAGGGGGATTGTCTGCCAAAGTTTAGTTTGAAATTATTGATTTTTTAAATATTAATTTTCTTTTCCATGGCTATTACAATAGCAGTATGCAGGGTTTTATTAAAGAGACTTTATCGAAGCAACTCATTTTTCTTCAAAATGCGGTTTCTTCTGACATTACATATGCCTAGCAGACTTCTTTTAAACTATAGGTTTTAAATTCTTGATGAAAAAGTGAATGAATCCCTGCAAACATTTTTCAACTTTTTGACTATAAGGTTAAGCTGAGCCAGACTGGATCAATAACAACAGCAATAGCAATTATTTATATACTGCTTCATAGTGCTGTAAAACACTCTCTGGGCAGTTTACAGAGTCAGCATATTGCCCCCAACAATCTGGGTCCTCACTTTATGAACCCTGGAAGGATGGAAGTCTGAGGCAACCTTGAGTCAGTCAAATTTAACTCCTAGTTGTGGGCAGAGTTTGCCTACACTGCTTCACTCAGCCTTGTGCCATCAATGATGTAATGAATGTATTCACTCATGCATTAGACAATATCTGCTGCCAAGCACTGAATCTATATTTTACCTTTATGAGCTTATTTGATAGGTTTGTACCTTGCCTTCCCTCTTGAATAGGGGTGTCCATATCGCAGTGTCACATTGTCATCATGTGACGCATCGTGGCTTTTTCCCTTTCACTAAACTTGGGGGAAGTGTGGCCAGTACGTGATGCATCTAGCCTGTGGGCTGTGAATTTGACACCATGCTCTAGGAGATCAAGACAATAATGTAATGTAATGCAATATAATGCAAAGCAATGCACTGTTAGTAGTGGTAATATTATTTATCATATCATATTACATAATATTTATATTATGTTAACTATAATATTTTTATTTCTTCTTTGTAATTTTTAAGTAACTCAAGACAGCAAACATGAGTACTCTTTTCTCCTCCTTTTTCTCTCATCACAACAATCTTGAGAGGTGGATTTGGGTTGAGAGTTAGTGACTACCCCAAAGACACCCAGTTTTTAGGAGGGCTGCTTCTCCTACTACTACTACTACTACTACTATGATTACTACTACTACTACTACTACTTCTACTTCTTTTGCAGCAACTCCCCCACTCATTTTTTTTTACTCCTGGGCCTCAGAGAAGCCTCTTGGGGGGTGTCTTTGCTCCCAGAAGGCTTCTCTGGGGCCCAGGAAGGCAAAAAATGGAGTGGGGTTGCTGCACCCCGCCCTGCATCTGCCCCGCACCCCTGTTTGCCTCCTGGGCCTCAGGGAAGCCTCCTAGGTGAAGCAGTAAGACAGCGAAGGGGATGCTGGCACAGCTGATCTTCGGAACAGTTGATTGTTGGGAGGGAAGAAAAAAGAAATATCTTAAGAAGTGACTAGGTGGGGGAGAATAAAGTCAGCAATGATGGGCATGTGTGCAATGTTGCACATACATGATAAGGACTGACTAGGAGGGGAGGGGAGGGTGGGGAGGGGTGGGGTGGGGTGGGGCCAGCCAGGGGCATGATTTGCCAGTTCTCTGAACTGTGTAGAATCATAACAACTGGTTCTATAGAACTGGTCTGAACCGGTAGAATCCTACCCCTGATTTTAACCATAACAACAATGCAAATAAATGTGATTAAAGAAGGGAAGAAAAAGAAAAGGGTGTTTTGATTGCTAATTTCATCAATTATTCATTGAAAAATATGGGAATGTAATTGGACATTGGCATTTTTTTAAATATTGTAGTGCTCTTTTAATTGTTGCCACATTATTATTTTTTAAAAAAATCCATTCTGTTCTCAGTACATATCAAGCTGCAACTTCACTGTTTTAATGTTCTCACCTTGGATTCCTTACAGTTGTGGCATTCATCTTAGCCCCAAGTTAAACATGAAGAATCAAACAATTGTGTCTTGCTTTCTGCTCATGGAATTCTCCAAAGAACGGCACCTGCAGCTTCTACATTTCTTCTTATTCTTCATATTATATCTGGCAACTGCAACAGCAAATCTTTTCATCATCTCTGCAGTAGCTTTTGACCATCGACTACATAGCCCCATGTATTTGTTTCTGGTGAATTTGGCTGTGCAGGACCTGGGCATTGTTTCAGTCATAGTCCCCAAATCCATGATAAATTCTGTCATGAATACCAGGCACATTTCTTACTTTGGTTGCATTGCACAAGTCTTTATCTTTGTCTGCTTTGAAGCTTCTGAATTCTCCCTCCTGACAGTCATGGCATATGATCGATATGTTGCTATTTGCCATCCACTGCACTATGAGATGGTGATGAATTGGAAAGCCTGCACCAAAATAGTGATTCTGTTGTGGGTCACAAGTCTTCTCTATGCAACGTTGCATACCAGTGGCATCTTTTCCACCCCTTTCTGTTCTAATGTTGTCAACCATTTTTTCTGTGAAATTCCATACTTGCTAAAATTGTCATGTTCTGGATTCAATCTAATTGAAACAGGAATTATATTTATGAGTATCATTGTAACATTAGGTTGTTTTATTTTTATCATTGTCTCTTATACTTTAATCTTCCAGGCAGTGTTGGGCATCCCTTCTGTGAAAGGAAGACAGAAGAGTTTTTCCACTTGTCTTCCTCACCTTACAGTCTTTTCCATTTTTTTGGTACCTGCATGCTTAGCATATTTGAAACCCCCCTCTAACATTTCATCTTATTTAGATTTTGCATTAACTGCCCTATATTCTTTACTTCCACCCTTGTTCAATCCAATCATCTACAGCATAAGAAATAAGAATATCAATTCTATCCTAATTAAATTATGGAGATTTTGATATCATCTTTTGATAATATTTTCTCTTTTAATTTTTTTCACATTGAACTTTCCCGTTTTTCTTTTGAGGAAAGAAATTTCAATGGGAGACAGAAGTAGGGCCTTACTGATACTCGCAGTATGGCAAGAGAAAAGAGTGAAAGTAGATAATTTATCTAAAGCACAAGAATTCTTTGAGCAAATAGGAGGCATAGAGAAAGAAGCAAGTAGTAGAGATGAGCGTGAGGGTCCCAGTCAAGAAGAGGTACAAACTAGAGACAGGGGAAGAGATAGGAGAAAGGTGAGGGAAGGAGATGAGGAAACATTGGGAAAGGAAAAAAGAGGAATGAGGACGAGAAGTCAGACGATGAACAAAAGTATTGTAGGATAGAAATAAGGTAGGGAATGGAGAAAGGAATGAAATTGATATCTATAAACATTAATGGCTTAAATGAACCAACTAAGAGAAAAAGAACGTTTTTGAAATTAGAGAAACAAAAAGTGGAGATAATATGTTTACAAGAAGTTCATATAAAGAAAAGTGATAAAAGGTATTTAATAAATAATCAATTGGGGAAAATGTATTCAACATTGGCAAAGAAAAAAAAGAGGGGTTGTATTAAACATAAAAGAAAATATAGATTCAAAGTTGATCTATAATGATGAGCAGGGAAGAATGGTAATGGTGAAGGTAATACAAAATAAAAAGACAATATTGGTGGGAATATATGCTCCAAATAAAAATCAGAGTGAATTTTATGAAACTTTATATGAAAAATTATTAGAATTTGATAATCCAAGAATTTGTATTGCAGGAGATTTCAATGAAATATCGGACAATGAACAAGTTTACAAATGTACTCAAAGACAATAAAAAAATGGAATACGTTGCCTAAAAAATTTACACAGATGGTGAAGAATTAGATTTAGTAGATGTTTGGAGTAGATGTTTCATGAAAAAACAGATTAATTTGATGGACTTTGGAGATAACTTTGTACGAATGATCAATACAATATATGCCACATAAAAGGCCAATGTAATAGTAAATGGTGAAATTACTAAATCCTTGAAGATAAAGAAGGGAGTCAGACAGGGATGTCCGCTTTCACCTCTGCTTTTTATAACAGTTTTGGAAACTTTGCTAGATAGAATTAGATTGGATAAAGAAATTAAAGGAACTAAAATTAAAAATCAAGAATACAAATTACAAGCCTTCGCAGATGATATGGTCTTTGTTATAGAGGATCCATTAAATTCAGGACCAATATTATTGAATGAAATAGATAAATTTGGCAGACTAGCAGGACTAAAAATTAACAAAGGAAAAATTAAAATGCTAGTTAAAAATTTAATAACTAGTAAACAAAAAAAATTAGAAGAAAAACTGGGTTTACAAATAATAAATAAAATTAAATATTTAGGAATTTGGTTGAGAGCAAGAACATTAAATCTGCGAGAGGATAATTATATAAAATTATTGAAACAGACTGAAAAGGAATTGGAAAAGTGGAATAAGATGCAAATTTGATTATTAGGAAGGATAGCAACAATTAAAATGAATGTAAAAATATTATACCTGTTTCAAACAATTCCGATATTGTTAGACAATTTTTTTTTAAAGAGTTAGATAAAATTGTAATGAAATTTATTTGGGCAAAGAAAAAGTCAAGGATAAAAAAATATATATTTACAAAATAATAAAAGCAGAGGTGGATTCGGGCTACCTGTCTGGGAGATATATTATAGTGCAGCAGTATTATTATGGATAAAAGATTGGATTGATTTGCGAAACAATAGGATCTTACAGTTAAAGAGCCATGATTTGTTACTTGGTTGGCATGCTAAAACTAATATATATTTTACTAGATATGTTTTTCGAAAACCTCTAATTAAAATTTGGAACAACATAAGGAAGAATCTTATACTAAGATCCCGGTATGGTTCTCAACGATGGAGGCAATGTTTCATCCTAATACGATAGACAGTAGTAAAAAATTAAAATACTATCAAATAGTAAATAATGAGGGAAGAATCAAAACAAAACAGGAATTAGAAACACAAGAAATATTTATTGATAATTGGGCATATTTTCAAAGTAAAATGAGATATAACAAAGACATGAATGAGCATGGAATTGGAATTAAAAATTCAGTTAGATAAAATATTATTAAATCTGGAGAAATGCTCAATCTCCCAACTATATAACTATTCATTAGAATGTGAAATGGCTGAGAAAATTGTCAAAGGTCCAATGCTAGCCTGGGAAAAAAATTTTGGTTACAATATTGATTTGGAGATTTGGGAGGACATACGGGAAAAAAAATTGACACTAGCTAAATCAGTAGCCCATAAAGAAAATCTCTATAAAATGATAGACAGATGGCATCTGGCACCCTCAAGACTGGCAAATATATTTCCAACAGCTAACCCCTGTTGCTGGAAATGTAAAAAAAAAAAAGGTATTTATTTTCATTCATGGTGGACATGTCCTGAAGTAAAGAAATATTGGATAAAAATTAAAAACTGGATAGAAGAAGTTACAGATTGTAAGTTGGAGTGGAAACTGGAATAATTCTTGTTGGGTATAATTAAAGGGGAGCATATCTCCAAAGTAAAATATTTGATTATACATTTACTAACTGCGGCACGTATTTTGTTAGTTCAATATTGGAAAAACTCTAACACACCACCAAAACACATTACAATTCAGAAAGCTTATGACTGCGCTCAATTAGAGAGACTTACATTAAAGATAAGTGGAAAGGAGGATACAGAATACTATAGAATATGGGACAAATGGTATAAATGGGTAGAAAAAAAGGGGGTGGTGGAAACAAATGATTGTAGGAAGAAATATTATATAAATCAGTTATATATTTTAATATTTTATATAAATGTAGAATTTACCTTAGCAAAGCTGTCCTGTTATTTAATAGTGTCATCATTAGTATTATGGATTACATTTTCTGATTCAATAGTTAAATAATATATAAATATTATAACATAGTAAATGAATGTTTCTTTTGACAATAAAATGGTGTTTAAACCAATGCCCAAAGAAAAACGAGGACTTACAAATGTTAAAAAATACATATGTTAACAAATGTTCGATAACAAATGTTAAAAAAATCTGGATTAGTTATATACTAATGTTTTATATGTTTGTATTTGTATGTTTTTAATCTTGTTAATAAAATTGTTTTTAAAAATTAAAAAAAAAAGTAGGGCCTTACTACTCTGAATCAATGGTAACACTTGAGAAAATGATGACCTGCAATCCCATATCTGTATTTACTGGCTCTGTTTTTAAGAGTACTATGAGTTGCCTTAGCAGCATCCTGAGTTCCACAAATTCACAACTGCAATTTCTGGATTTAGTATCAAGACAGTAAACTAATTCTCCTCCCCACTCCACAACTAATTGCAGACTACCTTTAATAATTAAGTTTGGATTAGTCTCTGCTGAATAAAAGCACACTTTTGTTAGTGTATAAAACAAATTATATGTTATCTTTGGGCAAATGACCTTACAGATTTTGTCTTCATGAATGCCAAGAGTATTTTAATATAAAAAAGGAAATTGTTATGAAATGTATTGCTATGGCTGATTTTATATGCTACACTATCCAAAGTTCATTTAAAAGTTAATTATTGAGGAAGCCACAATATTCTCCTATACCAGGTGATGCAGCAGCATGAATCATGATTATACAAACTATATATCAACTGTATTCACACAATTTATATGTCAAAACCAAAGTTACCATATGAATTAAGAAGAGTTTTAGCAAAGCCAAAGTCTCTTGGAAACCACTTTCCTACTGAAATTATCCCAGATATTGAAATTTGTATATTGTGTTCTTGAATGTTAGGATTCAGCACTTATTAGAACTGAAGATGGCATGATTAGATTTTCTCAGGTATTGGCTAAAAGCCTATTATCAAACTCAATATATGATATATATTATCCTGATAGATAAACACTACACCTCTCTCTCTCTCTCTCTCTCTCTCTCTCTATTGAAGGAAACTTCAATCAAAATAAAAATCACTATGGTGTAAAAACAAAGCTATCTATGTAGCAAACTTCAAAAACTGATACAACACCTTATGCTGACAGATAAAGGCAGAATGTACCAATTACACTGCAAGCAAGAGGAAAACCTCCTATGCACAAAATCCACCCACACCTTCTGCAATTTTGTAAACACCAAACTTAAAAACTCAAGAACTATTCCACCCCTAAAAGGAGCAAATAGAAAAGTCTGCAGCAATGATGCTGTTAAGGCCAACCTCTTCAACACTTCTTCAGTTCAGTCTTTTTAAACAGCAATAGCTCATGCCCCATATTTCCTAGTTGTACTACAACTAACTGCAATGATCTGTTACATACTGATTTTACAAAAGAGAATGTAGAAAAGGCATTACATATCCTAAAATCATCCCTTTCTATTGGTCCCGATGGATTATGTGCATACTTCTTTAAAAAATTCTCCTCTGCCATAGCAGAACTCCTAAGCATTATATATGATATATCATTCAGAACTAGCTCCTTACTGAACCTAAGGTCCTTAGCAACAATCATCCCTATTTTCAAAAAAGGTGACCCCAGCCTGGTTGAAAACTACAGATCAATCTCACTGTGTTGCATCACATGCAAAGTCATGGAATCAATCACTAAGCAATCCATTACCCTCCACTTAGAGTCAAACAACCTGATCTCCAAAAAACAGTTTGGTTTCAGGAAAAAATTGTCCTGCAATCTACAACTCCTACACTGCAAAAACATATGGACTACCCTACTTGACCAGGGTAAAGCAGTAGGTGCAATTTACATAAACTTCTGCAAAGCCTTTGATTCAGTGGTACATGACAAACTACTGTTAAAACTAAAATCTTATGGCATTTCCAGATCCCTTCATAAGTGGATTACTGTGTTCCTGTCAAACAGGCAGCAAATAGTAAATATAGGAAGTGCTATATCAAACCCTGCTCCAGTTAACAGCAGTATCCCCCAAGGCAGTGTTTTTGGACCTACACTCCAAATCTCAACCAACAAATGCTTTTCCTACTTATTGGTAAAAAAATCAGTACATCAAATACAAGCTAGGCAGATATGACCACATTGATAACCCTCACTCTGTCAAGGACCTTGGAGTACTCATATCAAATGATGTAAGCACCAGAGCTCACTGTAACAGCATTGCCAAAAAGGCATTAAGAGTTGTAAATCTAATCTTAAGAAGCTTTTCCTCTAGTAATATTGAATTGCTAACTAGGGCATACAAAACTTTTGCTAGACCAATACTCGAATACAGCTCATCTGTCTGAAATCCACACTGTATATCGGACATTAATATAACTGAGCAAGTTCAGAAGTATTTCACAAGAAGAGTACTACACTCCTCTGCTAGCAACAGAATACCCTATATCATCAGGCTTGAAATTTTGGGCTTGGACAATCTTGAATTATACTGCCTATGGTTAGACTTAAGTGTAGTACATAAAATTGCTCAAATATCTACCAGTCAATGACTACTTCAGCTTCAACCACAACAATACAAGAAGATACAAAGATACAAACTCAATGTAAGCCGCTCAAAACTTGATTGCAGAAAGTACAACTTCAGCAACAGAGAGGTCAATGCCTGGAATGCACAATCTGACTCTGTTGTTACATCCTCTAACCCCCAACCCTTTAACCTTAAACTATCCACTATTGACCTCACTCCATTCCTAAGAGGTCTGTAAGGGGCATGCATAAGTGCACAATAGTGCCTATCATCCCTGTCCCATTGTCCCCATTTATTTGTACCTATTTCCTGCATTCTTACTCATGTTTATACTTATACCTATTATCTTGTAAGCGATCAATCAAATAAATAAATAAATAAAACATATATATGTCTCACTCAATAGACTTTGAAGCTTAAATTTGAGCAAACTTTAACTGAGAGATTTGGCATTCCGAACTTTGTTTGATCCTGAGGCATATATCATCCTTGCCAGATTTTCTGTGCTATTGTGCTATTTAATTTCAGACACATAGAGAAGCAGGAAGGGAGGGAGTAGAACAATATTTAATATATATTAAACCTCATAAGCATTTTTAGAAAATGAAAAAGGTGGACAATGGGGAAAACCCCAGAGAACATGAAGAGGAGAAGCACAAAACAAATGTATATGTTTGACATGCTGATAATTAGATATTAGCACAAAAGTGCATCATGCCTGCATGACTCAAGATGTTGTGGGCCCAAAGTCTACTTTATGGTGCAATCCCATTTTGAATACTATGAAGTATCCTAGCATTCAGTGATAACAGAAACATTAACTTTCCAGATTGGGGACATTCAAGTAAATGAAAGAACTCATTTAACCAGAATCCTTGTCAAAATAATTTATTTACATTATTCATAATGGAACTCATAGCTAACACAAGCTTAGATAGTTTTAATCTGGAGCATGCAATTGTTGCAAAGCTAGATGTAAAATAGAATCCCAGGTGGTGAAGTTCTCTGTTAGGAGAGTCTTCTCACATAATCGATTTCAACAAGGAAAACAATTGCTGCTAATTTGTAATTACAAAAACATAGGTGCTCATTATAACTTTTTGCATGTTTTTGTTGTATAGTCTAGAGGGAAACAAAATTATTGCTAGCAATAAAGTCATTTTATTACTAATTAAGTTTGCCAAATATAAACTCAAATTTATCCATACATTTTTTTCAAAACTGAACGAGAACTCAACAGCATCTATGCATTATTGAACAATAATTATGTGAAGAAAAATAATAAGTGGTTTTACAAAAATAACCATTTCCTGCTTTCCAGGGCAAATTGGCACTTATTTACATGTGTACTTTTTATTAGAATCCCTTTTGTACTTTCAGCATTGAGGAGAAAATTTGATAAAATTAAATTGTAATCTAGTACTTTGCTGTAACTGAAAAATGTTTAGGGTCAGTAGAACAAATTATGGGAAATATAATATATATATAATATTTAAAAAGAACAATAGCCTGTAACAATGGAACACATTATTCATTTACATAATAAAAAATAAAGAGATTTGGGAAGTAACTTGTTTAATGTACTTGAAGACAGGCATGAAGATCATAGAGCTACATGTTCAGTTCTGCAAAAGATTGGACTGGAGTTTAGGGAATCAGTGGAACAGAGAATATAGAACATTAAGTAGCACAGGGGACTCTAAGAGAGATGAAAGCACGGAGTTCAAAAGGTGGCAACAGAATAACAAAATAATAGAATAACAGAATTGGAAGTGACCTTGAAGATCTTCTAGTTCAACACCCTCCTCAAGCAGGAGTTTTCTATTATTTCACACCAGTGGTTGTCCAATCTCTTCTTAAAAACCTCCAGTGATGATCTTGAGCCTATCTTCTTGGGTATTAGCTATTCCTGCTAGCTTAGAATCATCTGCAAATTTGGAAGGAAGGAAGGAAGGAAGGAAGGAAGGAAGGAAGGAAGGAAGGAAGGAAGGAAGGAAGGAAGGAAGGAAGGAAGGAGCTAAAAAACAATTTCTAGAATCACCAATATTTAATAGGTATTAAGCATCATAAGCATTTATAGAAAATAAAAATGGTAGTCCAAATCCTAGAGAACAAGAAGATGAGGAGTAGCACAAAACAAACCCCAAATGTTTATCTGCTGATAATTAGACATTAACATAAAAGTGCAACATGCCTGCATGACTAAAAATGTTGTGGGCCCAAAGTCTACTCCATAGTGTAGTCCCATTTTGAATACTATGTAGCAGCCAAGCATTTAGTGATAACAGAAATGCTAACATTCTAAATTCAGGGTATTCAATTAAGTAAAAGAATAAGCACAATTCTTACCAAAAAAATATTCATAACTAATTAGTGGAACTCATAGCTATCACTAGCTTAAATAGCTTTATAATAGTGCATGTTATTGCTTCAAAGCTGGATTAAAATAGAATCCCAGATGATGAGATCTATTAGGAAAGCCTTCTCATTTAATCAACTTAAATGAGATTAATCCATTTGAACATGAAAAAGCAATAACTGTTAATTGCTAATTATATAAAAACATAAATGCTCATTATAATGTTTGTACATTGTACAGTCCAGAGGGAAATGAAATTATTGGTAGATAATAAAGTCAAATTATTATTAATTAAGCCTGAAAAAAATATAGACCCAAAGTTACATATATATCTTTTTCAAAACTAAGCAAGAATTCAGTAATATCTGTGCACTACAGGACAATAATTCATTGAGGAAAAAGAATAGCATACTTATTACAAAAATTAATTTCCTGCTTTCTAGAGCTTATTTATATGTGCATGATCTGACTCTATTAGAATCACTTTTATAGTTTTAACATTGGGAAGAGAATTTAATAAAATGAAATTATAATCAAGGACTTTGATATAATTGAAATATTTTTTTAAGATTGGGGGTACCAAAAAGTGTTTTCAGAAATTTATAATCTAAAAAATATTAAATATTATAAAAAATATATTATAAAAAATATTAAAAAATAAAAAATTGGCACCTGCAACTTCTGCACGTCTTCTTATTCTTCATGTTATACCTGTCAACTGTCTCAGCAAATATTTTCATCATTTCTGCAGTAACTTCTTTCTAGTGAATTTGGCTGTGCAAGTTCTGAACATGATTTCAATCATTGTCCCTAAATCCATAATAAATTCTCTCATGGATGTGTCTGGTATCTCTCATGGATACCAGGCACATCTCTTACTTTGGTTGCTTTGCACAAATCTTGATTTTTACTGCCTTTGAAGGTTCTGATTTATCCCTCCTCACAGTGATGGCATATGATCGATATGTTGCCATTTGCCATTCACCGCACTGTGAGATGGTGATGAATTGGAAAGCCTGCATCAAAATAGTGATTCTGGTGTAGGTCACAAGCCTTCTCTATGGAATGTTGCATTCTGCTGGCACCTTTTTCACCTCTTTTTATTCTAATCTTGTTAACCAATTTTTCTGTGAAATTCCACATTTGCTAAGGCTAATATTTTCTGTTTCTTTTTCCTCACATTGAGCTTTCTTTATCTTTACCTTAATTTGAAAAGGAGACAGAACTGAGATAACTAGTATCTTGCCACTCTGAACGAAGGCTTTCCACCTAAGAAGATGATAATGTACAAATCCATATCCCTAGTTAATTAATCCTGTTTTCAGGGTGTTATGAATTTAACATCCTGTGTACCATAAATTGAAAATTAACATGGCAGGTTTTTGCATGGCAGATATAAAGATGGTCTGACACCCCCTAACTACAATTTTCTCTGGGTAATTAAACTTGAGTTTTTGTTTCTGATGAATAAATACAGTCTTTCACTAGAAAAAATAGACAATATGTTTAGGCAAATAGCTGAAGATTCTTGTGCAAATCATTGTGCAAGCAAGAATTATTTTTTCTCATGCAGCTTTTTAGGAGCAGAAAGAAGAATTTAGTTGGGAGATGTATTACTGCTACTGATTTTGTATATCACACTAAGCCATTGTTCACTTAACAAGAAATTATTGAGTAAGCTACAATTTCCTAAGATCCCAGATAATAGTAGGATATAAAATAGCATTATGCAAACTGTATTTTAATTAGATTGATGCAGTTTATAAACCATATTAACTTAACAAATTGTTTAAATACAGCCATAATCATGATGGAGAAATGTTATTCTTCTTTGAAAATATCAAATAAAAGACAAATAAAAAATGGGAATTTCAAATTTCTTTGGGAATACATATAAAAATGATATTTCTTAGATAAAAGATTTTCAGGAATTCCAAACAGAATTGCAGCACTAAAAGATATAATGGATCAAAGATTTTTCTGAAGTCAGCAGTATAGCTAGATCAATATACAAGGTAAAGACAATCATTGGCTGAGTCAAATAAAGAAAGAAAATGTATGTAAAACAGCAAATGAAACCATATTTAAACTCCAATAATTATAAAACTATAATTCAGAGGTGATGATTATATACATAGCAAAACAATACTTAACTACATTAAGATAAATAGGATTGCATTGATAATAAGATAATAAGAACTAAAAAATTTAAAACTTATGGGGTGATTTCATGATGGCTCAGACTTAAGAATGGCAACTTTGCTCTGAATGTCTGATTTTTCTAAGCCGGGACACCCGACGAAGTGACGGAGGACCCTTGAAAGGTCTGTGGAAGAAAGGGGAAACCCTGAGGGAAGTGGTGGAAGCACGATCTCCCACGCCTATAAAGGAAACTCCTTGGGAACAGTGTGGAACAGACTGGCCCTAGGGATTCAGAGGCATGACAGCCCAAGACTTGGTGAAGGAAGCGAAAAGGGAGACAACGTGGGTGATCAGTGAAAATTGATGCAGAGAAGCATCTGATTCTCAACAACTAAGTGACTTGGAGAGAGCAATTGATAAGTGAGTCTCCATTGAAGGGAATTTGGCGATCTGGCATTGTTCTGTATTCTGTACAGTGGTAAATTTGTCTTCTGTACAGATGCAGATAGATAAACTCAACAAAACGTCCATAACAAAGTACTTTTATTGGTTCATCAGGTATCCTCATAACTCACATTTGTGATGAAGTTCTTCTTTAATGACCAATCCTTTGCATATCTGTCTTGTAGGTAAAAAGATGGTTATCTTTTATCCTTTTCCCCTCATCTTGTAGCGATAGAAGTAGAACAGTTACCATGAGTCCATGAGTTCAGCCAAGAGTGAGGAAAACTCCCCCAACCCATCAAGGGTCAATTTAGTGACCAATTAGGATTATAGATGTGGTCACATGACATGGACTACATTTCCCAGGATACCTTAACTACTACATTTATCAAGATGCATTCCCTTAAGGGGACAGCTTACAATTGCTACCTAACTATCCAATTCCCATTAACTCTAAACTGTCTGGACAACACAGGCAGTGGGAGTGGAAGATTAGTGATCTACAATAACAAATGCTTATCAGAGTGGGGGAAGTGAGTAGAGACTGAGACATGAGCTGCTTAATCTTATAAAAAAACACCCAGGATAGGCAAGTTGACTTTTTGACTGACTAGTTTGAGGGGATTGACAAGGACTATTTAAACAGACTGGAAAAGGGGGGGAAATGGATAAAAGATGCTGAAGGAAAGTAAAAAAGAAATCTAGCTGGGACAGTGATTGTTCAGTGACTGTGCATATTATCAGGAAGAAGACAACTTGTAGACATCTGCTAATGAGGAAAGCGGGTGGTGAAGTATAAAGGGCACTTAATTGCCTCAAGTTTTGTTAACGACATTTGGACTTTTTAAACACAAGAATAAATATGAAAATAAAGAGAAAATATAATTGTGTAAGAACTGAGTATACAGCCACAGGGTAAAAGAGAGGGGGGGGGAGAGGTACTGTGACTTGTTACAAGCTAATATTTATAATATATATGAATTGTGATTTTCTAATTTTTTACGTTTTGCTTTATCTTTTTCTATATAATTATATTTAACTGAATTAATTGGATTAACTGGATTAATTCTAATAAGATAGTAAAGGAGATACCAATATATCAATACATTAACTTTATAGATTAAGTTACATTATAGTTACTATATTTACTATATTTATAAATATTTATTAATTGTCTATTAACTGGTACTATATTTATTAATTATAAATCATAAATTTATAAACAATATATAGAGGAACTGTATTATATTATATTAGATATTGGTTATTGATTATATCTCAGTGATAAAATAGCTAATATAAATTAACTATTGGTATATACTTACTGTTATATAAATATTGTTATATGACCATATATAGTTACTAAAATTAATCTAAAGAGATAATAATATATATTTTAAGAACATAATATAAAATGAGGCTGGTATACAGTACAGTACTTTAATAA
This sequence comes from Bungarus multicinctus, assembly GCA_023653725.1. Classification (NCBI taxonomy): domain Eukaryota; kingdom Metazoa; phylum Chordata; class Lepidosauria; order Squamata; family Elapidae; genus Bungarus; species Bungarus multicinctus. The sequence goes on from CM042840.1 coordinate 114,523,585, forward strand.
CAGATATAAGAACAATATCCAATGAGATTAGAAATTTATGGTATTTTGGACATAGTTGTATACAATTTTGAGAATGTCAACCATTACTACTATTACAATAAAGACAGGGAAAAAACCAATGCCAATAATATCTTCCCCCTCTGGCCAGAGGTTGTTAGAAAGTATGTTGGGAAGTGAAAAGTTAGGCTCAACACTAACATTGCAGAATTTACAAACAACCTTAGTTACAATGCAAGAGATGATGATGAAAACCCAGGAATTTATAACAAATAACCATGAGGAAATGAAAGGCGGCATGGAAGAAATGAGGGGAGATATCCATAAGTTAGATAGTAGAGTGAGGCTGATACAAGAAGCAATAATGAAGAATGAACAAAAAATAAAAACAGTAGAAGTTAGAACTGACCAACTGGAAAAGCAAGTAGAAACAACAGAACAAAACTTGATGGCAGCAAACAAAAACCTGGAGGATGCCATTAGATACCTAGAGATGGAGAGATCTTCGTTTTACCCATGATTCCAAAACCTAGATGAGCACAAAGAAGAGAATTTTCCAAACCTAATGGCAGAACTGCTAGCTAACATTTTACAGAGGGACATCTGAGAGATGAGAAATGATATAGATGAGGTGTACCACATTTATACCAATTATGCACCGAGGCATAAATTATCAAGAGAGGTACACGTATGATTCTCAGAGATATCTATTGGACAAAATCTATGGGAGAATAAAGGAAGAACCATTAATGTATAAAGAAAGAGAAGTTGTGACATTAAAGCAGGTCCCCAGGAAGGTAAGGGAGCAAAGACAAAATTACAATTTTTTATCAGCACAACTAATTAAGAATAAAATAATGTTTAGATGGCTTATTCCCGAAGGTATGTTAGTTTCCTGGCAGGAGAAGAAAATCCTCATAGATACATTGGAACAAGCACAAGAATTTTTCAAACACTATATAGCACCTGATAGTAGAGGATAGTATAGGATAGTAGAGAGAAAATAGAGAGTAGAAGCCAGGAGGAGCAATTAACAGAAGAAAAAAGATCAGACCGAGGAGTAAGAGAAAGATGAGAAAGCAAACATCAAAAAGCAGAAAGGATAAGAACAAGATCACACAGAGAGATAAGAACGAGGAGAGGAGAGGAGAGAGAACACAGTACAAACAATAACATGGCAGAAGAAGTTACACCTCTATCATTAAACATAAATGGACTGAATGCCCTGATAAAAAGAAAATAAACATTATTAAACTCTGAAACAGAATATTGATATCACTTATTTACAAGAAGTCCACATCAAAAGGAAACAACACAATATATTAGAATAACCTAAATTAGGAAAACTGCACTTTGCATTGGCACAGAAAAAGAAAAGAGGGATAGCAATGTACATAAAGCAATGGCTAAATCCGATCCAAATTTTTCAGATGATAAAGGGAGAACCTTAATGGCAGAAATACGAATAAACAAAAAAAAAGCTGCTAATAGCAATATATGCCCCGAATATTAACCAAAGAGAATACTACAGTAAGTTACACTAAAAAATAGTAGAACTGGAACTGGAACAGGAAAACATATTCATTATAGGAGATTTTAACGCAGTAGTAGATATTGAAAAAGATTATGCAACAATAAAAAGAAAGAGGAAAAAGAGGGAAACACTGCCAAGTACATTTTACAAACTGACACAAGAACTAAATCTTAAAGATATATGGAGAGAATTTAATAGACAAGAGAAACAGTATACATTTTTCTCAAATCCTCACAGTTCCTGGTCCAGGATTGACATTGTGGATATAGAAGTAGCAAAACATGTAGAGAAAACAGAGATATTACCGAACACATAATCCACTGTTAGTGAAATGGAAAGGAAGGAAGAAGAAGGGAAGGTGGACTTTTAATCAGTAACTTCCAAGGGATAAAAGCTATGTACTAATGTTAGAAAATGAATTAAGACTATTTTTGAAAGACAATATGAATGTTCAAACAACACTACAAGACTTATGGGACACACCGAAGCATACATCTGAGGTCTAACAATTGCATATGGAGCAAAAGAATAAAGAAAAAACAGCAGATAGACCTACAAGAGAAACTTGGAAAATTAGAATATAGTCTCCAAAAAGAACCACAGAATGAAGAAATTAAGAAAGAAAGGAAAATGACCAAACACAAAATAAATTTGACCTTGCAGGATGAAATGGCAAGGAATCTTAAGATAATAAAGCAAAATTATTTTGAGCATGCCAACAAACCGGGGAGATGGTTAGCCCATAAATTGAAAAAAGAGAAAGAGAGAAAAATAATACAATCCCTACAAGATGAAAATGGAATCCCACACTATTTGGCAGAAGAAAAACAATCTATTGCCCAAAAATATTTGTATACTCATGATGAGATATCAGAAGAAAAGATCAATCAATATTTGAGTGGAAAAAATTTACCTACAATCCCAGATTCAATAAAGGAAATGTTAAACATGAAGATTACAATGATTGAAATGAAAGAGGCAATTAGTAAACAAAAGTGTAGCAAGACCTCAAGACCAGATGGATCCCTGCAGAATTATATAAGGAACAACAAACACCAGTGGAACAGTTAATGTTGGACTTGTATAATGAAACATTAGAACAAGCAAAATTGCCAAATTCATGGACAGAAACATATATCATTCTTATCGTAAAAGAAAACACCAATGATCAACAGATACAAAATTATAGACCGATTTCATTACTTAATGTGGACTGTAAAATATATGTCACAATAATTGCCGAAAGAATTTAAAAAAATTTATATGAGTATATTCATCCTGATCAAAATGGATTTGTACCACAGAGATATTTAAGAAACAATACTAGGCTGATAATGAAAGTACTAAAGTACTATAAGGCACACTCTAATAGGCAGTTGGTGTTAATGTTCATGGACACACAAAAGGCCTTTGATAATTTGGACTGGAATTTTTTTTATTAATCAATTACATTTAATGAATTTTGGAATAAAATTCGTAGATATAATCAAAGCAATATATACTACTCAAATGATGAAGATAATTTTGAATGGCGAATTAACAGAAAAATTTAACATATCAAAGGGAGTAGACAAGGATGTCCATTATTGCCACTATTATTCATTATCACTGTGGAGATACTACTAAAACAGATTAGAAATAACCAAGAAATAAAAGGCCCGAAAATTAGAACACAAGAATATAAAACTCAAGCATTCGCGGATGACATGGTGTTTATTTTGGAAGACCCTCTGCAATCAGGGCATACAAGCAATTGAAGAATTTGGCAGAGTCGCAGGGTTAAAAATAAATAAAGAGAAAACAAAGATATTAACAAAAAAATTACCATGAAACAGAAGGAAGAATTAGAAAGGAAATTAGAGACCCAAATAACAAAAAAAATGAAATATCTTGGGGTATGGTTGACAGCTAAATGTTCTTCGATAAGAATAAACAACTATGAAAAACTGTTAAAACAAATACAAAAAGATTTGGAAAATTGGGGGAAACTCCAGATATCATTGTTAGGGAAAATTGCCACTATTAAGATGAATATATTACCCAAGGTGCTATTTCTTTTTCAAGCAATCCCAATAAAACTAGGTAAAACCTTCTTTGAAGAATTGAACAAAGCAATTAAAAAGTTTATTTGGCAAGGAAAAAAGGTTCAAATAAAATTTAAACTTCTGCAAGATAGTAAGGATAAAGGAAGGTTCGGACTTCCAGACTGGGAACTCTACTAGCAGGCTGCAATAGCAGTATGGATCAAAGATTGAATAAACCTAAAAAATAAAAGACTATTGATATTAGAAGGGCATGACATGCAAATTGGTTGGCATTCATTCATGTGGGAAGGGAAAAGCAAATTTCATTCATATTTCCAAAGACATCAAATTAGAGACACATTAGGCAGGGATGGGATTCAAATTTTTAATAACCGGTTCTGTGGGCATAGCTAAGTTGGTGGGCATAGCTTGGTGGTCATGTTATTGGCTGGGCGTGGCCAACTCAATATCACTCACATCGAGGCCCACATCTCCTCGCCTGGCCTCTCATGACTGTGGGGATGCTGCAGCAGTCGTAAGGGTGAAAAGGGATCATAAGACACTTTTTTCAGTGCCATTGTAACTTTGAATGGTCACTCCACACAAACAAAGTACCAGCAAAGGAGGGAGGGGAAACTCCAGAGAAGTTCCTGAGATAGGAAGTTTAGTCTTGCCAAAAACATAATAAGGGTTAACAGAGAGGCAGTTTCTGTAAGCAACACCAGAATGTTTCCTTCCTGCCTTTCTTACAGAAAGGCCTAATGCCAGTAATTTCTTTTAACAACCGGTTCTCTGAACTGCTTAGAATGTTAATAACTGGTTCTAACGAATAGGTGCGAAGTGGTAGAATCCTACCCCTGCTATTAGGGGTATGGGAAAAATTGAAACGAAATCATGATCCCAATCTGGTTGTTGACAATGGAAGCAATGGTATACCCAAATGTTTTAGATCTAGACAAGACAGTGAGCTATAAAGAGATACTGGATGAACAAGGGAAATTAAAATTTAAGCATCTAATTGATGTTACAAGGAATACAAATAAGCTGGTGGCCATACCTACAGATACAAACTAGATATAAGAAGGACAAAAACAATATGGGATATACTTAGACCAACAAGAATTAGATAAAATTTTACAAGAGCCAGAAAGATAAATGATTTCTAAAATGTATAAATACTTGTTGAATTACAAATTGGAAGAAGAAAATGTGAAAGAAACAATGATAACTTGGGCCAAAAATTTTGGATACAGTATTAACTTGGAAGATTGGGGAAATCTATGGATAACAAATTATAAACTAACTTTATCAGCAATCTATGAAGAGAATTTATACAAAATGTTTTATCACTGGCACCTACCGCCAGTGAGACTTGCAAAAATGGACCCCAATAATTCAGCGAGATATTGGTAATGTGATTATGAGCAGGGAAGCTAGTATCATATGTGGTGGACCTGCCCGAAAGCAAAAGAATATTGGAGGAAAATTAAAAATTGGTTAGAAGAAATCACAAAAATTAAAATGAGTTGAAACCAGAGATATTTTTATTAGGAATCCTAAAACAAAAAATGAGCAAGAAATTATTATACATAATACTTCATATACTAACAGCAGCAAGGCTTACCTTTGCCCAAAATTGGAAATATGAAAGTGTCCCCCCTGAATTTATGATCATAAAAAAAAAAACTTGGAATGTGCAGAAATGGACAAGTTATCAATGGAACTCAGAAACAAAGAGGAGTCAGAATACTATGAAATTTGGAACTTATGGTATAGTTGGCTGGAAAACAGACAAGAAAGGAATAAAAAGTCAAATAAAAGGATACGATAGAAATTGGTAATATATGTAAATTTATTCATGATACACAATTAGAATGAGACTTTGTATTATATTGAAATAAGTGAATGAACATTTGATACAATGAGAGAGTTGTCAGTTAGAGTGAACACTGTATTTGCCTATGTTGTGACAAATGGAATTTTTTGATTGTATTGTATGTACATAAATCTATTTAATAAAGTATTTTTAAAAATTAAAAAAAAAACTAAAAATTAATGATTCTGGGTAGCCTGGAAATCAGAATAGATTTAGTATTATTAATTTCAGCAGGTTACCTTTATAATAGGAGCAATAAAAAATAACATGTTTTTAATTTCAAACACTCTTTAATTACATGGAAGGTCAGCTTTGGAAGTCATATTCCACACTGCCACATAGCCTGAGAAAGTGGGAGCGGGATGATTTCAACTGAGCAGTTCTAAGTAGACAAAATAAAATTCTTTTCTTAGTTCAAAATTATTAAGTGTGGCGCAGCAGAGAAAAAGGATCTTACGCTGAGACGGATCGTGATTGGTCCATGTGATGTGATGATGGGAGAAAAGGGGATGGATTGTAGTTTGGGACATTGTGGGAAGTCCGGGAAACTTTTAGTTTTGAAATTCCACAGATGTGCCAGGTGCTATTCTAATAAAGGTACTTTTAAGGTTATGCTTGTTTAGGAGTTACTAATTGGAATGGAGATTTGCTGGAACGCTGTCAATGGGCAAAGTCTGCATTAAACTGGAATAACTGTAGTTTTTCTGCAAAAACAACCATTTGGGAGGAGAGTAATAAATGACATGAGAGTTATGAGTCTCCTGAGTTTGGAACTGATATTTGGCTTTGATATTGGGTCAACTTGAAAAAAGGTAAATGACTTTACAAGAATACATCTTTGGGTATGCAGCAAGACTAATAAGGATGTTTAAGGTCTCCTATGATCTCACCACGAGTAGTACAGTAAGGAAAACTGAGTTCTTAGCACTTTCATTTCTCCTACAACAATGCCCTACATCACCATCATCATTATCATCATCAATCATAACTTAAAAAAATAAAGGTTCTAAAGAGGGAAAAATAACTTTAATCAATAAGCAAAGATGCATATTCAAGCATGGGTTTATGTTTTCAGTATTTCATCCTTAATATACTTTGTGCAATAAGCCAAAATTCATTGTTGCCAATGATTTTCTGAGGCCCTGCCTCTTTTATATAAAACTTTATTATTGTTTTCCAAAGATAGTAGAACTTGGGCAATGTACCCAAGTTTTTTTAAAATAAACAGTATTGTGTTAGCTGTCTGGAAATAATATTTTTATTGCATTTTAATATATATTCTTTTATAACACAATTCAACAATTAGTGCTGCATTGCTGAGGTGGGCAGATATATAAATTTGAGTGTTGTGTGTCTGTTTCTGTCTTTCTTTGTATATGTGAACATGTGTATCTAGTTTCCACTGAAGGGCCTCTTGAGTGGTCTTTTATAAAGGCTAACTCTAACACTTTTGTGGCTTGTAAAGAAATAGTTTAACAATCTTTAATCTTAACTCCAAGATTGAATTTTTATCTCCTGATTTTTCAAAATAAGTTTTGCTGTTTCTGTATAAAAAAACCATAAAGAAATGCAGTGTTGCATTTCTTTATGTTCATATGCTAATGAAATGTCAAGGTTTCATGTAGGAATCTCACATCCCCAGCAGGAAGTTATTGGCATCTTTGATGTTGAAAAACAAGATACAGAAATGGTGGAACTGGAGGATGGAGTCTGGGCTGATAGAACAGCTCTGAATCAGGGATCGTAAGAAGGTGCTTCATAAAAGGTTTACACCATCAGACAGAGTCCTTCCACTAGACAACAAACTGAATGGGTACCACAAACAGAGACACACAAATATCAAATAATATGTATGTATGCAAGCTAATAAAAATGTTATGAAATCCCTTTCAGTGAATAAAACATAGAGTTCTTAAAGGGGGAATGGATACAAATGGGTCTTCTATATTAAATGGGATGCAGAACTGCTTGCCCTCAACTTACAATCACAACTGAGCCCAAAATTTCCATTGTTAAGTAAGTTGTGAGTTTTCCCCCATTTTATGGCCCTTCTTGCCACAGTTGTAAAGTGAAGCACTGCAAGTATTACGTTAGTAACACAATTGCAAAGTGAATCTGGCTTCCCAATTGACTTTGCTAATTAGAAGTCACATGACCCTGGGACTCTACAACCATCATAAATGTGAGCCAGTTGCCAAGCATCAAATTTGTACCACATGACCATGAGGATTCTGGAACAGTTATAAGTGTGAAAATCAGTCATAAGTTACTTTTTTCAATATTGTTGTGACTTCAAACAATTACTAAACAAACACTATAACTCAAGGACTATGTGTATGGGGATCCAATGCTGAAAGGCAGATTTGTCACCAAAAGCACTTTGAAAAGCTTAATTGAAGATTATGATGAAATCTTTTCACATGTCATGAGGAGGAGACTTTTGAAAACCTTTTATTATGGTGCCATAATATGAAGAATAAGTGAATGATCCCATAGTCAAGGACGTTCCCTGTGTTAGCTCCCTCTCTCTGGAATATCATTCCCCCAGAGATTGGAATGACCCCCACTCTAGCACTTTTTCGGAAGGCACTGAAAACCTGGTTTTGTCAGCAGGCCTGGGGAGCCCAGAGGGGGATGGAGCCCATCAAACGGCTAGTGTGATCTGTTGTTGTCGGGGCGGTGGGATGGGAGTGGGGGGGATGATTTTTTTTCAGATTTTGTTCTATTGTACTTTATTAATTTATTTGATTCTTTTTTAAGTGTTTATTGTTTTTATTTTTTGTTTTAAATATGGTTTTAGATTGCATAAGCCGCCATGAGTCACCATGGGCAAATAGGAGGCAATATAAATTTAAATAAATAAATAAATAAATAATTTCAATGGTATTATTTTTCCAACCTTGAGCAAGCATAAATAGCAATCATTGATAGTTTTGCTTTATCAACTTTGTCTTATTCTGGGGTACATGAGTATTTGCTCCCTGTTTGATACAATTTTAATTATTTTAACAAAATCCTTTGCAGACAGGCAAGAAAGAATGGCCTGCAAAAAAGCAATTTCCAAATTCACGAATATTTTATACCTATTAGACCCAAAAACATTTTTACAAAATTAAAATACTGGCCATAGATAATATTCTGGAGAATATAAATAGGACTCTACAAAACCAGACTCAAACATTCATGTGCTGATAAATAAGCATTAACATAAATATTCTTACGTGTCCCTTACATCCTTACATTTACTTAAACTACCTCATCATATACATACTTTTGGAGCATTTTGGTTCTCAGCAATGACAGAAACGCTAATATTGTAAATTGGTAACATTCAATTAATGGTTAAAAAAAACAGAAGTCATGTCTAAAAGAATTTATTTACACTATTCATAACTAATTAAGAACATATAGCAATCACAACACAGGCCTGAGACATCTATGAGTTGCAGTGTGCATTATCACTTCAGATAATGTTTGATTATGAAATATAGCAAAGATATTTGTAAAAAAAAATGGAAAAGCCAATCCAAGAAAAAGCAGGGACTACAGAAATAGTAAGGGTATCCTGAACAATGCAGGCATGGATGCTTTGGACCTAATCCACATTATGGAAGCCATTTTGCTTTCCTAAGATGTCGTGAATATGACACTTATGATCTTATGAATAGTAAAAAGAATGAACAATAGATTTTCATAAAATATAAGAATTATCTGCACTCAGTTATCAGTCTAAGGGCCAAAATAGAAAAGAAAAATGGCTGTTGATGTATATTTGCTTCTTTATCTCTTAATATCAGTTTAGGAAGGATGATAACAAAGTGGTTGAAATAATTTAGAGGATTGTATTTTGAAGGAATACCTCAACTCTCCAACATTAAAAGAATAATTCATTTATTGTGATGAAATATAGTCTGGAGGAGGGAGGGAATGCATTTCAAAGGAGCAAGAAACAGGTCAGTTCAGATAGCTTATTATCAGATAGTTCAGATAGCATCAGATAGTTCAAACAAAAAGAGGGTAAAAATAGCTCATTTCTATTGGTGTGATTGGTGGCATGTTTTAGATTGCCAAGGTTCTGTTTATAGGTGAGGAACAATAAAGAATGCTGCTTAAAAACTACAAGAAAGAGAGAGAGGGAGGGGGAAGGGGAGAGAGAGAAATAAAAATGAAAATCTGTCTGAAAAATAGGATTCCAGGTGTTAAGATTTGTTATGCAAAACATGTAATTAAAGATTTCTCACTTAATTCCCATTTGAGCATAGAAAGCAATAGTGCTAATTGTGTTAAAAATCAAGCAGCTCATTATATTTTTCTAATTTTGTTTGTATGGACTAAAGGGAAACAAAATGATAGCAAAATATGAAGCCAGCTTATTATCAAATATAAAATCAAAGCTCCCACTAATGATACATCTTTTTCATGACTGAGCAAGAGTAGCAGTTATCAATTCCTGGACTACAGTATATTGAAGATTCTAAAGTACAGATATCAAGAGAGATGATAATTCTGTCAAGAAATAATGTAAGTAATTTATGTATTGATTATTTTACGAAAAGCCATTTCCAGGCATCTGGGGCAAATCAACCTCTGATAACCCTATATTAGATGCACTTTTCAGATTCTCAAATACCCAGGCCATGGTTGTCCCAAATGCTGCTTTTTTCAGGAAGCAACTGGACTTTCTTGTTTTTTCTTTGAAGATGTTTCGCTTCTCATTCAAGAAGCTTCTTCAGCTCTGATTGGATGGTGGGAAATAGAAGGATTTATATACATTGCAGACAACTCACCATCTGCATTCTTTTAGAGGGTCTGGATGATTAAGACTCCCCATAGACTTTTATGCACTTTGGGATGAACACCCATTGAATGGTGTGGGAGTCTGAACAAATTTTCCAGAAATTTTACATTTACATAAACTTCAGTAAAGTCTTTGATTCAGTGGTGCATGACAATCTACTGTTAAAACTATGTTCCTACGACATCTCTGGATCCCTGCACAAGTGGATAGCTGTGTTGCTGTCAAACAGGCAACAAATAGTCAAAATAGGGATGGCCCTATCAAATCTGGCACCAGATAACAGTAATGTCCCCCAAGGCAGAATTTTAGGACCCACACTTTCTGATTTACATCAATGACTTATACAAACATATTAAAAGCAGCTGCATCCTCTTCGCTGATGACATAAAATTATTTAACAACACTGACAATGTTGCTGCCCTACAAAGTGACCTTGACTATGTGTCAGCATGGTCACGCAATTGGCAACTCCAAATCTCAACTAATAAATGTTCTGTCCTACACATTAAGCAATAAAAATCAGAACACCAAATACAAGTTGAGCAGAAATGATCTTGTAAACAACCCTCACTTTGTTAAGGATCTAGAAGTACTCATCTCAAATGATCTAAGCCCCAGAGCTGACTGTAATAGCATTGCCAAAAAGGCATTAAGAGTTGTTAACCTAATCTTGTGAAGCTTCTTGTCCAGTAACATTGTATTGCTAACTAGGGCATACAAAACCTTTGCCAGACCAATTCTTAAATATAGCTCATTTGCCTGGAATCCACTGTATATTGGACATTAACACAATTGAGCAGGTTCAGAGGTATTTTATAGGAAGAGTGTTCCACTCCTCTACTCACAATAGAATCCCTTATGGCACCAGGCTTGAAATTCTGGGCTTGGACAATCTGGAACTATGGCACCTGTGGTCCAATCTAAGCATGGTACACAAAATTGTCTGCTACAATGTCTTACCTGTCACTGACTTTTTCAGCTTCAACCAAAACAACACACAGGTAAACAATCAATACAAATTCAAAGTAAACCACTTCAAACTGAATTGCAGAAAAGATGACTTCAGTAACAGAGGGGTCAATGCTTGGAATGCTCTACCCAACTCAATTGTCACAACTTCAAACCCTCAAAGTTTCCACCTCAAACTATCTACCGTGGACTTCATCCCATTCCTAAGAGGTCCATAAAGGGGGCATGCATAAGCGCATAGTGTGCCTACCGTCCCTGTCTTATTGTCCAAATTTATCTGTATTTACTTCCTTTGTTCATCTTTATGTTCATATTTATATACCTGCTATCTTGTACATGTTTGACAAACAAACAAATAAATAAATAAAATTTTAAAAAATTGCAAATTACACTTTGCACTTCAGTTTGAGATGCAGACAACACAGGCTTATCCCCAACAGTCTGTGCTTGTCTTCAAGAGGGAAGGGACACAGGGCAGAAAACATCCTGAAGCCAAGAAGACTTCACATCCATTTGCATTATTCAGGTGACCCTAAGGACACATATAAACTTCCAAGTGGCCTCAATAATTCTCTAAAAGAATGCAAATGACCAACTGTCTGCAAGAAATATAAATCATTCCATTGTCCACCATCCAGTCAGAGCTTAAGAAGCTTCATGGATGAGAAACAAAATATGTTTAAAGAAAAAAACCAGGAAAACCCAATAGTCTCCTGGGGAAAAAAAGCATATTTGGGATTAGATGCACTTTTATATTTTGACATTGGGGAGAGAATTTAATAAAATTAAATTAGAACCTAATGCTTTGCTGTGATAGAAAAAAGGTTTTGGGGTTAGGAGAACAAAAAGAATTGTTTTCAGAAATTTAGACTGTAAAAAAGAAATTATAATTATTATGAATAGCAATAGACTTATATACCACTTTACAGTGCTTTACAGCCTTCTCTAAGTGGTTTACAATGTCAGCATATTACACCCAACAATTTGGATCATCATTTTATTCACTTCAGAAGGATGGAAGGCTGAGACAACCTTGAGCCTGAGATTTGAACTGCCAAATTTGAAACTGTATTATGTGCTGATAAACTAAGAATTTGAAATTGTATTGTGTGCTAATGATAAACATGTTATTGCTAAGGTTTATAAAATGTTGTTAAAGTTGAAGCTGGAAAATTAATGTTAAGCACTGTATGATTCAGTGGTGATAATATAATTCTTGAACAATATGTGGATGAAAGGGCTGAAATTTATATTGAATTATGACCTAAAAGAGGATTTTTACAAAAGGATGTATTGTTGTAAATTATTACAGATGTAAAAAGATGTCTTTATATAGATGTATTTTTATCATATGTGGTGGACCTATAAGAAAGTAAAGAAATATTGGGACCAGATTCATGCCCTAATTCAGAAAACCATTCAAAAATGTATAATCAAAACCAGGAACGTTTTCTTTTTTATGATAATGATGATCTTGAAAAAAACCCTGAACTTTCTTAATGTGTTTTTTGGCTGCAGTGAGAATTTTACATGCCCAAAGTAGAAGGATATGTCAATTCCTACAATGGAAGAATGAATGGAAAAAATTGTGGAACTGGCAGAGATGGCCAAGTTAATTGTCTTAATCAAGGAAATAAATCTCTCCAGCTTTGTTTCTACTTGGAAACTGCTTCCAGACCTTGATTTGAAACAGAAAAAAAACTGACTTGGGGTTTTGATAATCAGATTAGTTTGTTCTTATATAATTGATTAGTAGTTATTAATTATACGAAAGCAAAAGGTTGAGACTCTAATTTTACTGTCTAACACTGAAAAAAATTGGAAATCAGTACTTTATTTTCTTTTCATCTCCTCCTCAAATCATTTCCTCTTCCTCATCCTTCATCCTTTTCTTTGTCTTTATTGCATTTATTTCCATTTGTAATTTGTACTAAGAAAAATTTCAGCCAAGTCTTTTACTGGAAAAAAATATTAGAGTTGATTAGGAAACCTTTTTATTTTCAATTGTTCTTTGTACTTTAACCATATGCTTTTACATATTACCCAGTGAATATAGACATTAAAATTACTATATTGTATTATGAATTGGTGTCTGCCTCAGCAACAATTCTTTTGTGATTTTTATATTATACATTATTGAACAGTCCTTTATCCCAGAACTGTAAAATAGAATTATAATTAATAAATACTCAAATTATTGTTCTCTAATATATGAGAAGAATAGTATAAGGCAAAAATAATAAGTAGTTTATTTATGGGGAAATAAAATTTATGGTGAATATAGCATAGGTAATTTTTACAGCAGTTACAGCAATCAGCAATGCAGATAAAAAATGTTGTGGGATGACTTTTCATGGAATAAGTCCCTTTTAATATTGTTTTTATTTCCTGTAACTACTAGAATTATAGCATACTATGTTTCACTGAAAGACTTTTGGAGGCACCTAGGCTGGATTAAGATCAACTGTTAATCACAGCCAGCAAAGCTCTTCTTTAGGCTGCCCATTGCTTAACTGGAAAAAAAATTCAGATTCAGTAAGTGCTGAAAGTTAAATAATAGATTAAAAATTCAGATTTTTCCAGTTAATCTCCCAGAATGTACCCTATATTTATTCTTATCTTTCAACCAAGCATCTCCTAAAGAACTTGACAAAATGAGAGTTTTCCTCCTCTCTCTGTGTGGGTGTATTTCTATCCTTTCTTTTCTCAGGAGATCAAATCACTCTATATACCATTACCTCTGCGAATTTTCCATTGACCAGACTGATGTAAATTTTTCTAGTGCTAAATGTATATGTGGCAAGCTATTCAAAGTTCTAGGCAAAAATTTTACCCATAACAAGGAAAAGAATTTGAATGTAAAAAGGGGAAAAAGAAGAAAAAGGTTTCTGGTTAGTATTTTATCAATGATGAACTAAAATATGTGAAGGCTATTGTGTTTGGACATTGGCATTCATTCAATGCTGTAGTCCTATTTTAATTATCACATATTTATTATTATTTTTCTTTCTGTTTCCAGAGTGGATCAAGCTGTAGCTTTACTGTTTTAATTTAATGGTATTCTCACCTTTGATTCCTTACAGATGTGGCATTCATCTTTGTCCTAATTTAAATATCAAAATGGAGAATCAAACGATAATATCTTACTTTTTGCTCCAGGAATTTTCCAAAGATCGGCATATGCAGCTTTTACATTTCTTCTTATTCTTCATATTATATCTGGCAATCACAACAGCAAATCTTCTCATCATCTCTGCAGTAGCTTTTGACCATCGACTTCACAGCCCCATGTACTTATTTCTGGTGAATTTGGCAGTACAGGATGTGGGTATTGTTTCAGCCATTGTCCCCAAATCCATGATCAATTCTCTCATGGACACCAGATATATCTCTTATTTTGATTGCTTTGCACAAGTATTGATCTTTACCTGCTTTGAAGCTTCTGATTACTTTCTGCTGACAGTCATGGCATATGATCGGTATGTTGCCATTTGCCATCCATTGCACTATGAGTTGGTGATGAATTTGAAAACCTGCACCAAAATAATGATTTTGGTGTGGGTGACAAGCCTTCTCTATGGTATGTGGCACACTTCTGGTACTTTTTACATTCCTTTTTGTTCTAATGTTGTCAACCAGTTTTTCTGTGAAACTCCACATTTGCTAAAACTGTCCTGCTTTGGTTTCAATTTAGTTGAAGTTGGATTTCTTGTGGCTAGTATAATCACTGCTGGATTAGGTTGCTTTATTTTTATCATTGTCTCCTACACTATGATCTTCAAGACAGTTTTGAAAATCCCTTCTGTGAAAGGAAGGCAGAAGACCTTTTCCACTTGTCTTCCCCACCTTACGGTCTTTTCAATGTTTTGGGTAACAGTGTGCTTGGCATATCTGAAACCTCCCTCTAACACCCAATCTTATTTAGATTTCATACAAACTGCCCTATATTGCTTACTTCCACCTCTGTTTAACCCGATCATCTATAGCATCAGGAATAAAAATATCAAATCTGCTGTGTCTAAATTATGGACTTTCTGATATTTTCCTTTGACAATATTTTCTGTTCTATTTTTCCCCACACTGAATCTTTTAAGGAAGCAGCCTTCCATTAAGAAGAAAATCAAAGTAGAAATTGTATCTCCAGTGTCAAAAGTATTTTAAGATGAAAAGAAGCAGTTCGACTGAGAGGTTGAATTAGTGGACCATATTTCATACATTCCTACATAACCCCTTGCTCATTTAACATTGGGATAATGAATAAAACACAATTTCTAAGATTGAAATATCATAATCTATGAAGTAGCTTTATAAGAGTGGTCTAACTAAGTGGTCTAACTCCTTTTCATTATTCAGCTTTACTGGCTTGCCTGGATCATATATTGTTCTGAAGCAAGGAATTGATGATTTGATCACTATTAGAAGAATTGCATAACTGTAACCATGTTTTAAACTTTGTCAAATCATTGAAAGTAGAAAAAGGCAGATGGTCCTATCAGATTTCTTGTGGTATATGGCAATAAATCTTGATTCTTCAAACACTAAACCCCATATTTTCAATTCTTTTGTGGTGGAAGGTCACTGTCATGAAGTAGGACATAATTACTCTGTTGTATACACCCTTGAAACTGCATATATCTTTTGCAATACACAGAAATGTAATCTACATAGCCATCTGTATTCAAAGGATGTAGGAGACAGGAGAAGGGATGAGGCCTTACCATAGTTGTTGTTTGTTTGTTTGGCTATTTTTACTTTAGTATGCCAGAAGATAAACAATGGTTTAGGAAAGAGATAAACAAATTCAGAGGACAGGGGAGGTCTGATAGTTTATGTTTAAGTGCTGAGTACTGAATATTAGCCAAGATCTCCCTAGTGTTTACTATCTGTTGTATTGTGGATGTGATGGAAATGATTGTGGATGAGGTGGGAAATGAATTGGTAGAGGCACAATGTGGTTGTATATTGGGTCAGAGGCAGGCAGAAAATCATGGTGCTAATGAGCAATGGAAGGAATTGTGGAGGACAAGGACCAGTCAATTCATAGTAGAAGTGGTATTCAGCAGGCTCTGACCAGTTCCAGAGAACTGGTAGCAGAAATTTTGAATAGTTCAGAAAATCAGCAAATATTTATTTATTTATTTATTTATTTATTTATTTATTTATTAAACTTATAGACCACCCTATTTCCCTAACAGGACTCAGGGCGGTGTACAACCACATTAAAATACGAAAAACAGTACAAAATTAAAAGCTACTAAAAGACCAAATATAAAAGGCTGAGAGCTAAAAAAAGAGGGCTAAAAACTAAAAACCAGACAAACCCTAATTAAAAATCCCCTAAAAACCCTAGGCCAGACCGGCTTGGTGAAATAAATAAGTTTTCAACGCGCGTCGGAAGGTCAAGAGATCAGGGATGGTCCTCATCTCCGGGGGTAATTCATTCCAGAAGGAGGGTGCCACCGTCCAGCCGGTGGCACCCTGAGGAGGCCGACTCTACGGAAGCGTATTGGTCGACGGGAGGCCGATAATGGCAGGAAGCAGTCCCGCAAATATCCTGGTCCCAAGCCAAATACCACCTCTTACTGGAGATTTTACAGTATCTTTCCCCTGCCACACCCACCAAGTCATACCCATAGAACCAGTAGTAAAAAAATTTGAATCCCACCATTGATTCATAGAGAATATGAGTCTAATGTACAATGATCAGTCATCAAGCCTTAGGTGGCCTGAGTGCAGTTCTTTTTGCTTAATGCCAGATCATTCTCTTCTATTTCCCCCTCTGATATTCAGCTGGGTCTATGCCTAGACAATGGGCTTTAAAATGTGGCTATTCCCATGCATTTGATACAGAATGAATTACTCTCAGTTGGGAAAGTGCATGAATATGAACCAGGTTACCTGTTACTGATTATTAGCTTTTATTGTGGTTATTCTTTGTAATTGGATTGCTTTTTATAAACCACTCAGAAAGAAGTGAAGATAGCTAATTCTTAATAGTGCCCAAAATAGGTTTATGGGGCTGGTGGTATGCTTTAGTTTGGCAAGGTTCTGTGCCAAAGTGGGGAACAATGGAGAAATCTGCTTGAAAGACAAAATAAAAACAAAAATCTGTCTGTAAAATAGTATTCTTACTGTTGAATATGTTATAGAACATATGTGATGAGAGCCTTCTCATGTAATCCCCATTTGAGCAGGGAAAACAATAGCTGCTAATTGTTAATTATAATATTTGTTAATGTTGTTTATATGGTCTAGAGGGAAGTTATAGAGTCATATAAATATAAAGTTAACATTATTAAGTTATCATATATAAAGCCAAATATTCCCACTGTGACACATCTTTTTCATGACTGAATAAGGGTAGCATTTATCAATTATCGAATTCATACTAAAGATTTTAAATAACAGACATCAAGAAAAACAATAATTCAGTGAAGAAAAATGTAAATGATTTTTGTATTGATTATTTTACAGAAAAGTATTTCCAGATATTGGGGGCAAATTGGCAGTTGTATCCATGACTTGACTCTGTATTAGATGCATTTCTACTTTTGTTTTCATTGGAACAGGATTTAATAAAATGAAATTAGAACCTAGTGACTTGCTATAATAGAAAATGTTTTAGGGATAGGAAAGTAATAAAGAGAGAATTGTTTTCAGAAATGTAGACTATGAAAGGTATGTTAAAATTATTATGAATCACAATTATCATCATTTCTACATACAACTGCATATATGAGGATTATTTTAAAAATGATTAAATGTTTGTTTCACATTTAACTAGAGTGCTGAACTAGCATTAAAACGTTATAGCAAAAAAAAAAAATGTAAAAAATTTACATTGAACCTGAAAGAGGATTTTTAGAAAACAATTGGTACTTCATCCCTGACAAATTGTCAAATATTTGTTGGAAATGCAATTGTAAAGAAGATTTTTTTTATCATACATAGAGGACCTTGAAAAAGTAAATAAATATCAGAGAGAGATTCATGTGCCAATTCAGAAAACCCTTAAAACAAATATACAGTTGTAATCAAAACTTTTCTTTAGGGACTCAGAGATAAGGATCTTGAAAAAAATATTGGAAATTTGTTATTATATTTGCTGATTTCAGTTATAATTTTATATGTGCAAAAAATGGAAAGATATATCAATTCCCACAATGGAAGAATGGATGGAAAAAGTGATGGAACCAGGAGTCTCAAAGGTGCTTTTTCAAAAAGCAAGTGGACTGTTTTTTTCCTTGAGGAAGAAGAAAAAAATGTTTCGCTTCTCATCCAAGATAAAACTTATAGAGATGGCACAATTAACTTTCAAGATTAACTAATCAAGAAAAAGAATGTGCCTAGCTTTGCTTTTACTTGGAGATTATTTCTAGACTTTGTGCTTGAAACACAAGAAAATGAAACCTCAACTTTGGATTTTTATTAGTTATTTATCACTTTATTATTATATTAGCTTGTTGTATAAAAACAGCTAGTAATTATTAATTATATGAAAGTAAAAAGTTGAGACTGTAATTTTACTTTGTAATATACTGTACCAAAAATGTTGGAAGTTACTAGGCTGCTTTTTTTCCCCCTTCCTCTTACCTCTCTTTCTCCTTCCTCTTCCTTTACTATTTTCCTTATGTCTTTATTTCTATTTGTATCTTATATTTAAATAATATTCAATAAAATCTTTTATTATCCTTTTATACAGTGGTGGGATTCAAAAAATGTTACTACTGGTTCTATGGGCGTGGCTTATTTGGTGGGTGTGGCTTGGTGGTCATGTGATTGAGTGGGTGTGGCCAACTTAATGTCACTCACATCAAGGGCTGCCTCACCTGGCCCCTCCCTTCCCTGCCATTCCTTGTCACACCCAGCCGCAATTTATCTATAGTTCTGTAAAAATATTGTTCACCTTTTGTTGACTTTATTATCTACATACTATAGATGTACTTTCATGGATCACTGACAGGAGAAAATGGTACACATGCTTTGCCCAATAGTGTGATAGGCAACAGGCTTTTAAGGGGCTGCCAGAAAGAAAGGGGGGGATGTATTTTCCAAAACACCAGAAGGCAAACAAGAAGCAATGGATGGAAACTGAGCAAGGAGAGAAGCAACCTAGAACTAAGGAGAAACTTTCTGACAGTGAGAACAATTAACCATTGGACCTGCTTGCCCCAGAAGTTCTGGGTGATTAAACACTGGAAATTTTTAAAAGACTGGACAGCCATTTCTCTGAAATGGTATAAGGTTCCCCCCAAAGTCCCTTCTAAGTGTTATTCTGACACCTTTCCCAGGATCTCTACTCAGAGTTTGGCATCCTCAGTTTTCCTACCTGAGCAGGGGCTTGGACTAGAAGACCTCCAAACTCCCTTTCAACTCTGTTAAACTCTGTATTTATGCTCTGGACTATAGACATTGAATGCATCTAAACCCTGAAAAATATGTGGTAGCCCTGGGCAAAAGAAAGGCAGTAGAATCACTCTAGGTGTAGGGACAGTGTAAAATATTAACACATGATAAATATAATGGAACAATTAAAAATAATAGAACAGAGTTTTCTCTGTCTCTCTCTCTCCCTTCCTTCCTATTTCTTTCTTTCTCTTTCTTTGTCTCTTCCTGTCTTTCTCTCCCTTCCTTTCTTTCTCTGTCTCTCTCACACGCACCACACACACTCTCTCTCTCCCTATTTCTTTTTCTTTCTTTCTCTTTCTTCCTCTTTCTTTCTCTCCCTCTTTCTTTCTTGTTTTCTTGTTTTCTTTCTTTCTTCACTCTCTCTCTCTCTTTCTCTTTCACACACACACACCCCTGTCAGCCTTCATTCCCTCTCGCTTCAGGCACCTTACTCACAAGGGGAAGTGAATCCAGCATTGGAGAAGTTCTGCAAGTTAATGAACTTGCATTTGCAGCTCCTGCAAACTTCCCCATGGCTGGATTTTCCCCCCTCTCCCAGCATTCTTTCCCTCCTGCTCCAGGTACTTGACTCACAAGGGGAAGTGAATCCAGCATTGGAGAAGTTCTGCAGATTAGCGGACTTGCATTTGCACCTCCTGCAAACTTCCCCATGGCTTGGTTTTTTCCCACTCCCCCAGCATTATTTCCCTCTCGCTCCAAGCACTTTATTCACAAGGGGAAGCAATACTTCTAGTGTCCATGAAGAATCCAGCCTTGGAACAGTTTGCAGGTTATCGGACTGCTGCTCCACCCACAATCATGTGTTTTCAAGTGACTGCTTGAAAATTCATGGCTAGTGCAGGGGTGCAGTCCTCCTTTAAACTGGGGTGAGCGAGCATTGGGCAGGTGGGGTAAGCGAGTAAGCGGAAACCGGGCAACCGGGTTGGGGGCATGGCCAGCTAGATGTTGCTACTGGTTTGGTGACCCACGCCAAATTCTTGCTACTGGTTCACCCGAGTATATGTGAACTGGCTGAATACCACCTCTGCTTTTATATCCAGTAAATATGGAGATGCGAATTATAATCTTGTATTATGAACAGGTATGTGCCTGAGCAATGTTGTTAAATAGGGTCATACATTCCAGAAATACAAAATAAAAATTTAATTAATCAACAAATTACCTCTTCACTAATATATAAGATAAATACTATAAATCCAAAAACTATAAACAGTTGAAAATTTATGTGAAATTTCACATTTGATTATATATAAAATTACAGCAATCAGCAATGAAAATAGAAACACTTGAGTGAGGACTTGGCTTGGAATAAGGCCCTTTTTATATTATTTTATATCCTGTAACTGCTAGAATTATAGTATATCATGCTTCACTGAAAGGACAGTTAAAGGCCGCTGAGCTGTATTATGACCAACTGGTAATTTAAACACAACCTAACAATGTTCTTATTTTGTCTATTCATGCCTTATCCAGAAAAAAAATAAGATTCAGTGATGAAAGTGAAATAATAGATTAAAAATTCAGTTTTCTTCCAGGCCATCTCTCAGGCTGAACCCCAAATCTTTTATCTTATTTTTCAGCCAAATATATCCGAGAGATGTTTTCCTCCTCTCTGGATGTGGGTGTGATATGAATTTTCTCAGTGCAAAAGTTATACTTGGCAGATTCTCCATTTTTGGAGGCAAACATTTTAGCCATTATAGGGAATGGAAGAAGGGAGTGGGAAATAAAAGGCTTTCTAGTTAGTTAATTCATCAATGATTAATTGCAATTTAGAGAGAGTGTTCTGATTGGACATTGGCATTATTTCAATTTTATAGTTCTCTTTTAATTGTCACAATATTATTATATTTTCCCTTCTGTTTCCAGTATGTATTAAGCTGAAGCTTCACTGTTTTAATTTAATGTATTCTCACTTCTGATTTCATACAGATGTGGCATTCATCTTAGTCATAGCTTAAAGATGGAGAATCAAACAATTGTCTCTTACTTTTTCCTCCTGGAATTCTCCAAAGATCAGCATATGCAGCTTTTACACTTCTTATTCTTCATATTATATTTAGCAATCACAACAGCAAATCTTCTCATAATCTCTGCAGTAGTTTTTGACCATCAACTACACAGCTCCATGTGCTTATTTCTGGTGAATTTGGCAGTACAGGATGTGGTTATTGTTTCAGCCATTGTCCCCAAATCCATGATCAATTCTCTCATGGACACCAGATATATCTCTTAGTTCGATTGCTTTGCACAAGTATTGATCTTTATCTGCTTTGAAGCTTTCTGATTACTTCCTCCTAAGTCATGGCATATGATCAGTATCTTGCCATTTGCCATCCATTGCACTATGAATTGGTGATGAATTGGAAAGCCTGCACCAAAATAATGATTTTGGTGTGGGTGACAAGCTTCTCTATGGTATTTGGTATACTACTGGTATTTTTTTACACCCCTTTCTGTTCTAATGTTATCAACCAATTTTTCTGTGAAATTCCACATTTGCTAAAACTGTCCTGCTTTGGGTTCAATCTAATTGAAGTTAGATTTCTTGTGGCTAGTATAATCACTGTAGGATTAGGTTGCTTTATTTTTATCATTGTCTCCTACACTATGATCTTCAAGGCAGTTTTGAGAATCCCTTCTGTGAAAGGAAGGCAGAAGACCTTTTCCACTTGTCTTCCACACCTTATAGTCATTTGTATGTTTTTGGTAACAGGGTAGATGGCATATCTGAGACCGATCTTTAACAGCTCATCTTATTTAGATTTCACACTAACTGCTCTATATTCTTTACTTCCATCCCTGTGTATTCCAATCATCTATAGCATAAGAAATAAGAAGATCAAATCTTTGCTATATAAATTGTGGTGACTCCGATATTTTTCCTTTAATAATTCTTTCTGATCTATTTTTTTCCACATCAATTCTCTTAAGGAAGCAGCCTTCCATTAACTAGAAAACCAAACTAGAAATTAACTCTCATGCATCCCCATTGTCAAAGTATTTTAAGATGAAAAAAAGAAAGCAATTCATTAGAATTTTGAATTATTGGCACTTGTTTCATACATTACACCAAGCCCAGAGGTGGAATTCAGCCAGTTTGGGCTGGTTCAGGCAAACCAGATGTTAAATTCATATCTGATTTTCTAAACCGGTAGTTGAATGACTGGCTGGCCCCACCCTGCCCTCCCAGGACTCTCCGCGTATCCTGTTTTGCATGCAGGTAAGTGCAGGGTCTGCACAGAGGCTGTGGGAGGACAAAAAATGGCCCTCCCAGAAGTTCGGAAGTCTGGAAACTGGTCTGTTTCTGGCTTCCAGATGGCCTTCAGAGCCCAGAGGAGGCTGTTTTCACCCTCTCAGAGACTCAAGGGAAGCCTCCAGACTCTGCGGAAGGTGATAAATGGCCCTCCCAGAAGTTCTGGTAGGCCATGCCCCCCAGCAACCGGACAGAGAACTGGTTGTTGGGATTTTTGAATCACACCCCTTTTCAATGACACTGGAATAATGAATAAAACACAGTATCTAAGAGTGAAATATCATAAACCATGAATCTTATTTATTTATTTATTTATCAAACTTTTATACTGCTTCCTCTCCCAAAAAGGGACTCGGGGCGGTGTACAGCCTACTAAAAAAAACACATAATAAATATATTATAAATACAATTAAAAATATATTAAACACATTGGTCCGGCTGTGTCCCATCTAATTGAAAATTTAACAGTATAAAATCAGGGATTCAATTAAAAATTAAAAGTATAAAATTAACCACTAAAACCCGATTAAATTTAAAACCGGAACCCAATTACTGGGCCAGGCCAGCCTGTCTAAAAAAATAGGGTTTTCACTGCGCGCCGGAAGGTCAGGATATCCGTCATGGCCCGTATCTCCGGGGGGAGATCATTCCATAGGGAGGGAGCTCCCATAGAGAAAGCCCGAACTCTCGGGGCCGTCTGCATTATAAAGATACACTAAGAGGTCTAGCTAGCTCATCATCCAAACTAATTAGTCTGTCTGGATTGTTATACAGTTCTAATAATGGAGCAAGTCATTGGAGATTTGATCATTTTTAGAAGAATTGCAAAACTGTCTGTAAACATGACTTAAACTAGGTGTCAAATTTTTCAAAGTTAAAAAAAAAACAGACTGGCCTATCAGACTTCTTGTAGCATATGGCAATCTTGCTTTTTCAAACACTAAACCACATATTCAGAAACTTGCTTGTATTTGAAGACCACAGTCATGAAAAGGATAAATAAATATTTCATTGTAGAAATTCTTATAAACTGTACATCAGCCCTCTGCAGTACACAAAGAAATAACCCTACATAGCCATCTATATTCAAAGAATATATGACAGAGGTGGGCAATTTGATCAAAAGGCCACATGAGAAACTAGGACTTTTGTGAAGGGTCAGTGCCACCGCTTCACCCTCCATGCTGCCACCCCACTCTGATGCTGTCAACATCCTGTCCTCCCACTTGGCTGATACCACTGCACCACAGGCTGATTTGGGACCGCCTATGAGCCTGAGGTGACCATAACTGGCCAGGTCTGTTGTAGATGATAGAAGAGACAATAAAACTGTCAAGAGTATATTCATGAACTGGAATAGAGCATGGTAACAAGGTCAGCCAATGAATAGATATAGCAACTAAATCAGCCAATGAGAACTGTTTGGAAACTGAAACTAGAAGTAGCCTAGGTATGGCTCTATATTAAGCTTTATAATTCTGCAGCTACGTTAAGCTCTGAGTCTGTCTATTGAAAATGAAACTGTTTCTGTCTCTGGTGTGCATAATGCTTACCTGCTGAACTAAAGTGAAACTGATGTCTGTTTCTGAGCTGAGTTGCTGCTGAAGCTCTGCACTTGTAACATGTCTACTTCTATTTGAGTTTGCTCCATGTTGGAGAAATCTACAACTGGTTTGTAAAATTTACTTCATATATTTATACAGAAGTTAAATGAAGCCTCAGCCATCTGTGTTTATTTTTCTAGCACTAAATTTATGTTGCAAAACTCTGAATAGATTATGGGCCCAGAGAAAAGACTGAATTGTTCTTAAAGCTAAGAGCTTGCCTGTTTTAAAAGTAAGAAGCAAGGCAAGAGGCTTTTCAGCATGACTGAAAAAATTAAAGAGAGCTCTCTACCCTGGTTGGGTCAGAAGATCTATATTATCTGGGCTGCAAAGATGGAATGTTTCCTGAAAGCTAAAGAGCTTTGGAATATTGTTGAAAATCCACCCCACGCACATTGAATGCTGCATATCAAAAGGTGCTTGATAGAGCATTTGCTTATATCATATTAAGTTTAGAAGATGATCAGTTTATCAATGTATTTTTTATTTTTATTTATTTTATTTTGTCAAGCAATTATTAGATAAGAGGTATAAGTATAGACATGGTTATGAATGCATGAAATGAATACGAATAAGAACAAAAAGAAACAATAGGACAGGGATGGTAGGCACACTGGTGTGCTTATTCACACTCCCTACAGACCTCTTAGAAAAGGGGGTGAGGTCAATAGTAGACAGTCTAAGGTTAAAGTTTTTGGGGTTTGGGGAAGAAACCACATAGTCAGGTAGAGTATTCCAAACATTGACCACTCTGTTGCTGAAGTCGTATTTTCTGCAGTCAAGTTTGGTGCGATTAACCTTGAGTTTGTATCTAATGTGTGCTCTTGTATTGTTATGATTGAAGCTATGTTATATTCATTTGCAGGTAGGACATTGCAATGTATGATTTTATATACTATATTTGGATCGGACCAGAGGCGGCCTAGTGCTAGGTTTTCTAGGTCTAGAGTTTCAAGTCTGATGGCATAAGGTATTCTGCAATGAATAGAGCAAAGAATATTTATTGTGAAATATTTCTGGACTTTTTCAATTGTGTTAATAGCAGATACATGATATGGGTTCCAGACTGATGAGCTGTATTCAAGTATAGGTCTAGCAAATGTTTTGTATGCTCTAGTTAGTAGTGTGATATTACCAGAGAAGAAGCTACGTAGGATTAGAATAACAACTCTTAATGCCTTTTTGGCTCTGTAGTTACAGTGGGCTCTAGCACTTAGATCATTTGAGATGAGTACTCCAAGGTCCTTGACAAAGTTTGGGTCATCAACAAGGTCTTGACTATTTAGCTTATATTTTATTTTCTGGGTTTTTTTGCCAATATGTAAGACAGAGCATTTATTTATTGAGATTTGAAGTTGCCATTTGATTGACCATTCTGATACATAGTCAAGGTCTTTTTGGAGGGTAGTAGTATTGTCTGTGGTGTTGAATAGCTTTACATCATCAGCGAAGAGAATGCAGTTGCTCTTAATATGATCACAGAGGTCATTTATGTAGAGTATGAAGAGAGTTGGTCCTAAAACACTGCCTTGGGGGACACCACTGTTGACAGGTAGAGAATTTGATAGGATGCTCCCAATTTTGACCATTTGTTGTCTGTTTGACAGGAATGCTTCTATCCAGTTATGCCATTGTCCAGAGATACCATATGATTTTAATTTTGGGAGTAGTTTGTCATGTACCACTGAATCAAAGGCTTTACAGAAGTCTATGTAGATTGTATCTATTGCTTTGCCCTGATCGAGTTGTGTAGTCTATATGATTTTGCAGTGTAAGAGTTGCAGATTACAGAATAATTTTTTT
This sequence comes from Bungarus multicinctus, assembly GCA_023653725.1. Taxonomy (NCBI): domain Eukaryota; kingdom Metazoa; phylum Chordata; class Lepidosauria; order Squamata; family Elapidae; genus Bungarus; species Bungarus multicinctus. Next base: position 114,549,855 of record CM042840.1, read on the forward strand.
CTGAAACCAAATTGTTTATTAGAGAGTAGGTTGTTTGTCTCTAAATGAAGGATGATGGATTGGTTAATAATTGATTCCATGGCTTTATAGGTGACACAGCATAAGAAGATTGGTCTGTAATTTTCAACTAGGCTGGGATCTCCCTTTTTGAATTTGGGGATGACCGTAGCTTGTGACCATAGTTTTGGCAAGGAGCTGGTCCTGAAAGATTTTTCAAAGATTATGCTTAGAGGTTCTGCTATTGCAGTGGATAGGCACATATTCTATCCGGTCCAATACATAGGGATGGTTTTAGATTGTGCAGTGCTTTTTCAACAATATCTTCTGTAAAAGTGATATGTATTAAATCATTGTAGTTGTCTGTGGTTTGACTAGGAATTGCTTAATTGCTGAGCATCCTATTTTTCCTTTTCCTTCTACTTTTCCCAGCATTATAGCCTTTTCCAGACAGTTATTACCATAATATGTCCAAAGTAGAATAGTTTGAACATGGTCATTTGCACCTTGAGTGAGAACCCCATGTTGATTTGCCAATAGTCCATCTGTTTGTTTCCTTGTCTGCCCACAGATTTCTCAAAAAAATTCTTCAATATAAATTCAAAGGTGCAAAATTTGGAATTCCCATTGTTCCAAAAATCTCACAAGCAAGAAATCTATGGTGACAATTATATTTGGCATTTCATTGAAGTTTTAATTGCTGGGAAAGAAATGACATGAAATGAAATGTAAGAATATGATCCCATATGAGACAATATAGACTAGACCTGGCCATTGGCTGTTTCGGTGTGAGGTCGATTGGAAAATAGAAATCAAGTATAAATATATGTACAGGCCTCTTGGTTAGACCCTCCACAACAGCTCCAGTTTCTCGCCTGTCTCCTTGAGAAAATTAATTGCCCAATTAATATAGACCAATTGTTGTAAAAGATAATATGATAACTACACAAAAGGCACAATTACATAAAGAGCCACATCTAGATAGATAGAAAAAAAGAAAGAAAGAAAGAAAGAAAGAAAGAAAGAAAGAAAGAAAGAAAGAAAGAAAGAAAGAAAGAAAGAAAGAAAGAAAGAAAGAAAGAAAGAAAGAAAGAAAGAAAGAAAGAAAGAAAGAAAGAATTCTTTATTGACCAAGTGTGATTGGACACACAAGGAATTTGTCTTGGTGCAAATGCTCTCAGTGTATATAAAAAAAAAGATATACTTGTCAAGAGTCAACAATCATAAGGTGTACAACACTTAATAATAGTCATAGGGTACAATAAGCAATCAAATCATACTAGGAAACAGTCAATATAAATTGTAAGGATACAAGCAACAAAGTTACAGTCATACAGTCACAAGTGGGAGGGGACGGTTGATAAGGAGTGATGAGAAGATTAATAGTAATAGTAATGCAGACTTTGTAAATAGTTGGACAGTGTTGAGAGAATGATTTGGTTAGCAGAGTGATGGTGTTTGGGGGAAAACTGCCCTTGTGTCTATTTGTTCAGATGTGCAGTGCTCTATAACATTGTTTTGAGGGTAGGAGTGGAAACAGTTTATGTCCAGGATGTGAGGGGTCTCTAAATATTTTCACACCCCTCTTTTTGACTCATGCAGTATACAGGTCTTCAATTGAAGGTAGGTTGGTAGGAATTGTTTTTTCTGCAGTCAGAAAGACAGTCCTTAGTATCAGATTCTTTTTATTAAAAAAGAAATTTCATAGAAGAACATATTGTAGTTATGGTTATCAAACTTTAGAAAAACATTTGATTTTGTCAATCCTTGAATTTTTTTCTTCTAATATTATGAAGATATTATAAATACAATTCTTACTTATACTTCCCATCTCCAAACCTTCTGCTATGAGAAATATCCAAAGATCGGATTTGATTGCAAATTGGATTTTTTATCTGGAATAGAAGAATTTCCATGTTGTTTGTATAGAACATGTGTAGATAACAGAATATTAATGAAGTTGTAGATATCTAATCCTATCTATAATAATCCATCAATAGAAATCTTGAGAGTTTGAGAACATCCAAATTATGTAAGCATCTTGAGCTAACTTCTTGAGTACTTTTTTGAGAAATACAATCACATCCTAAAGAAAAATATTTCTCAGAAAAAGGATAATATCCATAGGCCTATAACACCATGAATATGCTGAGGATTTAGGATTTTATAACTGCAACATATATTGCCATCTATGATAAATCCACCTTTAATATGTTTAAATTCCTCACTATTTCAGTGTTTCTATCTTGGTTTAGGTGCTGACTGATTCCAGAACAGCAAATGTTGCTTCAGCTCTAGCTGTTAACGCCTTGTTCTTTTTAGTCTATTTTTTAAGAGCATGAGAAATAAATACAGTGAATGCTAGGCGGAGAGCAACAATAAATAATAAAAATATTGTTGTAGTATCTGCAATGCCATGACAACATGTATACAGAAATTACAACCATAGTTGACATACGGCTATATGAAGTCAGTGATCTGCATTTGCTTGCAGACAGCTATCCTAAGTAAAGCAGCTATTAGTTAGAAAAAACAGCACTAGGGTGATACACAGACAGTAAAGATATCCTATTGTCTCATCCATAACATCACAGGAGCAAATATTGACTACAAAATAATTTGCTATCATCTGTTACCCTAGCCCCAGTCCATTTTAAATGGATAAAATGGGCCACTTCCATACAAAATTGGACACCAGTAATGGACATTTCCCAGAGTATTCTGAGCCTGATTTCAAGATTTTTAACCTTAAAAAGGGAAATGAGAGGGGGGGAAAAATGGATTCCAATATCAAATTCTTGGGCAACAGAAAACATAAATAATCTTCCATTGAGTCAGCCAAGTTTTTTATCCCAATATATAGGTATATATATATATATATATATTGATAAGGTTGTTATTGATAATTCCATTTTTTAAAAACTTTTTAATAATTTCCTAGAATTGCATGTGTGTGATTCTGTGGACTTATGCCCAATACATCTAAATAAGTAAATTGTAATTCACAATGCTTAAAAAATAATAAAAATGTTATTGCTCAGAAATGTGGGGTTTCTTTTATTCCTTAAAAAAATTGTTTAATTGTTCTTAGCAGACTTTCCTGTTTTGATTTACAATCCTTTGATTAAACAACTTCCATAAAGCTGCTTTGATATCCTTATTTCTCATGCTATAAATTACTGGGTTCATCATTGGAGGAATCACAGAATAGATTACTGCAAAGATCTCATCCCAATTGTAAGAAGATCCAGAATTTGGTATGAAATAGGAAAATATACCTGTACCAAGCAATAAACAGACAACAAGGAGATGAGGAATGCAAGTAGAGAAGGCCTTTTGTCTATTGGTTAATGAGGGCATGCTCAATACTGCCTTAAAGATTTTTACATAAGACATGATAATTAACATAAAACAAACAACACCAAGAAAAGCACTAAAAAGAAGAACAGAGATTTCACTGAATTTGGGGTCAAAGCAGGAAATCTTCATGAGGTGTGGGATTTCACAGAAGAACTGATGGATGATTGTGGAACAGAAAGGCAATGAAAAAAGGGTTCCTGCATGCATGGCAGCATTAAGAAAACCTAGCACCCACGCAGCCCCTGCCATCTGGAAGCAGCGTCTCCATTGCATCATAGACATATAATGTAAAGGATAGCAGATAGCCACATATCTGTCATAGGCCATAGCCGTGAGAAGGAAAATGTCTGAGGACATAAAAAAAAGAAAGAAAAACATTTGTGCAACACATTCAGAATATGAAATCCTTCTTGCATTCATGAGGGCACAGGCTATTGATCTGGGAATGGTGACAGTGGTGGATCCCAGATCTACAATGGCTAAACTGACCAAAAAAAAATACATTGGTGTCTGAAGATGGTTGTTCACTACTACCAGAATAATGAGGAGAAGATTTCCTATCAGGATAGCCAGATACATCATGAGGAAGACCACAAAGTGCAAAAGCTGGAACTCCCGTTGCTCAGAAAATCCCATAAGTAAGAAATCTATGATGATGGTTCTGTTTGACATCATATCATTTGAATTTTAACTGTCAGAGAAAAGTATCAATTTAACAAACCTCTTCCATTTTTACAAAGCTATACATGTGAAATATTTTGTTTTCATGGTGATATGGTAACTTCTATAACATAGAAAATTATATTTATAAAATCAAGTTAGTTCCTCAATAATCACATCCTTTATCAAGGAATTATTTCTGTATCAGTATATAATATTGTGCAATATTTTATCATTTACCTAATCTGATATTACCAATCTTAAACTTAGACAGAAATTTACTCATTTGTAACATGCGGAAGCTTTAAATATATTGTAAAATTTTCAACTGCCTAATATGCCAAGGATGTGAATGAGGCTCAATAGGAAACCTAATTAGATTCTTTATCTGTAATAGTGAGTCTACCATGGACTGTTCCATTTAGCATTTCACAGAACATTAAATATTGAAAATCAAAAGCCATATAAGCTTCTTAGATGGGAATATGACCTCATATAATGAGACAATAAATACCAACCAATTTATATTAATAGTAATGTGATAACTCTTATGACACATCTTAAGCCACATCTAGAACCAAAAAGACAATTCTTCAATACCGGATTCCTTTTATTAAATAAAAAAATTCATAGAAGACAGCATGATTAGAGTTATCAAATTTTAGAGCAGCATTTGATTTTTTTTCTATATCACCAGAGAATACTGATTTTGCCACTTTTTGAAATTGTAGAGATAAATATTTTTTCTAATACTACAGAGATATTATGAATATGATTTTTACTTATACTTTCCACCTCCAAATCTGCAGCCATGAAATATATCCAAGGATGTAAAATAAATCAGGTTTGATTACAATTTAATTGGATTCACTGTATGCATTCCAGTAAAACTAATGATATCTACAACAGTTGATAAAGCTCCAGATTTGATAGATTATTTGATTAGCATAAGTACTGGAGTTTATCATTTTAATGTTACATTTCTTTTTCCAGAGTGTAGCCTGTGTATAAACTATGAATAAAATGGGGAAAAAAACACCTCTTGATTAAAAGGTTTTTGAAAGCTTCCACATTGAATCTTTCTTGAATAAATTTTTAGAAATTTAAAATGTAAAAACTTACTTTTCCTAATTGGTCCTTTTAAACTGATAATAAAAATGATCAGACAAGCCACACTGTGCCCACTTCTTTGCTTCTATTTGATTATATTTCTTTCATATTCCACAGCCTCTCAAAAACATTTAGTGGCGGATTTATAGCACAACTCTACTTCAAGCAGAGGTGCATGATGCAGATTGATAGAGGAAAAGCTTGCATTGAACATCAATTAATATGAGTGTTATATAATGGAAATAAATCCTTAATTAGTATCCAGAGATTATATTTCTTATTCCAAAACAGACATAAATTAAAAAAAGAAAAAAATTTCTCACTAACATACCATCTTTAAACTCTCATTTCTCATCTAGCATTCATATAATCCAGCAGTTACATGCTACAAATTTGGTGAGATTCAGACATGGCTTCCTCCTCAACATTTGCTAACTAGTCCCATAGGGAACATGGACACAATATTAAAGAACTCTGTATACAACTGAATGATTGCACAATCACAACTGTAATGGTGGCAGACACAATTCTCCAAGGCGTTGCAAAGACATGATATTTCTTTTCAACAAGAGGAATGTATCATAGACGTACAAAATATTACTAATAGTAGTTTTATTTCAGCAAATAATGAAGTGGATGTTTATGTTTATGTCATTAAGGATTGAGACGATATCTGATGTTTTCAGTTAATGTCCTTAGTTTTTCATGATCATTTAGTTTTCCAGAATATATCATGAATTAAAATAACTGTCTATTAAGGACCACTGTATCTATCCCAACTATTCCTTAGAATTAATACTATATCACAACATGGATTTGCACTATTAAAGGCAATTTGAATAAAGTTCTATGATTATACTTATATGCTTGGTTGCAGGCCCTGTGATATTTTGAGTCAATCGGCTGAAATAAGAAGACAAATATACTATATTTTAGACATCCACAGTAATATAAATAGCACATGTAACAAAATATGTGTCAAGTGAAACTTCTGTCAGATACCATCTTTAATATACTTATGTGTGATGCTGCAATTCAAGTGTGAAAAGAAAAAGTTTCCATCAAGACATCACAAAATATGTTCTATTATTTTTGCATTATGGTGGTTAGCAGTGTATGTTTGTTTTGATTAAGTCCTTGTTAACTTCAGTCTCTATTATTCTAATATATGTTCTCTAACTCACCAAGTAAACAAGTTTTGGTGATTCATATCAACTATATCTAAACTTAATAATCTGACAATGGAAAGGAAGAGAAAGAGAAATTCAAATATAACAAAAATGTAAACAGAAAAGAAAAGAAATTTTAAAAATGTGGTCTTAACTGTATGAAGATCAGTAAATGGATTAAATTGAAACCAGATCTGGAAGTGAACCACAAGCTGAACATTGAGCAACATCTATTTATTACAACAACAACAGCAATCTTTAAATAGGATAGGTTATAGTGTTGAAAGAAATATCCTGGGTTCAGTTTCAAGTGGGAAAAAAGATACTGGAAACATGGAGACTATTTGGAAAGATGGTTTAATGGTGGACAGCAGGACCACATGGCTTGGAGCTCCAAAGTGAAAAGGAAAGATGTTCATATCTTTCAAGAGAAGAGAAGATCATGAAGGGCCGACCAAGATGCTGAGAGACCCTTATATAACTTCTGTTGGGCCCCACCTTAGTGTTTCCTGTTCCTGTGCAAGAAATGAATCCCATTGGCTGTCAGACTCCCAGGGGCGGGGGTCTTAACTTTATAGGCTTGGTCTGACCACATGGCTTCACCTGAATGTTGGCTGATATAATCTTTCCAGACCAGGTGGTGAGATGGGTAGACCCTTTATTATGTAGAATACTCTGGCCTAGGCCTTAATGGTCCATTAGCAAAGGTGGGGGGAGGCTGAGTTTCTGCTTCTCTGAGTTTCTACTTTACTCTTTTTAGAGGAAATATTCTGCCTTTTTAATATTTCCCAGGATATTTCATTTTTCTAGGAGTGGGATTGGTGCTAATTTCCTACAATAGAAAGTATAGATTGTAGATTATGCAAACTAACTAGAGGGAAAGGTTAATATATATTTGTACTTATAATGCTATGAAGAATCTTGAAAATCACTTTTCTTCCTGTTTTCCTTAAACTTTTTTCTTCTATTTTGCTTTTTCTTTGCTTTCTTTTTTCTCTTTCCCCTGCTTGCTACCTATTCATTTGTGTTAGTTTTTATCTACTTGTTTTAATAAAAATTATTTAGCAATGAAACAATTAGTGCAAAAATCACTGAGGCCCAACAGAGAAAGAAAACTTAGCTATATTGTGCTATTTGTTAGAGAACTAACCAAGTTTTGCTTGTGCACTCTCTTGTCATTTAGTGTGGATTACTCATTGCTTCACTCTTTTAAAATCACTGTTTCATTGAATGAAAGATGTTCTCTGCATGAATTCTCAATCATTGATCAAGACTACATCACAAGCAATCTAAAGATGCTGGTTCCTAGCCATTCACAAGCCATGTAATACAGAAAGTGGGAAAATTTGGATACATGCGACTCACAGATTAGCAATGAAAAATTGATGGAGTATATAAGGGATAAAATGGTTTTTCTGGTTAATTTTAGGATGTAAAACAAAATTAATAACATCTATGGGTAATTTTCATACATTTCCATTTTAGAACTTGGAGCTAACTATGGTCAGAAAACCTATAACTAGACATCCTTTTGACTGTAGATTAAGTGAGATAAAACATGTCTTTCCTAATTTATTTTAACAGTAATCTAACAGTTATAGTGATTTCTGGATTATAACTCTACATTATAGTTCTGATTAACCAGACTTCCACAAATAGTGATTTCTATCATTATTTCACAATTGCTATAAAATATAAACATTTTACTTCATTAGTGATATCTCATCACCATGATGACCAGATAATCTTTGAAACTGCAAGTGAGAAAACCTATACTGAAGTTTCAAAATGATTTCTAAGACCATCAGATGGTAAGTTAATATAACAATTTGAATCAGTAGATTGAAGAGGTTTCTCCTGTGGAGACCTGATATGATCCCTGCCCATAATTCCAATGTATAAAATCTAAATTAAAGTAATAAATGTAAACAGTTGTTATAATGCAAGAAAGATGGGAAACTGAATGAATCAATATTACCATTCAGAAAACTGCTTTCTAAAATATAGGAACTAAAACTTCAGAAAATGGAACAGTTACATAATCTGGAATCCTATCAATATTGAAAAACTTACATTCAATCTAAGACTTGGCTCACTCATTTGGGTCCCTGAAGGTCTGCCTCAGTTTGACTTTTCTGTATACCTTGTTGGGATTAAGTCTACATGAAAACAACACATTACAGGGGACTTCCAGTTGACAGTGTGGTGAAAACAGCTGAAAAATAGTGGAGCTCTATTGGGCTCCATGAAATGTAGCCAGCAACTGATTGCTAAGAGATCCTATGGGGTTAAGCCACCCTGGATGGGTGGTGAAGAAAGGAGAGGCGCTTCATCAGTTGAGGGGAAATCACAATTTCCTCATTGATCCAAAGAAAGCTCTCCCAAATGGCAGCAGGGATGTTCGTCATTTTGGTCTGTCACAAGCTGGGACAACTGGGACACTAAAATCTTGTGCTAGAGTGGTGCATGGACAGAGCAGTGAAACTGGATGAGATAACTTCCAACTGTTACCTTAGAGATTTAACCCAAATAAAAAACATGAAAGTAGAAGGCCCTCAACAAATGATGGTAAAAGATGAATATAATATACAGTAGATGAGAAATTAGAAGGAGGGGTGGAGGAGACAAAGCAAAATAAACTGCAAGAAAATAAAAACAAGTTACAAGCAGATAAAAACACTGAAAAGACAGTAACAATAAATACTAAAAATCAAATAAATAATTAAACTTACAATAGAGTAGAGGAAAAAAGGAAAACTTTCCAAAAGTAATGAAAGAGTTACAGATGGATATTCAAAAGATGCAGCAGGAAGGAGATAAAGTGTAAGGCAGAAGAAACAATCAGTTTGGGTAAAAATGCTGGAAAGACATAAGATTTCAAGAAAGAAATATAAAAGTATCATGAAAAAAATAAATAAATGATGAAATTCTAAAAAGACTGAGAGATGATGGATAGAGACATAATATTTTGCATTACAGTAATTATATTAAAAATCAGTAGAAATAAGTGAAAAGTTTAAATTGGAAAATAGTAGCACATATATAGATATATAATAGCATTTATTATAACCATAAATATATTGAGACTAGGAGGTGAAAGACTAGGACTAGGTATATTTAAATGTAATATTATGATTAACAGGGTACAAAATATACTGGAATACATAGTTTTCAAGGATTATAAATTCAGGGGACTTAGAGATATAATTTTGGGATTGATTAAATATGATTAACAATTGATTATATTAGTATTTACATAAAATTGAGATATTGAAAATGTGGTGGAAAACTGATATTTAAAATATTAAAACATTAGTGACTTAACAGAGGTTAATAAGTATATTGTATGAAGAAATGTTACTGGTGTCTACATATATTTTTGGAGAAAGTGATAAAAAATAATAAAGAGAGATTAGTATTGTTTAAAGATAACAAGATGAATATAGAAAAACCCCAACAAACAGAAAAATTAAGAAATAAGTACAAATTGGGAAAATAGTATAATATATATTGATACAAAGAAGAATATATTATAATTATAATGAGCAGGCAAGCCACATACAGTATCTTGATTTGTATCCAGAAATCTATCAGAAATGACTCAGCATATTATAGGTATTGCAAAGTTACA